>OZ017739.1:305382238-306582238 GCA_963969285.1 Odontomyia ornata
TCAGTCCATCATTTCTACCGGAAATAACCAATAAATTAATTCTAAGTGTGGCATAAATACAACAGTTAAAGGGAACATTTCAGGATGCTTTTCTCTTCCGCATTCATTCTTCGCTTACCAATGAGCTTGGTATAGGATCCTTCTTACATCCTTAGACATAAACGTTACATATAGGAGTAAAAATTCCCAGGAAGAAATAATAAGGATTGAGTGATTGCAAATTATAGAGTTGACTCGTTACTTCCCAGTTAAATATCATATGTACATTACAACATATTCCCATAAATATAAAATTAGTGATTTCCATACTGAAAACCGGCGAGAATCGCAACCTAAAAAGAGATACGTTTTCTCCTATAATTGATCATAATGTACAGATGAAGATGAAAATGCATAGCCGAGTTTTCATAAAACTATATTGGTATGATTTTCTTGAAATTTTCATGAAAATTAGGTGCCATAGTTAACTGAAAATGAAGGCGATGGGTATCGAATAAACGTGAACGAATGATGTGGTTAAGAAGGATATTTTTAAGTAAATTTCACGAGATTGATTGCGGAGTGAACTTTATGTTTACATATATAAATACATATGTCTATATATATATATATATATATATATATATATATATATATATATATATGTATATATACATATATATATATATATATATATATATATATATATATATATATATATATATATATATATATATATATATATATATATATATATATATAGGGTGGGCATAAGGGTGTTGGCGGTTCAAATATTCGATTTAAAAAAACTACGAAACATAACACAAATATATTTATATTGTTCAAAAGTAGAAGCATAGGAATATATAAGACTTAAAAATAATGTTGTCCAAATGGCTTCCCTCGGCTGCTTGGCACTCTTGGAACCGAAGTCGCAAATTTTGGAAAACTCGTTGAAAAGTTGTTCTCGGTATTTTGTTACTTTCCTGAATAGTATTCCTCTTCAGCTGCTCTAAATTGATCGGATTATTCTCGTAAACTACTGATTTGAGGTAGCCCCATAGAAAATAATCGCATGGAGAGAGATCGGGGCTACGTGGGGGCCATTCAATATCCCCCCTTTTCGAGATGAGTTTTCCGGGAAAAACATTTTTCAGCAGCTCTATGGATACCCTAGCCGTATGACATGTGGCCCCATCCTGTTGAAACCCACATCTTCGAGGTATTGCCTTGAAGTTCTTGCAAAGCTGGCACCAAAAAGTCTGTTAACCAACACTGATATGGCCCACCCCTGTATATATATACATAAATATATATATATATATATATATATATATATATATATATATATATATATATATATATATATAATATATATATATATATATATATATATATATATATATGTATATATATATATATATATATATATATATATATATATATATAATATATATATATATATATGCATATATATATATATATATATATATATATATATATATATATATATATTGTTGCATGTACAAATAATTACATGTACAAATAATTCTGCGAGCTACTGTCGCAATTGTTTTCATCATCATTAAGAACGTCAACGAATGAATTTACTCGAACCCACGAGAACCCAACAAGCATGATCAACATCTGCAAGTGACGTCACTCCATTCCATGAACTTGCTCGAACCTACCAGGTAGAACATTCGCCAATGTACGAGAAAATGGGTGAATAGATAGAGACCCTATATAAAGGCGAGCTGAATGAATGGGGGGAATCATTCATTCGACCGCGATAAGAACTGCGATTGTGTGTGGAAAGTGTGTTTCGTAATAGCGAAGTAATTTAGAAGACAATTGCGCTAAGAAATTTATGGACAAGTGTTAGATTTTCTTGTAATAGTGAAAATTAAAATTAGTGAAAGTGTTAACTGATTATTGTGCATTTCATTTAATAAACTCTTTTAACTTAAATTAAAAGACATTGCGTTTTCACTTTGCCGGAACATTAAAATTATTGGCCGCGAACCAATAACACGCGACAGTGGTGTCAAGAAGTAAGAAAGAACATTTTGGAAGTGAAAACGTTTCAACATTTTTAAAGTGCACAATAGTGTAAATTAACGTGAAAACTGGTGGAAAAATAGCCGAAACAATAAAAAATGCCAGGAAACTTACATCTAAAAAATTAATCAATTGAGCATATCGGAGCTCAAAGAGGAGTTGGAATAGCGAAATCTGGCTACGCAAGGTACAAAGGCCATACTGATCGCACGCTTGCGTGACGTGATCGAGTCGGAAGGCGGGAATCTGGATTCGGGTGAGCTCTCAGATGCGGAAAAAGGCGCAGAAGGTGGAGAAGTAGAAACACCAAAATCAAAGGAGCCAGAAAAATGCGCTAATGCAAATGTTAATGCTGATGTCATCCAGTCTGACTGCGAAGCTAGATGAACAGTCATCCAGTTTAACTGCGAAGCTAAATGAACAATCAGTGAAGCTGGACCAACAAGCGATCGAAAATCAAGGCAGACATCACACAGAAGCTGGAGAAACAGTCAACCGAAATAAAAGCGGAGCTCGGTCATCTGAACAAACAAATTAAAGGCGTCGAGGAAAAGGTTTGACCAGGTCGAGGAAAAGGTTTACCAGGTCGAGGAGAGAATTAACCATGAGATCAGCCAGGTCGAGGAGCGAATAAACCATGATATCAGCCAGGTAGAGGAGAGAATCAACCATGAGATGGGAAACATGAAAAAGGAATTTTAAGCAGCAAAGGCAGTAGTAACCTCTTCACCAGCCTCGCTTATAACCGCAGCGCGAAGCACATCCAGAAATGTCCAAGCACCAATATTCGATGGGCAAACGGTCTGGAGTATTTACAAGACCCAGTTTGAAGCTGCCGCAAGGGCGAATCGCTGGAATGACCAGAAACGAGCAACTGCATTGATTCTTGCTCTAAGAGGCCCAGCTGCCGAGCTTTTGCAGACCATCCCCGATGAATTGCACTCAAACCCGAATGCTATAATGAATGCGCTTGACATGCGTTATGGAGACGATCATCTAAAGCAGATTTATCGGTCACAGCTAAGGCATCGGGTGCAGAAGTCTGGTGAAACCCTACAGCAGCTAGCCCAAGACATTGAGCGACTAGCACTTTTGGCTTACCCAGCCTACGACCCAGAACATCGAGATGATGCAGCGACAGAAGCATTCATCAGCGTACTAAAGGACCCGGAATTGCAACAAGCCGTGCGTTTAGCTCAAAAGAAAACGGTTAAGGACGCATTGGCTTACAGTTCTGAACTTTGAGGCAGCGAAAAATGGGACTCGTACCACTGCCCGGGTTCGTGAAGTAGTGACAGACGAGTGCAGGTGTGAACGCGTGGAAATTAAGCGAGACCCGCATGTAAATGGTGCGCCTAGATGCTGGAATTGCGGAGAGAAGGGGCACTTGCAAAGAGACTGCAAGAAGCGAAGAAAACCGAGCTATTGTCCAGGGTGTGCAGCTAGGAGGAGATCCAGACCGAGTCAGGAGCCCAGAATGGAAGCCCTTCAAACAGAGGGGTCGGGAAACATGTAAGAGCCAACTTCGTGGGGCAGAGGTTGGCTAGGAGGATTGACGTCCCCAGCACCGCCATCACCGTGTCAAGACTACATCGTGGAGAAGCGGACTTATGCCTTCCGGGTCAAATTGACGGAGAACACTGCACCATAACAATTGACACTGGTGCAACCCGATCGATTATCCGACCAGACCTAGTTAGACAGCAACAACTTCACAAGGGCAGAATTTTCTCACTACGGACAGCTGCGGGAGAAACTGCACCTGTTCATGGAGAGGTCAACCTCCAGATACAGTTGGGAGACCTTGTGTTCCGACATAATTTTCTGGTCGCGAACATTATGGATGACTGCATTCTCGGAATGGATTTTCTGCGACCACATGGAATCACGTTGGATTTGGGCAAACGTGTATTGAAATGGCAGAATGTCGAAGTACTGATGGAGGATCCCAGCGTCCAAATCCCAAAGATGAATGTAGTGGTATGTACTGACACTGATGTACCGAATTCTTCCGACAGCATTGTATGGGCCAAGCTTGATGGTGATTCTGGAGACCAGCGATCTTATCTGATAGAGCCAACGAAGACCTCCGCATTGCGCAGTTTGATTGTAGGACGAAGCCTTGTAAGATCTTTAAGGAACGGATATGTGCCGGTTAGAGTCCTTAACACCGCAGACTCAACCACGAGCATCAAAGCAGGAGAAGTCATCGGCAGCTGCCAGCCTGTTTCCACCATCGCCTCTTTGGAAGCTACTCACAACCATCATTGGAAAAGGAGGCAAGACACAGAAAAAGCCAGGGAATCCACGTCTGCAATATTGAAGCAAGTCAAATTGCCGGTGCAGCTATTCAAACGAGCCTCTGATCTGGTCACCAAGTACAGTGACATCTTCTCAACAAGCCCGGATGACCAAGGCCGAACGAGTTTGGTAACTCACGTCATAGACACACAGGGAGCCAAGCCGATTCGACAAGCACCAAGACGTCTCCCTATAGCCAAACAAGGAGAAGTGAGCGCGCTGATCTCGGAAATGGAAAAACAAGGCATTATCGAACCTTCTGTAAGTCCATGGGCCGCGCCTGTAGTTCTAGTAAAGAAAAAGGATGGCAGCACTCGCTTTTGTGTCGACTATAGGCAGCTTAACGACGTCACTAAGAAAGATAGTTACCCGCTCCCACGCATCGATGACATCATGGACACTTTAGCCGACGCAAAATGGTTTTCTACACTCGATCTCAAGAGTGGCTACTGGCAGGTAGAAATTGACAAGAAGGACCGAGAGAAGACCGCATTTTCAGTTGGGACCGGATTGTGGCAATTTGTGGTGATGCCGTTTGGGCTTTGCAATGCTCCAGCCACTTTCGAACGCTTGATGGAATACGTGCTACGTGGTCTAACCTGGAAAACCTGCTTGGTGTACCTAGATGACATCATCGTCATCGGGAGAACGTTCGAAGAGCATGTGCGGAACTTAGAAGAGGTTTTCTCCCGACTGCGACTGGCAAATTTGAAACTTAGTCCCGACAAGTGTACCCTTTTCGCAGCTGAAATAAAATACCTGGGACATTTCGTATCAGCTGAAGGGGTCAAAACAGACCCTGAGAAAATTGAAGCCGTGAAAAGCTGGCCAACACCAAACAACAAGCGCGAACTACGAAGTTTCCTGGGCCTGGCAACCTACTATCGAAGATTCGTCAAAGACTTTGCCAAAATAGCTAAGTGTCTTCATCAGCTAACCGAGAAAAATCGTCCGTATGTCTGGAATGAACAATGCCAGACAGCCTTTGAGACCCTGAAGGAAAAGCTATGTGAATCACCCGTACTGGCGTATCCGAAACCCGGAAAAATGTTTGTGGTTGACACCGATGCAAGCAACGGCGGTATTGGAGCTGTACTCTCCCAGCAGATCAATGGCGAAGAAAGAGTCCTCTCGTATTACAGTCGAGTTCTTTCAAAAAGTGAGAGGAACTACTGTGTGGCCAGGAACGAGCTATTGGCTATAAAAGAGGCCACCAAGCAGTTCCACAAGTACCTATATGGCCAGAAATTTGTTCTTCGAACGGACCATGCATCATTGAGATGGCTACTTAACTTCAAAAACCCTGAGGGACAAGTTGCGAGATGGATCGAAAGATTGCAGTCATACGACTACGAAATTGTTCATCGAAAGGGCGGAGTTCATGGAAATGCTGACGTCGCCCATGTCCAGCTAACTGCAAGCATTGCCGACGGATTGAGGAAAAGGAACCGCCCGTTGATCTGCGACTGATAACGGCCGAATTCGATGGAGGTTGGTCATCGGAGGAGATTCGAAATGCCCAGCTAGCCGATGAAGACATCGGACCATTGCTCATATGGAAGGAGACGACTGGGCGACCTGAGTGGAAGGACGTTTCAACGCATGGCGCGACCCTGAAAAGCTATTGGGCACAATGGAACTCCCTTCAGGTGGAGGGTGGTGTACTCAAGCGGAAATGGGAAACGGCGGATGGCAGCTCCTATAGGATGCAAACTATACTACCCGAAAGCCGAATCCACGATGTGGTTAAAGAAATGCATGAAGGATCCTCGGGAGGCCATCTTGGTGTTAACAAAACCTTAGCGTAATTGCGGGAAAGATTCTACTGGCTCCACGCTCGAGAAGACGTAGAGGACTGGTGTCGCAGATGCACAATTTGCGCTTCCGTCAAAGGCCCAAAGCGACGACTGAGAGGACAAATGCAAACCTATAACGTAGGCGTGCCATTCGAAAGGATTGCTGTTGACATCGCTGGACCTTTTCCTCAATCTGAATGGGGAAATCGATACACGCTGGTTGTAGCTGATTATTTCAGCAAGTGGCCCGAGGTCTACCCCATTCCCAACCAGGAAGCAACGACTGTAGCCGAACAGCTAGTGTTAAATTGGGTCAGCAGGTACGGCGTGCCTTGTGAACTACATTCGGATCAAGGCCGAAACTTTGGGTCACTCGTTTTTAGCGAAATGTGCGAGCAGCTGGGAATACGGAAAACGAGGACAACACCGCTGCATCTCCAATCCGATGGAATGGTCGAACGTTTCAACGGCACGCTCAATAAACACCTTGCCAAGATGGTTGACGAGAACCAAAGGGACTGGGACCGACATATCCCACTATTTTTGATGGCGTATAGAGCCGCTGAACATGCATCGGCGGGCCAAGCCCCAGCCAAAGTCATTTTTGGAAAGACTATTCATTTGCCAGCCGATATAAAGTTCGGAACACCCCTTGAGAAAACCCAAACGATCTCGGAGTACGCAAGTGATCTAAGACAACGGTTGAACCAGATACATCGGACAGTGCGAAAACACCTCGAATCGGCTACTGACCACATGAAGACCAGGTATGATCTAAAGGCTAATTCTACTGGCTTCCAGCAAGATGACTTGGTGTGGCTTTATAACCCGCAACGGCGAAAGGGTAGGTCTCCAAAGTTGCAACATAATTGGGAGGGACCATACCGAGTTACAAAGCGAATCAACGACGTCGTATACCGAATACAGGAACATCGTAAGCCGAGAGCTAAAATGAAAATCGTGCATCTGGACCATCTTGCCCCATATTACACCCAGGGAGAATTGACTACAAATAGCGACACATCTTTTCGGGGCGAAAAGAACTGAGGTGGGGGCAGTGTTACATGTACAAATAATTACATGTACAAATAATTCTGCGAGCTACTGTCGCAATTGTTTTCATCATCATTAAGATCGTCAACGAATGAATTTACTCGAACCCACGAGAACCCAACAAGCATGATCAACATCTGCAAGTGACGTCACTCCATTCATGAACTTGCTCGAACCTACCAGGTAGAACATTCGCCAATGTACGAGAAATGTGTGAATAGATAGAGACCCTATATAAAGGCGAGCTGAATGAATGGGGGGAATCATTCATTCGACTGCGATTGTGTGTGGGAAGTGTGTTTCGTAATAGCGAAGTAATTTAGATGACAATTGCGATAAGAAATTTATGGACAAGTGTTAGATTTTTTTGTAATAGTGAAAATTAAAATTAGTGAAAGTGTTAACTGATTATTGTGCTTTTCATTTAATAAACTCTTTTAACTTAAATTAAAAGACATTGCGTTTTCACTTTCCCGGAACATTAAAATTATTGGCCGCGAACCAATAACACGCGACAATATAAATATATATATATATATATATATATATATATATATATATATATATATATATATATATATATATACATATATATATATATATAGATTGTGTATATATATACATATATATATTATATAATATATACATATATATACGTCTATGTATAATACATATATATATATATATATATATATATATATATATATATATATATATATATATATATATAAATGTATGTATATATATATATATATATATATATTTATATGTCTATATCTATCTGTAGGTATATAATATGTATATATATATATATATATATATATATATATATATATATATATATATATATATATATATATATATAGATATATATGTATAGATGTATATATATATATATATATATATATACATAAATATTTATATATATATATATCTATATATATATATATATATATATATATATATATATATATATATATATATATATTGGAATGAAAAAAATCGCCACTAAAAAGGGTGAAATAAAAAACTTTTAGAAAAAAAAAAGAAAACCGACTTCGGAATGCCCTAAAAAGGATGAAATAAATTTTTTGGAAGCGGTGCCATATCATATTTTCCCCCATTCTTTTGTGATGGTGCATATGTTGGAAGTATCTATGTTGAAATGGGGAAATTGATTTGGCACCGCTTCCAAAAAATTTATTTCATCCTTTTTAGGGCATTCCGAAGTCGGTTTTCTTTTTTTTCTAAAAGTTTTTTTAATATACGAGTATATAATACAATTTATTCAAGAAACTGAGTTTTGAAAGGTTTGAAATGTTAAAATTAACCACTGAAAAGGGTGAAATAAGAAACTTTTAGGAAAAAAGAAAACCGACTTCGAAATGCCCTAAAAAGGATAAATAAATTTTATGGAAACGGTGCCAAATCAATTTCCCCATTTTAACATCAATACTTCCAATATCTGCACCATCACAAAAGAATGGGGGAAAATATGATTTGGCACCGCTTCCATAAAATTTATTTCATCATTTTTAGGGCATTTCGAAGTCGGTTTTCTTTTTTTTCTAATAGTTTTTAATTTCTATCTACGAGTAGTTGTATCAATGATCTTTCATCTGATACCCCACCCAACCACCATTAAATGGAAAAAAATCGTTAAATGGTACTTCCATAAATGGGGAGACTTTAAATTTGATACCAATGGTTCTATTACAACATCAGCTTTCTCGTTTGTACAAAACGATTTAATCTTTGGGATAAACCAAACAATCTTAAGTGCATAGCTCATAGAACTCATTGTGTCTTGGCTAATTTAAAGTATCAAAGTAGAATAGAAAATCATTGTAATATATTTGATTACATCATATCTGTGAACGCTAGTCTCAAGCAATAGAAATAAAAATAGTTCTGCCTGATTCCTAATTGCCTGCTTGCAATTTGTCCCACCGTAATAAGAAGTGGAACTAATTGTGATTATCGTTTGATCGTACTATCTTTTGCAATGGCAAACCTGTAATTGAAATGCTCCGGCAGGAGCGCGACTGCAATGATTGATTGCAATATGAATTACAACTATTTTGTCTACAAATGCATTACATGTTCAGAATGCGTTCAGGTGTATGTAAGACACCGCAGAGCTATTCCACGTACTTGAGTCGTACATGTCCTTTCGTTTGTGGACTATATTTTACAATCACACGGCGTGCCCCAAGTTTAATAGTTCTAGACGTCCATTAGTCAAAGTGTAATTACCGAGTATACTGGGCAGTGTTTTATACTCCGACATGAATGCATAATTGGAAAATTGAGTACGCGATAGCCAAGAAGACGTCGATGGGTGTGAGGCTTATGAGGGAGCCGAGCTCGTAGGCAGGAGCCATGTCGACGACAACGTCTGGTGAAAATCAAATAAACAATTTATGATACAGTGAGCAGGAAAAGTGCAAAATTTCATTGTTTGACAATTCTTCATAGCAACTTATATGGAGCCATGATCCCTATCAATGAAATTGATTTGGCTTGGAGGTTCCATTAGTCTTTCGGGGTCTAGTTATGAATTATGCATAAATTTATTTTCGCACTGAGGAAAAGAACAAAATATTGTTTTCAAGTATGCAGTGGGTGTTACATGTGTAGTAGCTACTAAATGCTAAATAAATACGTGCACCAAAGACCACCTGGAAACTAACATATAGGGATACCCTTCAGAATTCTATCAAGTGCATAGTCGTCAACAGCCGCAGTATTCATCTAACAATTAAGGGAATTCCTTCACGCTGTGATTCAATGGATTGTAATTACCTGTTATCTCGTTCACTGTAATTATACACATCTGACAACTAATCATTTCCCAATTAAAATGTAAATCCAAGAGCATGGGAGAAAATTCTGAGTTCATTTCTAAGATGATCTTGGGTGATCACAAAATGATAAAGTAAATGTTATGGGTAAGTTTTGTCAGTCCCATTAGTCATTACTGACTTTATTTCCCAGAAACAAAACAAGTTGGGTAGACAGAACTATGGTCATGTCAAAAGGGTTGTATACTTAACCTACAAGCCGTGAATAAATAGAATTTAAGAAAAACTTTTGTAGCATACACAACAAATAAAGGGTGATTCATAACAAGTGTACACATTTTTGTCAAAAAAAAAAAAACATTTCGCACATTTCCGGCGTTATTAGGCGTATGTTGGCTCGAATATTGTATTTTAATGCTTCAGTAGTCTAGGGAGCATCAGCGTAAACACGATCCTTCAGAAATCTCCAAAGGAAGAAGTCACAAGGAGTCAAATCACACGATCTCGCCGGCCAATTTATGGGTCCATTTCGTGAAATTATTCGATTTCCAAACTTGGTCTTCTGGCGATTCATTATTTTTGTAAAAAGTTTTAACAATAATAAAACGTTTGGTTGATGTGTATGATGCCATGGTTAAAATTGTAAAAGACTAAACTGTCATAATCTGTCAATATATGGACCTGAAGTTTGTGATAAATAAGAGTTAAGGCCCATTCACATGTGTACACTTGTTATGAATCACCCTTTATATTCTTGCTTTGAAAGAACTCCATTTAACCAGCCAACATTTTGTTCCAATATTACTAAAATCATTGACTGACCTGAATCTTAAATGTATTTTTGTTATTTATTCTATCTGGAAATTTGGAGAAGATTCAGTCAAAAGTGTAATGTCTGTTTTGATGGAAAGCCCATGTAGTGGAAAAATCGTAAATAATTATTGTAATTGAAGGAAATTCAAATGACTATAACAACAGTAAATTTCATTGGAACTTATAGAATTTGATAATAATTTAAAGGACTACTTAAATGGCTGATTTTATCCAATTTAATGATACTAATACAGTTTTACTGACGAAAATGCTAAATCCTACTTCCATTAGCAAAAGCTCAATAAATTTTATCCTCTTAGTTAATTGTTATGGGACCTAGCTCCATAACTTATAGGGCTTTCTGAAAGAAGTTTTGCAAAGACCTACTAGTTTCCCGTCCTATCTGTCCATCTGTTTGTTGGCCCATCCGTCTATCCATATGTCGGTTTATCTATACGTCACCAGAAATTTCTTCCGAAACCATAGAAGCTACATAGCTCAAACTTTGTGAAAAGGTCAGAAGTACTGATTTCTCAAAAGTTTAGGTCTTATTAAAAGTATGAAATTTTTTAAGGGTGTCTTCCTTATAATGTAGTGGCCTTTAACAAATTTTAACAAATTTCATTAAATCTACTCGAGTAGGGCATCAAATGAAAGATCTTAGCACTTTCAGAATCTGAAAAACAAGTCAGTTTTTGCCTTAGGAGTACAGGGCGAGAAAAAAATACACTAACAATACTTATGTCCCTTCCTCTCACGATTGGACACCTTTGAGCTGAAAATCTGAAATGTCACAAAGGTAGGTGTAATGATTTTCATTTGAAAACAAGTACATCAAGTCGAGATTTGCCAAAGTAAATTTGAACCGACCTCTCATCGGTTCTAGAGTTTTGGAACGTGTCAACGGACTGTATCCTTCAGGTCAAAAAGTCCGGACACACTTAGTCAACTCCGAGGTGGCTGCTGGCTAGCTAGCTAGTTCGGAGAGGAGTTCAGTCGCGGGTCTTACGCGAGCAGACTAAGTCCGAAATACAAAACTTCAGCCACCGGTTCACATGCCCGATTTACTAACGCGTCGAAAATACAATCATACGGAAACAAAAGCTACGTTTACTTTTTTCCGTTTTTTTCCATACATCCAGCCAGCAACAAAAACTGTATCTAGTTCCACGTTCCCTCGAACCTCGAAACAACCTACTCTAATAAAAAAAATCCACGTTGGCAGCACCAGCCGGAAAGGTAAATTTCTCGTATGTAGCGTAAGGTTTCGAAAAAGAATTTGGCTTGCCTACTACTGGACTTCTTACTGCACTTTTTGTAGCACTACATGGGTATTTATTAACGAAAAGAATCTGCCGACGTTCGTGTTTGGAGACATTTCATAGAGGCGCAAACATTTTGCTAATTAAATTGAGTTGCTGACGGATGGATCACATATTGAAAGTCGGCGGGTAATAAATTGTTACAAACATATTTACACTGGTTTCGGCCTTCTCACACAAAAGTGATAACTTTTTGGCTTAAATAGCTCAAATAGTTAATTTAAAAAGATTTCCATAAAATTTTAATCAGCACTTGCATTGCCATTAATATATACATTTTCGATTCTTTTCTGAACGATCAGGGGCCGTCCTTTTGAATTTTTATTGAAAACGGCTGCTAAAAATATTAAGCTGTAAATTTTCGAATTTTTTATTTGTCATCCGAATTACATAATTAAATTAAATTAACGTGCCTTAATAACTTATAATTTCAAGTTTTATCGGAATCTGTTGAGAAACTTGGCTGCTAGAGGGCTACAGAAATAAAAAAAATGTTTATGTCACCCCCCGTATGGGGAGACCCCCTTAAACACTTTAAAATATTTTCTTACACAGCGAATTTCAAGAGGCACCACTTTTGAGCTACGTAGAAAATTTTCTCATTCCAGCTTATGTGGTTTGCGAGAAAACTTGTGACGCACGAACAAACGGACGGACAGACAGACAGAAAAGTCACGATATTATAATTTTTTAAGGTATTGTTAAAAATATTTTACAATATTTAGAAAAAAGTCTGATTTATAAATACTTTCAAGATAAGTCATTCAAAACGTTTCCATGAAAAAAATTCATTATTTCAGTTGCTACTAAAATAGCGAATTGCAATTGCCTCCCTGACCTTTGGGGGCCGCCATTTTGAATGCACGCATTTGATTTTGGACTATTTTAAATCTCTGTGTGCTAGAACCTCATCAATCAATGTGCCAAATCTCGTTCAAATCGGGGTTTCACTCTAGACAGGGCAAAATAATTCAATTTTTAGTGAAAATGGCAGTTTTATTTTTCATTCAATTTTAATAATTTTCTGTATAATACAAGAACATAGTACAGAGATCCGTAATCTCAAGTTTCATCAAATCCGCTGGAAAATGTGACCGCTAGAGGGCCACAAAATCCTGAAAAAAACGCATATTTAAACCACCGCCATTTTGAAATTTGCACATACATGATCACCAAAATGTCAAAGTCTGTAGGTCTAAGTAATGTCTATCTTAAAACCAAATTTCACATATGTCAATTGCGACTTTTAGAAGCCTTTGAAGTTTTGGGTTTCAACTGGCCGCCATTTTGTTTTTTGTGACCTGACCTCCAGTTTTTTCACGTAATTCTTTGGATACTTATAATTTCTATTTAACTGCCAAATTTCATGAAAATCTGTTGAAAGCTTTGACCACTATTACAACAACAAAATTTTGCACGTTTTTCGACCTTTGAGCGGCCGCCATTTCGTTTCAGCTGTACTGACTTTGCATTTTTTATTGTGACATTCATCACATACATCAATGAACCTGCAAAATTTTGTTGTTGTAATAGTGGTCAAAGCTTTCAACAGATTCTCATGAAATTCGGTAGTTTGATCGAAATTATAAGTATCTAAAGAATTACGTAAAAAAACTGGAGGTCAGGTTGCAAAAAACAAAATGGCGGCCAGTTGAAGGTCAAAATTTCAAAGGCTTTTAAAAGTCGCAAATTTGATCCGACATGTATGAAACTTGGTTTCAAGATAGACATTACTTACACCTTTGTGATCATACATGTGCAAATTTCAAAATGGCGGCCGTTTAAATATGCGTTTTTTTCATGTTTTTGTGGCCCTCTAGCGGTCACATTTTCCAACGGATTTTGATGAAACTTGAGATTATGAATCTCTGTACTATGTTCTTGTATTTTACAGGAAATTATTAAAATTGAATGAAAAATAAAAAAGTCGAAAATTTAGAGCCTAATATTTTTAACTGCCCTGTCTAGAGTGAAACTCCTATTTGAACAAGATAGTACATTGATTGATGAGGTCTTAGCATACAAAGATTTAAAATAATCCAAAATCAAATGCATGCATTCAAAATGGCGGCCCCCAAAGGTCTGAAGGCAAGCGCAATTCGCTATTTTAGTGCCAACTGAAATAATGAATATTTTTCATGGAAACGTTCTAAATTACTTTACTTGAAAGAACTTATAAACCAGATCATTTTTAAGATATTGTAAAATATTTTTAACAATACCCTAAAAAATTATAAATTCGCGACTTGTCTGTCTGTCCGTCCGTCCGCCCGTTTGTTCGTGCGTCATAACAAGTTTTCTCGCAAACCACATGAGCTAGAATGAGGAAATTTTCTACGTAGGTCAAAAGTGGTGCCTCTTGAAATTTGCAGTGCAAGAAAATATTTTAAGGTATTTAAGGGGGGTCTCCCCATACAGGCGAGTCTCCCCATACAGGAGGGTGGCATACAATGTTTTTTTATTTCTGTAGCCCTCTAGCAGCCAAGGTTCTCAACAGATTCCGTTGAAACTTGAAATTATAAGTTATTAAGGCAAGTTAATTTCATTCAATTATGCAAATCGAATGACAAATAAAACAGTCGAAAATTTACAGCTTAATATTTTTAGCAGCCGATTTCAATAAAAATCGAAATGACGGCCCTCATAGTTCAGAAAAAAATTGAAAATGTATATATTAATGGCAATGCAAGTGCTGATTAAACTTTTATGGAAATCTTTTCAAATTAACTATTCGAGCTATTTAAGCCTTTGTGTGGTTACCACTGTGAACTGTGTAAACAGCAAATGCGAGAAGGGCGAAACCGGTATTTATATGTTTACAACAATTTATGATCCGCCGATGTTCAATATGTAATCCATTCGCGTGCAACTCAATTCAATTTAATTAGCAAAATATTTGCGCCCCGATAAAATGTCTCTAAAAACCAACGTAGCCAGATTTTTTTTCTGTTAATAAATACCCATGTGGTACTACGAAAATTGCAGAAAGAAGTTTAGTAGTAGGCAAGTCAAATTCTTTTTCGAAACTTTACGCTACATACGAGAAATTTACCTTTGTGGCTGGTGCTGCCAACGGGGATTTTTCAATTCACGGAATTTTTCAGCTTTCCTTAAATGTAACGTTTTTTGAATATTTAGTTCACTTTTTTTAGCAGCATCATTTTCACTCATAATTTTTAAATTCAGATCGTCACAAATGCTGTAGGTGTCAGATCTTGGAAGGCCAAATTTAATATTAAAATATTTTGTAAATACTGTGTAATATGAAATATAAGAAATCCTGATCTGTACTTCGTTCAAAAACAACTCATGCATTTTCTTTACACTTAACTCTTCTGGCAAATATGTTGTGTTTGGGTTATTACGTAAAGAGTAGTGAGACTGCCTTCCCTTGAAGCTCTTGATGTGTAACTTTATTAACTCCAGTATTGGATCTGGGACTGCATGAGGTCTTGTGGTATGCTTACCTCTGCCATCTTTGGGTAACTGACCTGAAGATATTTTGGCCTGAACTGTACGCAGCCTTCCTCTGGTAATTCCATGCGAATTCATAAACACTGCGGAGCACACTGGCAACTCTTCATCAATTCGCACTTTGTAATAATATGCTAAATCATGGCTGAACGAATCATCCTCTTCATCACGGTTGTGTCTAGGTCTTCTTTGTTGGACACTTCTGTACGATACTAGTCCTGTAAGATGTGCGTCTTGGTCATTTTTACTTTCATAGTTGTAAAAGATTCTTAGTATTTCTTTTTTTTTTGTTCAGTCGTTAATTTTGTGAAAAATTGCAACCTTTTGCACCTAAAAACAATGAAGATATTTATAGGTCATCGTACGTAGCGAAGGCGATAGCCAAAAGTTATCAACATAATATTGTTATCAATATAATATTAAAACACAGTACCTACCTGCAGTCAGGGCGCGTCTCAATACCACTTCTTAGACGCCAACCTTGCATCTTTTTATTTTTTCGCGTTTAGAAATTATTTTCTTTCTGGCCTTCCAATGTACACTGCTAGATTCATCTCTTGGTATCTTATCCATTTTTTAAGAAAAAAATACACAACAGTACAACAGCTTACAATCCCACCGAGAAAGAAAACTATATCGTCTGTAAGCCACGAACAGAATGAGCAGACATATGAAATACGTCAAATAAGCAGTTTTTCCATTTTTGTTGGAAAAACAACTATTGTCATGAATTGACTCATTGACTTAGGCGGTTTCTCCGAAATTGCCTTGACTTTGGTTGTTTTTCTAAATATCAAACAAACTTTTACCCAGAATATCGTTTGACTAATGCACTTTTACGAAAAACTGTGTTTTAGGTTTGATTGCTATGATTACAAAGAAACTATAGACATCAAAATATCGTTTTTTTCCTTTTTTGACATTGGTTGTTTTTCCAAATACCCCTTCATATATAATACTCTCCTCAATAGGTAAATTTCTCTCGAGAAATTTATCTAAAACCGCAAAGTAAATTATGGTACCGTGTACCGAGTGCGACGCGAAACCGGCCATCCGCGAATTACTCGAATCCTACCCTCGTAACGGCATATTCACCGTTCACTGACATTCCTGCTAGAAAAGAAGGGTTTACTGGAAAGGAAAGACGTTGTTATTTTTAGTTCATATTATTTTTACCATTTGTGAGATATAATTGAGATAATTATTATTCATATCCATTAATTATACTTAATTTATTGACTTAAAGAGATAAATTAAGTCCTTTCCCATCAAATACAGTTTTCGGGACATTGATGGTTAGCATGCAAAGTACTTCGTAATGAAGAAATTTAGAAAATACTAAACCAAAATAAAAAGGATATTAATCAAATTCGTAATTTCTACTTATCCGGAATTCCAAACATCCATAATTGAGTTCTTTATAGTCTTGCATTTCCATTGCTTGGTTTTACTCGAGAGACATTCAAAATCATTTTGACTTGCATCTGAGAGTACTATGTAGAGAACATTCTTTTTTTTTGGTTACTATTCAATGACTTTTATTTCTTTCTTTCTTCATTTGGTTCTTTTTCGAATCAGTTGTTTGTATCTAGAATCTATAAATTCTGTAACAGTAAATTTTTTTTAAGGGATATGAACACGACCAAAAATGAAACTTAAAAAAAATTAAATTTAAAATGCAAATACTAAAATTATAAAATCAAAATTTACATAATTTGTTTGTGTTGTTGTTGTTTTTTTTGACATTTCATTTCAAGGTGCTTTATTAAGTAAATCCATAACATTTTTTATAAAAACATAAAGCAAAGTTTCAAAAACATTATACAATTAGAAAAACTTAATGGCCCACTTGGCACTCTAAATTTAAACAATATCGATAGTAAAATTGATTTATAAAAACATTATGTGAAATTAATCAAATGAATATTATTAAATATGATTAATCAATTGGAAAAAGCGGAAAAAAACCAACCAACGCTGTTTAAAAATTATATATAATACAAAGAACACAAAACAGGAATCTTTTGACTTATATCTAATATGTTGTTACTTACGTCTAAAAAAATTTACTCAAAAAACTCTAACTTATCCTACTATAATGCTTTTACAATACTCCTAATCTACAAAGTAAACCTTATCTCTTAGCCTAATATAACGAACATCACAATATACCCATTCTAAATCATATAAGCTGATTTTAAATAACACAATCAAATAACAATTAAGTGTAGCAATAATGAGCTGAAAATAAAAAGAAAACAAATACAAACAAGACACGCGAACACGAATAATTTAGTCATTGTCATTCAGCCACCAATACCGTGCCAGCTCCCTCCCAGCTCGATCAACCTCAACAAATCTCGCAAATGAGTATCGCCATTGTAGGTCGTGGTCTCGCGAGCTCAAATTCGGAGGATATTCTATCTTCTTATCGGTGGCCCGTCTATATATATGATATATAATCGGGACTCCGTCAGAATCAAAAACATACCAATTCATGTCCAAATACACGAATGCTTCTGGAGGAATGAAGCCAGTATCGAGACAAGTCTCAATGTACCCGTCTGTAGGGTGGAACGGCTGTGAAATCCAGGGGTTTTCACTCACAGTTACAGATCTTGCGATATGATTTCGAATGAGTTTCAAAATGAAGATATCGACTCTTGTCACTTTAGCAGTATGATAAATTCTTCTGTTAGATATATAATGTTTCCAATCCGTCTCAGGTTTTCTGTACAGACCAGTACATGCACGAAGACATTTCCTTTCGAAAACTCTTAACTTTTCCATTGTAGTAGCACTCAAGTTGTACCAGATTTGGCATCCGTATGTCAAAACTGGTCTAACTAGGGTCTTGTAACAGATAATTTTGACCTTTCGGTCAATGTATCTGGAATGAAAGAGTCTTCGAAGGGACATGACTACCTTTTGCGCCTTACTGAGCATGATTTTAACATGTTCGTTATAATACAGATACTGATCGAGATAAACACCGAGGTATCGAACGCAGGATTTATGTGGAATCTGTTCTGTACTACCCTTACCAGCCATAATGTAGAAATTTTTCCAATTACGTTTCAGGTCTTGACTGGCCAACTGCAATGTTGTCCGAAATAAAATTGTTTCGCACTTTTGCGCATTGATTTTCATTCGCCAATTGTCTGTGTAGAGCTGAACGTCATTAAACATTTTTTGTAGATTGCTCTGAACTACTGTGGCTTTCCGATCTGCTGTATAAATGATAAGATCATCAGCAAACGCTACCAATGATCGCGCTGGCGATATGTTGAAATCAAAGCCGTTCAATAGCTTGCGAATGAATATCGAGAAAAGCAGAGGCGCAGTAACTGTTCCTTGCTGTAGACCCTTCAAGACCTTGAAATCGCGCATTGTTGTCGAATTTCCATCAGTTACAAGAAATGATTTCCCGTACAACATATTACACATCATGGCGACAAGGTGTCTGGGGAACTTGTCCTGTAGGAGTTTAAAAATCAGTCCATCTAACCAAACCGTATCGAAGGCTTTCTCCATGTCAATGAGACACGCTCCAACACATTCTCTTATATTTAGTTTCCAACAGATGTCTGAGGTTACTTTCGTTATCGCATGTGTAGTCGAATGCCTGGCACGGAAACCAAATTGGCAATTCGGCATCAACTCATACTTTCCAACGTGGGCGTTTAATGCATCGTTCAGTATCACTTCAAAAACCTTGCTGATGTTAGGCAGCAAGCTGATCGGGCGATAGCTTTTAGGGCACGAAGATTCTTTTCCTTTCTTCAAGATCGGAAATACCTTGGCCTTCTTCCACTGGTTTGGAAAATATGAATTGTTCAACATATTGTTGAACAATATACAATAATCTCTAATAGCAACCTCAGGCAAACGTCGAAGTACTATGTTCGGAACACAATCTATACCACAAGATTTCTTGTTGTTTATCCTGCGAAATATGACCCACAAGCAGTCAAAGCTGACAAAATAATCAACAAGATTCGAGCTCGGTATGAGGTCGGACGTCAATGTTTCATTGAAATGAAGAACGGGTTCGCCGTTCAGGCTTGATTTGAAGTCGAAGACTTTTGCTTCAACGACTTCTGAAAGGACTTGATTCCCTCTCTCAGGGTTTGGCAGATGGACTGATTCAAAATGAGTTCCAATCAGGGCAAGTTTCTGTAACCCATCACATATGATCCTGTTTCTATTTGTATCCGGAGTCGTACTGTTGAGTTCGATACCAGCCCTATCAAGAATATTTATCTGATCACTAGCAACTTTAAGATTCGATACCTTCACTCGAGACCTCTTGCGAAATATAGCATTCACTTTCGTGAAAACGCCACCTGGGTCCTGTGAGCTAATACCCCTCAGTTTCTCCGCCCATTGGTTGCTGACCTCACTCCTGAAGTGTGAACGGATTAAGTTCCGGACATTCTTCAGGTGTAATTTCCACAGAGCCAATGTGGGATGGTTGTAGTCCAAAAATCGCCGATAAATATTGTTGACGCGCGTGAGAAGAAGGCTTTTCAATCTTTTCAACCTTGCGATGGTTGGTGTTTCATATCCTTCCATATTGTTTCGAAGTTTAATCTTGGGAACTACTTTCTCCATCGTTTCTTATGTCAGCTTCTCTAACTTCGACAAATAGATATCTATTTCATCGTTAGTTAGATTCCTGTCATTAGGAACCATTGAGCAAGAGTTGCCATCATCAGAAGGTGGACATTCCTTCTGGTACTCCTGATCAAACTTTCTTTGAAGCCTTTCCCAATTGGTTTTTTTGAAATTCATCCGATGGTTTTCATGTTGAACTGGAATGAGAAAGGCATCATCTCTTTGATGATTGATTTCCATCACGATTGCGTAATGATCGCTATCGTAAGGAAGCACCTGCAGTTTCCGTTGAGGATTATTAAAGTTGAATTTAAGTCTTGCGTCAGCAATGCAAAGATCCAAATATGAATTTGTCCTAGGGTATGTTGGGAACTCCGACCCATATAGTTTGCACTTGTATGCAATCTGGTTCTCTGTTATCCACGATTTTAGGAGTACTCCTCTTGGATTATTGGTGGCGTTCAGCCATGAAGTATGCCGGGCATTAAGATCTCCAGCAAGAACATAATAATTATGCAGCCTGTTCAATTCGAGTATTTGAAACAAGGAATCGAGTTCCTCCTTGAACTTGAGCACGTTTCCACTAGCTGCATAGGCAGAGATAACAAAGAGGTTATCCCCGCCTTGCACTGAGATTTTGATAACGGACACTTCAAGACATTCAAAGCTTTTGAATTCGACTTTATCAATAGTTTGGAAACAATAGGGTCTCCTAACCAACATCCCTGTGCCACCTCCCCCATCACAATTTACCCTATCGTTTCTTACGAATTCAAAATCCTCGAATGTCATGGAGTGCCATGAATTGAGGTGGGTTTCAGTGAGAAGCAGGATGTCAGGCTTTTGCTTGACAAGGAAATCTAGCAGATAGTCACGTCGATAAATAGCAACAATCGAGTTGACGTTGATTGAGATGAGACGAAGTCCATCCACGGGAATGTGGCTGATTGACAAATTATTTCGAGACATTTAAATTAAGACGCTGAAAAATTAGATTAATCCTCGCGTCCTGCTTGTCCATTCTGCCAGACAATGAATCAAGCTGTTGAGTAATTTTTATAAGCAGCTCATTATTGCTACTTACACTATTAACATCGGATTCCCCAGCATTTAATTTTTTTTTTTGTTTTTTTTGACTAATTGGAACAAATAATGTTTAATATCATAAGTTGTGTAAAGTGGCGATAATATTAACAATCAAAAAAATAATCCAAGCGGGAATTTGTTTAGAACATGGGGCCAATACATTTTAGATTATCAAAACAACAAGGATGCAGTGCACAAGAGCAATCAGCATTGGTGTTAACGTTCATAAGGAATGTTAGAATGACGAACATACAGTTACTTCACTATCCTTCTTCTTAGCGCTCTTCGCATCATTAGTTTTCTCATTCGAGTGCCAACTCCACAAACCTTTTGATTTTCCACTTTGATTTTATTTAGAATTATACTAATTATCAATAGCACACAATTGGTTGCGAAATCCTTTTGAAATTGGATGAAATACTTGTCTACGTATTGTATAATATTTTTTGTCTCAAAATCGAAGAATTCTAATTACATAATTTATTAAGTAAAAAAAGTTCACCACAACTTCATACTCATTCACACCTTAAACCAAAATTATTTACTTTTGTTTTATATATATTTCAACTATGCTTGATCCCATAATGGAACTGAAAATATTTATTTACAGGGATAATTAAAGGTGTAATTAATTAATAGCTACTTGGTAACAAAGAGTGATTTTCCTTTCGAACAATCAAAGGATAAATGATAAAGATTGCAAGGTTGAATTTAAAAAATAAAAAGCTTGCACCAATGAAGAGTTTTTCGTTGTTTTGAAATGGAAATTTGTATTTTCTTTTTTTTTGTTTTAAAGCCAACATCTCTTGAATGCATCCGTACTATTGCTACGCAGTGTATGGCATCAGGTTCGATCACAAAATAGCACATTCTCCAGGATTCATCTAAAATATATTTGTATGGCTCTCTTTGTCTCTTTCTTAATTATGACATGGTTTGAAAGGCAAATGTATCTGGCTGCTGAGCATATCTATTGAATTCGATCACAAAATAGCACATTCTCCAGGATTCATCTAAAATATATTTGTATGGCTCTCTTTGTCTCTTTCTTAATTATGACATGGTTTGAAAGGCAAATGTATCTGGCTGCTGAGCATATCTATTGAATTTAAGGCATTTTCCGTTTTTCTCTGGTCAATATTGCATTCTCAACTTTATCAACAGGAGCAAATTTGATTCTCGCTTGAGAAAAGAAAACAATGACGGATTATGAAAATGGCGGGGACTCGCTTTCGAATGGAATGCGTTTCACCTGGTTGACGCTGTCGTAGGCAATGGTGAAAATGCTCTTCTTCTAGCGATAGGGTTTCACTGACCCATGCTATGGAGCAGGGAGTTCATGGCAACGCCGGAATCGTGGTCGTCTTCTAGGATGGTAGCACTCAATTGTTTCGTTTGGCTTTGAGCAGCAGAGGATTTTTGCATGGAACTGCCATCTATGTAGATGGTCGTTCCTGATGATGATACTTTGACTTCGTTTCCCTTAATTGGAGACGGTTTTGGTTTGTACTCTTTTTTCTTGCTTTTCACTTCCCCTGTCACTTTCTGGGGCTTATTCTCCTTCGGAACCACCGGTCGCGAGTTGACGAACAGATGAATCTCGTCGTCACCGGGCCAAATTGTGGAAAAGTTTGTCAGTTGGCGAGCCCGGCAATGGCTCCCCTTTTCTGGCTTTTTCGAGTGCTAACTCCACGCACTTTTCACTATGTTTCTTTGCGCGCTACAAAGTGCCGACGACACAAGAGAATGCGGCCGCGAGCAACGAAGACCAACAACCTCAACGAACTTCCTCTTCATTTGGTTGTTCAAATAACACTGAATTCTAGGCATGCGGGAATTAAGAAAACACTTACAATATGTTGTTCAAATCATGCACGAATTGGACAAACCTTGACGATGACATTCAGCTGACGAATACTTTCCGGCGTAAGGAACTGATGATAACTTGTTTTTTTGTTTGCTGTGCTCGTCGGGGAGGACTGCAGCTCAATTCCACAGGCCGCAAAAGTAACATGTTACATTCCTTCTCATTGTATGCCCCGAATTCCTTTCCGCACTAAAAATCTACCGTGAAAAGGAAATATACAAGAAAGGATTATTTTTCTTTTTGAGCACCCCTACCTTGCAATTTGCCCATTCATAACTCGCGCG
This sequence comes from Odontomyia ornata, assembly GCA_963969285.1. Lineage (NCBI taxonomy): Eukaryota > Metazoa > Arthropoda > Insecta > Diptera > Stratiomyidae > Odontomyia > Odontomyia ornata. Next base: position 305,405,696 of record OZ017739.1, read on the forward strand.
AGAGCACCATTTGGTCGTAGTCACGTTGACGATTCACCATACCGTGTCAACTGGTTTTTGGTCGTGGAAATTCTGTGTGTGGCACTTGACTTTGGATCAAAAAAATAATTTTCATATACCTATCTAGCTCTCCTTCACAAGTAAAATAAAGTCCGATTGAACTAGGCTCGGATAATACACTCAACTTCTGTCAAAGAATAATAAAAAACACATCTTATGCGACACTCAGATCGGCGGTCATCTTCTGCGGAGTCTTCCTCCTTCCCAATCCACCATAACTTTCAACTTCCTCCCATCTATCTAGACGCGAGTGGTTAAAGGATCGTTTTCGAACCATAGACGTCAATAACGACCTGCAAATCGTTGTCAGTAGCGTAGGGCTGATTCATTACATAGATCTTTATGAGTCCAAGGGCAACGAATACCTCAAAAATCAAAGTTCACTCAACTCAGTTAATAGTAGTATGATTTGTAAATTTTACATTTTCCCCCGAAAATCATAACGGTGCCCTTAATTTCTTACATTTATGTAGGTTGATATAAGACGCAATTCTATGGAAATCAACTCATATATAATGAAGTGAGTTATCGCCATTTCAATTGTATGGAATTACCAAAACAATACAACATATGGTTAATATATTTTTCAAATCGACCAAGGCATTTCGGATATTCATAAAAATTTAAGGAATAATAGTTGACGCGTGGCTTAGTGGTTAGAGCACTGAGCGTTAACGAGATTTAGTTTGAGTGATTCTTCGGACGGACCATAAGCCTATTCAATCATGATATGTGCTGATCAATCAGAACTTATGGCAGTTGGGTGGACGGTCACACGGCCAAAGCGTGATAATGATCATATAACCTTGTGTAGTGCCGATACATTAGATCATGACAATGAGATACTCTAACTATCTCTAAGCGAAGGCCCGAAAGGGGCTGCAGTGCTACGAAAAAAAAGTTGACTTGAATATGTCCAATGAGCCCAGCATTCAGAAAAAATATTTAACATGGAACGAAACTCTGCATCCTTTAACAAGTCTTGGTTGGATAATTCAAATAGTCGATTCATGACATCCGAAAATGTTTGTTCGAACCCTAGAATGGTTACAAAGCCCTTCTGTTAGGAGCTCTCTCCTGCCTCCTCAACTTGTTTCACCAATGGGTATTTTTTTTTTAACATCTCCATTCCCCACCACTCTCTCCATCGCTCTTTCATCGTCGCACAACGCTCGTTCGATCAGCATTTCACACGTCGTCAATTCCTACGTGTGCCACCAGGCAATGCTAAAACATCGGTCTAAAGGGCACACCAAATGCTGTGAAGTACTCCTTTCCTGCGAGTCTAGTCCGATTCATGAACAGTCCTCAGAGATAAAAAAAATATTATAATACTTTTACTATTAATTGTAGGTATTTATTTTTAGTTATTCATTAAATTGAATGGGAAAAATAACTCAAAATTATTCAATCTTCTCATTTAAAACAGCCACTTTTTTTCACGATTACTGATACCCATAGATATAGAGAGTACTGGATCCGCAACCGGTCGTGAGAGCCAAAGCAATTGGCAACCTTCGCTAAAGTTGTGTGAAGTTGAGGTTTGAAGTGATATGCTTTTGTTTTAGCACTCTATTCACGGCGAAACACGTTCACATTTAAAAAGTTTTTAATTTTAAAGATCGCGCGTACGTAATTGGAACTTTAGTTCACTGTTTTAATTAAAAATTTACGAAATTTCCATACGCTTTGACACATGAGTTTTCCCGCGTGTTTCGCGCTCTTTTCGATTTTCTTTTGCTTTGACGTTCGAGTTTGCGTGAGAGTCGTTTGTTGTTTGTACTAAAACTGTTTTCCGAATGATAACGAAGGCGCAATCGTGTGCACGTGAAATGAGATTTCGTGGGTGTGCGCGGGTGTCAGTGGGGGAAGCGATTCTTCTGAAGAGAGAAAAGAAAAACCTGTCTGGAAAAAAAGGGGAAGGAGAAGCAGAGGGAATCATATAGTTTCGAGAGCGTAAGTTATTTATAACTTATTTATGTGGCAAATTTTCTTCTCACATGAAGGAGTACACGAATTCTCGTTGCTCGTCCATTTGTTTATATGTCTTTGCTGATACCAATAGCTGAACCAATTGTCAAAGATATTCATGATACCCCATCATTCCTGAAACTTTTATGCAAATCCTAGCAAACCTGAAGTGTCTGAGTTGGTAAAAATTGGATATTGTTCCATAGCCATATGTTTCCATAGTAATACAAGATAATTCAAACCGGAATAACTTCATCAAATTTATCAGAACAGGGCATTTTCATATATTGCCATATGTATACTGAATTTCATTGAAATTAAAGGTACCGTTAAGATTTTATTCAAGAAAATGTAAAATTGCTAAATTATAGTATTACGAGTACTAACAAAGTTGAGTGAATGTCAACTTCTCATGTATTTGTCGTTGTTGTACTCATAAAGGCCTGCATCCATGAGTTTTTGCAGGTTTTTCGGATGAAAGGTCTTCAATCTTCTTCGGACAGACTATAAGCCCGTTCAGTTATAATGGGTTCTGCTTTAAAATCAGAGCGTATCACAGCTGGGTAGATGGACACAGGGCCAAAGCGACATACTGACCATATCACCTTGTGGAGTGGAAACGTATTCGATCAAGATAATGATATACTTTAAGATTCTCTAAGCGAATGCCCGAAAGGGGTTATAATGCTACAACAACAGCTAACATTGATGCTAAAGATGCATAGTTTCTTTCATAAGCTCAGTGCAGCCGCCATTTTGATGTAGCTTAACTGATTGTTCTGAATGTTCGGTAAATTGAACATATTCAAGTTAAACACTATTCCTTAAAATTTCATGAAATTTGAAAGAAAATAAAAGTACCTAGGTCAATTTGAAATATGTATCAATCATAAACACGTGTTATTGTTGTTGTAATTCCATACAATTGAAATCGCTATAACTCACTTGATTACAAATCAATCGCAATTAAATTTCGTGGACGTACAAATCTTATATCAGTCTATATAATTGCAAAATTTCAAGAAGTTTAAAGGTACCGTTTTGATTTAATGCGTGAAAATGTGAAATCAACAAATCATACTATTATTAACAAAGTTGAGTGACTTTCGTTTTCGGAGGTATTTGTTGCCCTTGTACTCATAAAGGTCCACATTCGTGACAATTTTCAGATTTCGGCTGAAAGGGGGGGAGAGAAATTTCGGGTTCATTTGGCCTTCTCCTGGACCCCCTTATTCATAAAATGATTTTTTTATTTCAGATTCTAAAACTTCTAATCAAGACCTTTCAATTTATATCCCACTCCGCCACCTTTGGTTAAAAATACTTTTTAAGGGTTCATTCGTTATTAGGGGGGACCCCCTTAAAAATATTTAAAATTTTTGGTAAGATCTTAACTTTTGAAAGACCATCAATTCTGACCTTTTCACAAAGTTTGAGAATTCTAGCTTCTATAGTTTCTGAGGAAACTGGCTGAGACGCACGGACAGACGGACAAACAGACGGACAAACAGGTCGCGAAACTAGAAGGTCTTTGTAAAAAAATTTTTTACAAGGACCTAAAAACGATAGAGAAGATCAAAGAGTCAATCAGCTTAGCGGTTATAAAAAAATCTCCATTGGCCCCACCAGCCGCAAGGAAAAATTTCTCGTAGGCACTATAGATGCTTCAAACGTAAGGCATTTTAAAACGCTTCCATAAAAATATATTCAACACATTGCTTGCCACTAAAATAACAAACTGAATTTCGCAAAATGTCGTTAAAATCGGAGTTATACTCCGGAAAGAACAAAAGTATAAGGTTTCTATTGCAAATGGCAGTTAAAATATATCGCTTTAAATTTTCGACTTTTATTTATCATTCAATTTCTGAAAGTTTTTGTCGAATGAAAGAACTTACTCTAATAATCTACGTGGCCAAGTTTCATATTAAAACGATGAAAAACTTGGCAAGTAGAGGGCTATAAAATCTGAAAAAATCACATGCAAGTATTCGCAGTACCGCTTTTTCAAAACATTAATGCAGGTTACCTAGTCTGTGTGGTCTAGTGGTTAGAGCATGAACGCATAAGCCGAAGGTCCCAGGTTCAAATATCGTTGAAAGCATCGTGATTTAGTTCAGAGGAGTTTTCGGACAGACTATGAGTGTTCACTCAGTGGTAATATGTACTGATTTAATCAATTCATATCAAAGCTGAGCAGGCACACGGGAGCATGCTACTGACAAAACAAAAATCAATACGGTCATGAACATGAGATACTCTAACTTTCTCTAAGCGAAGGCCCGAGAGGGGCTGTAGTGACACAAGGAAGAAGAAGAATGCAGGTTACCAAAATAACAAAATCATTACCACTTGGCAATATCTATCAAGTTTCTAACAAATCGAATCTAAACTGTGACTTTTAGAAGTCCTTTTGAAATTTCAAACTTTGACTAGCCGTCATTTTGGTGCTTGACCTGAAATATTTTTTTAATGTTTACAAGACAAGCCACTTAAAGTTTCTACCACATAGCCAAGTCTTACCAATATATTTTTTATTCACAGCTACAACAATAAATATTTGCACGTTTTTCGATCTTTTAACGGCCGCTTCTTTATTTCAGACAGTTTGACTTGAGTATTTTCACAGGTATTGTGAGCGTCTTTGGATAGTTTGATAAGTCTCTGTACCAAATTTCGTCTAAATTGTGCCATTTCGTTTTCGTTGTGCTGATTTCCCTAGTTACCGAGGTTAGCCGAGATACTTACTTAATAAACCTGCTTATGTCAGTGAGCTGTATTTTCATATGTTCATCGTTTCTAATTCATTGAACTGTAATAACTTGCTGGCTTGATCTTGAAGGTATTTGGCACTATGACAGCTCCAATCAAGTTGAAGTAATCGGGCAGTCACACACTGCTCAAGAACCTTCCCATCTCCTATTCGAAATTTGAAAGGCAGATTTAGAAAATATTTAATTATTTACATTCCTAATCGTAATGTGTGAAATAGTTTCCTTTCTTATTATTATTATTAAATGTAATTTTTATATCAATTTAATTATAATTTTTAATTATATTCTTCATGAGATTTATCTTTTATTACTATTTAAAATCGTTTTCACTTTCCCTAATTCAGTTAAATTTTCTTTACTTCAGTAAAATTTTGTTTTTAAAAATTTTAAATCTGCAAATAAAATTTCGAATATGGGAACGCTAATTTAGTACAGCCATCAGTGTCTTACACCACGCAGTGTAAGCGAACCTGGCTAAGCTGGCAGCTGCGGGGGTTTGCGGTACACCAAAAGAAGGAAAAAAGAAGAAAATAGAAGCCTGGTTTGAGATGTGGACCGGTGTGATTTACATATTTAAGTGAATAGTCTTTTTGCGTTACTTTTAAAAAGTCAAATGCTACAAAACGTCAAAGATTTTAAATTTTGCTGTGTACTCTTTTACAAGCGAAATCCCTCAGCACTTGGAAGCGGAAGAATGGAGGAATTTTAATGTTTACCAATACCAGTGAAGCGCAATCACAAACACGTGAAGATCATTTGTACGATTCAGATGCAGAAAATTTAACATATGAAATTAACAAAGCATTTATTAGACAAAATAAAAAGTATGAAAACGAGTCCGGTTGAAATCGCCCATGAGTCGCGTTGTATTGAGGTTAGTTTGAATGAGTGAGGCGAGAAAATAAAAGCAATAAAAACTAAATTCAATTTCATCATCCCAATTCGTTCTGAGTGAAATTTCGTGAATAAGTGCCTCCAGTCCAATATCTACTGTAGTGTGTAGCGACGTGTTTTCCGAAGGGTCGTACTCGAGGAAAGTAGTATTAATCGCCATGGCATGTTAGTCTGAAATTCATTTGCGTCACATTATCTAACAGTGAAGATCTTTCTTTGTCGTGTTAATTATAAATTATATCGATTATCACAGCACGTTGATTGAAACTGGCGAGATAAGCTTTTGAAGGGGCGGCGTACCTAACCTCAAATTGAAACAGGGAAGTTTGCATCCATCGGTGTCAACCCCGTGAACCTCAAGTTATGACCGCAGATTGATACTTGTGGAACGTTGCCCCAATGTCTTTATTTAGGATGCAGATGGATTGATGGAACTTTCACAAAGTTATCGAAAGGAGGGATTGCCTTTAAAAATTTTATATATATACTTGCCTCTCAGCGGTTCAAGTTTCTGACAGTTGAGGATTCTGTGTTCGAATACATCTATGGAATTGCACCACTTGCAGTTTTCGGAGAACGCAATTTTGACCTTCTTGAGTCTGGTTAAATTATACGCTCTATTGTTAAGCTTTGGATAATCACGACTCCACTTGGACTCAAAAGCGCTAATTCCAATGTGATAATGCACATTTAGTGTGTTGAGTAAAATATAAATCATCATTCATAAGATTCTTCCAACATTGTGTGATATTATAGCGTACAAAAATTCAAGTGGACGGCCATCATCAAAACAATCAGCAAGTAAGTCATCGAAGAAAGCTCGTACCAAGTCTACTAAATACGTAAAACAGCCAAAGAAATTTCCGGTAACATCCAAGATGCAGCTCACGATTTGTGCGCAGGCGTCGTGTTTCGCGATAAGAATTACCAAAAAGAACATATGCTGGATTTACCGCGAAATCTTTACAGATGCTTCGGGAACAATGTGATGCAGTGACATACGTTACAAGTGGTTATGGCGTAACAACCCAAATACCTCGTGGAACTTGTGGGAAAGGGGCAACCCTAGATGTTGATCTGTTGACCCGTTCTAAAGAAAACTCCCAACTTCTATTACAAGCGGAGAAACTCAACGGGAATATAGTTCAAGATAAGTAGTAATAATTTTATGGATCAGAAAAGCCAGACAAGTGGTAATATCGTCGTTCTGACCCCCAGACAATTTTAATCTTTCGTTTTTAGGTAAATTTCTCGAGAGAAATTTACCTATTGCGGAGAGCATCATATATATATATATATACATATATATATATATATATATATATATATATATATATATATATATATATATATATATATATATATATATATATATATATATATATATATATGGGATATAACGAAATTTGTGACCACGCTAGAGGTTGCAATTTTGCTTCGATTTTCACCAAATTTTGAGGAAAGGTGTATTGGGTAATTATCTCGGTTAAGTTCGTGAACCAGCTATATCGGCTGGGCAAAAACAAACTGGCGGCCATTTTAAACGAAAAATCGCGATTTCTGTTCTGACCAAAGTGTAGCTCCGATTTGAATGAAATTTGGTACAAAGGTTCATTGAAGTATGTGATGAATCTCACAATAAAAAATCCAAAGTCGGTACGTGCAAAATTTTGTTGTTGTAATAGTGGTCAAAGCTTTCAACAGATTTTCATGAAATTCGGTAGTTTGATAGAAATTGTAAGTATCTAAAGAATTACGTAAAAAAACTGGAGGTCAGGTTCCAAAAAAAACAAAATGGCGGCCAGTTGAAGGTCGAAATTTCAAAGGCTTTTAAAAGTCGCAATTTTGATTCGACATATATGAAACTTGGATTCAAGATAGACATTACTTACGCCTACAGTCTTTGATATTTTGTTGATCGTGCATGTGTAAATTGCAAAATGGCGGCCGTTTAAATATGCGTTTTTTTCATGTTTTTGTGGCCCTCTAGCGGTCACATTTTCCAACGGATTTTGATGAAACTTGAGATTATGAATCCCTGTACTATGTTCTTGTATTTTGCAGGAAATTATTAAAATTGAATGAAAAATAAAAAGTCGAAAATTTAAAGCCTAATATTTTTAGCTGCGATTTTCTTTAAAAATTGAATTATTTTGCCCTGTCTAGAGTGAAACTCCTATTTGAACGAGATAGTACATTGATTGATGAGGTCCTAGCATACAAAGATTTAAAATAATCCAAAATCAAATGCATGTATTCAAAATGGCGGCCCCCAAAGGTCTGAAGGCAAGCGCAATTCGCTATTTTAGTGCCAACTGAAATAATGAATATTTTTCATTGAAACGTTTTAAATGACTTTACTTGAAAGAACTTATAAACCAGATCATTTTTAAGATATTGTATAATATTTTTAACAATCCCCTTAAAAAATTATAAAATCGCGACTTGTCTGTCTGTCCGTCCCTCCGCCCGTTTGTTCGTGCGTCATAACAAGTTTTCTCGCAAACCACATGAGCTAGAATGAGGAAATTTTCTACGTAGGTCAAAAGTGGTGCCTCTTGAAATTTGCAGTGCAAGAAAATATTTTAAGGTATTTAAGGGGGGTCTCCCCATACAGGCGGATGGCATACATTTTTTTTTATTTCTGTAGCCCTCTAGCAGCCAAGATTCTCAACAGATTCCGTTGAAACTTGAAATTATAAGTTATTAAGGCAAGTTAATTTAATTTGATTATGCAAATCGAATGACAGATAAAACAGTCGAAAATTTACAGCTTAATATTTTTAGCAGCCGATTTCAATAGAAATCGAAATGACGGCCCTCACAGTTCAGAAAAAAATTGAAATGTACATACAGTGGCTCACAGCTTATTTGATGCACTTCAATAAATATTAAACAAACTGTTGTCCTTATGCAGATAAATAAAAATTTACAAATATTTTGATGCAGATTTTACAGTTAGTATAACTGAAATTCGAAGCACAAAAGAAAGTAAGAAAAAATGTTTCAAATGTCCCGTTAGCAGTAATGAAGCAAAATCATTTGCATAGGATAGCTCACAGCTTATTTGATGCAGTTAGTTCTTTGTATCCTAGCATTAAAAGTGCACGATTTTCATCGGATTTTTTTTTGGATATATTGTACTTAGTGCGTTTCTTATTTTATTTTTAAAAAAGTTATTTGACCTTGATAGTTTAAAAGTGGATAAATTGTGTAATATTTAAAATGGGCCGTAGGACAACACTTGAACAGCAGGAATTAGTCATTCATCATTTTAGAAATGGTGAATCTCATCGCAAAATCAGCGAAGATGTCAATTTAAGTTCATCAACAGTTCAGAATATAATTGAAAGGTTTACCAATGAAAAAAGGTTGGAAAACAAGGGTAGAAATGCACAAATAAAATTTTGAATGAGTCTGATGAACGGTGGATCGTCCGGAAAATAATGCAAAACCCTAAGTTATCAGCTCCTAAATTGGCAAGCGAAGTAAACAGAATTGGTAAAGAATGCAGTGCTGAAACCATACGTCGTGTGCTAAGAAAGCATAATTTTAATGGCCAAGTTGCACGAAAGAAGCCGTTCATCAGTATCAAAAATCGACAAAGCCGCCTGAACTTTTCTACGGAGCATATTTCAAAGGATTTGGACTTTTGGAAAACCGTGATTTTTGCTGACGAGTCCAAATTCAACATATTTGGCTCAGATGGAATGGCGTACGTTTGGAGAAAGCCAAATACAGAGCTCAAAAAAGCAAATTTACATGAGACTGTTAAGCACGGCGGTGGCAGCGTAATGGTTTGGGCCTGTATGTCAGCAGCCGGAGTTGGGAAGCTAGCCTTTATTGAAGGAAACATGGACAAGATCATGTACAGTAATATCCTAAAGGAAAATCTCCTGCAAAGTGCTGACGAACTCGGAATCCGTCGTGAATTCAGATTCTACCAAGGTAATGACCCTAAACATAAGTCAGAAATCGTGCAATCTTGGCTTATTTGGAATTGTCCTCATTTGATGGCTCCCCCGGCACAGTCACCCGACTTAAATGTAATTGAGAATTTATGGGCTTTTCTGGAGAAAAAAATTCGTAACCACGCAATTTACAACAAAATTGATTTAAAGAAAGCTCTTTTAGAAGAATGGAGTAAAATAATCCCAGAAATGACAGGAAAGCTGGTTGAATCTGTTCCAAATTGACTCAAAGCTGTCTTGAGCCAAAAAGGAAACCATACGAAATATTAGTGTTGAACTGGAAATCCTCTACATGGATAAATTTAAGGAAAACGTGGACTGCATCAATTAAGCTGTGACATAAAATTTTGCCTTTAATTTTGTTTTTGTTATTTAGTTATTTAAGAATCAATTGTTGAAATATATTAAATTGTTATTTTTAAAAAAGGGCTTTTATTTAATTTATTGCAGTTTAAATTTTTTCAATACCTTTTCTAATACAGAAGTTATAGTGCTTTTAGCTTTGAAAATGTTACTGCATCAAATAAGCTGTGAGCCACTGTATATATTAATGGCAATGCAAGTGCTGATTAAACTTTTATGGAAATCTTTTGGAATTAACTATTCGAGCTATTTAAGCCTTTGTGTGGTTACCACTGTGAACTGTGTAAACAGCAGATGCGAGAAGGGCGAAACCGGTATTTATATGTTTACAACAATATGTAATCCATACGCATGCAACTCAATTTAATTAGCAAAATATTTGCGCCCCGATTCAAGGTTTGTAAAAACGAACATGGCCAGATTTTCTTTAATGTTAAAAAATACCCATGTGGTAATACGAAAATTGCAGAAAGAAGTTTAGTAGTAGGCAAGCCAAATTCTTTTTCGAAACTTTATGCTACATACGAGAAATTTACCTTTGCGGCTGGTGCTGCCAACGGGGATTTTTTTCAAATGACGTACACTTTTAAAATTTTCCACATCAATTCCATTCATACCTTTATTTTTGCGTCTCTCCAGTCGGCATTTGTATTGTGTTCATAAAAATTGGATGAATCAAAACTGGTCCCCGTTGTAGGGAAACGACCCCACCTTTAGGGTACCCGTATTTTTTTTCAAACACTTTCATCCCTCTATATTCAGAGGAAAAGAGCAAAGTCAGGGTTGAAAATTTATTTCAGTTTTTTTCGAAACGTTTCTTCTTGCGGAATTCATTTGCATTCAAAAAAATTACGAAAATAAAACAAATAATGCATTTCCTTTTTTTTATATTAATTTGAAAATAAAATTGACTCCCCTAGAGAAAGCTCCTTTAAAAATTGACCAACATAATTTAAAAAACAAAAAATTCTCCTGCATGCTCATAGAATGGAACTTTGATCATAAATTAAAATTTTATTTCACACATCGACAATCCGAACCACCCCACCCCCAAAATTTTTTCCTTGCTATGGCTATGCTTGTTCTTAATCAAGTAGGTCCACATCCGATCTGATCCCATTGTTTATTGTTAAAAATATTCTTAATCCCGTTAAGATGTGTTTGATAAATGGTGTATTTAGATCTTTAGCACAGTGGTGAAGGAGCTCAGTATCCATTATTGTTGCATAGCCCATTGATAATTTTAAAAAATTATCAGGATACAATATTGAACCTTGGTGTTCAATTTATCGAGAATAATTTGATAATCAATAAAATTTAGAATGCGTTGAGAATAGGACGCGACGTTTTAAGTCATGTCATTTTACGAATTTTTGGAGCGACGTTGTCTTGAGATATTTTATTCGTTTTAATTTTTTTTATATTCAGCTTTCAAAAATGATGGTCAATAATTTGATTGCGTAAATTTTCAATACCATTTTTATCGCTTTTAGACTTAAAAAATTGTTCAGCGGTTTTATAAAATCTACTCATCATGCCAACAATCGAACAACAAAATTACATTCTCAATGTTGTTCTTAAAAAGTTGTCGGTTCCACCCCTTCCTAGTCTGGATCCCGAGGATGTTATTGCGCATATCGATCCACTCCACGTGCCGACTACTATAAGTCAAAACTTGACGCAGACATCATTTGTTAGAGATCAAAATACTGATGCTCAGTTATTGTCCAATCAGGAGAACCAGAATTTTGGCAGAAATGGATTCAAGCTAACGATATACGAGAAAGATGAAAACGACATGAGAGCGGGTGAAGTGGGTAAGTTTTGAAGATTTAATTGTAAAATCTCAAGGGAAACAAACCATTATCTTAATTTGTAGGAGAGTGTGTCTGCGATTGGGATATGACTGGTCCAGAGTTATGGTCAGAGGGCCCAATCGAGCGAACATGCGAATTGTATAAGGATGGAGAGTTCGCGGGAACTGTTACCTTAACAATAAATGCGACTCAGAAGTGCAAAGATACGAGGTATTTTAAGATAAAGAATTATTATTAAACTTAATATATACGAGTATATTGAATTCGATAAGATTTTGAACCAGTTAATTTTTTCTCCAGTAATGAAATTTCATCCAAACCGTTAGTTAAAGACGATGGGAATTTGACCATTTTCGATGATTTGAAATACGTTCTTAATCCTAAAGACATATTTTTCGTTGTTGGCGATCAACCAAATAAGGCAGGTGGCGATAGCAATCCTTTGACGGCATGCACACGAGGAGACCCATGCAGATTTGATACCGACTTAACTCGATATCAAGTGGTTCAAGGCAAACTTGTGAAAGATTTCAGAATGGTAAAAGATTGTGAGAACGATGAATGCTGCGCACTAGGGGTTTGTAATATTAGCATAATAGCTTATAATTTTATCATCACATCCTTGACCATTAGAATCTTTTCGATGAATTCAAGGATATTTTTAATAAAAATCCTCCGGACCCTCCTTCATCCAAATGTTCAGACACGATTTCAGAATCGCAAGATAAGTTTTATGGTCATGAATCGGATGATTTGAGTCACTCTAGAGATTTATATGATGGCTGCGAAGGCGATCGATGGGAGGATAGTCCATGTGGTGTTTTATTTGGGCCACTAAGTAAAAGATGCGTTGGATACAAAAGAAGTAATGCATAAAGCAAAAATTTTATGCAATGCAATATATATAATTTTTTTTATTACTATAGAAAAGAAACCATCGACTTCAACATCAGTGCATATGCCTGATTGCCCCGTGAAGCTTGCTAAAAGAAAGCCGAGCAAAAAGACTGATACGGTTTGCTGTGAGTATAAAATTTTACGTACATTCCTATGATGCAAATTTAATTCAGTAGAGTAGTAATTATGATGTGTAAAATGCAAATCATTCATAATACCATTTGGAAGAACAAACTTTTTTTTTTTTAAGTTCCTCCGTTCCTCTTGCTTCCTCGCACAACGCTCGTGCGACCTGCATTCACATATCGTTTCTTCGTCAAGTGTGCAACCCAGACAATGTTCTATACATCGGTGTATACAAAATAATGTAAATTAACCCCTTCATGAATATCTAGTCCCATTCGCAAATAAACCGATACAATGCGAGGAATGCAAGTCAATTCATAATACTTTTTGCCAGAATGGATCGTCTAAAGAACGATGTCACAAAGGATGCTCCATGTATGTGTCGGGTTGTTCGATAATTAACGTCGTTTTTTTCATGTTTTTCAATGTAAATTTATTTATATTGTCGCGTGTATCGGTTCGCGGCCGATAAGTCTAATGTCTCGGGAATGTGAAAACGTACTGTCTTTTAAATTAAGTTAAGAGTTTATTTCCTAAGAATACACAATAATTAATTTCACTATTTTACAAATCACTTGTCAGTTTACTTCTCACTTGTCCTGTCAATTTACGTTTCCATTGTCTTCAAATATATCATGGAAACCCCTTACTTCGCTATCAATCAATATCACCTTCAATTCGCGCTCTACACACATTCAACTCGGCTTTATATATGGTCTCTAGTCATTCAATCCATTCCTCGTATATTGTCGAATGTTCTGACGAGAACTACTTGGAATGTTCGAGCAATTCTGAGTGCCCGCAGTGACGTCACTTTTAGATATTGATCATGTATCTACTTGGTCCATTCTTGTGCTTTCGAGTACATTCGTTTACTTTTCAATCAATATTGATCATGACAATTGCGACAGTAGCTCGCAGAATTGTGTGGACATGCAACACTGCCCCCACCTCAGTTCTTTTTGCCCCGAAAAGATGTGTCGCCAGTTATAGTAAAGTCTCCCTGGATGTCATATGGGGCAAGACGGTCCAGGTACACGATTTTCATTTTGGCCTTCGGTTTACTGTGTTCCTGTATGCAACATACGACGTCGTCGATTCGCTTTGTAACTCGGTATGATCCCTCTCAATTATGCTGCAACTTCGGAGACCTACCCTTCCGCCGTTGTGGGTTATATGTCCACACCAAGTCATCTTGCTGGACGCCAGTAGAATTTGCCTTTAGATCGTACCTGGTCTTCATGCGGTCAGTAGCCGATTCGAGGTGTTTTCGCACTGTCCGATGTATCTGGTTCAACTGTTGTCTTAGCTCACTGACATACTCCGAGCTCGTTTGGGGTTTCTCAGGGGGTGTCCCGAACTTCATATCAGCCGGCAGACAAATAGTCTTTCCAAAAATGATTTTGGCTGGGGCTTCGCCCATCGATGCATGTTTGGCAGCTGTATACGCCATCAAGAATTATGGGATGTGCCGGTCCCAGTCCCTTTGGTTCTCGTCAACCATCGGCCACAACTAGCGTGTATCAATTTCCCCATCCGGACTCAGGAAAAGGCCTTGCGAGATCAACAGCAATCCTTTCGAACGGTACCTCCACGTTAAAGGTTTGCTTATGCCCTCTCAAATGAGTGGAAATAGGCTAAGGTATTTCCGATCTTGAAGGAAGGAAAAGAACCTTCATGCCCCAAAAGCTATCGCCCAATCAGCTTGCTGCCTAACATCAGCAATGTGTTTGAAGTGATACTCAACAGAGCATTAAACGCCCACATTGAGGAAAATGAGTTGATGCCGAATTGCCAATTTGGTTTTCGTGCCAAGCATTCGACCACACATGCAATAACGAAAGTAGCCTCAGACATCTGTTGGAAACTAAATGATAGACAATGCGTTGGAGCATGTCTCATTGATATGAAGAAAGCCTTCGATACGGTGTGGTTAGATGGACTAGTTTTTAAACTCCTTCAGAACAAGTTCCGCAGACGACTTGTCGCCATGATGTGCAATATGTTATAGGGGAAATCGTTTTTTGCAACTGATGGAAATCTGACAACAATGCGCGAGTTCAAGGTCTTGAATGGTCTACAGCAGGGAACAGTTACTGCGCCTCTGCTCTTCTCAATCTTCATTCGCAAGCTGTTGAACGGCTTTGATTTGAAAGTCTCGCCAACGCGATCATTGGTAGCGTTTGCTGATGATCCGATCATCCATATGGCAGACCAGAAAGCTACAATAGTTCAGAGCGATCTCCAAACAATGTTCAATGATGTGCAGCTGTACACTGACAATTGGCAAATGAAAATCAATGCGCAGAAGTGTGAAATAATCTTGTTTCGGACAACGCTGCAGGAGGTCAGTCAAGACCTGAAACGTAATTGGAAAGATTTCTACACTATGGCTGGCGAGGGTAGTTTAGAACAAGTTCCACATAAATCCTATGTTTGATACCTCGGTCTTCATTTCGATCAGTATCTGTTCTATACTAAACATGTCAAAATCATGCTCAGTAAGGCACAAAAAGTAGTCAAAGCCCTACGAAAACTCTTTCATTCCAAAAACATTTATCAAAAGGTCAAAGTTATCTATTACAAGACCCAGGTTAGACCACTTTTGACATATGGATGTCAGATCTGGTACAACCAGAATGCAAGTACGATGAAAAAATTAAGAGTTTTCGGAAGGAAATATCTTCGTGTATGTCCTGGTTTGTATGGAAAGCCTGAGATGGATTGGAAGCATTCTTTTTCGAATTGAAGAATTTATCAAACTGCTCAAGTGACAAGAGTCGATATCTTCATATTGAAACTTCTTCGGAATCATATCACAAGATCCGTAACTGTTAGTGAAAACCCTTGGATTTTACAGCCGTTCACCCTACAGACGGGTATATTGCGACTTATCTCGCTACTGGCCTCGTTCCTCCAGAAGCATTCGTGTATTTGGAAATGAATCGATATGTTTTTGATTCACATATATCGACGGGGCACCGATAAGAAGATAAAATATCCTCCGAGTTTGAGTTCATGAGATCAACAATTCCAATGGAGATACCCATTTTCTAGATTCGTTGAAGCTGATCGTGCTGAGATGGGGTAATCTAGGTATTGCTGGCTGAATGATAATGTCTAAATTATTCGTGTTTATTTCCAGTTTTTGTGTTTTTCGTTACTTAGTTTTTCAGTTTCAGCTCATTATTGCTACATTTAGTATTGTTGTTTGCTTGTTAAAAATAAGTGAAAGGCCAGGTATATGTTTATTATATTAGGTTAGAGATAAGATTCAACGCTTAGGTTAGGAATATTGTGATAGATTTTTTTAGTATAAGATAAAGTTTTTGATTGATTTTATTAGAATTAAGTTAAAACATATTAGGTGTAGGATCAAAGTTTTTTATTGTGTTTAAATTATAAATAATTTTAGGGCAGTGTTGGTTGATTTTTTCTCCTTTTTTAATTGAATTTCAAAATATGGTATAGTCTTAATTAATTGAATTTGCTATAGTTGTTTTTTGATAAAATTTAGAGAGCCATTTGAGCCAATAAGTTTTTGTGTTGTTATTGTTTGGAATTTATTTATACCGATTAGTATTGAAAAAAGCGCTTCTGACTTTGTCTTTGACAAATGTCCTTTCAGTCGTCGCTTTGGACCTTTGACAAAAGCGCAAATTGTGCATCTATGACACCATTCCTCTACGTTTTCTCGAGCGTGGAGCCAGTAAAACCTTTCTTGCGATTTCGCTAAGGTTTTTATTAACATCAAGGTGCCCTCCTGAGGATACTTCGTGCATTTCCTTAGCCACATCGCGAATTCAGCTTTTGGGAAGTAAAGTTTGCAGCGTATAGGAGCTGCCATTCGCCTTTTCTCTTTTTCGCTTGAGTACCCCACCCTCCATATGAAGGGAGTTCCATTGTGCCCAATAACTTTTCAGGGTGGTGCCATGCATCAAAACGCGATTTCACTCAGGTTGCCCATACGAGTAATGGTCATTTCTCCTTCCATACGAGTAATGGTCATTTCGAATCTCCTCCAATGACCAACCTTCATCGAACTCAGCCGTTACCACTCATAGATTAACGCTCGGCTCCTTTTCCTCAATTCGTCGGCGATGCTTGCAGTTAGCTGGACATGGACGATGAGATAGCGCGTCAACATATCCATGAACTCCGCCATTCCGATGAACAATTTTTAAGTCATATGACCGCAATGTTTCGATCCATCTCGCAACTTGTCCCTCAGGGTTTTTGAAGTTGAGCAGCCATCTCAGCAATGCATGGTCCGTTCGAAGAACAAATTTCTGGCCATATAGGTACTTGTGGAACTGCTTGGTGGCCTCTATTGTAGTCAATAGCTCCTTCCTGGTCACACAGTAGTTCCTTCCACTTTTTGAGAGAACTCGACTGTAATGGGAGAGGACTCTTTCTTCGCTATCGATCTGCTGGGAGAGTACAGCTCCAATATCGCCGTTGCTCGCATCGTTGTCAACTACAAACATTTTTCCGGGTTTTGGATATGCCAGCACGGGTGATTCACACAGCTTCTCTTTCAAGATCTCAAAGGCTACCTGGCATTGTTCATTCCAGGCATACAGACGATTTTTCTCGGTTAGCTCGAGGAGACACTTGGTTATTTTGGCAAAGTCTTTGACGAACCTTCGATAGTAGGTTGCCAGATCCATAAACTTCGTAGTTGGTGCTTGTTGCTTTTCACGGCTTCAATCTTCTCAGGGTCTGTTTTGACCCCCTCTGCTGATACGATGTGTCCCAGGTATTTACTTCAGCTGCAAAAAGGGTACACTTGTCGGGACTAAGTTTCGGATTTGCCAGTTGCAATCGGAAGAACACCTCTTCTACGTTCCGCACATGCTCTTCGAACGTTCTCTCGATAACAATGATGCCATCTAGGTACACCAAACAGGTCTTCTAGGTTACGCCTCTTAGCACGTATTCCATCAGGCGTTCGAAGTTGGCTGGAGCGTTACACATCCCAAATGGCATCGCCACAAATTGCCACAATCTGGTCCCGACTGGAAATTCGGTCTTCTCTCGATCTTTCTTGTCGATTTCTACCTGCCAGTAGCCACTCTTGAGATCGAGTGTAGAAAACCATTTTCCGTCGGCTAAAGTGTCCATGATGTCGTCGATGCGTGGAAGCAGTTAACTATCTTTCTTAGTGACGTCGTTAAGCTGCCTATAGTCGATACAAAAACGAGTGCTACCATCCTTTTTCTTTATTAGAACTACTGGCGCGGCCCATGGACTGACAGAAGGTTCGATAACACCTTACTTTTCCATGTCCGAGATCAGTGCGCTCACTTCTCCTTGTTTGGCTATAGGAAGACGTCTCGGTACTTGTCGAATTGGCTTGGCTCTCTGTGTATCTATGACGTGAGTTACCAGACTCGTTCGACTTTGGTCATCTGGGCTCGTTGAGAAGATGTCACTGTACCTGGTGACCAGATCAGAAGCTCGCTTGAATAGCTGCACTGGCAATTTGACCTGCTTCAATATTGCAGACGTGGATTCCCGGGCTTTGTCTGCGTCTTGCCACCTTTTCCAATGATGGTCGTGAGTGGCTTCCAAAGAGGTGATGGTGGAAACAGGCTGGCAGCTGCCGATGACTTCTCCCGCTTTGATGCTGGTGGTTGAATCTGCGGTGCTACTACATTCACCCTGGGAATCTGGACGCTGGGATTCTCTATCAATACTTCGACATTCCACCATTTCAATACTCGTTTGCCCAAATCCAACGTGGCTCCATGTGTTCGCAGAAAATCCATTCCAAGAATGCAGTCATCCATAATGTTCGCGACCAGAAAATTATGTCGGAACGCAAGGTATCCCAACTGTACCTGGAGGTTGACCTTTCCATGGACAGGTGCAGTTTTTCCCGTAGCTGTCCGTAGTGAGAAAATCCTGCCCTTGTGAAGTAGTTGTTGCCTCACTAGATCTGGTCAGATAATCGCTCGGGTTGCAACAGTGTCGATTGTTATGGTGCAATGTTCTCCATCAGCTTAACCCGAAAGGCATAAGTCTACTTCTCCCCGATGTAGTCTTGACACAGTGATGATGGTGCTGGAGACGTCGATGCTTCTAGCCAACCTCTGCCCCATGAAGTTGGCTCTTACATGTTTCTCGACCCCTCAGTTTGAAGGGCTTCCATTTTGGGCGCCTGACTCGGTCTGGATCTTCTCCTAGCTGCACACCCTGGACAATAGCTCGGTTTTCTTCACTTCTTGCAGTCTCTTTGCAGGTGCCCGTTCTCTCTGCCATTCCAGCATCTAGGCGCACCATTTACACGCGAGTCTCGCTCAATTTCCATGCACTCACACCTGCACTCGTCTGCCACTACCTTGCCAACCCGGGCAGTGGTACGAGTCACATTTTTGGCTGCCTCAAAGTTCAGACTATAAGCCAATGCATCCTTGAACGTTTGCTTTTGAGCTAAACGCACGGCTTGTCGCAATTCCTGGTTCTTTGATGCGCTGATGAATGCTCCTGTTGCTGCGTCACCTCGATGTTCTGTGTCGTAAGATGGGTAAGCCAAAAGTGCAATTCACTCAATGTCTTGGGCTAGCTGCTGTAGGGTTTCGCCAGACTTCTGCATCCGATGCCGTAGCTATGACCGGTAAATAACGCATGTCAAGCGTATTCATTATAGCAGCCGGTTTTGAGTGTAACTCAACGGGGATAGTCTGCAAAAGCTCGGCAACTGGGCCTCTTGGAGCAAGAATTAATGCAGTTGCTCGTTCCTGCTCATTCCAGTGATTTATCTTAGCGGCGGTTTCAGGCTGGATTTTATAAATACTATAGACCATTTGCCCGTTGAATATTGGTGCTTTCACATTCCTGGATGTACTTTGCACTGCGGTTATAAGCGGGGCCGGTGAGGTGGTTACTACTGCCTCCGCTGCTTTCAATTCCTTTTTCATTTTGTCCATCTCAAGTTTGATTCTCTCCTCGACCTGGCTGACCTCCTCGAACTGGTAAACATTTTCCTTGACGCGTTTCATTTTGTTGGTCAGACTACCGAGCTCCACTTTTATTTCGGTTGACTGTTTCTCCGGCTTCTGTGTGATGTCTGCCTTGATTTTGAATGCTTGTTGGTCTAGCTTCACTGATTGTTCTTTTCGCTTCGCTGATTGTTCATTTAGCTTCGCACTTAAACTGGATGACAGTTGTCGCTGCTCTTGCTGCATCAGATCATCATTTGCATCAGCGCATTTTTTTGTTCCTTTGATTTTGGTGTTTCTGCTTCTCCTCCTTCTGCGCCTTTTTCTGCATCTGAGGGCTCACCCGAATACAGATACATGCCTTTCGAGTCGATCGCATCACGCAAGCGTGTGATCAGTACGGCCTTTGTACCTTGCGTAGCCAGATTCAGCTGTTTCAACTCCTTAAGCTCTGATATAGTCAATTCATTAATTTTTAGATGTAAGCTTCGTGGCATTTTTAGTGTTTTGGCTATTTTTCCACATTAAATTTCACTATTGTGCACTTCAAAAATTTTTAAAAGATTTCATTTCTAAAATCTCACTTCTCACTTTTTAACACCACGCCGATAGTTTTAATGTTCCGGTAAACTGAAAATGCACTGCCTTATAAATTAAGTTTTAAGAGTTTATTTACTAAGAATGCACAATCATCGATTTCACTATTTTATAAATGATTAAAATGTTATTTACTTGTCTATAAATTTTTATTGCAACTATCTATATTACGAAAATCACCACTATCAATCAATATTGCCTCTAATTCGCGCTCCACACTTATTGCAGTTTTTACTATCGCAGTTTTACTACCTCCCCTGTTCATTCAGCTCGGCTTTACATAGGGTCTCAAGTCATTCAATCCATTTCTCATACATTGACGAATTTTATGACGAGAACAACCTCGAATATTTGAGCAATTCTGCATGGCCGCAGTGACGTCATTTTCAGATGTTGATCATGGATCTACTTGGTTCGTTCTTGTGCTTTCGAATACATTCGTTTATTGATCATGATGTTATGAATAGTTGCGACAACAATTGCGACATCAGCTCGCAGAAATATTTGGACATGTAACAATATAAATATATATATATATATATATATATATATATATATATATATATATATATATATATATATATATATATATATATACTAGCGGACCCGGCAAACTTCGTTTCGCCTAGAAGTTGTATGTCAAATCATCGTCAATAGTCACAAAACCGACCAAGAGAGAGTCGTTGAGTTCGGAACAAAATTTCGTCAATCAAGTACATATAATTGTCAAGAGTGCTGCTACCTAGAGACATCGTTTTATTTTTCCTGTAAAGTTTACGTAAACGTCTATCATGTCAAATTATTTCAGATAGTTTACCCGGCGAACTTCGTACCGCCTTAACCTAGCTTTGATGCACTACTTTATTTTGTATAGCTGACCTATCTTATGTATGAGTACCTATTCAATTTGAACTGGAATCTATAATATCTATATTTATATATAAATGAAACCCGTTTTCCGTTGTCACGACATAACATGAAAACGGCTTGACCGATTTGGCAATGCATTGCAATGTGGACACACAATATTCATTAGTCCATTAGCAACAACTTGCTCTGAACTGTAATCAGTTGCCACATTATAACTGAATGCAGCTCTGTGGGGATTAAAAACAACATTTCTATGTTGATTTCGATTCCGTTGAAGTTCATTTCGCGCTTCGCGTTGCTCATCAGTTTGATTTGCTCTTATATTTCTTTGACTTGCCGTATTTCGAGTTCTGCGGCCTAAGTTTGTACGTCTGGTTGGTGGCATTGTTAAAAACGAAAATCCAACTGAAATTAAAAGATCTCATATATTTTCTATATAACCATGTAAAATTGTAATATTGTGTAGTCACCAAAAGTTACCAAAAATCGATATGAAGTGAAGTGAACTTACCGTGATTAACAAACACTTATTAGCAAACAAAAAACTTCTTAGTCTTTAAAACAAAACGAACTTTATCAAAAACATAATAAAATTATTATTAACGCGGTTATGGATGTGTTGTCACAGATTACCATAGATTCTTTTGTTTTAAATTGAATGACGTTGACATTTGTTAGCGCGGTTATCGATGTGGTGTCACAGATTACCACAGATTTTTTGTTTTAAATTGAATGACGTTGACATTCGTTACGCGCGTTTTTTAAAATATGCAAAATTAAATGTATATTTATCAATCATTCTGAGAGATTTTCTTAATATTTGTTTCCGTAAGAACCTTGTACAGAGTATTAGAAAACTACAAAAAAAAAAGCCAAATCGGTCAAGCCGTTTTCATGTTATGTCGTGACAACGGAAAACGGGTTTCATTTATATATATATATATATATATATATATATATATATATATATATATATATATATATATATATATATTTATATATATATATATATATATATATATATATATATATATATATATATATATATATATATGATAAAAAAAATTGCTGAAAACATTAAATTCACACTTGCAGACTGGCCGGAGTTAGATCATCGTATCCTAAAAATTGTCGTCCATGGTCAAAGTCTCAATAAGCAAAAACCTACTCACAAAATGTTCAGATATTTAGACAAGGATCTTTTCAAAACGAAATTTCAACAGTTGCTAACAAGCCGAAAACCTGAAAACCTTATGGAGCTCTAAAATATGATTACAGACTCCAAGCATGATTCTACCACTGAGATGTCGATAACAAACATGGATAACAAAAAAAGTTATTGAGGCTGGTATTAACAAAAGGAAGGCTTATAAAAAATACAAAAAGAACGCTGAAGATCAAGCACTTAAACATCTGCATAGCCAAGCCCTAAAAGAATCAAAACGTCTCATAAAAGAAGCTGAATTTTTATATTACTCCAGAAGATTGGAAGCAGTGGCGGGCAACTCACACGAAATATGGAAAATAATAAATGAAGTAAAAGATAATTCGAATCTGTGGGGCCTAGTGGTTAAAGCATGAACGCACAAGCCGAAGGTCCTAGGTTCAAATCTCGTTGGGAGCAACGTGATTCAGTTCAGGGGATTTTTCGGACAGACTACGAGTGTTCACTCAGCAGTGATATGTACACTGATTTAATCAGAACATATCATAGCTGCGCAAGCACACGGGAGCATAGTACTGACCAAACCAACTTCCGAAAAATCAATACGGTCATGAAAATGAGATACTCTAACTATCTTTAAGCGAAGACCCGAGAGGGGCTGGAGTGCTACAAAGAAGAAGATATATGTGTATATATATATATATATATATATATATATATATATATATACATATATATATATATATATATATATATATATATATATATATATATATATATCTATACATATATATATATATTTATATATATATATATATATATATATATATATATATATATATATATATACATATATATATATATATATATGTATGTATATATATATATATATATATATATATATATATGTATATATATATATATATATATATGTATATATATGTGTATATATATATATATATATATATATGTATATATATATATATAAATATATATATATTGTAGATATGTGTTTATATATATATATATATATATATATATATATATATATATATATATATATATATATATATATATATATTGTAGATATGTGTTTATATATATATATATATATATATATATATATATATATATATATATATATACATATATATATATATATATATATATATATATATATATATATATATATATATATATATATATATATATATATATATGTGATATTCATATATATGTGATATCGAAGTACCCGGAAATTGTATTTAAATTCCCCGGGTAAATGATATTTCAAAAAAAAATGGTTGGTTGGGCTGTTCTTAATTACTATGCCAAATATAATTGCGATCTGTCAATCAGTGTGTTTATAGCTGCTGTGTAAGTCGGTACACTTCAGCATAGTACATTCACATAGTATCCACACCTTCCATTTACCCTGTGTTGCACACTTAGTTTGAATTTTCCGAGGGTCTGGTCAGCTGAGCCGGGGCACGTAGCTGACTCAAGGCCTGTCGTATTCAAAAAACAAAGCAAATAGCAAATAAAATATCCTACGCACGCTCTTTTACGCATTTCAGAACATGCGAGTGCTGCCAGATCCTAATAAAAACCTAAACGATTGCATAGAACGAATTTGTTTTTCTACAAAGTTATTGATTTTTTGAGAACTGGTAATCCTGAAATCTCTCATCGAAGCACATATTTATGTTCGCGCCAATCCTCGCGTCAGCATTTACCTACCCACCTGCTGACGATGATTTATGGTTCGCTCTTCGGCTTGTGTTCGGATTTTTCTGGAGGGTAGATTGAGTGTGGATACTATGTGAGTATATTATGCACTTCAGTAGTGCGTTACGGTTTTTGTGATTTTTTTTATTTTGACCGAATTTAAAGCGAAAAACGCAATACATACCATCGATCAACCACCGTTTTCACCAGATTTGGCTTCGTGTGATTTTGGTGAATAAATATTTTCCGTGTTATTTGCAATTTCCGGGTACTTATTTGTCACAACTTATATAAAGTAGTCTCCGTAATAGTTAAATTTCTCTCGAGAAATTTACCTAAAAATGATTGACTTATATCCGAAAAATCTTTGCACCGTATTGCAACAATGATATTAAAAATATTACCAAGTAATACCATTTGTGACTGAGGCTTTGAAGAGTTTTTCGTTCACAGAAATAATTATCCATACTATTTAGCATATTAAAACCCTCTTCTATATTAGTGCTATAACTATATGTACCATAACTATGTTACTTGGTTCTTTTTACCATTTTTTAGGCTCTCGTTCCTGCTCTGAAACTATATCATCCAAGTCAGTACCATCTACGTCATGCCCTTCAACGACTAGAGGAACACCCACCAATGTGAACAGCCTCGTAAATAGAATTGTGAGAACCGCCAAACAGTGTCAACAAGAACAAATTCCACCACGAACATGCAGTGCCCCTAAACTTGTGAAATCAGATTTTCAAATTTTTCCAAAGTAACAAATTACTTATCATTGATATTACAAGGTTTTATGATTGCCTCCATTTTTCTGTAGATCATGCCCTATTTGTTGCGAAGATGTTTCGTGGCTTCAGCCAATGGCTCCGTGTCCAAAATGTGGTTTCAAATCGAAGATTGGTCTGCCCATAGAAATGACATCGTATGATGAAAACCAAACCGCCAAAGATGTTCTAGAAAGGTGGAAGACTGATGTTGAGAAACACAAAAAGAAAAAGGATATCAATCCACTTGGAGTTTGCTTATGCTACAAAAATAAGGAATGTATCAATTGTCAAATTAGACGAACTAGTTACAAACCTTCTGAAGGAATACCAGAGAATGTAGCCAATCAGTTGTCTGTGCAAAAAGCAGTTCGACGGTTGGCTGAAGCAGAAAGAACTCAATTAGAATTGTCTAGAAAGAACATGGTGGGTCGAATCGTAGAAGAAGTTTTAGGTCAGCCAGCAAAAAGACCAACAATGGACATTGAAAAGCTTCTCATGAAACGTGATACTGAGCCTGACATGGCCAAAGCTATTCAGTGGGCGAGAAATCAATTACCAAAGCGCAAGAAGCATTTAGACTCAGCGAGTGATGTTTCTGATCGTAGTAGGTCAAGTTTATTGAGGATTTTACATAAAGCAGCTGAAGAATCTGGTGATGAAAAGACAGCGAAGGACAAGAAAGGTGAAAAGAACAAAATGGTGAAGGAAGAAGAGAAAGCGAAGAAAAAAATTGTGGACAGAAATAGGTGATTTCAATATTTTCAGCTAAACCTGAAAAAAATATATATTTTATTTCTTATATTAGACAAGAAGATACTTTACATCAATGTCGAGCAAACTATTTTGAATATTGCAAACGGCGTGATCGATACCCTCCCAAAGTGTTTGGTCATTACTATTGTAATCCAAAATCGAAGCCAGTTCCTAGAAATATGGGCTGGTACTGGAACCTTGATTTGCAGGGTGAGCGTCGGGGATGGCGACCAGGAGCAATTTATAGGAAAACTCGCAAAATAATGGATTTCTTTAAGGAGAAACGAGCCGAAGCGGAAGCAATGGCTTATAGGAGACAATGTGAGTTGGCTGCCAAGAAGCAGGAAAAACCAAAAGAAACAGAATTGCCTCATGTTCACGTTAAAAAACAAGGGGGCAAATACATAGTGACGGCGTATCCACTTTGCGATCCAAATCTTCCGGCAGCTAAAAGAACGGAAAAAATGTTACCAATTGAGTTTACCATAACAGAAGCCGATGAATCGTTCAAGCGAAGGGAAGTCAAAGAGTATTTCCAACTTGTTGACCAAATGAGATTTAATCCTGATTCTATGAATCATGATTTTGAGAATGAACAAATCCTCAGAGCTGTAAATAATTTGAGAGATTTGCTGCGAACTGAAACTCTAAGGAATATTTTGCAATGTGATTCAGAGAGTGATGGTAGTATGGATATCGATATTGGAGGAGGCATTTTCCAGAAGAAAACTTTCAAAGAAGACGTTGGCATTCAAATTGAGAGTGATATGTAAGTTTTGATAAACTTTTGATACGAGTATTCTTATTACTAACATTATTACCATATTCATTTATTCCATATACTTACCCATTTTTGATTTGGTCTAAATTTGTAGCCTAATTTATATTAAAACTAAAAGAGCCGGGTGTTGTGGCATACATACAACTTGACAATCTTCAAAATCTGAAGGTTGAGTAAACAGAAGCAAGCTTTTACCAGGAGGGTTTTTTTATTCAACCTATGATATGCTGGTTCCAATAATGAATACTAAACTTAGGATGTACTCCAGAATCGTTCATATGAAAAACGATTGTTTTGCAGTATTATAAATTATTGCAATATTACAAATATCTTTGACATCCTAGAGTCGGAAAAGAATTTATGATTTTATCATATCCGGAAACTTTAAGAAGATCCACTCAAAACTGTTGTGTTTCGTCTGATGATAGAAAAAAAGTGTGTTATCATTGTAAAAGGAGAAAATTCAAATGGCTTTAGCCTCCATAAGTACGAAGCTCACGGAATATGACATCTTTTGCAGCATTACTCAGCCACTTTAGTACGACCGTCAACTATAATCGACCTCGACCGCCGAAGATGGGCCCTCGCACCTGAGCGTTGAGTATAGTCGGCAGCCAAAAATGAACTTCTATGGACGAGCGTCGACTATAGTTGATAGCCATGATATGGAGTTGCACAACCGGGTACTTGCCATCAGTGCACATTGTGCAAGCTGGATTGCGGCAGTGTCTTGTGCGGTGAACGGTATACCAAAGTAGTTAAAAACCCAATCCCATTGAAATAATCAGCATAAAAGCGATTTTACTGGGGATAAGTAAAATTTATAGACCATACTATCAAAAAAAAAGCTTAGTGAATTTTGATGTACTCATAAAACACATCTTCTAGGATTGTTTCCAGATTTTTCGAATGAAAGGCAGGAATAAATTGTTCGTACATTTTCTTTTCCCCTGCACTCCTTGGTCCAAATGTGATCTATTATGGAAAGCATTCATTAATGGTTTTTATATGATAGCCCACATTACCATCTTTGGTTAAAAAGTACAACGTTCGCTCGGAAGTATGGGGGTACCCCTCTTCAGAATCTTCAAAAAATCAGTTGATACTCAAACTCAATGGCTACTATGCCCTCGGAGTAAAACTGCTGTAACACAGATGGACGGACGGACATATTGATGGACCGATCAAACGAACTTCAATACGATTTTTTGGGTCATCGTAAGGCCAAAAAATGATAGTTCTGAGGAGTCCGGCAATCAAGAAAAGTTACGAAAAGTGATGGCAAACGACAGCTTAATTTTTAAGGGTTTTATAAAAAAATTTTTTACAATACCCTATTTATTCGGTACAGGTCTGTCAGTGCATTACAGCAAGTTTTCTCAGGAACTAGAGAGGCTACAGTCATAAAACATTGTGCTCAGAAGATTCTGGTTAATGAAAGTTCCATAGTCAAAAAAAAAAAAAAAATGCCAAAGACTTTTAAAGGGGATTTTTCCATATAAGGATATAACCTTTTAAGGGCCTTTCAGTACCAACTATTTGCAATATCGATGACGGTTTAGGCAAGGGAAGTGGAAGAAAATGAAAACATTGTCTCCCTCATGATTGAACACCTGTGGATCGAAAAATCTAAAAAGATCATGGAAGTAGCTCTCTATGAGTACAACAATGACAAATACCCATGAAGTCGAAATTTGCCAAACTTTTTTAGTAAAAGTATGTCATATCAATTTTACATTTTCTTGAATTAAATCTAGCGGGTACCCTTAAATCCAATGAAATATAATATCTGGATGGTTTGTTGTGAGATTTCTTTTTCTTCTTCATAGCGCTACAGCCCCTTCGGGCCTTCGCTTCCTGCCTTAAGCACCTCCAACTGTCTCGGTCCATTGACCGCGTCCTCCAATCTTCCGAGCAGTGATGAACTGTATTTGTCGAACGAGTCAGACCGGTGTTTCCTCAGTCTCCTCACTGATCTACGCCCTGCATTTCTCCCAACGAATACCTTTTTGTGTATCCGTTGTTTGTCCATATGGTTCATGTGGTCAGCCCATTGCAGCTTCCGCAGTCTCACAATCGTTGAAACCTCCGGCTCCTCAAAAATCTCATAGAGCTCATAGGTGTATTGAACTCGCCATTGATCCCCATCTTTCTTCGCTCCGATAATTTGCCTCAAGGCCTGTCTCTCCTGCAGGGGGAGTACCCGCCGACAGAAATAGTCTTGGAGGCTGGCATTTGCGAGGAAATTCCTGCAGGGGGGATCCTGGTCGACACGAGTGCTCTTGAAAGCTAGCATTCTTTGGGGACCACCACTCCCATGGACTCGATGAAATGCAGGCCACCATGAGGTTCCTACTGGATTCTACGTCTAGCACTCGTTGCGTGTAGACGTGTTTTTTAACCTTCTACGTCTAGCACTCGTTGCGTGTAGACGTGTTTTTAACCGCTCCTGTCATTAATTTTAAAAATTAATTAATTTTTCACAAAAGTCAGTTTCAAATAATTGAATTAATTTTGTACGAGTCAGTCAAAAGCAAGTTTTGATTTTATTGGGGAAGAATTAATCGTCGAAGGCATCGACCAACCGTACCAATAAATCAAGAAAAGGCAACAAACCAAAGACAACTCGGGACTGCTGTATGGAGGAGCCCGACGGCTTCCCTCCGTTGGGGGGCCCCGGGGAGAGTGACGGTGTGAAATTGGCAAGTGTCAACAAGCGGAGACACACGAGCACCCAGGATACCGCAGATGCCGGTCGCAAAGCACAAGTGCTCGAGGATAGACAGGAAGTGTGCCGCCTTCGAAGTGAAATTGAAGAGTTGAAAGCAAGAATTCAAACATACGAAGAAATGTTCAAGACGGCAAAAAAAGTTCAAGAGAGTGGTCCGATACAAAAAATCGAAAAACAGAAGAAAGCTGCAACTCCAATAATAACTGAAGAGGTATTAAGTGCTGGTGGCACCAACGAAAGCCAGAACTACTTTGCGGCGCTGGATGGACTCCAACAGGACATGGAGGTAGACGAAGGTAATAAAGACGATAATTTTATCTTATATTTAAAAAATAAAAATAATGAAAGTAGAAATAGGGAGAAGAAACCAGCCCGTAGTTCTGCTGGTCCTCCTCAAAAAGTAGCGAAGAATACCGAGAAAGTTCCGCCAATTAATGTCTTCGGTCAAAGCGGAAAAGACATGGTTCGGCTGTTGGCAGCCGAAAACAAGTTGACAAATTTCGAAATCAAACGAATAAATTCTGAGAAGCTGTCAATTAGAACAAAATCACTGGTTGATTTCAAATCAGCGAAAGATGCTTTGAATTCTGGGGAGGTTCCGCACTTCACCTATACCCCCAAAAGCGAGAAGAACCAGACGTTCTTGCTGAAGGGCTTGGACTGCGGAGAAGATACCGTCGATCTTCTTCAGGTTCGCAAGGAAACAGCACCACAAATCGAGTTTATCTCAGTGAAAACATTCGCGACAAGAAGGTCGACGGTAGAAAAAAAAACTTACCACTTTATTTGGTACAAATAACAAATAAGAGCAGTCCAAGCGCTCTTCAGCAAATCAGGTATTTAAATTTTCGTGTGGTGAGGTGGGAACGCCTCCAGAAACGAGAAATTAACCAGTGCTATCGCTGCCAACGATTTGGGCATTCGGCTGCCAACTGCGCCATGCATTACCGATGCGTTAAATGCAAAGACGTGCATGCTCCCGGTGAGTGCAAATTGGCTCAGACGGAGCCAAAAGAGAAGTTATATTGTGTGAACTGCGGTGTTTTTGGTCACCCGGCATCATATCGAGGATGCTCCCGATATCAGGATGCAAGATTGAAATCTGCCCCAAAGCAAACACAAATACACCGCAGTGTCTTAGCTCCGAACTTCGTCAAGCCCGGAGTATCATGTGCACAAGCCGCTAGAGGACCAGCAGAAAATGCGGAAAATAGTGTAAATAATGTAAGTGGCAATAATGAGCTGGTTCTTAAAATTTATCAGCAACTAAATTCCTTATCAGAGCGAATCGATAGACAAGATTCGAAAATTAACATTGTTTTTCAGCGTTTAGGACTTTCAAATGCCTCAAAATAAGTTGTCATCCAGCCACATTCCCACGGATAGGATTCGTCTCATCTCGATCAACGTCAACTCCATTGTTACTTTACATCGGCGTGATTATCTCCTTGAATTCATTGCCAGACAAAAGCCTGACATCATGCTTATAACCGAAACCCACCTCAATTCATGGCACTCCATGACATTCAAGGATTTTGAATTCGTAAGAAACGATAGGGTAATAGGTGATGGGGGAGGTGGCACCAGGATATTGGTACGAAGACCCTATCGTTTCCAAAATATTGAAAAAGTCGAATTCAAAAGCTTTGAATCTCTTGAAGTGTCCGTTATCAAAATCTCACTGCCAGGTGGGGATAACCTCATCGTTATCTCTGCCTATGCAACTGGTGGAACTGTTCTCAAGCTCAAGGAGGAACTCAATTCCTTGTTTGAAATACTCGAATTGAACAGGCTGCATAGCTATTATATTCTTGCTGGTGACCTGAACGCCAAGCATACATCATGGCTGAACGCCACCAATAATCCAAGAGGTGCATTCCTGAAATCATGGATAACAGAGAACCAAATTGAATACAGGTGCAATCTTTATGGGTCGGAGTTCCCAACATACCCTAGGACAAATTCATATTTGGACCTTTGCATTGCTGACGCAAGACTCGAATTCAACTTTAATAGTCCTCAACGGAAACTGCAGGTGCTTCCTTATGATAGCGACCATAACGCAATCGTAATGGAAATCAATCATCACAGGGATGATTTCTTCCTCATTCCAGTTCAACACGAAAACCATCGGTTGAACTTCAAAAAAACAGACTGGGGAAAGTTTCAAAAGAAGTTTAATCGCGAGTACCAGGAGCAATGTCCCCCTTCTGATGGTGGCAACTCTTGCTCAATGGTTCCGAATGACAGGAATCTAACTAACGATGAAATAGATGTCTATTTGTCGAAGTTAGAGAAGCTGACGTTGGAAACGATTGAGAAAGTAGTTCCAAAGATTAAACTTCGAAACAATATGGAAGGATATGAGACACCAACCATCGCAAGGTTGAAAAGATTGAAAAGCCTTCTTCTCACACGCGTCAACAATATTTATCGACGATTTTTGGATTACAACCATCCCTCGTTGGCTTTGTTGAAATTACATCTGAAGAATGTCCGGAACTTAATCCGGTCATACTTCAGGAGTGAGGTCAGCAATCAATGGGCGGAAAAATTGAGGGGTATTAGCCCACAGGACCCAGATGGCGTGTTTGCGAAAGTGAATAGCATATTCCGCAAGAAGTCTCGAGTGACGGTATCGAATCTTGAAGTCACTAGTGATGAGATAAATCTTCTCGATAGGGCTGGTATCGAAATTGATAGTACGACTCCGGATAGAAATGGAAACAGGATTATTTGTGAAGGATTTGATAAAATTGCCCTGATTGGAACACATTTTGAATTGGTTCATCTACCAAACCCTGAGAGAGGGAACGAAATTTTTTCAGAGGTCGTTGAAGCACAAGTTTCCGACTTCAAATCAAGCCTGAACGGCCAATCAATTCTTCATTTTTTTTTTTTTTTTTTTTTTTAATACCTCCTTCCCTTCCACTCTCTCCATCACACTTTCTTCGTCGCACAACGCTCGTGCGATCTGCACTTCACATTTCGTCGTTTCTACAGGTGTGCCACCCAGACAATGTTTAAAACATCGGTATAAGGGGGCACACAAAAAATATGTGAAGTCATCCTGTTAATCTTTTCATGTCCGATTCGTTAACAGCTCTCAGAGGTAAAAAAAATATTAATTCGACGCAGTAAAAAAAACTCTGAGTTAAAAGAATGGCTGTTTCTTCAAGTATCTCGACGATAGGGTCAACAATGCCCTAAGATGCTATTTTGAAGTTACTGGACAGATAATAATAAATCATAAGGCTAGCTGTGTCTGCCCTAAGATGCTATGTTGAAAGTTTCTGCGCTGAGATTCAATCGCTATTCATTAAATAGTTCCTGAGTCTTTTCTTGAAGATCATAAGTGAATTCGCTTCTTTTACTGATTCCGGGAGATCATTGTATATACGAAGGGCATCATTTGTAGGATCGTTCTTTAGACGATCTGTTCTTGCAAATGGTATAACAAATTGGTCTGCGTTCCTAGCATTGTATTGATTCTTTTGTGATACCCTAACAAATGGCACTTGTGGGAACAAGTTGAGGTTTAAGCATTTGAAGATAAACTTAGCTTTCTCCATTATAATGATTTGGCTAAAAGTTAACGCGTTACACGATTGGTACACTAATTTTGTTGACGTGAGCCTTGGGAGATTATGCATATTTTTATATGCCTTAGTTAACATCCTGGAGATGATATTAATGTTTATCTTTGATGACTGACTCCAGATTACCACTCCGTAATGTAATTTTGACAATACGAATGCATTTAGAACCAGTTGTTTGATGTTCCTCGGGAATCCCTCGTACCTACGTAATAAGCCGATTATGGGGGCTAATTGCCTTCTTAAGCTGTTTATATGTGGGAACCAAGTTAAACGGTGGTCAATGATTAGGCCAAGATATTTAAATTCAAATACCCTTTGCAGATTTTCGCCGTTAATTTTTATATCAATATCAATGTCTTCCTTGTTCTTTTGTTTAAAAATAACAAACTTAGTCTTTGTTACATTCAGCGCTAGTTTATTTTCGTTTAACCACAAACTATATGTTTTCAGATCCTCATTGATGGAGTCTTCAATGGCATTCTTGTTACATCCTGAGTACAGGAGTACTGTATCATCAGCATATAATGTGTAATGCCCATTTAGTCTACATGTAATCAAATTATTTCAATGAAACATTAACATCTGACCTCATACCGAGCTTGAATCTTATTGATTATTTTGTCAGCTATGAAGACTTGTGTTTCATATTTCGCAAGATAAACAACAAGAAATCATGTGGTACTGATGGTATTCCAAATGTAGTTCTCCGACATTTGCCTGAGGTTGCTATTAGGAACTATTGCATATTGTTCAACAACATGTTGAGCAATTCATATTTCCCAAATGAGTGGAAAAAGGCTAAGGTATTTCCGATCTTGAAGAAAGGAAAAGGATCTTCGTGCCCGAAAAGCTACCGCCCAATCAGCTTGCTGCCTAACATCAGCAAGGTGTTTGAAGTGATACTCAACAGAGCATTAAACGCCCACATTGAGGAAAATGAGTTGATGCCGAATTGCCAATTTGGTTTTCGTGCCAGGCATTCGACCACACATGCAATAACGAAAGTAACCTCAGACATCTGTTGGAAACTAAATGATAAACAATGTGTTGGAGCATGTCTCATTGATATGGAGAAAGCCTTTGATACGGTATGGTTAGATGGACTTATTTTTAAACTCCTTCTGGACAAGTTCCCCAGACACCTTATCGCCATGATGTGTAATATGTTATACGGGAAATCGTTTGTTGTAACTGATGGAAATCTGACAACAATGCGCGAGTTCAAGGTCTTGAATGGTCTACAGCAGGGAACAGTTACTGCGCCTCTGCTCTTTTCAATCTTCATTCGCAAGCTATTGAACGGCTTTGATTTTAACGTCTCGCCAACGCGATCATTGGTAGCGTTTGCTGATGATCTGATCATCTATACGGCAGACCGAAAAGCTACAATAGTACAGAGCAATCTCCAAAAAATGTTCAATGATGTACAGCTGTACACTGACAATTGGCGAATGAAAATCAATGCGCAAAAGTATGAAACAATCTTGTTTCGGACAACGCTGCAGGGGGTCAGTCAAGACCTGAAACGTAATTGGAAAGATTTCCACATCATGGCTGGTGAGAGTAGTCTTGAACGGGTTCCACATAAATCCTGTGTTCGATACCTCGGTGTTTATCTCGATCAGTATCTGTACTATACTGAACATGTGAAAACCATGCTTAGTAAGGCACTGTAAGTAGTCATAGCCCTTCGAAAGCTCTTTCATTCCAGATACATTGATCAAAAGGTCAAAATTATCTGTTACAAGACACTGGTTAGACCAGTTTTGACATATGGATGTCAGATCTGGTACAACCAGAGTGCTAGTACTATGGAAAAATTAAGAGTTTTCGAAAGGAAATGTCTTCGTGCATGTACTGGTTTGTACAGAAAGCCTGAGACGGATTGGAAACATTTTATATCGAATAGAAGAATTTATCAAACTGCTCAAGTGACGAGGGTCGATATCTTCATATTGAAACTTCTTCGGAATCATATCGCAAGATCTGTGACTGTGAGTGAAAACCCTTGGATTTCACAGCCGTTCCACCCTACAGACGGGTATATAGCGACTTGCCTCGCTACTGGCTTCATTCCTCCAGAAGCATTCGTGTATTTGGACATGAATCGATATGTTTTTGATTCTGACGGCGTCCCAGTCATATATCACATATATCGACGGGCCACCGATAAGAAGATAAAATATCCTCCGAATTTGAGTTCACGAGACCAACAGTTCCAATGGAGGTACTCATTTGCTAGATTCGTTGAAGCTGATCGAGTTGAGACGGGGCAATCTAGGTATTGGTGGCTGAATGACAATGTCTAAATTATTCGTGTATATTTTCAGTTTTGGTGTTTTTCGTTATTTAGTTTTTGAGTTTCAGCTCATTATTGCTACATTTTGTGTTGTTGTTTATTTTTGTTAAAAATTAGGTATAGGTTAGGTTTATATTATGTTTATTATATTAGGTTAGAGATAAGATAAAACGCTTAGGTTAGGAACATAGTTACAGATTTTTTTAGTATAAGATAAAGTTTTTGATTGCATTTATTAGAATTAAGTTAAAACATATTAGGTGTAGGATCAAAGTTCACTGTAGTGTTAAGATGATAAATAATTTTAGAATACTGTTGGTTGGTTTTTTCTCCTTTTTCCAATTAAATTTAAAAAATATGTAATAATCTTCATTGATTTGAATTTGCTAGTTTTTTTTTTTTTTTTTTCATGTGTAATGATAACGTACAAATTTAGAGAGCCATTTGGGCCATTAAGTTTTTTATTGTTACTGTTTGGAATTTGCTTTATATTCTTTTAAAATTTATAACGATTAGTATTAAATAAAGCGCTTTTGATTGATTGATTGAGGTTCCTACTGGGGTGGCAGATAACGACCCTGATTGAATTTGGACT
This sequence comes from Odontomyia ornata, assembly GCA_963969285.1. Taxonomy (NCBI): domain Eukaryota; kingdom Metazoa; phylum Arthropoda; class Insecta; order Diptera; family Stratiomyidae; genus Odontomyia; species Odontomyia ornata. The sequence goes on from OZ017739.1 coordinate 305,441,404, forward strand.
GCACTTTAGACAACGAACTGGAACTGATGCTTTTGATCGGCGGATATGATGGTTTGAACCTAGTCGCTTCGCTTAATAGCACGAAGGTGACACTCGTGCGTGAACGGCTCCAATTCAACTATTATACCGTCTCCGTACTTTGGCAGGGCTTGTACTACGTTCGAAGTTCGCACCATTATGATGGTAGTGTAGGTTTGGTTGAGACGAACTCCCGATTACCGCTGTTCTAACACTGAGCACTTGTCCCCAAAAGTGCTTGTGCTGATCCTTGCATGGCCTCCTTTTTCTGCAAAGATAACCATGGGATAAAAAAAGTGACGACAAACACGAACGGAAATAACGGCTTTGAGGGAGGACCTAATAAAACTGGAGCAACTTCAACTGAAAAGCCTGAAAAAGGTAAAAAATCAAAAAATAAAAACAACGACGATCCAACCTACGCCTGCTACCACGAACTTTTACAGCACATCGGAGGCGGTATTAACGATGACAAAAATGACGATGAATATAATGATAGCGAAAACGGACGAAAAAGGCATTGTCTATACTGAGATTTCTGCGGCGTTTGAGCGCAGCGAAAAAATGATCCGAACCCCAGAGCGTCTTAAAGCGGGAAACTTTGTAGGACGCGGCAGATGTTCGAGTTGTAGGGGAACATATAAAGAACATCGAAAATTCAATAGTTAATGCTGCAATGGCTAGCGAAGTGACCAAAACAAGGGTCATACATTTTTTTTTTAAATACCTCCATTCCCTACCACTCTCTCCATCGCTCTTTCATCGCCACACAACGCTTGTGCGATCTGCACTTCACACATCGTTAATTCCTACGTGTGTCTCCAGTCAATGCTAAAACATCGGTATAACGGGCACACCAAATGCTGTGAAGTACTCCTTTCCTGCTAGTCTAGTCCGATTCGTGAAATGCTCTCAGAGATAAAAAAAAATATTATAATATGACGCAGTAAAAAAAACTCTGAGTTTATAAAAAGAAGCTGCAATTTATAGGTCAACTTCAATTTATAGGTCAACTTCTATGTCTTCCTTATTCTTCTGTTTAAAAATCATGTATTTTGTCTTTGTAGTAATCAATGTTAGCTTGTTTTCGATAAGCCATTAACGATATTTATTTAGATCCTCGTTGACGATATTCTCCATGGCAACTTTATCATGCCCTGAATGAAGAAGTACAGTGTCATGAGCATATAATGTATGGTGAGCTTTCAGCAAAAACAAGGTTGGTTCAACAATGGATCCTTAAGGAACCCCCGATTTCATTGGTGCTAGATTACGCAAGACATTATTAACTGATGTTCTTTGGAATCTTCCTTCTAAATAAATTTTTAAAAACTGTTTCGGTTTCCCTTGTGTACCACACGATTCAAGTTTTTGAAGTAACAGGTCATGATCAACCATATCAAAAGGTTTCTTCAGACCCACAAAAATTGCAATAACATAATCTCCTTTATCAAGACTTTCATTGATGTAACGTGAGACAGAAAGTAACGCATCGAAAGTACTTTTGTTCTTTTGAAAGCCAAGCTGCTTCGGATTTATGATGGAATTGTCCATTAAGAAAGATTTTAAACGATTATTTATAAGTTTTTGGTTTATTTTACTAAAGGCTGTCAAAAGTGCAACAGGACCATAATTATTCGGGTCCAGATGATCTCCTCCTTTGAATATCGGGATTATTTCTGCCAGTTTCTCTCCGATCGGAAATGTTCCATTTCTAATATGCTCGTTTATAAAATTTTCCAGTGGTTCAGCTATCTCCTCTTTGACTAGAATAATTTCATGAGTTGCGATGTTGTCAATACCTGGTGCTGCATTTTTTTTCAAATTTTCGATTGTATTTAATGCTTCTCTTTTAGTCGTTCGATGAATGTGAACGATGAACTTAGGTGGGCTGTTTAGGATATTGAAATAGCTCGTTAACTTTTCACCAAGCTCCCTGGTAATTTTTTCACCAATTGTTGAAAAAAAGTGGTTTAGCGTGTTTGTTGTTCCACATGGACGTGCTGCATCGTTATAGTCCATGCCAAAAAATTCAGCATTTGATGTCATGATCAAGGGTGACGAATTATCTTTCTTCTTCTTCTTTGTAGCTACAGCCCCTCTCGGGCCTTCGCTTAGAGATAGTTAGAGTATCTCATTTTCATGACCGTATTGATTTTTTCGGAAGTTGGTTTGGTCAGTACTATGCTCCCGTGTACTTGCTCAGCTATGATATATTCTGATCAAATCAGCATATATATCACCGCTGAGTGAGCACTCGTAGTCTGTCCGACAAATCCCCTGAACTAAATCACGTTGCTCCCAACGAGATTTGAACCTGGGACCTTCGGCTTGTGCATTCATGCTCTAACCACTAGGCCACATAGACTCGAATTATCTTTTACTTCATTTATTATTTTCCATATTTCGTGTGAGTTGCCCGCCGCTGCTTCCAATCTTCTGGAGTAATATAAAAATTCAGCTTCTTTTATGAGACGTTTTGATTCTTTTAGGGCTTGGCTATACAGATGTTTAAGTACTTGATCTTCAGCGTTCTTTTTGTATTTTTTATAAGCCTTCCTTTTGTTAATACCAGCCTCAATAACTTTTTTTGTTATCCATGTTTGTTATCGACATCTCAGTGGTAGAATCATGCTTGGAGTCTGTAATCATATTTTAGAGCTCCAAAAGGTTTTCAGGTTTTCGGTTTGTTAGCAACTGTTGAAATTTCGTTTTGAAAAGATCCTTGTCTAAATATCTGAACGTTTTGTGAGTAGGTTTTTGCTTATTGAGACTTTGACCATGGACGACAATTTTTAGGATACGATGATCTAACTCCGGCCAGTCTGCAAGTGAAGTGTGAATTTAATGTTTTCAGCAATTTTTTTTTATCATTAGTTGCTATGTGATCTAGGCAGGTACTTGAAGTCGGGCGAGTAATTTTGTCCTTATTGACAACGACCGCTCCGTTCGTTTCTAGGGTATTCTTGTACATTCTCGACTCTGGAGATTCTGCAATCAGGTATATGTTTGTATCAGCAACTGTGATTAGATTTTTTTCAGTAGAGTATGTTGCATCTATTACTGTGCAGAAGCCCTGCGCATTAAGACAATTGGGATTGTAGTAAGTACCGATTTTTAGTTTTTACCTGCGTAGGTTATTTCAATTATTATTATATTATATATGTCAGAAGTTACTCTCGAAATTAATTCTGTTTTTTATATAAATTGCTGCACCTCCTCCTCTTTCGGGCCTGCAGGAGAAAACGGAGCTATATTCTGGAATATTGTAATACTGTGCTTTTTCAGGATAGACCCATACTTTGTTTAGTATAATCAGATCTATTTCAGGATTTTGCTGCAAAAAAAATTTAATATCACTCAGCTTGTGTCGTAGGCTTCTTATATTGGCATAAAAGATAGTTAATTTGTCGCTTGATTGAATTTTGGGATTAACAATCATCATTGAAATTGTAGTCAGTACTCCTCCTAGCAATTACAATCCTTCGTTAATACTCTGGGCACTCCCACGAGTCTGCTCTGTGTGAGTGATCAGTATTCTAATTATTACCCATACAATTGTAACACTTCTCATGTGTGCTTTTGCATTGCTTGAGCTCATGCTTTCCTCCACATTTCACACAGATTTGTTCTCCTTCGCATTTTGACGTCTTATGGCTATATTTTTGGCACTTAAAGCATCTCGAAATGTTAAAGTATTCCTTCACAAAATATGATCCATAATCAATGTTGACGTATTTGTTAGTTAATGTTTTATACATGCTTCCATTTACCTCAATAATGTGTAACCATTTTCCGTTTTTTGTCTGTCTGGCATGAATGAGTTCCATTTTTTCTCTATTCCCAACATCAGGGTTTGGTGCTTGTACCTCGTTTTGTAGTTCTTCATTTGTAAATTTATTATCCAGCCCATTTATAACCAGTCTGGGTCAACGTATTTTTGTTTCGGTAATGTCGTACTCATCCTGCATGTTATCCATGGTTAGTCGGTATAACTCAGACGCGTTGGCATTGGTCATTGTTTTAATTATCGCCCCACCATTGCGATTAGTCCGTAGCAATTGAAGAGGAATCTTGCAATTTGACGGTCTTATCCTAGACTTAAAATCGGCAAGCGTTTTATCTGATGATGTATGCTTTTTTGGCTTGATTATGATCCCTTTCTGGGACCTGACATCTAAGCGGAGCTCAGTTTGAGGCGTCGTATAGTTTTTTATCACCTGTGCATAACTTGGTTTGTGCGTAGCTGCCGTCGTATCAATTAGAGAACTGACATTCGTCTTTAATTTTTTAATATTACTTTCCAAATCTTTCATTAACAGAAAAAGTTACTCCTCCTTGGATTTTTTATGTTACAGCTCACACGTGGGGCACATCCATATAACATCATCTGATTTCTCCTTGATGGTCTTGAATCTCTCTTCCAACATCTTTATACATTTCAAGTGAAACCACTTAAAACACATCCCACCACAGCCTATCGCTGAGTGAACATCTTCTGCAGGTTTCTTACATTTACCACATTTCTCCTTCGAAGTTTTTGTGGCCATTACACAATTCATTATCCGCGATAGTATTTAAATTTATATATATTATGATATTTAAATTTTCTTTTTATTAATTTTTAAAATAAACAAAAAAAAATGTATATCAAACAATTTACAATAATTACTACACGAGAATCCCTCTCTTCGTACCACACGAGAATCTCTCTTCTAGTAGAGTAATATAAATGATAGAAAACAAAACAACCGTTAATTTAATGATCGACGAAAAAATGTAAAAAGCCTGCACTTAGCTCTAACTACTTATCCTTAAGATTTTTTTTGAAACGTCCAGTGCAGCTCCCTTCACACTTAACTTCACAAATCGCAATTTAAATTCAAGTAAATAACCACTCCGAATAATTTCACTTCATGAACGATTTTTCTTAGTGAAGTTTGATTAAATTCCAAAATAATAACGAACCATCCTGAAGTCCATAAAGTAATCACGGCAGGAAAAGAAAGGAGTGACCATACAAATGAAGCACTGTTGCGTGATTTTACCGCCACTGTCGAAAATGTGGCAATAACACTATACTTGGAGATGGAAGCTGATAACATCTTCCAAGAAAGAAGGTCACAAAGTATAATTGCCATCCAGCATCATGAAGAAGAAAGACTAATCCGAAAAGCGGTTCATGTTCTTAAAAGAATAAAATCTGCATGCGAATCGCCAAAAATCAGCAAATTAGCAAAGAATGGGCTCCTTGAACTAGAGGAGCTTCTAAACCGCATAGGACATTACCGAAGGAGCTGGTTAAAGACTGAAGAGGACCAAAAGGCTGAAGAAGAGCAGAAAACTTAGGAAGCACTGAGTACTAAGCCAAAAGAGCACGCACAGAAAGCTTCACTATCAAAAAACAGTAAAAGCCTAGCGTCTTGCCTAATCAAATGAGTTCGGGGTAAAATAAGGAAGGAAAAGGCACTTGATGGACGTAGAATGTCAGATTAGGAGTTTCAGACAGTGCTGACCAAAGGAGTGAAGACAGTTGCAAAGACAATCCTTCCAAAAGTGCCAGAAAATTAAGTACGCATGGACACCCAGCAAGAAGCAAGTTGGGTGGAGAGAACCACGCTCATGTCAGAAGCGTTTTGTATTTAACCTTCAAGATGCGGAAATATAGAATAATTTAATTCAAGAGTAACTTTCATGACATGCACAACAAATATATTCTTGCTTTAAAAGAACTCCATTTTAATCAGCCAACATTTTGTTCCAATATGGCTTAAGCCATTGGCTGTCATGAATCTTAAATGTATTTTTGTTATTCCACATCTTAAAATTTGAAAAAATTCAATTAAAAGTGTAGTATCTGGTCCGATGAAAAGCACATGAAGTAGAAAAATCGTATATGATTGCTTTGATTGGAAGAAATTCAAATTGCTTTAACTTTTGTAAATTTTATTGCAATGTATAGAATAAAGGATCTTTTAAAGAAGTATTTAAATGGCTGATTTCATCCAATTTAATGATACTGGTACAGTTTCACTGACGAAAATGTTAAATCCCACTTTTATTAGCAAAGTTCAATGAACTTCAACCTCCAAGTGATTTGTTATTGGTTGTACCTCCATGATTTTTCGGGCTTTGTGTAAGGAATTTTACAAAAACCTACTAGTTTCACATCCTGTCTGCCTGTCTATTCGTTCATCCAATTTTCCGTCTGTTTATCCATCTATCCATTTATTTGTGCGTCAATAGAAATTTCCTCAGAAACTACCGAAGCTACAAAGCTCACACTTTGTGGAAAGGTCAGAAGTGGTGGTCTTCCAAAAGTTTACGTTTTATCGAATATTTCAAAAGTCCTCCTACAGAACGTAGTGACTCTAAACATTTTTTCCATCAAATTTAGGCGAGTAGAGTATCAAATGATAAGTCTTAGCACATTCAGAATCTGAAACAAGTCATTTTTGCATTAGGGGTTGTAATGAATCATTTGACGCCGCGGCGACCACTACCAATACACCTTGCTGCCATGTGGCTTACCATCTCATGTTGGTTGTGACGGCTTCACATCCCACGTCAGTTTTGTCGTGGGATGTCAAAGTGACTTGACAGCCACATGGTAGCAGAGTGTGGGAGTAGTGAGTGACATTCAACAATTGCACGCTCTGAGACTACAAGTCGCGCTCGTGTTGATAAAGTAGAATCTTCTGAAATTGATTCCTATTCGTTTTTGGAAATTTTTTCGCAGACGGGAAGTGCAGCAAAGTTGCATTTCTTCAGTGTTTACTACGATTATCGCTATATTAACTTGCATTCCGTTGGCATTTTGTCTTAAGCCTGAACTAATTCTATGTAACGGACCGGGAACGTGTGTACCTATTTGCATTGTGGCGTATTTAATGAGCACGCTAAGGATCATACCATCATGCAAAATCGTATTTGTGGAGAGTTTTTGCCGTGTTAAAAGCTTGTCGTTGAGCGGGAAAATCCTGAAGCATTTCACGAATTTATTTGTTTTTTACTGGCCCAATCTAACTGACAAAACAGGAAAAATCAAGTACTTTAGAAAATTAACGTAGATATAGTTGCATTGAATTTATGTTAATATTTCAATTGAAGGGAAACTACATATTTTATTGTCATGTAATGATAAAATAAGTCATAAGTTTGGTTGCTGAAATAGCAGAACAAGTTTTCCCGTTAATGGAACACCCCAGTGAATCATTTTTAGCTGAGCTCGAAGACACTTAATGGTGCTTGTTGCTTCGCTTAATCAGACAGTGGTACTTAGCTGTTTATCGTGTTTAGGAGCTGGTGTAAATAAAATCACTCAAAATTACAAATTAATAAGAAATTGTTTTTTTGGGTTTTATAAAACGTTAGCCAATAGTAGAGCTCATTTGGGGAATTATACAAACACACAAGTCAATGGAGCTACAATAGGGAGCCGATAGTGCTTCGCGATTGGGGGTCGCGCATCAAGCACTTTCATCACGTGGCACGTTGCCTACTGTTTTTGTATTGTGAGCTTTCTTATCACAAATGTCACCCCATTTGTACCGGGGATTTCGAAGATTACAAGCGCGAAATGAATGCATCAGGTAGTTCAATTAATCCGATTTATTTAACTTATTTGAATGGGACAGCATATTGTTTTAACGCTGATGACTATATGAAAATTCGTTGGGAACATCAGATTGTTGGTAGCTTGATCGACACATGCAATTCCCGCGGCCGGACACCTGGTATAGTTTTGGACTTCCTGCCGAGTTCAATTGCTATGAAACAAGGTCACTTATCGAAAAAGGCTTTGCTATCCTTTTGTCTAAAGATTCACTTATTCAGGCACCAACTAAAAAAGAAAAAGAATCTTACAAAAATCTAGCTAGCAAACGAATAGAAGAGTAAATAAGTTATCTTAAAGATGGAAAACTAGCTGATACTTTGAAAAATATGGATAAAATAAATTCTGGCAAGCGAGAAAAACTGCTACGGTTTGGGATCGACGCAAAAGACATAAATATAGGTGCCGATGAGGTCCTAGCTGAAGTATCTGAAAATTTCAAATTCGATAAACAAAATGCGTTGATCGATATTGCTTACCAACATCCTTTTCCACATGAAGGCTTCGTTGTAAAGCTTCCAAACAACAATGAAAATTCATTGAAATATAGCGTATTTCTCGATTTATGGGAGAAGGGAATGTACGTTAGATCAATTGAAGCATTTGGCGCAGATTTTAGAGCTAATCCTGGTGATCCGTTAATATTCCATGCTTCACATATAGTGATTATATTAAACGACCCGACGAAAATCTCCCCAACAGATTTTATATCGAAAGGAAGATTGGCAGTAATCGTCGAATTATTTATTTTCTATAAGAATCAGTGTCATTATTGATAATTTTGTTTAGAAATTTTGAATGTGCTGCAAAAATCATCCTTACAACTTTAAATACTTTTTTTCTAACTTTACATGTATTCCTATTAACTTAAATATACATTAGTTTCGAAGATAAAGTTTTGAACTAGCTTTAACCACTAGTACTCCGTTAGAGTACTCAAATTCTCTTGAGAAATTTAAAAGAAAAAAAAAGGTTTAGCGGAGCTCCACTAAAGCTGGGACCCGTCTGTCCATCTGTGTAAGTTTCCTCGGCTTGAGAAATTTTATGTGGTCTCGATAACTAACTCCACACGTCTCAGTCATTGAGGCCAGCAAATAAATTGCGATAGCATTTAATGCTTGATAACCCCAATATATTCCCTTGAGGTTTAATATTTGGAGAACCTTGGTTGATAGGAAAATATGTGAAATTCGAACTGACCTACACACATTCAACAAAGAATACAAATAATAATGATTATCGACAGGTTATTTCTGTAAATAAATCCAATTTATAATAATATATTGACATTTATTCCCTTTTGTAAACAGTAACTCATAAGGTTAAGCATGTCACATGACTTATAAGCAGTTCAAAAGTTTAAACTAAATTTGTATAAATGTGGATTTGCTAAAGCTTTCTTTTAACTTCTTAGAAACGAAGACATTTCAACCTAATACCACAAACAACTAATAATCATGTTCATAGAATAATTTCCCGGTTTTAAGTAAACAATTTATTTTAATATAACAATTTCACATTCTACTAACTAGTCTTGCCTTTGCATTATTTAACATTTAAATTAAATTCGATGCATAAAATTAGTGAAACGAAAATGAATATTAAGCCACGGTCTTAAGAATAAAATATTAAAAAATAAATAATATTTAAGAAAATCATTGAAAATAATATGAATTATAAGTATTCTTTTTGTATTTGCACAAAAATAACATGAATTGCTAAAAAGTAACGCAGACTTTCCTTTCCAGTGGTCCTTCGTTTCTTTCCAGCGGGAAGTGGAGTGCATAGTAAGTATGCCGTCGCGAGGGTAGGGTTTAAAAAAATCCGCCGAGGCCGGTTTCGCGTCGTACCTTTGTTGGTTTGCTTTTTCTTTAGCGTAGCTTTCTTCGGATTCACGTTAACGTAGTATTTTTTTTCGGTACCGCGTCGGTGAAATTTGGGAACGCGAAATGGAGATTAGATTTTTGTTCTTCGACTGGATTGATGAAGAAATACAGAGTAAGTGTTTTCGACGCGTTTGAAACGGGCGTTTAATGGTGGCTGAAAATTGTAAATGAGCGTAATCCATTTTGAGACCCGCGACCGAAATCCTCTCCGATCTAGCTGGCCGACAAGCAGCCACCGCGAAAATGGATTACGGTGCACGGATTGGTTGACCGGTTGGTACCATTCGTTGGCACGACTCAGACTTAACGTCTAGAACCGATGAGAGGTCGATTCCTCGTTCGTGACAGACGGAAAAATCATTACAGGGTCCAGGAGAACGCAAAATATAGGAACAATATTTGTGTCCCCTCTCCTCACAATGGACAACTTTGAGCCAAATATCTGAAAAATCATGCAGGTAGGTCTTTATGAGTCCAAGAGTAACAAGCACCTCAGAAATCAAAATCCACTCAACTCTGCTAATAAAAGTATGATTTGTAAATTTTATATTTTCCCCGAAAAATCGAAACGGTGACTTCTTAACATTTTTTTTTTAAATAAGGCCCTTATACCTACGTAATGTCATGGAAATCAAATCTTAATCAATTGAGCGATCGCCATTTGAATTGTATGGAATTGTAACAACAATAACACGCGTTGATGGTTGATACATATTTCAAATCGACCTAGGCACTCTTTATTTTCTTCGGATTTTAATGAAAATATAAGAGAAAGTCTTTCATTTGAACATGTCCAATTGGTTGAGCATTAGGAAAAATTATTTAAACTGGCACCCGTTATGTACTTATGAAAGAAACTCTGCATCTTTTAGATAAATTTGAAATATGCAGATGTTAGATGAATAATTCGTCATTCAGAAAACTTATTTTGAACCCTATGGTCGTTACAAAGCCCTTCTGGTAGAAGCACTCTCCAACTCGCTTGACTTGTTTCACCTCTCATCCTCAGCCATTCATTAATAAATTCGATCAAGCGTTGATAGTATTGTACGTACCTTAAATGTTAAATCAGGGGAAAATAAACTCAAATTTATTCGATCTTCTCATTTAAAACAGTCGTCATTTTATTATACGATTTCTGATGTCACTAGTTGAACAAATCCTTTAATTTACTCATGATACCTATCATTCCTGAAATTTTATGCAAATCCCAGCAGACCTGCAGTGTTTGAGTCAGTAAAAAGCGCATATTGTTCCATAGTCATATGGTTCCATAGTAATACAGCGCATATTTGATCCATAGCGATACAGGAAAATTCAAACCACAATAACTTCGTCAAATACGATTCCATCTTTTTGAAACTTTCGGAGTCGGTCAATCTTATAAAGAGCCCTTTGTGTATCTGATTTTGTTGAATTTAAGGGAATTTTATGGTTTTATTCAAGAAAATGAAAAATTGTTAAATCATCTTATTCCTGACAAGGATGAGTGAATTTCGACTTCTTACGTATTTGTTGTTGTTGTACTCATAAAGAACTACATTCTTAATTTTTTTTCGATTTTTTCACTTGCGCGGGGGGTTACGCGACAATTTCGTACATTTCTCATTCCCCTACCCCCCTCAGTACTGAAAAGATCATATTAAGAACTTTCCAATGACACCCTGCTGGACTACCAATGGTGAAATTTTTTTTTGAAGAGTCACCTCCCTATGTGGGGAGACCCACCTTAAAACTCTTTTCTCCCCAAAACTTTCAAGAAGTCACCACTTTTGACATTTCCACAAAGTTTCATGGCTGTGGCATCTACAGTTTCGGAGAAAAACTGCTGTGATATACAGATTGGCGGGCGGACGGACGGACAAACGCACAGAAGGACATAGGTCGTGATCTCAATAGGGTTTTGTGTTTCAATGCAAAACCCTAAAAAGAACTGATGCGAAACAGGAGAGAAAGAACCCTTGACGAAGACGCCGGCAGCAGGCACTGCTCGTAAAACCACAAGATGGCCGACCCTTATCAGAAGTGCTGCGGGATGTCAGAGGAAACGTAACATGCTGGTCAAATTTGAATCAGAGGCCAACAATAAAGAAACATTCTGCGACGCAGTAAAGAAAATCCTCGGCGAAAGTGCAACTATAACCTTGCTCAAACCAATGGCAATGATCGAAATAAGAGACATTGACTGCGTCACGAACCTGGCTGAGGTAGATGAGGCTCCCTAGCGTGGGTAGAATCAAAGTAAACTATAACCGAAAAGGATGCAGAACAATTTCTGAATAAGAGCAAAATAAGAATAGGTTGGGTTGTCTGCAGGATACGGCAAAGGGTAGCATTTCCTCAATCATTCAAATGCGTTGGCTATAGTCACACTGCACAAGTATGCAAATGGCCCAATAAGAACTCCCTATGATACAAATGTGGTGAAATGGGACATAAAAGAAAAGAGTGTGCAAAGGAGGCACACTGTATTCTATGCAAAGATGCTGATCCATGACCGGATCTTGGGCACGTCTTGAAATCAGGAAAATGTGGGATTTTCCAGGACACCCTAGGCAAAATCCTGCAGGTAAACTTACACCACAATTCGACAACCCAAAACTTGCTTGAGCAGTTTACGACGGACATGAAAGCCGATGTTTTGCTGCTGAGTGACAACATCATGATAAGAGTTCTGCATCATGGTATCCTCGCGAAACTGGTACTGCCGCCATTTATATTCAGAACAGTGATGTTCAAAGCGGGGGCTGTCAACGGGGTGATGGTTTCATGTAGGTTCGGTGCTCAGGAACCACCTTCTTTAGTATGTACCTAATGCCAAACGAACTGATATCATCTTTCCTGGTCAAGCTTAATGCTTTGGAGGGTACTGTCTCAAATACCGATGGCAACTTTCTTGTTGTGGGGGACTTCAACGCTAAAACACTCGAATGAGAATGCCTTTAATAGAAAAAAGTTCTGGGAATGGCAGCCAGAATGGTGCTCATCGTACAAAACATCGGAAATATGCTGATTTGCCACCGTATCGGCAATGAAGGAACCATATTAAACGTTGAATTCGCCTTAGAGTCCTTAATATAGAGGATACAGCATTGAAGAGTATTAGAGGACTAATCAGCCAGTGGTCATCAGTGCGTTCTGCTCGAGGTCCCAGATGTTGCCAACCAACGTGCGTGCCCTTGACCTACAATTGGGTGGAACATCGGAGGGATGAACGTCGCGAGGTTCGTCGACGTGCTGATGTTTCGCTGTAGGGTGATTTGCAGAAGACAGAAAAACTTGCAGCTCAAGACGTGGTGAACTCAACTATGAGCATCATCACGATTGCTTGCATTGCTTCTATACCCCATCGAAAACCTTGGCATGGCTAGTCCCCAGCGTATTGGAGGTCGAATGAAATTGTTGAAAAGTGTAGGGAGTATGACGAGGAATGTAACCGAGTAGCAGCATATAAGCAGGCCAGGAAGTCCCTTCGCAAATTGATTATCAACAGCAAGGCTTGTTGCTGGCAAACTTTAGTGGGCAACGTGAACAAAGATCCGCGGAGCCTTGACTATAAGCTAGTTATGCAAAACCTTGGTGCCCTACGGATGCCTTACATACATGAAACGGGAAAGATAGACGAGATAGTGCGGTTGCTCTTGCCCGTCCATGTTGATGCTATCCATGGTGAAACAGCAATCGAGTGTCCACTCTTCACAAAGTTGGAACTGGAAGAGGCAGTCCTTTCATTGAAAAGAAGGAAGGCTCCAGGCCCAGATGATGGTCCAGCTGAGGTTTTGCAATTTGTCTATCACCATTGTCCTGACTCACTACTCAGCACATTCAACGCTTGCCTACAGGATGGGGTTTTTCTAGTATGGTAGATGGTGGCGAGGCTTGTACTAATCGGCAAGGGATGGGAAATCCCGGATCACCGTCTGCATATTGCCGCGAATGCATGCTAGACACGGCCGGAAAAAAGCTGGAGAAACCCATCAAGGGAAGATCCACTCATGTGATTCATGCTGCTGGGAAGCTATCACCTTGGCAGTACAACTTTGGAGTATGATGCTCCACCATTGATGTGATTACAGAGATAGTGAGTGCAATATAATAGGCAGAGATGTATCGCCACAACAAGCGATTGATCGTCCTGCTGGTGACACCCGACGTTAGGAACACTTCGACTCCGCTAGACGGGTGGATATTTTGCATGTGAAGGAAAACCCATTTAAAGTGGCAAAATATCTGAAACGGCTTTAAAGGGACTACCTAAAGAATCGAAGCCTACTTTGTGACACGACACAGGGTGAACGAAGGATGGAAATTACATTGGGTGTTGCCCAGGGATCTATCCTTAGTCGAGATCTGGGCTACTGAGACTGGAGATGCCAGATAAGTTGTGCTTGATTGACTATGCGGAAGATGTTGTGACACTAGTCGCTTGATGCAGCGTTGAAAAAGCACAACTTAGGCTAAATATGCTAATGCGCCAAGACTGAATGACTTTATGGGTTTAGTTTAATACTGGAGAAAACTAAAGTGGTCATCTTGACAAAAATCGCAAGAGTAAGAATGATCAGTCTTGGAGACTGAATCGAAGCCAGTGGTGAAGCACCTGGTGGTACTGATAGACTCAAAGATGAGTTTCTCTGAGCAAATTAGGGCAACGGCTGAGAAGGCTGCTTCAGGCATATCAACTCTGAGTTGACTTATGGCCAACCTAGGGTGTCCCAACGAATCAAGAAGACGCCTTTTGATGGGAGCTGTAGGGTCAGTCTTGCAGTATGGAACCTAAATATGGGACAATGCTCTCAGTAAGGAGGTATACTGAAACCACTTGGCGCAGCTACAGAGAAGAGGAGCACTTAAGATTACATCTTCATATCCGATAGTCTCTGATTCAAGAGATTAGCAGGTGTGATACCTGTTTCTTTCCTTGCTAGAGAGTCTCGTAATATTTGTCTGCATCGAACGAAGAATGTGAGAGAGGCGGTTGCTCGCGGGGAGAGACAGCACTCACTCATCGATTGACAGTAGTCTTGGGTGAATTGCACGAATGGAAGGTAGATTGTGCACCCCATCACTGATCTGAGACCGTGGCTACATTGAAAGCATGGTCAAATAGTTTTTGAGCGGACATGGCTATTTTCGGTCTTACCTGCACAAGGTTGTTAAATCAAGGTCTCTTGATTGTACTTTTTGCCCAGGAGAGGAAGAAGATGGCTGCCACACTTTGTTGCATTTTAAAAATGTAATAGGCTGTGACGAGACCTCTGCAGAGAGACGAGAAAGCTCATCCCGGATAGTATAGTTGCGGCAATGCTTGAATCAGTTGAAAAATGGAACTAGGTGGCCTATTGTGTTAATTTTTGTAATAAACATAAGCAATTGAGTAGTCCTGTGGTAATCAGGAGTGGCTGTTCCTCAGGAGAAAAGCTGGTCATCCCATCGGAACTGCATAGTTTGTTGTTTCACTAGGCTTAAGTTAAGCACACCCATCAAGTTTCCATCCTTTAGGGAGAGATAAGTGGATTACTTCAGCTACTTTAATATCTTTAAGTTTGACATTCCCCTTGTAATGCAACGACCTTCTTCAGGAAAAGTAACGGTTTTTGTACAATTTTCGCGTTGGTCTAAAGCTCCCGTGTCTGCTAACTTTAAAGCGACACATTTTAAATTACTATTACTGTCACATATGATCCCATAAACACCTAGTCGACAAGTAGATGTAGCGGTCATTACGCGAAGCTAATCAACTCAGCTTGGTCTTCTTTATACTTGTAGTTCGCTGACAGTTGTGCCAGACAGTTAGCACTCGTGCCTTACATGAAATTGAATGAAAAAAAAAAATCATTACATTTTTCAGAAATATCTTCAAAAGTCTCTTGTATTTCTAGCGTAGTTTTAAGCAATAAGTATATTATGTCCAATCTTTTATACTGTTCAGAAACTTTTTGCCAACAATTTATAATAAGGCTTTCACCCTTATAGACCACGTTGGCTTTCACCCTTATAGACCACGTTGTCGACGCGTCTAGCGCTAAAAATGGTCGGCAATACCAACCGAAATGAATTGTTAATTAAATTAATGTAACTGAACACTGGTTTTATTTTAATTAAACTTGATTATTTGCGGTCCATAAGGGTGAAAAACTTATTAAATTTTAATCTTAATGCTGTGTTAAACTTTATTCCAGCTTGGTTCCTCCCATCTCCAAGTACTGTTCACAGTTTGGTCACCTCATTCAAAGTGTCTAACGTCCACGCTAAAAGCTTTACAGAAAAAAATCCACACGGGTTGTCTTCTTGAAGTTGAGGATTCCCTCCTGACATTTATTAAGACTGAAGCTTATCCATCCTCAATATTCATTCGCTGGAAAAGCGTCGAGTCTACCTTGAAAAATGTTTCCTTGGTCGTGCTTTACTCGATATTCGCTTAGTCAACCAAGTTCCAGTGAGACACGTAACGCGTTCTACAAGATCATCGAATATTTTTGCTGTTACATCATGTTCACTTACCCAAGCGTAGAATACCACATAATCATAACCTTCAGTTTGGGCCTTCCCCTTCTCTTATTTGGTCTACAAAAAATATATAAACTCTCTTCTTCTTAATTGTTAATATTTTTTCGATTTTGCAGTTTTCATTATTTTGGTGTTGCTATTTCATGTTTTTTACCCTTTTTTCTCTGAAATGTGCTATTGCCCACTTATTTTGTTATTGAACATAATCTGTTAAAACGAGAGAAAAAAACAAATATGTTAAGCAAGGTGGCGTTCATTTTGAATAGAATTTATGCATTTAGTGTAAACGCTAACTAACTGTTTATCGAGTTCATTCAGGAATGAAATATTCACATCCCATAGATCCGATTCAAAATTCTTCTGTTAGGGTTATACTTCTACTCAGCTTATTCACCATTTGATTTTGAAACGAATGTTCGCATCATGTGAGTCTAATAGCAATCGAGCTATTTAAAACAATCGACATCTTTTTGCCAAGCTTGTCAAATGATGATTTGTCCAATCAAGGCTTATAGGGGTTAAAATTAAGCTTATCTCTGAAAATTGCCTATCTTTAGGCTCAAGTATTAAAACTTGTTTTGAATTTGGATTTGAAACAAATTATTAGATAGAATAGCATTTGCCTATTTATCGGCTAAGATGCATAGTTGAATTAAAATGGTCGATTTGACTAATTCATTTCAATTCAATTAAAACATGGTGGTTGTGCATCTCTAGCAAACAAACAATTATGGACAATGCAAACGACGCTGCAGAGCCGTAGTATATGTATTGTCAAATATGATTTTATAAAATTTGTACCGCAGCGGCGCCGCAACGTAAATAAACAGTCGTGTACATCGGTCCTCATGCCTGATATAAAAATTGTCCAACAGATTTTATAGTTGAACGTAACGATGTGAATATCATTTATGCGCGACATTAAAAGTTAATCAATTACATAAGAACTTATCGACGTTTGCTTGTATGTTCATGCATAACTTTTGAACGGAGATGGCAGACGAATTAGGGCTTCGTAAAATAATTTTACAAGACTACTAAAATCGCGACCTGTCTATCCGTCCGTATATGTGTGACAGCAATTTTTTGCAAGCCACAAAAATAAATCTATTTCGTAAGTAGGTGTAAAGTGGTGATCTCTTGAAATTTTTATTGCGAAAATTTTTTTAAAGTGTTTAAGGGAGGTCCTCCCATATAGGGGAGTGGCCCCTGGGAAAAAATGTGGGAAATATGGGTATCAAATTAAAGGTCTTGATGAGAACTTTTCAAAACAGGCCTTAAACTAGCAAATTTCGCTTCATGGGATCCAGGGGGAGGGAAACGAGCATTAATTCAATTAATTTTTTAAAACGTCAGTACGAACTTAATTTTTAACGGAAAAAGCTTATATTGTTAAGCAATCGACTCAGAAAATTTCTATTTAATGTTATTTTACTTCCATTAGTAAAGAAAAGCGAAGAACCCAAGAAAATTTCCGGACCGCTGGTATTGAGGAGCCCGACGGCTTCCCACCGTCAACCTGGGAAAATAACGAATACGAAACTGGCGATAATCAACAAAATAAAACACAATGAAGAAAACTGCAGATGGCGGATGCAAGCTACAAATAATAGCGGATAATCAACAAATAATCAAACTGCAAACATAAGATACAGTGCCTCAAAGATCGATTCAAGAAAGGGATGAAGCCTCTTAAGTTGCAGCCGCAAAATTAAGTGCAACAGGTAAAAAAGGCGAAGAAAAGTACGAAGCAAGCAATTCCAGAAGAAGTTCTAATTGCTGGGGGGCGCCAACCACTTTACCTGGTACAAATTACAAATAAAAGCAGTTCAAATGCGCTTCAACAGATAAGGTACTTGAATTTCAGAGTGGTGAAGTGGGAACGCCTCCAGAAAAGAGAAGTCAACCAGTGTTACCGTTGTCAAAGACTTGGTCATTCGTCTGCCAACTGTGCCATGCACTATTGGTGCGTAAAATGCAAAGAAATTCATGCCCCGGTGAGTGCAAATTGGCTCAGATGGAGTCTAAAGAAAAATTATACTGCGTTAACTGCACTGGTTTTAGTTATCCAGCATTATATCGAGGATGCTACCGATATCAAGATGCAAAAGTAAAATTAGCTCCAAAGCAAACTCAAGTACACCGCACTGGCATACCCTTCAACTTGCACTCGTCGCTAGAGGACGAGCAGATAATGCTGCAAATAATGGAAATAATGTAAGTGGCGATAATGAGCTGCTTTTCAAAATTTACCAACAACTTAATTCTTTATCGTTGAGAATCGATAAACAAGATTCAAAAATTAATTTTTTTTCAGCGTTCAGGTCTTTCAAATGCCTCAAAATAACTTCTCATCCAGTCACATTCCCATGGATAGGCTTCATCTCATATCGATCAACGTCAACTCCATTGTCGATGTATACCATCGACATGACTGTCTCCTTGAATTCATTGTTAAGCAAAAGCCTGACATCATACCTCTCACTGAAATCCACCTCAATTTGTGGCACTCCATGACATTCAAGGGTTTTGAATTCGTAAAAAACGATCGAGTAAATGGTGATGGGAATGGTGATACCGGGGTATTAGTTCGAAGACCCTATTTTTCCAAAATATTGTTATATGTACAAATAATTCTGCGAGCTACTGTCGCAATTGTTTTCACAACCATTAAGAACATCAACAAAATGAATTTACTCGAAACCACGAGAACCCACCAAGCATGATCAACATCTGAAAGTGAGTCACTGCCCATTCATTACGCTGCTCGAATGTTCCCGCTAATTCACCCATATACGAGAACTGAGTTGAATGATTAGAGACCCTATACAAAGGCGAGCTGAATGAATGGGGGATAATTCATTCGACCGCGATAAAAACTGCGATAGTGTGTGGAAAGCGATATTGTTCGAGTAATAGAAAAGTGATTTTTGTTGATTGTGAAGTGATCTTAGAAGACAATTGCGATAGAAATTAATGAACAAGTGGAAGTTAGATTTTAATAGTGAAAATTAAAATTGTGAAATAGACCAAATAAGTAATTGTGCATTTTTTAAGTAATTTAATAAACTCTTTTAATTTAATTTAAAAGACATTGCGTTTTCACTTTCCCGGAACATTAAAATTATTTGCCGCGAACCATAACACGCGACAGTGGTGTCAAGAAGTGAGCAAGAAAACTTTGAAAGTGAAAACTTTTAAACATTTTTAAAGTGCACAATAGGGAAATGTATAGTGGAAACTGGTGGAAAAAAAATAGAAGCCAAAATAATTAAAAATACCGCGAAGCTAACATCAATGAATTTACCATGGTGGGTGAGCCCTCAGATGCGGAAAAAGGCGCAGAAGTTGAAGAAGCAGAAGCACCAAAAGCAAAGGAACCAGGAAATGCGCTGATGCAAATGCTGATGCTGATGCAGCAAGAGCAGCGACAACAGTCATCCAATTTAACTGCAAAGCTCAATGAACAGTCATCCAATTTAACTGCGAAGCTAAGTGAACAGTCATCTAGCTTAGATAAACAGCCAGCGAAGTTAAATGAACAATCAGCGAAGTTAAATGAACAATCAGCGAAGTTAAATGAACAATCAGTGAAGCTGGACCAACAAGCGATCGAAATCAAGGAAGTGCAAAAACAGTCAACCGAAATGAAAGCGGAGCTCGGTAGACTGAACAATCACATTATATGCGTCGAGGAAAAGGTTTACCAGGTCGAGGAGAAGGTCAGCCAAGTTGAGGAGAGAATCAACTGTGAGATCAGCCAGGTCGAAGAGAGAATGAGCCATGGGATGGAAAAAGTGAAAAAAGAAATGGAAGCAGCGAAGGCAGTAGTAACCACTTCACCAGCCCCGCTTGTAACCGCAGTGCAAAGCTCATCCAGAAATGTGCAAGCACCAATATTCGATGGGCAAACGGTCTGGAGTAAATCCAGTTTGAAGCCACCGCTAGGATAAATCAGTGGAATGAGCAGGAACGAGCAACTGCATTAACTCTTGCTCTAAGAGGCCCAGCTGCCGAACTTTTGCAGACGATCCCCGTCGAGTTGCACTCAAACCCGAATGCTATAATGAATGCGCTCGACATGCGTTATGGAGGCGCCCATCTGAAGCAAATTTATCGGGCACAGCTACGGAATCGGATGCAGAAGTCTGGCGAAACCTGACAGCAGCTAGCCCAAGACATTGAGCGACTTGCACTTTTGGCTTACCCAGCGTACGACCCGGAACATCTAGATGACGCAGCAACAGAAGCATTCATCAGCGCATTAGAAGACCAGGAATTGCAACAAGCTGTGCGTTTAGCTCAAAAGCAAACAGTCAAGGATGCATTGGCTTATAGCCTGAACTTTGAGGCAGTGAAAAATGTGACTCATACCACTGCCCGGGTTCGCAAGGTAGTGGCAGACGAGCGCAGGTGTGAGCGCGTGGAAAATGAGCGAGAGCCGCAAGTAAATGGTGCGCCTAGATGCTGGGATTGCGGTGAGAAGGGGCACCTGCAAAGAGACTGCAAGAAGTGAAGAAAACAGAGCTATTGTCCAGAATGGTGAAGATCCAGACCGTGTCAGGAGGCTAGAATAGAACCCCATCAAACTGTAAGGGCCAACTTCATGCGACGGACGTCGGCTAGGAGGATCGATATCCCCTGCGCCCCCATCACCGTGTCAAGGTAACATCGTGGAGAAGCAGACTTATGCCTTCCTGGTCAAGTTGATGAAGAACATTGCACCATAATAAACGACACTGGTGCAACCCGATCGACGATCCGACCAGCCCTAGTGAGGCTCCAACTACTTCACAAGGACAGAGTTCATGGAAATGCTGACACCCTATCCCGTCATCCATGTCCAGCTAACTGCAAGCATTGCCAACGGGTTAAGGAAACGCAGCCGACCATTGATCTGCGATTGATAACGGCCGTATTCGTCATTCGAAATGTCCAGTTAGCCGATGAAGACATTGGACCATTGCTCGTATGGAAGGATACGACTGGGCGGCCTGAGTGGAAGGACGTTTCAACGCATGGTGCAACCCTGAAAAGCTATTGGGCACAATGGAACTCCCTTCAGGTGGAGGGTGGCGTACTCAAGCGGAAATGGGTAACGGCGGATGGCAACTCCTATAGGATGCAAACTATACTACCCAAAAGCCGAATCCACGACGTGGTTAAGGAAATGCATGAAGGATCCTCGGGAGGCCACCTTGGTGTTAACAAGACCTTAGTGAAATTGCGGGAAAGATTTTACTGGCTCCACGCTCAAGAAGACGTAAAGGACTGGTGTCAAAGATGCACAATTTGCGCTTCCGTCAAAGGTCCAAAGCGACGACTGAGAGGACAAATGCAAACCTATAACGTAGGGGTACCGTTTGAAAAGATTGCTGTTGACATCGCAGGACCCTTTCCTGAATCTGAATGGGGAAATCGATACACGCTGGTTGTAGCCGATTATTTTTGCAAGTAGCCCGAGGTCTACCCCGTTGCCAACCAGGAAGCAACTACAGTAGCAAAACAGCTAGTGTTAAATTGGGTCAGTACGGCGTACCTTGTGAACTACATTCAGATCAAGGCCGAACTTCGAGTCACTAGTTTTTAAGCGAAATGTGCGAGCTGCTGGGAATACGGAAAACGAGGACAACACCGCTGCATCCCCAATCCGATAGAATGGTCGAACGTTTCAGCGGCACTCTCAATAAACAGATGGTTGACGAGAGCCAAAGGGACTGGGACCGACACATTCCACTATTTTTGATGGCGCACAGAGCTGCTGAACATGCATCGACGGGCCAAGCCCCAGCCAAAGTCATTTTTGGAAAGACTATTCGTCTGCCAGCTGATATAAAGTTCGGAACACCCCCCGAGAAACCCCAAACCATCTCGGAGTACGTAAGTGAGCTAAGACAACGGTTGAACCAGATACATCGGACAGTGCGAAAACACCTCGAATCGGCTACGGACCGAATGAAGACCAGGTATGATCTAAAGGCAAATTCTACTGGCTTCCAGCAAGATGACTTGGTGTAACTATATAACCCGCAACGGTGAAAGGGTAGGTCTCCAAAGTTGCAGCATAATTGGGAGGGACCATACTAGGTTACAAAGCGAATCAACGACGTCGTATACCGCATACAGGAACACCGTAAGCCGAGAGCCAAAATGAAAACCGTGCACCTGGACCGTCTTGCCCCATGTTACACCCAGGGAGAATTGACTACAAATGGCGACACATCTTTTCGGGGCGAAAAGAACTGAGGGGGGGGGGGGGGGCGGGGCAGTGTTACATGCACAAATAATTCTGCGAGCTACTGTCGCAATTGTTTTCACAACCATTAAGAACATCAACAAAATGAATTTACTCGAAACCACGAGAACCCACCAAGCATGATCAACATCTGAAAGTGAGTCACTGCCCATTCATTACGCTGCTCGAATGTTCCCGCTAATTCACCCATGTACGAGAACTGAGTTGAATGATTAGAGACCCTATATAAAGGCGAGCTGAATGAATGGGGGGATCATTCATTCGACCGCGATAAAAACTGCAATAGTGTATGGAAAGCGATATTGTTCGAGTAATAGAAAAGTGATTTTCGTTGATTGTGAAGTGATCTTAGAAGACAATTGCGATAGAAATTTATGAACAAGTGGAAGTTAGATTTTAATAGTGAAAATTAAAATTGTGAAATAGACCAAATAAGTAATTGTGCATTTTTTAAGTAATTTAATAAACTCTTTTAATTTAATTTAAAAGGCATTGCGTTTTCACTTTCCCGGAACATTAAAATTATTTGCCGCGAACCATAACACGCGACAATATTGAAAAAGTCGAATTCAAAAACTTTTAATCTCTTGGTGTCCGTTATCAAAATTTTAACTGCCAGGTGGGGATAACCTCTTCGTTATCTCTGCCTATACAACTGTTCAAAATGTTCTCAAGTTAAAGGACGAGCTCAATTTCATGTTTAGAATACTCAAACTGAACAGGCTGCATAGTTCTTATATTCTTGCCGGTGACCTGAATGCCAAGCATACATCATGTCTTAACGCTACCAATAATCCAAGAGGTATATTGCTGAAATTGTCGATAACAGGGAATCAAATTGAATACAGGTGCAATCTATACGGTCGGAATTCCCAACAAACCCTAGGACAAATTTATATTTAGACCTCTGCATTGCTGATACAATACTTGAATTTAGCTTTAAAAATCCTCAACGGAAACTGCAAGTGCTGCTTCACAATAGTGACCATAACGAAATCGTAATAGAAATCAATCATCTGAGGGATGATGTCTTCCTCATTCTAGCTCAATATTAAAATCATCGGTTGAATTTCAAATAAACAGACAGGGGAAAGTTTCAAAAGAAGTTTAATCAGGATCATCAGAAACAACATCATCCTTCTGATGATGGTAACTTTTGCTCAATGGTTCTTAATGACAGAAATCTGATAACGATGAAATAGATCTCTATTTGCCGAAGTTAGAGAAGCTGTCGTGGGAAACGATTGAGAAAGTAGTTCCCAAGATTAAGCATCGAATGAATATGGAAGGATATAAAATATCAACCATTTCAAGGTCAAAGAGATCGAAAAGCCTTCTTCTCACACGTGTCAACAATATTTATCGGCGATTTTTGGACTACAAACATCCTACATTAGCTTTGTTGAAATTACACCTGAAGCATGTCCGTACATTACTGGACCGCCACCTGAGCGTAAAGTGCGGCGCATCATATCTTTCTGAATGCAAATGAAATTTGCAAGAAGCCAGCATACAGTCTTGAGAATCGTTTCTAAAAACCCGAAATAAACTTCCAACCTTGACTTTGCCCTTTTGCTCTGAATATAGGAAGGGGGATGAAGTTGTTTGAAAAATATATTTTGAAAATAAAACACAGGTAGCCTAAAGGTGGGGTCGTTTCCCTACAACGGGGACCAGCTTCGATTCATCCAAATACCGCAGATGGCAGGTATTAAAAGTGTACGTCATTTGAAAAAAACGGAATATTAAAATTTTCTTGGTGTCAGAACGACGATATTATCGCTTGTCTAGCTTTTTTTGGGTGTACAACTTAATAGCCGGAATTTTTAGCGAAATTTGATGCCTTATTGTGGAAAAATCTTACAATATATTTTATTCAAAGTATTGTCCATTGGAAGCTACAACATTTCCCCATCTTTCAGGCAATTTATAAATTCCATCCCAAAAAAATTGTGCCGGCTTGACGGCCAAAAATGAATCATTCCAATTTCGGATGCCTTGCTCTGAAGTAAAGCGTATTCCGGTGAGGGCGTTTTGCATCGAGCGAAATAAATGAAAGTCAGACGGAGCAAAGTCCAGGCTATAAGGCGGGTGGACCAAAACTTCCCATCCACTATTTTCCAAATAGTTTTTCACGGGTCTTGCAACATGCGGCCGAGCGTTGTCATGATGAAAAATTAAAGCCTCGTGTCTGGTCGCATATTCCGGGCGTTTTTCGATGATGGCACGCTTCAAACGCATTAATTGTTTTCGGTACAGGTCACTTGTGATTGTCTGGACCAATTTCAATAGCTCATAATATAACAGCCCCTTCTGATCCCACCAAATACACAGCATAACCTTGGCACCATGAATATTTGGCTTCGCCCTTGATTTGGCTGGTTGGCCGGGCTTCACGTATGTTTTTTTGTGCCTAAGGTTGTCATAATGGATCCATTTTTCGATGCAAAAATGATTTCTTTTTATGGTGCTCAAGCAGCATTTCAGAAATACTGAAGCACCGTTCAACGTCTCTCGCCTTCAACTCATAGGGAACCCAATTACCTTGCTTGTGAATGCATCTGGTGGCTTTCAAACGTTTCAAAATGGCTTGCTAAGTCACTCCCAACGATTTGGCAAGTTTGTCTTGCGTTTTACAAGAATCCTCATCGAGTAGCGGCTCCAATTCTTCGTCTTCAAACTTTTTTCGCTGCCTTGGGCATTCTTTGTCTTTGATGTCAAAATCGGCACTTTTGAGCCGTTGAAACCATTCAAAATACTATGTTTTCGCTAAAGCATCGTCGTCATAAACAAGCAAACGATGACTTTCCGCAGCAGTTTTCTTTGCAAAAAAATGACCCAACAGAACTTCCCGCCCCTGTCCCCCCTGTCTTTTTCTCCGATTTTCGAAGTTATTCATAGTGAAAAATAATAATGATGCACACAAGATAAAATAGTTTTGTTGACTGATTTTGATAGTTGTTAAATGTACCTTTAAAATGGCATATATATATAAAGTTCAAGCTTTCACGATATTTGTTAGTACGGACATCTAGCGTCGAATTCTGGTTATTAAGTTATACACCCTACTTACCTTGAACAATATTCCCGTTGCGTTCCTCTGCTTGTAATAGAAGTTCGAAGTTTTCTTTAGAACGTTGCAAAGGATCAAAATCTGGGGTTGTCCCTTTCCGATAAGTTTCACGAGTTATTTGGTTTGTTACGCCATTACCACTTGTTGCGTATGTCACTTGCATCATAGTAGAAATTCACTTCAGGCGTGTGATAGCGTGTGCGATTGAGAAATGATAATAGCCGGCATTGGAGATGGTTTAGCAAAAATTCAATGCATTACACATGTAACAGCGAGCGTATAGCAGTATCTCCTCTTATTATATGTGCTTGAATTTCTATTGAGGAGTCCCACAATTCCGGTTGAACGCCTCCTAAGTTGTTTATAATGTCAATGCCTGTAAGCGCCAAAAGTCATGTGCAAGGTAGAAATTAAGAAGTCACGAAAATGATTCATCACATGAATACCTGTCAAATCATTAACACATCTTCTTCCCTCCCACTGGAACCATATGCTATGGTGTATCGTTCTATTCTTCAAACAAACGCGGAAAACGTGAATCGATAGAAATTCTCACTTTGAACCACCGAAGGTCACTTCGCGAAATTATTCACTGAAATTCGGTGCAACTTCGAGCCAATACAGGCCGACAAAGAACGCGCTAGATTTCTTCAGATCCCGAAATGAATTATTCGCGTCATTTCAGTCTCGACTGTGTTCTTCAAACCAAACAAATTCCTCAATACAAATAATGGCAGTGATGCCAAGCGGTCAAAGAACTTGAATTTCTTGTTCACTTCTGAGCCCCGATTGCGATTCACAACGACTTGAGTTGGTTTGGTTTTAGGGCGACTTGCGTGACCCCTCACTCCTTGATCCTGCGTAGATTTTTCGATCGGATCACGTTAGTGGCTAGTCGCGGATTTGCGTATAGGACGGCCAGAGTAACTCAATCATAAACAACACAATCGTGTGCTGCCCTGCGCTGGCTTTTGACGTTTTTCGAGCAAGGAAAATGCGAGCGGGCGGTCCGGTGTTGAGCTGGGACGGTTTTTCTTGGGTTGGAGACAACCTCGAGCTCAAATAACGCAAAACCGGGGTTTTCAGGCTCTTCCACGCACTGAGCAGAGTTTTGGGAGCACATGGATTGGATGCCGGACAAACTTGATTTTTCACGGAAGCGGAATGACCTCTCGGCTATGTTCAGCCGCAAATATTGTTTGGAAGAATTTTCTTTGAGCTATTTTCGCTTGTGGGGTTAGAATAGAACTCAATTGACCACACAACGACGTGACGAAAAAAATTGTAGCAGTTTCCAAAAATTGGGAAAAAGTTTCAACAATAAGGTTAGGTTAAATTGTGATGTGTATTATATTAGGATATGAGATAATTTTAAGCGTTTAGGTTACGTATATTTTTATAAGATTATGTTAAGACAAGAAAATTATTTTCAAAGGAATTTTCATAGAATGGGGTTAGAATATATTTAGATATAAGCGGATGTTCACTACTGTGCCGTGTTCTTTGTACAATATGTTGATTTTTAGAGTTGGTCAGTTTTTTTACGTTTTCCAATTAATCGTTAATATTTAGGAATTTTCATTGATAACATTTGATATTGTATTTCTGACTGCGTATATTGATAGAATATTGTTTAAATTTGTAGTGTCGTGTGGGTCTGCGTAAGTCTAAGGTCCAGGGTTTGAGTCCCGTTGGTGGCAATGAGATTTATTTTTAAGTCACTGAATTCCGCCTCACATTATTTTGAACTTATATATATACCAAAATCGCTCAGAAATCAAATCGATATAATCTCTCAATGTCTCAAAATTTTCAGTTTTCTCTTCAGGTTCCCCATTTCGAAGTTCCACCGTATTAAATTTGTAACTTTCATGGTTTCTCAATAAAATCGCATGGGTACCCTGAAATTCAATAAAATTCGATGCTAAGATAGTCTAATGTAACGTCCGCATATTCCGTAAGTTTGATAAAATGTAGTGAATTAGGTATAGATCAAATGTACGCAAAAGGATGCAGCGATGGTCTGCTGCCTCGGCGAAAGAGAATGGTAGGAGCTGCCTACATTTAGCCTGGTCTAGGGATGCGTGAGTGCGCTGGGAGGCTAGCGTTGCAGAATTGTAGGGCAAGCTCTTTTCCCCTGCAGAAGACCCACTACAAAAAACTTCGCATTCATGAATTCAAGTGATCTAATGCCGATCGACTGGTAACCTACTAAGGGTTGAACTTGTTTAAAGCCAATGACAAACTGGGCCGGGAGAAAACAGGCAGACTTAGGAGCAGACTTCGTCGTTACCGACGATATTTATGGCCCACAAATAAGAGTGGGGCATCAACGTGGAAGCGGTGACCCTCGCACCCTCCGAACCGGATCAAGATCCAATGTAGATGTGGCCGTATATTTCCCATTTAAGTGAAAAACTCATACAAACATAATTTGCATGAATTTTTCCATCAAACAAGAAACATAAACGTGGCCAATTTATGTTATAGTATTATGTGATAGAATCACATAACACTATACCATGAAAGGGCACCTGAGCAGAAGGCCACTCTACCTGACAAGAGCCCCTATAACACAAAAAGAAAAGGAGCAGCACGCCCGATGGCTACCTCATTTTAGTGTAGGGCCAGGACATAGTTGCGGGTCCCATACCCGGTCAGGTTGGATGAAAGGAACGAATGATTTTAATTTTAATTACCAACCATTTTTAATTTGAGGTGGAATACTATGAACAATAAAATAAATAATCTAATATGGAAATACAGCAATTCATAACCAAAGAAAAGAGTCTCCAGCTCTGAATGGCCCTAGTCTTTTAACTAATAACTTCCCAGTAGCTTGAACAATATGGAAGGATATGAAACACTAACCATTGCAAGGTTGAAAAGATTGAAAAGCCTTCTTCTCACATAAGTCAACAATATTTATCGGCGATTTTTGGACTACAACCAAACCTTGTTCGCTTTGTTGAAATTACAATTGAAGAATGTCCGGAACTTAATCCAATCAATGGCCGGAAAAATTGAGGGGTATTAGCCCACAAGACCGAGATGGCGTTTTTGTGAAAGTGAATAGCATATTCCACAAGAAGTCTCGAATGAACGTATCGAATCTTGAAGTCACTAGTGATGAGATAAATCTTCTCGACAAGGCTCGTATCGAAATTGATAGTACGACTCCGGATAGAAATGGAAACAGGATTATTTGTGAAGGGTTGAATAAACTTGCCCTGATTGGAACACATTTTGAATTGGTTCATCTGCCAAACCCTGAGAGAGGGAATGAAATATTTTCAGAGGTCGTTGAAGCAAATGTTGCCGACTTCAAATCAAGCCTGAACGGCCAATCAATTTTTCATTTCAATGAAACATTAACATCTGACCTCATACCAAGCTTGAATCTGATTGATTATTTTGTCAGCTATGAAGACTTATGTTTCATGTTTCGCAGGATAAGCAACAAGAAATCATGTGGTACTGATAATGATCCAAATGTAGTTCTCTGACATTTGCCTGAGGTTGCTATTGGGAATTATTGCATATTGTTCAACAACATGCTGAGCAATTAACATTTCCCAAATGAGTGGAAAAAGGCTAAGGTATTTCCGATCTTGAAGAAAGGAAAAGAATCTTAATGCCCTAAAAGCTACCGCCCAATCAGCTTGCTACCTAACATAAGCAAGGTGTTTGAAGTGATACTCAGCAGAGCATTAAACATCCACATTGAGAAATATGAGTCAGTGCCGAATTGCAAATTTTGTTTTCATGCCAGGCAGTTGATCACACATGCAATAACGAAAGTAACCACAGATATCTGTTGGAAACTAAATGATAGACAATGTGTTGGAGCATGCCTCATTGATATGGAGAAAGCCTTCGATACGGTATGGTTAGATGGACTAGTTTTTAAACTCCTTCACAACAAGTTCCCCAGACACCTTGTCGCCATGATGTGTAAGTTGTTATATGGGAAATCGTTCGCTGTAATTGATGGAAATCTGACAACAATGCGCGAATTCAAGGTCTTGAATGGTCTACAGCAGGGAACAGTTACTGCGCCTCTGCTCTTCTCAATCTTCATTCGCAAGCGATTGAACGGCTTTGATTTTAACGTCTCGCCAACGCGATCATTGATAACGTTTGCGGATGATCTGATCATCCATACGGCAGACCGAAAAGCTACAATAGTTCCCCGGAAACCACTGATTTTCGTTAAACCCACGTAACTCATAGGCGCGAAACAATATTACATGCCGTCCTTTTTCGGCAAGTTGCTTCGAAAACAAGCATTTGATACCCCAATTCAAGAAATTAAATGAACGCTTCGCGCTACATATGAAGTACCAGCGAATTGACGTTTTGTTGTCAAGCTGAAACGGTGCTCTAGAGCTCCACATTGTTCATAGCTTACACAATTGCCAATGTGCCGTTCCATGCCGTATTACTGTTTGATGACTTGATAAGCGTGATCGCCACTTATGTGGCTAGTCGCGACCAATATGATCGCATGGCGATGCCTCTGCGTCAGTTCTTTAATTTAGTTGCAATCAAACGTCATGTGAATAATGATGAGATGACCCGTGCCGAGGAAGCCCGCTTATACTCTCGAGGGCGCGTCTGTTTCTGCTTCTCGGAAAAGTAGTGCTTGCACGCAGATTTTGCTTGCGAGGAGATCGTTATGAGCTTTTGTCATGTGCTGCGGTCAGTTTTATTTCTGTGGCTCGACTTGTCTTGTGCAGATAATGCTTTTTGCTGAAACCATGATTCAACCAGACGCAGAAAAGTCTTTGGTGGCTCAATTTGCTTCGTGAGAAACGATAAGGATTTGACGATGAAACCGCCATTCGTTCCGAAGCAGGCCCCTTAAGTGGATCTAATGCGAGTGCGCGCACACCTCTCATCTACCATATGTGGATTTCCGTTGCTGCCACCGTCACCGATTGGGCACAATTTAGTCATCACGGGTGCGCAATCATTATCGCTATTGATCACACTCCAGATCCACGCACGAGCAAGAGATGCAATTCGACCGCTTTCTTGGCCAAACTAGTACCAAATCGATCACATTGCTAATAACAATCAAGTATGCTATTTGGAATCGCCGCCAAAAAAAAAGTCGCGGAACAACGGAAATATCGCGAGAAAAGATATCTACACTGCACTTCGAACTAGTATCGAGATTAACGCGCGAATTTTCTAATTCTCCACTAACTAACTACAATATCACTCCGACGGATCTCGCAAGCTTTCCTTTCATTTTTTTGTCTACGGCGTGGGACTCGCACACACAGCCCGCGTATTCATCCGACGTGCTTGTTCGCGATCTCAAATCAGACTCTACGATCTGTCCAAAAATCCGCATGATTTTTCTGCCGCACCTGTAAATCCGAATCTGCTGCTAGCTCAGCTGAGTTAGATTGCATTCGCCAATATAATACATGGATATGATGCACTAAATCAGTGTTCCCTTGTCCGGAATTTCAATTCGCAGATTTGCGTAGTTAAGTTAATAAAATTAATAATAGATTGAAAATTTAAATTATAATAAAAAATAAATATTATAACGAATATCAATGCAAAAAAAAATTTACGTTTAATGTAATAAAAAAAAAAAAAACAATATAAATTTATATTCATTCTTAAAAAATTATTTTTTTTCTTACAAAATTTTATAATTTACAAAAATTTAAATTTGACTAACTAAATTGTTCAAATCTATAGTTGAAACTTCGGAACAGCGTTATGCGGTTTTCGGGTTTCGGGCAGTTGGCTTGTGTGACTGCTTGATTACTACAAAAATTAAATATATATGGAACTATAGGCATATTAATTTTCTACAATTACAACAACAAAACACCGAGCCAGACACTAGAATCTTCATGGATTTTGGCCAATTTTTCAGATAACATGAATAACATGCTTATTTCTCAAATCCTATTCAATCAGTAATAATAATAATGCTGCAATAAAATGGCAGACACTTAAAGTGATGTAATAGTAGATTTTTTCAAACAGGCTATAAGTGTAGCTCAACGAAGTTTTTCTTGCGTTAAATCACTTTAGGTGCTTCCATATCATAGGCTGAGTTCAAAGCCCTTCTGACAAGAGCGTTCTTCTGCCTATTCAATGTATTTTTTCGTGGTTCGCAGATATGGCACTACACTTTCTGAACTACCTATCAAACATCTCCCCTGTTAAGCTGAGAACCTAGCCTGGAATCGTTTAACAGTTTACTTCGGGATGGACCTCATTTTTGTATATCTCAAGGTACCATTGGGCTTCAGGGATCCTTTTTCTAGTAGAATAGGAAGAAGAAATAAGGGATGCAAGAAAAGACACCCTTCACTCTCAATGCCTGAGTCAGATATTAAAAACTACTTGGTGTGCATTGCACAAATCCATTCATTAATTATTTTGAAGTAAGTGGAGGCTTATTTACATCCTCTCTCAGGATAAAAGCTCCTGCAAAAACGTCACTTTCTACTAATTTTTGCAGTAAAATCAGTGCTCATTTATATTTCATTTATTTCATATCCATACTATTCAGTTTTCAATACTCTTTAAGGGCTCATAATTTTTGATTCAGATAAATATTTTGGGATGGCAGTGTAAACCTAATTGATTATGCACTTCACTTTGCGCAAGAGTGACAAACTAGTTCTTCTATTACTATTTAACAATCGAGTTCTTATGGAGGTGCATTATTAACGCCCTACCTAATTCAATGATCAAATCTGTGTTCTACTTTAGCCCTTTTGCGTAACCCCAGATATCATTTTCTCTAAAGCAACCTTTGAAACCTATACTGATTCTTCAAAAAGTAAGAATAATATTAAGTTAATTTTGTGATATTCGTTCAATTTACAATATTTTGCGTAATGCTATTTTGATCTCAATTATAGACTTCAACCAGTGTCGCTGCCCCAACAAAAGGGTAGATACTATAAAAATCCTTACACTAACACTTGCATTGGACCATTTGATGAAATGCCTTCTGATCGAGAACTAAGACCATCAGAACCTATACATCCGAAAAAATCAAAAAGGCCTTTTATTCCACCTACGATACGTCCAAAACTCAAAAAGCCAGAAAAACCTAAACGATTTTGGAAAAGACCTGATAAAGACAAAGGAGAAAATGATAATCAGGGCGAGAAAAAGGTATTTCCATTTAAGCCATCCAGACCTAAGCCTGTCGGCCCTCCTATACGTCCTGGAATTGGCAGCGGGAAAAAGAAGCCAGAAAAAGAGAAAGACACAAAACAAAATGATAAAGATGCAAGCAAAGAGTCTCCGAAAAGAAAGCCAGGGGGTATAAAGAGGGGATCGAAAGTACCACCAGCAGATTCATCCATTGAACCACGCAAGTCAGAAAGAAGGCCAACTGATAAAGGTAATTTCGAAACCCCGTAGCTGACATCAATATTATGGGGTGTGCTATAATATTGATACAATTTTATTTTTAAGGTTTACTAGATCCTGGGAAGAAGAAGAGATCATCAATGCGAAAGCCGGAAACCGCACCCACCGATGGAGCCGATGCTGAAGAACACCATTCAGCAAAGAGACCCTCAGTAATAGTACCACCTTTCAAAAGAAGACCACAGAAACCAAAGAAAGACAAAGATGAGAAAAAAGATAAGAAGCAATTTGTTCAACGCCCGCCTGTCAATGCTCCTCCAAAGAGACCATCACTTAAACCCCCAACGAGAAGGCAACAACCGTTTGATTACAATCCATCAATGTTTAAAAAACCTAAAGAGAAGCCATGCCAATGGAAGGAAGTATGTCGTCCAAGTCCGTTGACAACAGTGAAATTTATGGCCCATGATTGTAAAGATAATTGCGAATGGGATACTCAACCCCGGGATTACTCCTATGTCAACATGAATATGAATCAGTATTGCCCTTTTCAAAATGTAGCAGACAGGTTACCACTCGACTTAGCAGGGAGAATTTCATGAAGGTAGTTTTAATGTGGTTTGATTAATTATATGCAATTAAATCTTTTAAGGTGTATGTCCAAATTTTATCCATTTTATTATTTTGCTCTATACAAATTGCGTGTAGTTGTAAATACAAATGTACAAAATTGTTAAATGATTTGTTTGCATTTATTTGGCTAAAAATTGTTAGATTGGGCCTGATACTTATCGTAAACATGCCATTGTAGTTTGTTTGAGCAAACTACATCCTCCCCAATGATCAAAATACATCAAAGAAAAATTGTTTCCAAGGATCTGGAGAGTAGCAAAAGCTAAAATAAGATAAAGTTTGTATAATTTCTGTTATTGTGAGGACATTACCTTAAACAAAACTCCCGTGTTGATAAGAAATCATAGTCTTTTTTCATTTCCTCTGCATTTTTCCCAGTGCAGGGACCAACAACAAAAAAGAGTGTCTATAATCAAGCATTTAATTACCGAGATTCTACGTCTAGCCTTTGTTGCGTATAGACGTATTTTTAATAAAAATCTACGTCTAGCACTCGTTGCGTGTAGACGTGTTTTTAAATCGCTCCTGCCATTAATTTTAATTCTACGTCTAGCACTCGTTGCGTGTAGACGTGTTTTTAATCGCTCCTGTCATTAATATCAAAAATTAATTAATTTTTCGCAAAAGTCAGTTTCAAACAATTGCAATATTTTTTTACGAGGCAGTCAAAAGCAAATTTTGATTTTATTGGGAAAACCATCACCGTCGAATTATTCGAGCATTTATTGAATACCTGAAATTCATTTCCTGAAGAAATATCAAAAGTGGAAATACGTTCAAGGGAAGTCCCGGTCTGAGAACATTCCCTCTAGTCTCGCTGCGAAAGCGACGAGATGGAGGAGCCCGATGGCTTCAGCCATCAATCAGGATCATGCCCCTCGCCAATGATGACGGGCGAAAAAAAACTAAAAAGAAGTCACGAGAATAAAGCAGAAAAACCGACAATCGTATCGGTTATCGAAATCGAACAGCTTATCCAAGAAAAAGAGAAAGCTGAAAAAATCGAAAAGGAAAATGAACAACTCAAGCTTCGAGTTATATCGTTAGAAGCACTTGTTGGAACGTTAACGTTCAACAAGGATAAAGAAAGCAAACAAGGCCGACAAGGAAACCCAAAAACCGAAGACAAGAAAATTAAAAAGCCACAGGAAGAAGCTAATCAAGAGGATGTCCTCAGCGCAGGAGGCGCAAACGACAGCAGAAATTATTATGCAGCGCTAGCTGGTCTTGAAGAAACGATGAACGTTGAAGAGGATATAGGTAAAACGTCCAAATTAGATAATGATTTCATTGAATATCTTAAAATTAAAAATCGGGAGAAAAAACCAAAAGGTTTGTCTGCTGGTCCGTCCGTTTAGATTAATGAAAAAAAAGAAAAACTCCCACCAATCAATGTGTTTGGGCAAACGGGCAAAGATATGGTTCGGCTTTTGGCAGCCGAAAATAAACTGAAAGATTTTCAGATAAAAAGAGTCAATGCCGATAAGTTGACGATAAGGACTAAGTCGCTGGTTGATTTCCAGGCAACAAAAAGTGCCGTAAATTCTGGAGATGTTCCGCATTTCACGTACACCCCGAAAAGCGAAAAGAACCAAACCTTTTTATTGAAGGGTCTGGACTGTGGTGAGGACACAGTCGATCTCCTTCAGGTGCTTCAAGAAGCTGCACCAGAAATACAATCTATTACAGTCAAAAACTTTGCAACGAGGAGATCGATTGTGGAGCGCAAAAACTTGCCTCACCACTTAGTCCACATTTCCAGCAAAAGTAGTTCGAGTGCCCTGCAGAAAATACGGTACTTGAACTTCCGCGTGGTGAGGTGGGAACGCCTCCAGATAAGTGAGGTCAACCAGTGCTACAGGTGTCAAAGATTCGGGCATTCGGCTGCCAATTGCGCCATGAAATATAGGTGTGTTAAATGCGGAGACATTCATGCTCCCGGCGAGTGCAAATTGGCTCAGGCGGAGCCAAAAGAAAAACTATATTGTGTGAATTGCGGTGCCTTTAGTCATCCAGCATCATATCCAGGATGCCCCCGGTATCAAGATGCAAAGACTAAAGTCACTCCGAAACAAAGTCAAGCACACCGCAGTGTGATACCTACCAACTTCGTCAAGCCCGGGGTGTCATTTGCACTTGCTGCGAGAGGACCAGCAGACAGTGTAAATAAAATAAATAATGTAAGTAGCAATAATGAGCTGCTCCTTAAAATTTATCAGCAACTAAATTCCTTATCGGAGCGAATCGATAAACAAGATTCGAAAATTAACATTGTTTTTCAGCGTTTAGGGCTTTCAAATGCCTCAAAATAAGTTGTCATCCAGCTACATTCCCGAGGATAGGATTCATCTCATCTCGATCAACGTCAACTCCATTGTTACTTTACATTGGCGTGATTATCTCTTTGAATTCATTGCCAGACAAAAGCCTGACATCGTGCTTCTCACCGAAACCCACCTCAGTTCATGGCACTCTATGAGATTCAAGGATTTTGAGTTCGTAAGAAACGATAGGGTAACAGGTGATGGGGGAGGTGGCACCAGGATATTGGTTCGAAGACCCTATCGTTTCCAAAATATTGAAAAAGTCGAATTCAAAAGCTTTGAATCTCTTGAAGTGTCCGTTATCAAAATCTCACTGCCAGGTGGGGATAACCTCTTCGTTATCTCTGCCTATGCAACTGGTGGAACTGTTCTCAAGCTCAAGGAGGAACTCAATTCCTTGTTTGAAATACTCGAATTGAACAGGCTGCATAACTATTATACTCTTGCTGGTGATCTGAACGCCAAGCATACATGATGGCTGAACGCCACCAATAATCCAAGAGGTGTATTCCTGAAATCGTGGATAACAGAGAACCAAATTGAATAGGTGCAATCTATATGGGTCGGAGCTCCCAACATACCCTAGGACAAATTCATATTTGGACCTTTGCATTGCTGACGCAAGACTCGAATACAGCTTTAATAGTCCTCAACGGAAATTGCAGGTGCTTCCTTATGATAGCGACCATAACGCAATCGTAATGGAAATCAATCATCACAGGGATGATTTCTTCCTCATTCCAGTTCAACATGAAAATCATCGGTTGAATTTCAAAAAACAGACTGGGGAAAGTTTCAAAAGAAGTTTAATCGCGAGTGCCAGAAGCAATGTCCCCCTTCTGATGGTGGCAACTCTTGCTCAATGGTTCCTAATGACAGGAATCTAACTAACGATGAAATAGATGTCTATTTGTCGAAGTTAGAGAAGCTGACGTTGGAAACGATTGAGAAAGTAGTTCCCAAGATTAAACATCGAGACAATATGGAAGGATATGAAACACCAACCATCGCAAGGTTGAAAAGATTGAAAAGCCTCCTTCTCACACGCGTCAACAATATTCATCGACAATTTTTGGACGACAACCATCCCTCGTTGTCTTTGTTGAAATTACATCTGAAGAATGTCTGGAACTTTATCCGGTCATACTTCAGGAGTGAGGTCAGCAATCAATGGGTGGAAAAATTGAAGGGGTGTTAGCCCACAGAACCCAGACGGCGTGTTCGCGAAAGTGAATAGCATATTCCGCAAGAAGTCTCGAGTGAAGGTATCGGATCTTGAAGTCACTAGTGATGAGATAAATCTTCTCGATAGGGCTGGTATCGAAATTGATAGTACGACTCCGGATAGAATTGGAAACAGGATTATTTGTGAAGGATTGGATAACCTTGCCCTGATTGGAACACATTTTGAATTGGTTCATCTACCAAATCCTGAGAGAGGGAACGAAATATTTTCAGAGGTCGTTGAAGCAAATGTTTTCGACTTCAAATCAAGCCTGAATGGCCAATCAATTCTTCATTTCAATGAAACATTAACATCTGACCTCATACCGAGCTTGAATCTTATTGATTATTTTGTCGGCTATGAAGACTTGTGTTTCATATTTCGCAAGATAAACAACAAGAAATCATGTGGTACTGATGGTATTCCAAATGTAGTTCTCCGACATTTGCCGGAGGTTGCTATTAGGAATCATTGCATATTGTTCAACAACATGTTGAGCAATTCTTATATCCCAAATGAGTGAAAAAAGGCTAAGGTATTTCCGATCTTGAAGAAAGGAAAAGAATCTTCGTGCCCCAAAAGCTATCGCCCAATCAGTTTGCTGCCTAACATCAGCAAAGTGTTTGAAGTGATACTCAACAGAGCATTAAACGCCCACATTGAGGAAAATGAGTTGATGCCGAATTGCCAATTTGGTTTTCGTGCCAGGCATTCGACCACACATGCAATAACGAAAGTAACCTCAGACATCTGTTGGAAACTAAATGATAGACAATGTGCTGGAGCATGTCTCATTGATATGGAGAAAGCCTTTGATACGGTATGGTTAGATGGACTAATTTTTAAACTCCTTCAGGACAAGTTCCCCAGACACCTTGTCGCCATGATGTGTAATATGTTATACGGGAAATCGTTTGTTGTAACTGATGGAAATCTGACAACAATGCGCGAGTTCAAGGTCTTGAATGGTCTACAGCAGGGAACAGTTACTGCACCTCTGCTCTTCTCAATCTTCATTCGCAAGCTATTGAACGGCTTTGATTGTAACGTCTCGCCAACGCGATCATTGGTAGCGTTTGCTGATGATCAGATCATCTATACGGCAGACCGAAAAGCTACAATAGTTCAGAGAAATCTCCAAAAAATGTTCAATGATGTACAGCTGTACACTGACGATTGGCGAATGAAAATCAATGCACAGAAGTGTGAACCAATCTTGTTTCGGACAACGCTGCAGGGGGTCAGTCAAGACCTGAAACGTAATTGGAAAGATTTCCACATCATGGCTTGTGAGGGTAGTCTTGAACGAGTTCCACATAAACTCTGTGTTCAATACCTCGGTGTTTATCTCGATCAGTATCTGTACTATACTGAACATGTGAAAATCATGCTCAGTAAGGCACTTAAAGTAGTCATGGCCCTTCGAAAACTCTTTCATTCCAGATACATTGATTGAAAGGTCAAAATTATCTGTTACAAGACACTGGTTAGACCATTTTTGACCTATGGATGTCAGATCTGGTACAACCAGAGTGCTAGTACTATGGAAAAAATAAGAGTTTTCGAAAGGAAATGTCTTCGTGCATGTACTGGTTTGTACAGAAAGCCTGAAACGGATTGGAAACATTATATATCGAATAGAAGAATTTATCAAACTGCTGAAGTGACGAGGGTCGATATCTTCATATTGAAACTTCTTCGGAATCATATCGAAAGATCTGTGACTGTGAGTGAAAACCCTTGGATTTCACAGCCGTTCCACCCCACAGACGGGTATATAGCGACTTGCCTCGCTACTGGCTCCATTCCTCCAGAAGCATTCGTGTATTTGGACATGAATCGATATGTTTTTGATTCTGACGGCGTCCCAGTCATATATCACATATATCGACGAGCCACCGATAAGAAGATAAAATATCCTCCTAATTTGAGTTCACGAGACCAACGATATCACATATATCGACGAGCCACCGATAAGAAGATAAAATATCCTCCTAATTTGAGTTCACGAGACCAACGATTTCAATGGAGATACTCATTTGCTAGATTCGTTGAAGCTGATCGAGTTGAGACGGCGCAATCCAGGTATTGGTGGCTGAATGACAATGTCTAAATTATTCGTGTTTATTTTCAGTTTTGGTGTTTTTTCGTTATTTAGTTTTTGAGTTTCAGCTCATTATTGCTACATTTAGTGTTGTTACATATTTTTGTTAAAAATTAGGTATAGGTTAGGTATATGTAAGACCGTTAGAGATAAGATTAAACACTTAGGTTAGGAACATTGTTACAGAATTTTTTTAGTATAAGATAAAGTTTTTTGATTGTATTTTATTAGAATTAAGTTACAACATATTAGGTGTAGGATCAAAGTTTCACTGTTGTGTTTTAATTATAAATAATTTTAAGATATGTTGGTTGGTTTTTACTACTTTTTCCAATTAAATTTTAAAAATATGTAATAATCGTAATTAATTGAATTTGCTATAGTTTTTTTTGATGAAATGAGTTAATGATAACGTACAAATTTAGAGAGCCATTTGGGCCATTGTTTTTTTGATTGTTATTGTTTGGAATTTGCTTTATATTCTTTTAAAATTTATAACAATTAGTATTAAATAAAGCGCTTTTGACTTTGACTTTGACTTTGTCATTGATTTTAAAAATTAATTAATTTTTCACAAATTTCAGTTGAAAACAATTTTTTGTTATTGAAAACCATCACCGTCGAATTATTCGAGCATTTATCGAATACCTGAAATTCATTTCCTGAAGAAATATCAAAAGCGGAAATACATTCAAGGGAAGTCCCGGTCTGAGAACATTCCCTCTAGTCTCGCTGCAAAAGCAACGAGATGGAGGAGCCCGATGACTTCAGCTATCAACCAGAAGGTTTGTGTCCATCGCCAGCGATGACGGGCGAAAAAAAAACTCAAAAGAAGATACGACAATAAAGAAGAAAAACCGACAATTCTATCGGTAATTGAAATCGAGCAGCTGATCAAAGATAAAGAGAAAGCTGACAAAAATTGAAAAAGGAAATGAAGAGCTCAAACTTCGAGTCAAATCATTAGAAGCACTCGTTGGAACATTAACATTCAACAAAGCTAAAGAAAGCAAGAAAGGCCAAGAAGCAAATTCAAAAATCGAAGATAAGAAAAGTAAGAAGCCAAAGCAAGAAGCTGATCAAGATGATGTCCTCAGCGCAGGCGGAGCAAACGACAGCAGGAATTACTATGCAGCGCTAGCTGGACTTGAAGATACGGTGAGTATTGAAGAGGATCCAGGTAAAACTTCTAAGTTAGAGAATGAGTTTAAAGAATACAATTTATTTCCGTTAAAAACTTTGCAACGAGGAGATCGATTGTAGAGCGCAAAAACTTGCCTCACCACTTAGTCCACATTTCCAGAAAAAGTATTTCGTGCCCTCCAAAAAATGCGGTACTTGAACTTCCGCGTGGTGAGGTGGGAAGGCCTCCAGAAGAGTGAGGTCAACCAGTGCTACAGATGTCAAAGATTCGGGCATTCGGCTGCCAATTGCGCCATGAAATATAGGTGTGTTAAGTGCAAAGATATCCATGCTCCCGGCGAGTGCAAATTGGATCAGGCGGAGCCAAAAGAAAAATTATATTGTGTGAACTGCGGTGCTTTTGGCCATCCAGCATCATATCGAGGATGCCACCGGTATCAAGATGCAAAGGTAAAATTCAATCCAAAACAAAGTCAAGCACACCACAGTGTGATACCTACCAACTTCGTCAAGCCCGGGGTGTCATTTGCACTTGCTGCGAGAGGACCAGCAGACAGTGTAAATAAAATAAATAATGTAAGTAGCAATATTGAGCTGCTCCTTAAAATTTATCAGCAACTAAATTCCTTATCGGAGCGAATCGATAAACAGGGTTCTAAAATTAACTTTGTTTTTCAGCGTTTAGGGCTTTCAAGTACCTCAAAATAACTTATCATTCCCGTGGATAGGATTCGTCTCATCTCGATCAACTCCATTTTGAGTCTACCTCAACGTGACTGTTTCCTGGAGTTCCTTGTCAAGCAAAAGCGTGATATCATGCTTTTTACGGAAACCCACTTCATTGCATGGCACTCCATGACATTCAAGAATTTTGAATTCGTAAGAGACGATAGGGTAATAGGTGATGGGGGAGGTGGCACCGGGATATTGGTTCGAAGATCCTATTGTTTCCAAAATATTGAAAAAGTCGAATTCAAAAGCTTTGAATCTCTTGAAGTGTCCGTTATCAAAATCTCACTGCCAGCTGGGGATAACCTCTTCGTTATCTCTGCCTATGCAACTAGTGGAACTGAAGCTCAAGGAGGAACTCAATTCCTTGTTTGAAATACTCGAATTGAACAGGCTGCATACTTATTATATTCTTGCTAGTGACCTGAGCGCCAAGCATACATCATTGCTGAACGCCACCAATAATCCAAGAGGTGTATTTCTGAAGTCGTGGATAACAGAGAACCAAATTGAATACAGGTGCAATCTATATGCGTCAGAGTTCCCAACATACCCTAGGACAAATTCATATTTGGACCTTTGCCTTGCTGACGCAAGACTTGAATTCAGCTTTGATAGTCCTCAACGGAAACTGCAGGTGCTTCCTTATGATAGCGACCATAAAACAATCTTAATGGAAATCATCACAGGGATGATTTCTTCCTCATTCCAGTTCAACATGAAAATCATCGGTTGAATTTCAAAAACACAGACTGAGAAAAGTTTCAAAAGAAGTTTAATCGGGAGTAACAGAAGCAGTGTCCCCCTTCTGATGGTAGCAACTCTTGCTCAATGGTTCCTAATGACAGGAATCTAACTAACGATGAAATAGATGTCTATTTGTCGAAGTTAGAGAAGCTGACGTTGGAAACAATTGAGAAAGTAGTTCCCAAGATTAAACATCGAGACAATATGGAAGGATATGAAACACCAGCCATCGCAAGGTTGAAAGGATTGAAAAGCCTTCTTCTCACATGCATCAACAATATTTATCGATGATTTTTGGATTACAACCATCCCTAG
The DNA here is from genome assembly GCA_963969285.1 of Odontomyia ornata. NCBI lineage: Eukaryota > Metazoa > Arthropoda > Insecta > Diptera > Stratiomyidae > Odontomyia > Odontomyia ornata. The sequence continues at coordinate 305,483,344 of OZ017739.1, forward strand.
TTGTCTTTGTTGAAATTACATCTGAAGAATGTCCGGAACTTAATCCGGTCATACTTCAGGAGTGAGGTCAGCAATCAATGGGCGGAAAAATTGAGGGATATTAGCCCACAGGACCCAGACGGCGTGTTTGCGAAAGTGAATAGCATATTCCGCAAGAAGTCTCGAGTGAAGGTATCGGTTCTTGAAGTCACTAGTGATGAGATAAATCTTCTCGATAGGGCTGGTATCGAAATTGATAGTACGACTCCGGATAGAAATGGAAACAGGATTATTTGTGAAGGGTTGGATAAACTTGCCCTGATTGGAACACCTGATTGGAACACATTTCAAATTGGTTCATCTACCAAACCCTGAGAGAGGGAATGAAATATTTTCAGAGGTCGTTGAAGCAAAAGTTTCCGACTTCAAATCAAGCCTGAATGGCCAATCAATTTTTCATTTCAATGAAACATTAACATCTGACCTCATACCGAGCTTGAATCTTATTGATTATTTTGTCAGCTATGAAGACTTGTGTTTCATATTTCGCAGGATAAACAACAAGAAATAATGTGGTACTGATGGTATTCCAAATGAGTTCTCCGACATTTGCCTGAGGTCGCTATTAGGGATTATTGCATATTGTTCAATAACATGTTGAGCAATTCATATTTCCCAAATGAGTGGAAAAAAGCTAAGGTATTTCCGATCTTGAAGGAAGGAAAAGAACCTTCATGCCCCAAAAGCTATCGCCCAATCAGCTTGCTGCCTAACATCAGCAAGGTGTTTGAAGTGATACTCAACAGAGCATTAAACGCCCACATTGAGGAAAATGAGTTGATGCCGAATTGCCAATTTGGTTTTCGTGCCAGGCATTCGACCACACATGCAATAATGAAAGTAACCTCAGACATCTGTTGGAAACTAAATGATAGACAATGTGCTGGAGCATGTCTCATTGATATGGAGAAAGCCTTCGATACGGTGTGGTTAGATGGTCTAATTTTTAAACTCCTTCAGGACAAGTTCCCCACACACCTTGCCGCCATGATGTGTAATTTGTTATATGGGAAATCGTTCGCTGTAACTGATCGAAATCTGACGACAATGCGCGAATTCAAGGTCTTGAATGGTCTACAGCAGGGAACAGTTACTGCGCCTCTGCTCTTCTCAATCTTCATTCGCAAGCTATTGAACGGCTTTGATTGTAACGTCTCGCCAACGCGATCGTTTGTAACGTTTGCGGATGATCTGATCATCTACACGGCAGACCGAAAAGCTAAAATAGTTCAGAGAAATCTCAAAAAAATGTTCAATGATGTACAGCTGTACACTGACGATTGGCGAATGAAAATCAATGCGCAGAAGCGTGAAACAATTTTGTTTCGGACAACGCTGTAGGGAATCAGTCAAGGCCTGATATGTAATTGGAAAGATTTTCACATCATGGCTGGCAAGGGTGGTTCAGAACGAGTTCCACGTAAATCCTGTGTTCGATACCTTGGTGTTCATCTCGATCAGTAGCTATGCTATATTGAACATGTGAAAATCATGCTCAGTAAGGCACTTAAAGCAGCCATGGCCCTACGAAGACTCTTTCATTCCAAGTACATTGATTGAAAGGTCAAAATAATCTGTTACAAGATCCTGATTTGACCTGTTTTGACATATGATGGCAGATCTGGTACAACCAGAGTGCTAGTACTATTAAAAAATTGATAGTTTTTGAAAGGAAATGTCTCCGTGCATGTACTAGTTTGTACAGAAAGCCTGAGATGGATTGGAAATATTATATATCGAAAAGAAGAATTTATCAAGCTGCTCAAGCGACAGGAGTCGATATCTTCATATTGAAACTTCTTCGGAATCACATCGAAAGATCTGTGACTGTGAGTGAAAACCCTTGGATTTCACAGCCGTTCCAACCTACAGTATAAAGTGATTTGTCTCGCTACTGGCTTCGTTCCTCCAGAAGCATTCGTGTATTCGGACATGAATCGATATGTTTTTGATTCTGACGACGTTCCAATCATACATCACATATATAGACGCGCCACCGATAAGAAGATAAAATATCCTCCGAGTTTGAGCTCACGAGACCAACAATTCCAATGGAGATACTCATTTTCTAGATTTGTTGAGGCTGATCGAATTGAGACGGTGTAATCCAGGTATTGCTGGCTGAATGGAAATGTCTAAATTATTTGTGTTTATTTTCTTTTTTTTTGTGTTTTTCGTTATTTAGTTTTTGAGTTTCAGCTCATTATTGCTACATTTAGTGTTGTTTATCTTGTGTTAAAAATTAGGGATACGTTAGGTATAAAGTATTTTATGTTTATTATATTAGGTTAGAGATAAGGTTGCGAATATGGTGATAGAATTTTTTAAGTATAAGACAAAGTTCGAGTAAATTAATTTAAAATGTATTACGTGCAGGATCAAAGTTCACTGTTGTGTTAAGATTATAAATAATTTTAGGATAGTGTTGGTTGGGTTTTCCTCCTTTTTCCAAGTGAATTACATAATATGTAATAATCTTAATTAATTTGAATTTGCTATAGTTTTTTTTACGTGGTTAATGATAACGCATAAATTTAGAGAGCCATTTGGGCCATTAAATTTTTGTATGTTTATTGTTTGGAATCTGTTTTATATTCTTTGAAAATTTATACCGATTAGTATTGAATAAAGCGCTTTTGAGTGCCGGAGGCTCTAACGATAGCCAAAATTGTTATGCATCGCTGGACAGACTACAACAAGAAATGGACGTTGAAGAATGTATTGAAGGTAATTCTAATCAAAATAAGAACGGAAATTTTATTCAGTACTCAAAGAAAAAAAATAAAGAGTAGAAACCAGCTCGTCATTCTCAAAAGGTTTCCAAAAATACAGAGAAAGTTCCGCCAATTAACGTGTTCGGTCAAAGCAAAAAAGATATGGTTCGGCTATTAGCAACCAAAAATAAATTAACCATTTTCGAAATAAAAAGAGTTAATGCTCAAAAATTAACAATTAAAACGAAGTCACTGGTTAATTTCAAATCAGTTAGAAATGCACTGAATTCTGGGGACCACCGGAATTTGAATTTATTTCCATTAAAATCTGACCACCTGAATTTGAATTTATTTCCATTAAAATCTTTGCAACAAGAAGATCCACGGTAGTAAGGAAGAATTTACCAGCTTACTTGGTCCAGATTTCATATGCAAACAGTCCAAGTGCCCTTCAACAAATAATGTACTTGAATTTGAGAGTGGTGATGTGGGAACGCTTCCAGAAAAGGGAAGTAAGCTAGTGTTATCGGCGTCTAAAGATTTGGACATTCTGCTACCAACTGCGGCATGCACTAGCCGTGCGTCAAATGCAAAGACGTTCATGCTCTCGGTGAGTGCTAATTGGCTCAGATGTAGCCTAAAGAAGAATTATACTGTGTTAACTGAGGTATTTTTGGTCATCCAGCATCATATCGAGGATGCTCTCGATATCAAGATGCGAAAGTAAAATTCGTTCCAAAGCAAACACAAGTGCACTGCAGTGCCTGCTTCAAGCCCGGAGTATCATTTGCACTCACCACTAAAAAACCAGCAGAAAATGCGGCAAATAATGTAAATTCTAGATCAGAGAGAATCGATAAACAAGATACAAAAATTAATTTTGTTTTTCAGCACTTAGGCCTTTCAAATGCCTTAAAATAGTTTGTCATCCAGTCACATTCCTATGCATAGGATTCGTCTCATCTCGGTCAACGTCAACTCCATTGTTACTATACATCGACATGACTATCCCTTTGAATTCATTGTAAAACAAAAGCCTGACATGATTCACACAGAAATCCACATCAATTGGGGGAGGTGGCACCGGGATATTGGTTCGAAGACCCAAAATATAGATAAAGTCGAATTCAAAAACTTGGAATATATTGACGTGTCGGTTATCAAAATTTCACTGCCAGATGGGGATAACTTCTACGTTATCTCTGCCTATGCAACTGGTCAGAATGTTCTCAAGTTCAACGAGGAGCTCAATTTCTTATTTAAAATACTCGAATTGAGCAGGCTGCATGATTATTATATTATTGCCGGTGACCTGAATGCTAAGCATTCATCATGGCTGAACGCCATCAATAATCCAAAAAAATGAAATTGAATTGAATTGAATTTGATATTGCTTTTTTGATTAATTATTTTTACTGAATAATGTAAAAATTTAGAAAGCCATTTGGCCATTAAGTTTTAATATTTTTATTGTTTGGAATCTGCTTTTTATTGTTTAAAAATTCATAACGACTAGCATTGAATAAAGTACCCTTGGCGTTGATTTTGACTGAGCATCTTTGATTTTATTGTGTGATTTCCCCAAAAACAAGAATCGGATCGTCAACCGATATTGCTCTTTCTCCGCTTTTCGAAAAACCATGGAAACGCCAGCTTCCACATGTGATCAAAACAAAACGGGTCTGATTCCGCTGAAATTTTGACATCTACAAAAATGGACTACACAATAGTGAATCTCTTGCGATATTTGCGAATATTCCATGAATCAAGCTCGGAAAAATAACATATGGCTATTATGTATTTTAATTTGTCACCATTTTACTTTCAGTCTGTTGACTTCAATGTTTGAGTAGTCATGATGATACATTAAGGTTTTAAAATCTTTATAATATTTTCGTCATAACCCTTACACATTTGTATTGTTTGGACCCTGTATTTACACAGTATCACGTGTAATTGTTTTTGTAATTGATAAATTTCAATCGCCTATAACTTAGCTGTTTACGGCTCAATTTTTATGAAGCTTTCAGAAAATATACGTTTGCGAATTTTAGGGTCATCCTTTGATTTTATAGATGAAAACGTAAAACTTATAAAATGAACGAATATGAACCAAGCTGGTCGAGTTTTCATTTCTGGGGTATGTGTTGGGATTGTATTCACTTTAGTGATTTGTTCAAATTTTTCTGTCCAAAGATGTCCTATCATGAGGGGGACGGATACGAATTTTTCGTACATTTCCCCTCACCCTGCACCTCTTCTTGCAAATGCTCTTTGTTTAGGACCTGTTTTCAAACGTTATCACCAAAACCTTTTATTTGACGCCCATACCTCTGGTAAAAAGTTTTCTAAGTCATCTCCTGTATAGGGAGACCCTCTTAAATACCTTAAAATATTTTTTTGCATTGCTAATTTTGAAATGGCATTACTTTTGACCTCCATAGAAAATTTCTTTACTTTAGTTTATGTGCCTTATGAGAAAACTTACTGTGACGCACGGACGGATGGACGGATGGACGGAAAGACGAACCGACAGAAAGACGGATAGACAGGTCGCCATTTTAGTAGAGTATTGTAAATATATTTTACAATATTCTAAAAATGGTCTATATATTTCCATTAAAAATATTGATTATTTCAGTTGTTACTAAAGTAATGAATTGCGCTTATCTTCTGGCCTTTGGGGGCCACCATTTTGAAGGCATGCATTTGATTTAGAATTTTTTTAAATGTTTGTGTCAGTGTCTCATCGATCAACGTGCCAAATCTCGTTCAAATCGGAGTTTCACTCTAAACAGGGCAAAAGTAATCACTTTTTAGTGAAAATGGCAGCTAAAAATATTGTTTTAAATTTTTGACTTAATTATTTTTATAAGATTTCGATAAATTTTTTACAACAAAAGAAGTTAGTACAGTCATACATACTCTCAAGTTCAATCATAATCCGTTGGAATATGTGGCCGCTAGAGCGCCCCAAATATCTGGAAAATCGCATATTCATTAAGCCACCGCCATTTTGAAATTCGCACATTAATGATTACCAAAATGACGAGATTCTCAGATCTCAATATTTGCTATCTTAAAACAAAGTTTCATACACATCGGGCTAATATGTGATACTTCGAGCTTTTGCTAGCCGCCATTTTGTTTTTTGAGAATTTACCTCCATTTTTTAACACAGTTCTTTAGGTACTTACAGTTTTCAACAACTGCCAAATTTTGTTAGCATCGGTTCAAAAGTGTGGTCACATCTAGAACAACGAAATTTTGCACATTTTTCGATCTTTGACTGGCCGCTATTCTGTTTCAAACGGTTCGACTTTGTATTTTTTAATTGTGATACTCATCACTCCTGTACCAAATTTCATCCGAATCAGGGCTACATACGAAGATTCATGGTGATTGAGCGCAGACTGGAAAAGAATCCCAACCTAAGACGGTAGTATTTCAAGTTCATGGACAAGTACGAACGACTGGAACATATGGAGCAGATCACATGGTTAGCGAGTAAGGAAGCACATTATTTTATGCCGCAACACTGCGTCCTGAAGCCAAGTAGTAGCACCACTAAATTGAGAGTAGTTTTCGACGCGTCCAGTAAAACATCAACGAATGTTTCCCGGAAGGACATCCTACATACTGGACCCACAATTCAGGATGATCTGTTTGCGATTTTGAGCCGTTTCCATCTGCCACGCTTCGTTTTCATGGCCAATATCGCCAAGATGTATCGATAAATAGCGCTGACGATTACAGATTTCAACTGGTGATTTGGAGAACAAGTCCAGCCCAGCCTTTACGATATTATCAACTCAAGACCGTCACGTACGGCACAACGTGTGCCCCGTCCTTGGCAACCAAATGCCTCCAGGTTCTGACACAGGCCCAACAAGATCGAGCACCCTTGGGCAGCAGCGCACTACAGCATGATCATTACATAGACGACGTCATGACGGGGGCAGACAGTTTGATGGATGCCATTCAAACACAGGAGGAATTGCGTCAGATTCTCACCAGTGCAGGGATATATTTGCACAAATTGTGTACCAATCATCCGCATCTTCTGCAGCAAATCAGCTTTGAAGACCTGGAAGTTCAGTTGGACTTTAGCAGCCTTTCAGAAGACTACATAAAAACTCTGGGGGTGATTTGGCTCCCGAAAATAGACAACTTCCAGATCGGCATTAACTTGGACCTCACTGAGGTCAAATTCACGAAACGGATGATTGCATCAGACATCGTCCGAATTTTTGACCCGTTGGGCATCCTAGCCTCGGTTATCGTAACCACCAAATTGTTCCTGCAGGCGTTATGGTGATTGGAGTTGAACTCGACATACATACACAGTGGGCCCGTTTTCGCGGTGATCTACCATCATTGCGAAAGCTTCGTTTTCCTCGGCACGTTATTGCCTGCAAGAAACCAGTCCAGCTGCAGCTACATACTTTCTGCAACGCCTCGGAGAAGGCATATGGTGCTGTGATCTATGTCCACTCAACATCCCCGAGCGGTCAAGTCAATTTGCGGCTGCTCTGTGCAAAGTCCAGGGTGGCCCCCATCAAGGTGTTGACAGTGCCGCGTTTGGAGTTGTGTGCCGCCAAGCTGGGAACAGAATTAACGAATCGAGTAAAGAGGGCGTCCAAATCGCCTGATATTTTTCATGTCCTCTGGTTCGATTCAGAGGTCGCATTGGCGTGGGTTAACTCAACCGCTTCATCCTACAGCACTTTTGTGGCAAACCGTGTTGCGACCATTCAATCATTGTCGAGACCGACTCAGTGGCAACATGTGGCATCCCACGTTAATCCTGCGGACATCCTGTACCGTGCTAAAGCTAAAGGACGGCTAAAGGACTGCAAACTCTGGTCACAGGGGTCATTCTTCTTGACTGGACTTGAGGTGGACTGGCCGCCTCCGTATACAGGAACCGAAGCCTGTGAAGTCGAACGGAAGCAAATCGGGGTTGCGATCATAACAACAGCTAATGCAAAAAACCCTTTTGTGTACGAGGTTCAACACGGCAACACATTTAGAAGGCTTCAACGGGTGATCGGTTATATACTGCGTTTTGTGGAGCGTTGCAGGAGAAGCTTCCAATCTTCTCAAGTGCGAAGCCGTGCAGTAACGAGATACGAACTCTCCAGAGCAACCGGAGTGATCGTGAAATGTATTCAGCATCATGATTTTCGTGAGGACCTGCAAGACATCCAACTACAGAGGCAGGCCAACAAGAGCAGCCACCTATCGGGTCTGGCTCCTCTCCTAGATTTGGACGGAATCCTGTGCCCTGATGGGAGACTGGAAGCATCACAACTCGCCCTAGAGGCCAAGCATCCTATCTTGCTGCCGTATGCGAATCCACTTACAAGGTTACTGATGACGGATATTCATCGTAACAATTGCCATCTCGGAGCTCGGCGCTGTTAACTACCACAAGACAACGCTTCTGGCCTATCAAGGGGCGATTGTTCAACAATGCGTGTGATGCATCAAGGCAAGGCCACAACTGTTCATTTAGATTATGGGGAATCTACCAGGTGCTCGCGTGCAAGCGACTCACACGTTCATCGACTTTGGCGACCAGTGCTGATACACTACCCAGGCAGAGGTGTGTGGCCTCAGAAGGGATACATCATTATATTCTGCTGTTTCGCTACCAAGCCCATCCATCTGGAATTGGTGATCGATCTCAGCACAGAAGCTTTCATCGGTGCTCTGAAGCGTTTCATGGAAAGATGAGGTCTCTGCAAGGGCATCTATTGTCACAATGCGACCAATTTCTTAGATGCACAAAACCAGCTACATGAGCTGTCTTCCTCACCTCACTCAGCCGAGGATCAGCACAAGGTGGCTGACTCTTGCAACACTTGGGGAATACAATTTCATTTCATCCCTCCTCGCGCCCCTCGCTTTGGTGGATTATGGGAGGCGGCCGTCAAATCAGCCAAGAACCTGCTTCCCTGAGGCGCTCCATCCGCCACACTCACGTACGAGGAACTGCACACCCTGGTGGTCCAGGTGGAGGCAATCCTCAACTCCAGGCCTCTAACTGCGATGTCTGACGAACCTGATAATCTGGTAGCATTGACTCCAGGACACATCCTCATCGGTGAACCCCTCACAGCCATGGTAGATGCTCGGGTAGAGCCTGTCAGTGGTGGAGTTTATGCCCGATGGAAGCGGATAAATTATTTGAAGGACGAGCTTTGGCGACGATGGTCCCGTGAATATTTGAACCAACTGTAACATCGCGTTAAGTGGAGACAAGGTCAACCAAACGCTACCCGGGGAACCATCGTCATCATCAAGGACGATACCCAACTATGTAATGGCCCCTGGGACGAATCATAGAAACACATCAAGGGGCTGACGGCTTCGTCAGAGTTGCAGACGTGAAGACAGCCACTCGAACAGTAAGAAAGCCCATCTGTCGTCTAGCGCTGCTACCAATGATCGAGAACACGACAACAGAAGCATCTGGTTCCAAGGCGAATACCTAAATCCGACCCGAGGCACAGCATCAGGCAGATATGCCCAGCAATTATCACAAGAGGCTTCGCTTCAGGAGCAGCAGGACACCACTCTGGCTAATCCCATCAAGGTGTCATTAACAAGACCACATCCAGGACTGCATTTTCAATGATTGGGAAATGCATTCCTGTCGACAAGCGAGTGGGAACTGTTGGTCTACTATGACTTGGAGGCCTACTGGATGGAGCTGGCCACGCTGCAGAACGGCACAATCTGGGTGCCACAACTATGTGATCATGATCCTTGATACACCGACTGCTTACATCTGCATGAGCAGTTTCCGCCACTTAATCGACCAGCTTTCCAGCGCGAACCGGGTGCTGAGGATCAGGTTAAACCGAGGAGCAATAAACGCAGTGGGCAGACTGGCCAGGTCGTTGTTCAGGGTTCTGGACGAGGAGTACGCTAACCAAATGGCTCAGATCATTAAAACGATGCAGGGAGATCAGAACAAGCTGCACTTCTTACTCAAAAATCAAACATCAATCATCGACTCGCCATTGAATCTCCTTAGCTAAACGGAACAGATGGCTCAAAAACGTTTCGCTTCCATTGAGCACGAACCGGCAAAACTCTCCAATCAGGCGGAAGGTTCGCAACTCGAAGGCGTCACAGCTCGAGTTCCAAACTTAATTTGAATGCTATCCTTACAGATGACCTTCACGCCCTTCAATCTGCAACGCATTCAATCCAGCATCTTAGACGCGATCACGGACACACAGCATGGGAACTGCAACCCCCTGCTGTTGTCTCAACAGCAGCTTAATTCAGCAGTGACAGACATCAGGGATCACCTGCCGGAGAATCAGCGTCTTCCTGTTAGACGAGAAGACTTTCTAAAATTGTTTGGGTTGACATCTATCAAAACCAAGGCAAATGCGGATTTCATCCTTTTCGAGCTCAGGATGCCACTCATCGATGTATCAACTTTCAAGCTGTATCGAATCCTACCAATGCCAACGATGAAACGTAACCATCTCATCGCCATATAGCCTACCGCTCCTTATCTGATCATCAGCCCATATCGCGACGCATACTATCAGCTCAACGAGATGGGCTACGCTGCCTGTAACTGGATGGGGCCATATCAACGGGACACCGATGTGAGCACTTGCGAGGCAACGCTGCTAAAGAGGACGCTGACGACGACCAACTATCACCTGGATGAGCTGCCTACATCCTTCTCGTGGCCGAACATCCCACAATCCAATGAGTGGATCTATGCCTTCTCAATTCTGGTAATGGCCCAGCTTGTATACAGTGACAAAACATCCACCCAGACACTGCTGGACTCCGGAATTCTGCAGCCGGCTCCCGACTGCACGGTTAAGTCCGATGCATCCAAGGTCACCGCATTTAAGAATCCTCAATCAAAGCAACTCATCCCAAAACCCATTATTCCAGTGCTGACGATAACCGGGACCATGTATAACAACACATTGTGCCCACACCTTTCCGGACGCACGCCTCGGAGATCAACGACCTGGGAAACCAACTCAAGGCGCAGGATCTTTCTTGGAGTGACCAGCTGGATGCGCATGATGTTCATCAGTATACACTGGGATATCTCAGCTTCATCGCAGTCATCGCTATTGTCATCTTCTTGTGGTGCTAGGCCAAAAATGTAAGCTACCGAACACGATCGCAACGACTGAGGCCAGTTCCACTACCTAGACGTCACAGCCTGCCACACACACTGAAAGAGGTTGAACAGATTGTTCAACGGGGGGTGGATGTTAAAGCCCACTTGACCAGCACCGCGAATCTTAGTTCAGGTTAAATTTTCATTTCGTTGAATTCAGTTAATCACTGTGGCTTTAACTTAATTTTGTAAATTTGTAAATTCAGTTCAAATGCCAGTAACTTTCGATGGACAATTAATTTTGTCACCTTATGTAACTCTAAAACTTTGGAAGCCACTGTATGCTAAGTTAAAATTTCTTAACTGACGCGCACGAGTCAGCAAAATATTGTTCAGATCTCTTATCTCGTGTATCAGATATCATGCAATGTGAATCCCCACATCAGACGCGAGCGTCAGCGGTTTCCATGCGAGAGACGCTTATGAACGCTCAAGAGTCAGCTTTTCTTGCATGGGAACTGCTGACGCTTGTCAGAAGATAAACACTAATGTGTTTAGTTTTAATAAAACTTGAAGACACATAAAATGTACATATTCAATTAGGGAGTCAGGATTTAACGTTTGATAGGAGCGGAAGTGTTTTTGAAACCCTTAAACCGTTAACGAAAGTGGAATGTAACAACGAGGACTTTTCAAGCAAATTGTTTGCAGTATTTAATAAATATCCAAGTGATTTATTGATAAAAAAAGTGAAAAATATTTCATGTGTTTTTTAATACATCGAGTGGAAGTTTTATCTAGGCTTTGGATTTAAAACCGACCTATTCGCACTTTAATAAATTTACGATAAGAGAAGAGAGGCCAGGACAAAGGAGTCTTGACGCAAACACTACTATTATCTTATAACTAACTAACAAAGAATTTAAGAATTCAAGGCTATAGAAAACGCAATAGCTAAATAAACATTTTCTGGTTAATGTCCTAAACACTTTATACTTTTAACAATTTTAGTCGTAGTTCTCTCTGCCTTAAAGTTGTGTTAAATATATTTTTATATTTTCTAATATTTTCATCTTCAGTGTAAGAAATTAAAGCTTAACCATTGTGTTAACGATGTGAGATAAATTACATGCAAACTCTGGAAAGTTTAGTGGTCTTTCTTTCAGTCTCAAATGTAAATTTTTAGAAAATTCGGGTTTTTCACATTTTTATGGTGGAAACCAATTTTGTAGTAAACCATACTGTGGTGATAAATAATAATAACTCTTGAAAAACAGTGTACGTGAAGCTTATTAAATATGGAAACAAGGTTTTTCATCCTCTTCGAATGCAAAATTTTGTAAAGTCGTCTCTTAATACTCCTTCCCAACCTAGCAGTTATTTCATTTTTGTAACATCGACGTACATCTCAATATTGGAAACAACAAAGCGGTACTTCACTTGTAAAAATCTAATGAAAATTTGTGGAAAAATCCCTACACTTACATAATTAATGACGAAATAAAAAGATAAGAACAACTTTATTAATTTCCTTTTGTAGCCTTGATCCAAAGTTCAGCGTCGCACACTTAGGACGCTTCGTCAAACAATGATTATCTATTGTGTATAAAAGTAAATAATAATTAATCGGCCTATATGGCGTCAAGCAAACGTCACTACCAGCTACAACCCTTCGTTGAGAATCCTAAAGGCGGTTCAATGTTTAATTCTGTGAGTTCCGATCATATCACATTATAGCAGTTATGCAAATCGACGTACACATCATACTTAGAGTAATTAAGATACGTATCTGCATCACTTCCACCCATTCCTACCACCGTTTGAAGCTGTTTGAAGTCAGTAAAGGTGATTTTTTTTAGTTGATTCACCCTAATTGGCTGCCATAAAACCCAATTTTCTGAGCATGGTCCATAGCCCCTACGATGGTACCAAAGAAAACCTGGCGATTCCTCAACCAAGATGTTTTCTCAGTGGCGATGAAAAATGGCTAGTTCTGCAGTCAACCTTTTGCTGACTTCCCTTTTAAGGTCTTTGCAAAAATTTTTTTTACAAAGACCTACTAGTTTCGCGACCTGTCTGTCCGTCTGTCCGTCCGTCCGTCTGTCCGTGCGTCACAGCTAATTTCCTCAGAAACTATAGAGGCTAGAATGCTCAAACTTTGTGAAAAGGTCAGAAATGATGGTCTCTTAAAAGTTAAGGCCTTAACAAAAATTTAAAAAATTTTTAAGGGGGGTCCCCCTAATAACGAATTGGCCCTTAAAAATTTTTTTTTTATCAAAGGTCGAGTGGGGTATCAAATGAAAGGCCTTGATTAGATCTTTTAGAATCTGAAATAAAAAAATCACACTTTGCAGCCGAAAAATCTGAAAATTATCACAAACGTGGGCCTTTATGAGTACAAGGGCAACAAATACCTTAGAAATCAAAATTCGATCAACTTTGTTAATAATAGTATGATTTGTAGATTTTACATTTTTGCCCATAAAATCAAAACAGTACCTTCAAACGTCTTGAAATCAATTATATAGACTGACATAAGATATATATGTTCACAAAATTTAATCGAGATCGAATCATAATCTTATGAGTTATAGCCATTTCAATTGTATGAAATTACAACAACAATAACACGTGTTTATGGTTGATATAGGGTTTTCCAATAAGAGGTGTTGTTTTAATATTAAAAGAAAAATGCCATTTTTTAATATAAATGATCAAATGTTTATTTTTTTATAAAGAAGAAGATATGCCGTTAATAGCAAAAACTAACATCAGGCAAATAACTACTACGCTTACAGGACCATATCCTTTTCATGAAATTTTCCATAACCAAATCGCAAAGTGGCTGCCCTATGTCCTCGGTAGCCTCACGAAATTCATCTTTGAAATCTTGAATCGACGCTGGGCTATTGGCGTAGGCTTTCTCTATCACGTGGCTCCAAAGGAAGAGGTCGCAAGGTGTTAAATCACAAGATCTATTCAAAATAATACCTTTTATTGGAAAACCCTATATAAATTTAAAATTGACTTAGGCACTTTTATTTTCTTTCAATTTTCATGAAAATTTAAGGTATAGTGTTTAACTTGAACATGTTCAATCGGCCGAGCATTCAGAAAAATCATTTAAGCTAGATCGAAATGGCGGCTGCACTGTGCTTATGAAAGAAACTGTGCATCTTTTGTATAGATTTGAATGATTTCATATCAAGTGTTGGATGAATAATTCAAGTTATCGATTCACGCCATTAGAAAACTTGTTTCTAACCCTAGGATGTTTACAAAGACCTTCTGGTAGGAGCACTCTCCTGCTTACTCAACTTGTTTTTTAATTGGTACCAATCAAGGCTGGGTGGGCTCATAGTCTGACAGCAGCACCAAAAGCTCAAACTCGATGCCGCGACCAAGGTTTGAACTTTGGAGCTGCTGTGCAAGCGGAGTGTGCCCTAACCCACAGCTCCACACAGACTACTACTTCGAGATTATTGAACAACCAAAAGGATTTGAATAACTCCCCATTATTGAATTCATTTTAATGTACTGGTTTCCTTTCTTTTTCCAATTATTATTTTTACCATAAGGCCTACTACTTTGTTAATATCCCAATTTTTATTCGATTATAGTAAACCAGTGGAGTTTATTTGGCCTATCAATAAATTGTTGGTGCTTCAAAATTATTTTCTACTTTTACCTCTTAACTAATAAAACAAGTTTGGTAAACAGACCTACGCTCATGTCAGAGGGGTTTGTACTCAGCAACGAATAAAGTCAAGAAATATGTCAACGAAATGTGCACGTTTAAAAAAAATCCATTGCTTTTCTATTTTCAACGGGTGCCATTATGTTGCAAACTAACAAAATTCACTCGAATCATGAACTCCTAAAAATATTATTTGAAAATTTCAAGAAGATCAAATCAAAGCTGCAGTGACTGAATCGATGGAAAGTCCGTAAAATACCAAAATCATGTGTTATAGTTGTTGTATTTGGAGAAATTTCAAATGGCTGTAACTTCCGTGTGTATCATTCGATTTTTATCAAACTTACATAGTTTAAGGACCTTTTGTAGGACTACTTAAATATAAAATTTCATTTAGTTTAAGGGTATCTTTTGGTTATCGATTTATCGATAGTGCCCTCAGACCGGGGAACCAAACGCGTCCCCAGGGTTGCGGATAGGGGCAGACCTTTCTCGAAAGGTTCGCTGCGAATAACCAATAAGCAGCCGCGGACAATGGTCGGCAGTGAAGGGAGAATCTCAGGACAAATACCTGAGTGTCAATGATCTTCACTATGACATGACGCAATATATGGCGTCATCAATTATCCATATATCCTGGCAGTAGGTAAAATGCTATGGGTACGGAAACCCAGACAGAAAACCAAACCATGCAGGTCCACAAGGGGAACCAAATTACGGTGCAGGGGTTCGGGTCCCCAGTACCGGCGGCAGAGGGTAGTGACTGAGCAGGCTCCTGGCCGTCGTCATCCAACGACTGCAATGTTATAGAAGTGGTGAACTTGGCTTCTGTAACAGATATAACTACAAGCAAACAGGACGCTAGCACGGAAAACCCTTTCAGGCAAAAACCGCTGTCGGCAAGAACACCGATAAAACAAGTCACCGATTGCGGGGGGAGGCAGCAAACCCCAGAAACACTGTCAAAGTCAACGTCACAGGTTAAATCGTCGGAGACAGACGACAGACGGACTAACGAACGAAAGAAGGCAGAGTGCGTTGTGCAACCTGGCATCATTGCGGCCTTTGGGCGCAGTAGAAGGACTATGCGCACCCCGGAGCGTACAGTGCAAGACGTACACAATCCGGATCAAGCTGCGACACCAACAGAGGCCAGTGTAAGACTGGGGGAGGGAGAAGTTTTGCCGTTGGCCGACGCCACCTCAAACGTCACCCAAGCGATAGGTAGAAGCAAAAGGGCTAGGAAACGGGAGCCTCTCCCAAGAGGTGGCGCCAAATAACACAATCGCCCTTGACCGCGCCGAAGAGGAGCGGCTTACTCGGAAAGCGGGGACTATCGTCAAACAACTAAGGGTTGCCTGCGAAGTGCAGAAAAACATAGGCAAGAGTGTCAGGAATGGCATTCTTGAACTGGAGGAGCTTTTTGGCCACGTAACGCACTACAGGCAGAGGTGGCTTGCAACCAAACAGCACCAAAAAGACACGCTCTCCCTCGAGGCATCAGTGGGTCCTAGCAGCAGCAAAAGAATGGCCGGTAGCCCAATTGAAGGCGACCGTGAGAAAAGGAGGAAGGACGAGACCATAAATGAAGTTGTCACTCCAGGCGAGGAGTTTCATGTGGTTGCAAAACAAGGCAGCGAAAAAAGCGGCCAAAAAGCTACTCCTAGAAAAAACAGACAAAGAGCTCAACCACGAAAAGAAGAACAAAGAACCCCCCGATATACCGCAGAAAACAAAAAGCAAACCGCGGCGGAAACCCTTGCGAGAGGCACTGCTTATTAAACCCACTATGGGCCGAACCTACGCAGATGTCCTCCGTGAAATTAAAGGAGCGCTCAAGCCAGATGACACCAAAACTGCCATCAAAGCAGTTCGACCAACCCGGACCGGTGGCCTGCTGGTGGAATTCGGGCCAGAGGCGACAAACAAAGATGCATTCCGTGACGCGGTTCAAAAGGTTCTTGGAGATGCGGCAACCGTTGCCTCGCTCGAACCAATGGCCACCCTTAAAATCAGGGACCTCGACTGCGTCACGGACAAAGCTGAAGTAGAGGATGCCATTAGGAGGGAGTTCCCCAGCTTAAGTGGAGTCAAGGCAAGATTGACACGTGAAAACACAAGGGGGCAACGCATGGCTATTGTCGAACTAGCTGATAAAGACGCCCAGCAAATCTTGGCGAAGGGCAAAACTAAGATAGGTTGGGTGATCTGCAGGATACGGAGAAGAGCGATCCCTATCCGCTGCTTCAGATGCTTCGAATACGGACACACTGCGTATGGCTGTAGGGGACCCGACAGGAGATCTCTGTGCTACAAATGTGGTGAAACGGGGTACAAAAGGAAGGAGTGCACGAACGAAGCAAAATGCATTCTTTGCAAGGATGCTAAGTTAGCACCCGGTGGCCTCAAACATGAGGCGGGGACAGGGAGATGCTGGGTTTTCAAGGAGGCCCTAACTAAAGCCAAATCGATACTCAAATGATCCGTTTCCTACAGGTCAATTTGCACCCAAGCACAAACGCCCAGGACCTACTTGAGCAGTTTGCGAGGGATAAGAAAGCTGACCTGCTGTTGCTGAGCGAGCAACATCATAACAAGGACTCGCAAGCGTGGTACCCTGACGAATCTAGTACCTCGGCCATCTGGGTTTGAGACAGCGTCCACCTTCAGGTGCAGGGCCATGGAAGCGGGGATGGTTTTGTGTGGGTGCGGTGTTCAGGGATAACATATTTCAGTGTTTGTCTGACGCCTAACGAGGCAATGCCATCTTTTCGAACCAAACTCGATGCCCTGGAGGACGCTGTCTCGAACACAGAGGGCCACATGCTGGTCGTGGGAGACTTCAATGCTAGAGCCAATGAATGGGGTATGCCACAATCCGACCCAAGGGGAAAGCAAATCTTGGACATGGCGGCCAGAACAGTGCTTTTTGTTCCAAATACTGGTAACACCCCTACTTTCTGCCGCTGGGGTTGCGTAGGAACCATACCCGACACTCACTTTGGAGTCCCTGGTACCTAGAGTACACAACTGGCGAATACTAGAGGACTACTCGGCTAGTGATCACCCGTATATAGCGGTCGAGATTCATGACGGTGCCACTCTGCGTGCATATGCCCAAACTTCAATTCTCGGATGGAGGACTGGGAGGATGGACATTGAGAGGTTTGCTGACGCGCTTACGGCAGGCGCACCGTTGCTGGGAGCTCCGCCAGGGAGTGGAGGGCCTACGGCCAAGGACTTGGTGAACTCAACTATGAGTACCATCATAGCTGCTTGCGAGTCTTCCATGCCCCGTTGGAGACCCGACACGGTAAGCCTCCAGTATACTGGTGGTCAAACGAGATCGCCGAACAAAGAAGCGAGTGTCACAAACTTCGGCGAGAGGCCCAGCGGGCGCCAACACGGGAGGAAGCAGACACTAGGCTAGCAGCATACAGGTTCAGCAGGAAATATCTTCGCAGGCTTATTAACAAGAACAAGGCCCGATGCTGGCAAGACCTCGTGGACGATGTAAATAGGGATCCGTGGGGCCTAGGTTAAAAGCTGGTCATGCGAAAACTTGGTGCCCAACGGAAGCCCTGCTTACATGAAGCAGAGAAGATGGACGAGATCGTACGGGCACTATTCCCCACGCACCCTATCCGTGTCGATTCAGCTCATGCACAAACACCATTAGAATGCTCACTTTTCACAATGATGGAACTGGAGCAGGCAATTCTATCCATGAAAGCAAGGAAGGCACCGGGACCAGATGGCGTTCCTGCTGAGGTTTTGCAGCTTGTCTACAAGCTTTGTCCTGACTTGTTGCTCAGTATGTTCAACGCTTGCCTTTACGAAGGTGTATTTCCGGAACGCTGGAAAGTGGCGAGGCTCGCACTGATCAGCAAGGGGAAGGGAAATTCCGAATTGGCGTCTGCATACCGCCCGTCATGTATGCTAGACACGGCTGGGAAACTGCTCGAGAAACTCATCAAGGGAAGACTCACTGACGCGGTCCGTTCTGCCGGGGACCTATCTCCATGGCAGTATGGTTTTAGAGCAGGTCGCTCCACTATTGACGCGATAGCGGAAGTAGTTAGCGCGGTCCAAAGAGCGGAGGCTCACTGCCAGTCAAACAAAAGGGTTGTGTTGCTCGTGACGCTTGACGTCAGAAACGCCTGCAATTCCGCTAGATGGGTGGATATTCTGGAAGCACTGGAAAACTCTTTTCAAGTTCCAGAATATCTGATGCGGATTTTGAAGAACTACCTGACAAACCGGAGCCTGCTCTATGAGACGAAGGAGGGTTGGCGGAGGATGGAAGTTACATCGGGTGTTGCACAAGGCTCCATCCTTGGCCCAGACCTGTGGAACATCACGTACGACGGGCTACTGAGAATCGAGCTGCCGGATGAGTCGCGCTTGATCGGCTATGCAGATGATGTCGCGGCGCTAGTTGCGGGACGCACTGTTGAACAAGCGCAACTCAGACTGGGTATGCTAATGCGCCGAGTGAGAGACTGGATGACTGCTCGCGGGTTCAGCCTAGCTTTGGAGAAAACCGGAGTAGTCATCTTGACAAAGAAGAGAATCCCTAGAGTAAGGATGATCAACATTGGGGAAGCACTCGTTGAGACTAAACTAGCAGTGAAGTACCTGGGCATTTTGATCGACTCGAAGATGCATTTCTCCGAGCGAATCAGGGCAATAGCTGACAAGGCTGCAGCGAGTGTTTCGGCTCTCAGCCGACTAATGGCCAACATAGGGGGTCCCACCTCATCAAGAAGGAGACTTCTGATGAGTACAGTGCAATCTATGCTGTTGTACGGTTCGGAGATATGGTGTGAGGCTCTCAACAAGGAGCTGTATCGAAAGCGCTTGGCACAGGTGCAGCGACGAGGAGCGCTGCGGATTGCATCTGCATATCGGACTGTCTCGGAGTCGGCAGTGCTGGTCATCGCAGGAGTGATACCCATTGTCCTCCTTGCCAAGGAGCGCCGCAGAATCTACCTGCGGAGGAACGATTGCGACAGAGATGCTGTCGCCCACGAAGAACGAGAACGCTCACTCAGTGATTGGCAACAGTCCTGGGTGAGCGATACAAAAGGTAGGTGGACCGCACGCCTTATTGGTGACCTGAGGCCGTGGCTCAATCGAAGGCATGGTGAGACTGACTTCTATCTAACTCAGCTACTGAGTGGACATGGATACTTTCGGTCTTACCTGCACAAGATTGGTAAGTCACGGTCTCCTGACTGCATATTCTGCGTTGGAGAGGTCGATGATGCCTACGACACATTTTTTGTATGCAAAAGGTGGGAAAGGCAGCGCAATGACCTCATTGAAGAAATGGGAGATCTCTCTCCGGATGAACTCACTGGAGAGATGCTCACATCCGTTGACAAATGGAACTGTGTGGCACATTACGCTCGGGCAGTCCTTAAGATAAAAAGAAACATATTTGAGCGCTTGGAGGCGTCTCTTTTCAAGAAATCCCTCTCCCTTCCCCTCCTTCCGCTGGAAAAGGGATCCCTGTAGCCCGGTGGCGCCTAAACGCGTAGAGAAATGAGGCTTAGCCCGAAGTAATGTGTCAAACGGTTCCAGGCTAGGTTCTCAGATTGACAGGGGAGGTGTTTAGTGGGTAGTCCAAGGGTATCCTCCATGGGAGTCCCACACTGCCAGACTCGGCGGGCGTAAATGCCTTCACCTCCCTACCACAAAAAAAGGGTATCTATACGATTTTATTGTGAAAAATGTGAAATTCGAAGATCATACTATTATTAACAAAGTTGAGAGAATTTTGGCTTCTAAGGTATTTGTTTTTCTTGTCCTCATAAACACCTCCACCCATAATTTTTTCAGATTGTTCGGATCACAAGTGTCCAATCGCGAGGGGGGGGACACAAATTTTTTCGTGTATTTCCCCTCCCTGTGTGCCCCTCGAAGCAAACTTTGCCAAACTAAGAACTGTTTTGAAAAGCTCTTATCAAGACCTTTCATTTGATACCCATATCGGCTATCTTTCATGAAATTTTTTTTCGGGGGGTCACTCCCCTATATTGGGAGACCCTCCTTAAATACCTTATAAAATTTTTCTGTAATTGAACTTTGAAGAGATCACCACTTTACACCTACATACAAAATTTGATTTCTAGCTTAAATAGTTTCCATGAAAAACTGCTGTGACACACGGACGGACGGACAGACAGGACGCAATTTTAGTAGGGTTTTGTAAAATTATTATACAAAACCCTAAAAAGCTTATTTCTAACTTCTGAATAAACAATAAAACTTCTACAAAAAAAAACAATAACCCTTACTTATCTATTTTACAACAAATGCTTCAATCAATCAAAATCGCCGCTGAAAATAAGATCTACCTTCACGCACAGTTCGCAAAATTTACCTCAAATGATATGAAAAGCGCAAGCAACCCAAATGCGGTAGAAGCTGATGCGCTATGGGTTCCTACAAACTTTTAATGCATGTGACTAATGCGTTATTGCATGCCTCTTGTTCTACGCATGCATCTAACCCGCCAACAGACGCATGCCTCATGACGACCAAAAGTTGATCAAGTGTGGACATAGCTTATGTGAGAGGTGATGATGCTTTCGCCATGATTATTAAGCATGAAAGGGATGGTCGCTTCATCATTCCAGCTTAAAAATTCTGAAGTTCAAAGTGACCAATCGAAAAAACTTTCACAGAAAGATTAATCGAAGCCAGAGGAAGCAATGTCGATCTTCTGATGGCAGGAATTTTTTCTCAATGGTTCCAAATAATTCGCCCTTTTTATGCTAGTATATTGGTGAAAGCTAATACTTTCCAGAAAGTATCGATTTGCTGATATGTTAGCACTGACTTCCAACCCTATGCAGAAATCTATTTTTATTCGCCGGAAGGTAGGCAATATAGAAAAGAATGAAATCTACTGATGATTTATAGTTTGGCGCCTAAAAGTGTTTAAAAAAAGAGTGGATTTCAACTGTAATTTTTAGTAAGAATTTGACTTTTTTCGATTTACAGAATCGGACTCCAAAAATAATGCGCTTTCAACAAAATCAAATTGAAGTGCATGATTTAGTTCTAATGGCTAATTGGTTAAGATTGTTAATTGTCTGGAACATGCTATTACGTAAATTTTTTAATCGCTTTTATTTCCTACTAATTGCAATACCTTTGATGCACAAATTATAAATTTAATCAGAGTGAACCACAAGCATCAAAAATTTATTCAAATGCACTAAATTAATGAAGTTTCATATGTTGATGGAAGTAGACCATTTTATATGCTAAATATTCGTCGTTTTGTGCTGGATATAAGAATTTTGTGGAACTCGCAATAATTATGTCTTTATATTAATATTTATATGTAACTCAATATGAAATGATAATGAAAGTAAAAGTGCAAGTGAAAAGAAATGAAATAAAAAGTATTACCGAGCGTAAGAAAATGGTAAGGGCTATTTGGTTTTGAAATTACTGAGAGGAATGCGGGTGAGGCAGTGGGGGGTGTACCATACTATGAAGCATGATTTCTTAACATTAAGTGGCCATGTATCCGTTTACTAGTCAACGTAATGCGTTTGAGAGCAATTATTCTCCGTCCAATCGAATTATCGTTTGAAAATTGATAGGAAAGTTTTGGGTCACAAGGGTAACCGTTGCGATTTGTGCTGTCACAGTTGAAAAAATAAAAAAAAAATGGAAAATATCGGAAAACCTTGAAGTGAAAATTTAAAATTGTCTATTAGTAAAAGAAGTCCAGCATTAGCCTTTAAAAATCGTCTCTGCATGTAATTTTGAATTTTCCCAAGCTTACGGTTTAATTGGGTTGCTCGATAATTAATGTCGTGCTTTTCATGTTTTTCAAAGTAAATTTATTTATATTAAAAACAAACATTAATCAATGATACATTGACCATTTTGTTGGATGACCTTTAGCCATCGCTCAGTAAATTGGAAAATTCCATGTTCGAAGAAGCCTTGGTTTATGAAACCGAAGAACTGGTCAAATTCATTTTTAACATCCTGATCGGAATCAAAAATTTAACCATTCAAATGGTTTTGAAGGAAGCGAAACAAATGATAGTTTGATGGTGTTAAGGCAGGGTTGTAGGTATGGTAGATGTGGCATCAGTTCCCAATTGCGCTCTAATAATTTTTCACGGGCTATCACAGAGGTGTGGTGTCTGGCGTTATCATGATGGAACATCACGCATTTGCGGTTGACCAGTCCAGGGCGCTTTACTTGATTTTTTAGTTCGTTTTCGGTAATTGACGACAGAAAACATTCGAATCAATAGTCTGGTTCCTTGAAAGCTGTCAAAGTAGGCTATACCCTTGTAATCCCAACACACAGCAAGCATAATCTTTCTTTGGTGAATGTTGACTTTAGATGCTGTTTGTGGGGCTCATCTTGCTCGGTCCATGGTCGTTTTTGGACTACGTTATCGTAAATAATCAATTTTTCACCACCCGTTATGATTCTTTTTGGAAATCAGCAAAGAGTCGCATATGTTAATACGTTGGTGAGGCAGATTTCCTTGAATTCGTGAGGAACTCAAACATCCAGTTTGTTTACGTAACCAAGCAGTTTTAAGTGCAAGCAAACGGTTGAATTCAATATGTCGAGTTTCTATGCTATCTCTCAAGTTGTCATATGCCGCCGGTTAGTTTCGATTAACGCCTTTATTTTTTCATCATCAGTGGTGGCTGGACGACCAGCATGTGGTGCATCTTGCACATTCAAATTTCCAGAACGAAAGCGAGCAAACCAACGCTGATACTGGCGCTCAGTAAGGCAGTCCTCACCATAAACTTCACTCAATTTCTTTCGAGCTTGCACCGCATATTTGCCCTTTGGGAAGTAAAACAACAAAATATACCGATAATGCTCTCTTTGATTGTCCATTTTCAAGTTTATTTTTTGACTAGCTTGTTGCTTACTAGTGACGTTCAGTTTTTGACTGAAGATAGTCTAAACTTTAATTTAAAAAAAAATATAATAATATAAGCCACGCAACCCCTACTACATGAAATATGCAGTTCACGGCATGAATTATCGAGCAACTCAATAATATTGAAAAACGTTATTCCATTATGAAGCCGATTCCTCTCTCAACGGCATATAAACAACCCAAATTATTATTACTGATCAGTAACATTCATAGAAGAAATAATCGGCTAGTACTTGTTTGAAAATCTTTGAGATCAAGCTAGATAAGAATACAGGCGGTACTCTGAGTTACACTTTCATAGTTTAATCCAAGATCATGGTTTCAACAAGATGGTGCTATTTCGAACAAATCAACTTTTAGTAAGTGAGCTGCCTCCATCGAACTTATGGCTAGAATCAGTTTTAAATAACATTTCAGACTAGCGAAAAGCTAAAACCGCAAAGCCTGCACGCTGGAAGTGGTGCCTAAAGGCGCTATCAACACTGTCCTGACTTGCTGCTCAGCACATTCAACGCTTGTTTACAGGATACGACGGATCGTCCTGTTGGTAATACTTGACGTTAGGAACGCCTTCTACTCCGTTAGATTGGTGGATATTCTGGATACGCTGGAAAAGCCTTTTTAAGGTTCAGAGTATCTGATGTGGCTTTTGAGGGACTACCGGAAGGACCGAAGCCTGCTTTATGACACGACACAGGGCCAACGAAGAGTGGAAGCTACATCGTGTGTTACCCAGGGATCTATTCTTGGTCCAGACCTGTGGAACGTGTCTTACGACGGACTACTGAGACTGGAGATGTCCGATGAGTCTCGCTTGATTGGCTATGCGGATGATATTGCGGCTCTGGTCACTGGACGCACCGTTGAGCAAGCGCAACTCAGGCTAGGTATACGAATGGGTTGAGTAAGAGACTGGATGACTGCTCGCGAATTCAGTTTAGCACTGCAGAAAACCGAAGAGGTCATATTGATAAAAAAAGAGAGCCTCTAGAGAACGGACGATCAGTATTGGAGACAAACGTATTTAATCAAAGCCAACAGTGAGGCAATTGGAGCTTCTGATCGACTCGAAGATGTTTCTTTGAGCAAATCTGGGCAATAGCTGAAATGACTGCCTCAGGAGTATTGGTTCTGAATCGGCTTATGGCCAACGCAGGGAGACCCCGCTCATCAAGAAGACGCAAGAGTCTGTAGAGTCAGTTTCACTGTATAGAGCAGAAATATAGGGCAACACTCTCAATAAGAAGGTATAACGAAAACGCTTGGCGCAGGTACAGAGAAGAGGAGTACTGAAGATTGCATCTTCGTACCCAACAGTCTCTGATTCAGCGGTGAGAGTTATTGCAGGTTTGATGCCTGTTGCCGTCCTTGCTAGAGAGTGCCGCGCTATTTACCTGCGTCAAAACGAGGATGCGAGGGAGATGGTTGCCAGAGAGGAGAGACAGCGCTCACTCAACGATTGGTAGTAGTCGTGGGTTACTTGCACGAAGGGTAGGTGGGCTGCCTGCCTCATCCCAGATGTTGGACTGTGGCTACATCGAAGGCATGGTGGGATTGACTTTTATCTGACACAGTTTTAGAGCGGACATGGTTTTTTTCAGTTTTATCTGCACACAATTGGTAAGTCACAGTCCCCTGAATGTCAGTTTTGCCTAGGAGAGGAAGACAATGTCTGCCACACGTTTTTTGCGTGCACAAAATAGGACACGATGCGAGGTGACCTTCACAGGGAGACGGAAGAGCTCAGCCCAGATAGTATAGTCACGATTATGCTTGAATCGGTTGACAAATAAATATAAAAAGGGACTCACAGCAGCCTGGGGCGCTGGGGCTGGGGGATCGCTCTTTTGGCATTTCCTCTTCCCCTATCCCCTCCCGCTAGAAGAGAGATTCCCAGCTTAAAGGTGCCTCACGGCGCAACAAAACGAGACCTGGCCCTAAGTAATGTGTCAAACGATTCCAGGCTGGGTTCTCGGGTTGACATGGGAGGTGCTTAGTGGGCATTTCAGTCACTTGCGAGCATGGGAGTCCCACACTTTGTACGTTAATGACATTCAGCTCCAAGCCACAAAAAACACTAGAGGCCTGCATCTGGTTTCACTTTTGGTTGAAAGAACATTGCAACACAAAATCCTTAGTTATAACATCCTGGTTGAAGTTTTGTACAATTGTTTTGCTGAAATATTGACTGAACATTCTTTTGTATAAAACCAATGTGAAAGAATTTCAGTCCGCCACAACATGACCCCGCAATCACTTTCCGAAAATCATTTTGCGTATCTGACAAGCAGGAATAATCTTTATCATGATAGCATACGATGACGAAACATAAACGCCCCTAATTTCACACCAAATAAAAGTATGTTCGGGAAACTTCCAAAAATCAACATTTTGCTTTCTCCACATGAGTGTGAGAAGGGTTGCGCACACAATTTCCTTTGCAAACCATCAACAGGGCTGCAACCCCAAATTTACATATTTTTCTCTATATTGGATCTGGCATGCCATCTTTTGAGCTAAAAATTGCTAGAGAAAATAGTTAGTTCAATTGCATTTTAAATTTGGGTACTGGGCTTCTATATGTATCAATTAACACCTCTTAACACCTTCGGAAGCTCAGTTCACCTTGCCCATAAGCAGAAGAAGTGAGTTTAAATACAGGGCCCGATTCTTAGTTATTGGAGATTGCGAAATAGATACCGCTTACATGAGGCGTAAAATGAAAGAAAATAAAGTCCGCTTGCAAAAAATAATATGCTGCTACCCCTGCACGCAATTTCTGCTCAAAACCCCAGTGCTTTACTGGAGCTCGAAATTCGTACTTTTCTCGCCTTACCGCATCTAGAATGCAATTAATTGCATGATCTAGCGTATGAAACTGCTATATGCAAAACTCTTAGCAGGGTCACCAAAGCTTCCTTACCCCCTTCCGTAGCTCATTCTGCTCTGCCCACAAAGAGACCGAACTAGTTGCATTGCAGGTCCAAAAACTTAGTTACTGGAGATTGCGAAATAGGTACCACTCAAATCAGGCACCAGATGAAAGCGGTTAAAGTTTGCTTTAAGAAAATAATAACAACATACCACTCGAGTGATTTAAACTAGTCTGCGTTACCGACGACTGACACCCGCTCCATATGTTGTCAGTTACAGATTGTGAAAAGGCCCAAAGATGCCGCCCACCTTGATATATGAATTGTGCTACGTGAAACTTCATATTAATATATAAGTTACTATTTCTTTAAATATAAATGTATAATATGCTCTGGAGTGTTTGTAGTTTTGTTTTGGTTGCTGCTGTGAGTCCCTTTTAACGTTGTGCAAGTATTGGATGAATAATTTAAGTCATCGATTCATGCCATCAGAAAATTTGTTTCAAAATTCGTGATGATTACAAACCCTTTTGGTAGGAGCGCGCTCTTGCTTGCTCGTCCTGTTTCACCCCTTAATTGTAGGTGCTCATCTTTAGCCATTCATTAATAAATTCAATCAAGCGTTAACAGCATGCATCTGAAATGTTGATGCTGGGGAAAAATAACACAAATTTATTCAACCTGCTCATTTAAAACAGCCATGATTTTGTTTTTCGATTACTGATGTCATTTGTTGAACGAATCCTCACAGATATTCATGATACATATTATTCCTGAAACTTTCATACAACTCCTAACAAACCCGTAGGGCCTGAGTGGGGAAAAGCGCATATTATTCCATAGCCATATGGTTCCATAGGAATACAGCGCATATTGTTCTTTAGTAATACAGGAAAATTAAAACCACTCTAACCTCGTTAAATACTTTTTGATCTTTTTGAAACTTTAAGGGCAGGCCAACCTTATAAATATCGAGTTTTATTGAATTTAAGGGTATTGTAACGGTTTCATTCAAGAAAATGCAAAATTGATTGTCGTTCGCTTCTGGCCTATTTTGAAAAGATCTGTTGGTGCTTTATTCGCCTGGAATATCCACAAGTAAAAATGATTCGATGCTTTCGTAGTGCTATCTTCTTTCAGAAAGAGATACGTGCTTTTTATTGCTTCGCTCGTTCTGTTTCGATACTCGCTCGATTCGTTCGCTTCGATGCTCGATCTTCCAGTCTAGGGAGAGGATATGTATGGTTTATGTTGCGGCTGGTTACAACATCTGGCAGGCGGATAAGTTCGAAGGATTGCCCGGTCGCTACAGGCCCCCCTCCTAGTAATTGCAAATTGTAATTGCGATGACGTTTGGCTGATGACTAAGTCTGGTGGTCGTTGGCCCCGCGATTATATTGTTGAGTAAGATGTGGCTGATTTACGGGGTTGTTTTCAATGTGATGTCCTCTTGCAATAATTGTGGGAGTTGCGAAAGGAATGGTGTGACGATTTTGCGTCGAAGTTGGCAGATGATGGTGACTGCACTTGGGTTGCTGGAACTGGGCTGTCCCTTCCAGAATCTTGTTAAACAAGGAATGATGGTTTGAGGCGTTCCGTCAAAACGTTTAACTGTTTGCCGTTCACGTCGATAGTGAAATTTGTGATTGAGATTCCGTTAATTATTCGATGTAGACTTGTGTACGGTTGCCATAATGCCTGAATGATTACTTCAACCCTAAGGATCACGTGTGTACGCGTCCTGAGGTCCATGTGAACAAACGTACTTCAGTTTTTTATCTGATTTTTTGCATTTGTTTTTCGTTATGTTCGCAAGTAGACTAAGCCACTTCTCGTCATCTTCGTGACACATGATGGAGGCTTTCAGTCTTCGATGCCACCTTTCCACAAGTCCATTAAAAGCAGGGTGATAAGGTGACGATCTTGCTTTACTGGTTCTTAAGACGTTAGTCAGTGACCTGAACAAGGCTGACTCGAATTGGGTTCCCTCGTCGGTGACCACAATCTTCAGCGCTCCGAAGCGAGGTATCCAGATGGTGTAGAAGGCTTTAGCTACTGCGTCTGTTGTCTGTTTTTCCAATGGTACTGTTTTTGGCCTCCTTGGAAACCTGCCAACTATCTTTAAAACGTACCTAAATCCATCCACTTGCGTTAGTGGTCCGACTATATCCAAGTGCGCTATTTGAAAGCATTTGTCTGGGATTGGAAATGCTTGCAAAGCGTTTATTGTATGTCTGCCAACTTTAGGTCTTTGGCAAGGAAGGTAACAATGACACCAAAGATGCACATTCTTTCTCGTTCTGGGCCAAACAAATTTTTTGGCAATCGCAGGTGACGTTGCTCTTGCACTTGGGTGGCCTCAGCGGTGGAAGATGTCGAAGATCCGTTTACGAAGCGCAATTGGAACGAAAAGTCTTGTGATCATATCACTACCACTATTAATTGAAAATTACGAATTTGTCAAAAAACAGATGAATTATCCTGAACTTAACGCTCGTATTCGAAACAACTCGACGTCATTGCAACTGCAACCAATTAACACCCAAACTTGAAAACGTACTGCAACATATCAATAGGTCTCACAAGAT
This sequence comes from Odontomyia ornata, assembly GCA_963969285.1. Classification (NCBI taxonomy): domain Eukaryota; kingdom Metazoa; phylum Arthropoda; class Insecta; order Diptera; family Stratiomyidae; genus Odontomyia; species Odontomyia ornata. Next base: position 305,512,313 of record OZ017739.1, read on the forward strand.
GTTCGTATTGCCACGAATATGTACAAAATTTTTGAAAAATTGAGAGATGTGATTCACTTGTCTTGACTGCCGAGGTGTTGCCTTATCGGATTTCTGGTTAAAGGCAAAGACAAGTTGCTTGTGATCGTTGTGTACGATGAACTCCGTACCCTCCAGAAAATGTTGAAAATGGCGGATGCTGCTGTTTACGGCAAGTAATTCCCTGTCAAAGGCACTGTAGTGAGACTCAGCTGTGGTAAGTTTGCATTGGAAGAATGCAATTGGTTTCCATAGGTTGTCTTGAAGTTGCTCCTCCAATAGCGGTATCCGATGCATTAGTAGACAAGGCTATAGGTCTTTTGCTTTGAAAATACACTAGGAGTATGGCATCTGCGAGGCAGTTGTTGCATTTTGCGAATACTGCGTTTGTTTCTTCGGTCAAAGTTAATGGAGATTTGTCATTCTTTTTTGATTTGCACAAGGGTTTATTGAAGGGACTTGCATTTCTGCAGCTTTTCTGACAAATCATCGATAGAAGTTAAGAACTCCAAGAAAACGACGGAGCTGTTTGATTGTATTTGGTTTCAGAGATTCCCTAATGGATTCGATCCACTTATGTGGGAGACAAATTCTCTCTGCTGAAATTATATGTCCTAGATATTCGACTTGCTTAGCTCCCAGTATATATTTCACTATGTTGTTACCATTTCAATGTCGTTCAACCTCTTAAAAACGGTATGGAGGTGTTTCTAATGTTGTTCGAGGGTATGCAAAGCGATCAATATGTCGGCAAGATAGCAAGAGCAAAATTCAAGGCCCTTGAAAACCTCGTCCATAAACCTTTGGAATGACTGGGCAGCGTTTCTGAGACCAATCGTCATTACACTGAACTCGTAGAATCCGAATGGGGTCACTACCGCCATTTTTGGAATGTCTTCTTCTGGGATAGAGATTCAGTGGAATGCTTTAAGCAGATCTATTTTTGAAAAGATTTTCTTGCCAGATATGTTTGACATGTTGTCCTGATTGTGTCCCATCGGATAGCCGTCTGGAATTGTAACTGCGGTTAGACACCGGCAGTCCCCACATGGGCGCCATTTACCTTCCTTCTTTGTAACGAGGTGTAAAGGTGCTGCCCAAGGACTGTTCGATAACCTGTAATAAATTTCGTTCGTCTGTTGGAATGTTTGTATTCGGTTAATTTACAAAATAAATTAAAAAAATGTTGCTACCTTTACCGAACAATAATAGCCAAGCTGTGTCATATGTTCAACTTTCGCTCTTGCTATCGATAGTTTTTCTGGTGTGAGTCTTCGAGGGTACTCTGCGATGGGTAGGCCATCGGTTAGGATGTGATGTAGCACTGAATGCTTTTGAGTTTCACTAATACGTGACGGGTTTGTAATGTTCGAGTATTTGCTCAGGATTTCTAAGGATTTCATGTTGCTACTTAACGTGGACACAGACGAGTGCTCTGGTACGTCGGTCCAGCCACTGGTTGACAATTGTGTCTTAAGGTCAAACAAACAACGATTTTCGATGCACACTAGCAGTTTGAAGTGTTGCAGGAACTCTGCACAAAGAATCGGTCGGGTAACCTTTGCTATCACAAATTTCCAGCAAATATTTCTTATAAGGCCGAGTGAAACATTGAGTACACGCATGCCAAATGTTTGAATTTCACTGCTGTTGACAGCAAAAAGTTTGTTGCCATTTCCAAACTACTTAGCAATGGTCTGCGGAGCAGGGATGACGGAAACATCGGCTCCCGTATTGACGAGAAATTTAAGCTTGGTACTGTGACCCTGAACATGCAGGCGTGAACGTTTTGTTGCGTCACTTGTGCTTATGACAAGCGACGCGTTATCTAGTTTTTTGGACCACTTTTAGTATGGAAAGCACATGGTTTTTTCACATTTTCTGCCACTTCACCGAATTTAAGATGAAAGTAGCATATGCTATTTCGGCATATAGCGGGGCTAGGTGAACGAGTAGGACTGATGCGTAAATTACAGATACGGCTGAACTGCTCGCATTTGATTTCATTCCTAATAGCGGTTTGAATTCAGAAATGAAGTGTGTGGACCGGTCGCGTGTTTCCAGTAACTTGTCAGCCATTTCGGTGAGCTGATCCAAATTCACTGTTGACACAGTTATAATGTCGTGAACATGCAACGGAGCCGTTTCATCCATAATGATTTTAAAAATTCATTTGAAACGTTTTTGCCCGCAGTACTTTTCATTGAACAAAGTAGTTGGGATGGCTTATTATCCTCAAGTTCCAAGCCTGTCAGCGATTCCTGGAAGTTCTCACGTTCAGATACAGCGTAGATGGATGTGATGTAATTTTTGAGCGGCTCATATTTGTAAGTGTGGGGTGGCTCCTCTATCATGTCCGCAATCTGCGTGAGGACATCATGCTCCAATTCGGCTAATCACGCGATCGAACATCTGTTCGTCCGTTCTTATTTTGGCACATCTGAATTGTTTCTCAAATCGTGCAAACCAAAGGGCCGGCCACTACTTCCAAAACGTTGGCAACTTCATCATTGCGATGCTACTTACTGCGTCGGGGTGTTTCGCTTGCGATGAAAGACTGGCTGCAGCAGCGCCAAGAAGGCTGCTGTTAGGGCTTTCTATCAGTGTGGTTTAGCGACGTATTCGCCTGGAATATCCACAGGTAACAATGATTCAATGTTGTCGTGACGTTGTCTTCTTTCAGGAAGAGATTCATCCTATTTCCTCGCTTCACTTATTCTGCTTCGATACTCGCTCGACTCGTTCGCCTTCAATGCTTGATCTTCCAGTCTACTGTGAAGATATGTTTTATGTTGCGGCCGGTGCTACATCCAGCAGGCTGATAAGTTCGAGGCTGCGCCCGGTCGCTAGAGATCTTATTGAAACTTTTCAACTGATACCGTACTCGGCTACCAAGGGTGAACATTTTTTGAAGTGTCACGCTCTCTATATGTGAAGGCCCCTTTAAAACTATCTGAAAAAAAATTTCACTTCAAATTTGCCAACAGTCACCACTTCTATGGTTTCGGAGAGAAACTGCGTTAAAATACAGACGGACGGACGGCCGGACACAGGTCGTGATTTCAATAGGGTTTTGTATTTTAGTATAAAATCCTAAACAAAGAGGGAGCCATTGTCATCAAAGAAGGCCAACTTTTTTTTCGAAAATGGATAATTTGTGTTTTACTTAAATTTAAACTTGAGTTTATTCACACCTGCAGATATAAGAGTCTACTCAACAGTTCAAGTAGTTCCAACAAAAAAGCTCTCAGCATTAAATACAACAACCACAGTCGCAGCCACAGCAGTTACAGCAGCAACAAAAACAGAATTCTGTTCCGAATAGTATCAACTCAACGCAACAAGGAATAAAATCTACTGTGGACGGGCAACAAACTGCAGTTGCTCCATCACATCATAGTCGAGGACATATACAACTGAATTGGTTTTCTCATTAATCACACTCCGATTTGAACGAAATTTGGCACAGTGATTGATGAACTCTAAGACAGATATAAGAAATATCAGAAAGTACACAGAGAGAAAAAGTCCTAGGTAAAATTAATAAAAATTCCTTATTGAGATATTTTACTATGAGTTCTGCTTGAATGTAGTAAATAATATTTTGTTTTCATGCAGGAATCTTAACAAAATAATACGAAAAAACGTCTTACAATTTTCATGTATTATTCTTTTTAGTCTTAAATGTCCTCGCATATAAAATACATCACATGTCGGTCATATTGTTCAGCCATAAGTAGAAAATATATGTTTTCCATGCATTCAACGAATAAAATAGTGTCGAATAAAATTGGTAGGAGAATACTTTAAATTAAGAAGACTGCATTTAGCCTTTCTTTTAAACTATGTGTTTCAAAACACATCAAATCATATTATACCCATAGTGTTGGGCTACGTTATCAAGTATACTATGTATATTTTCCATGAATCTCAAGTATGAAATGTGGCCACATAAAACCATGAAGACAACCTTTTAAATTAAAAAGGTGTATCTATTAAAGTATACGATTTTCTTTTAAATCGCCGCTTTTCATAGGCGAGTTGCATTTCATATGGATACAATAAATTTATTGAAAACGTTATTTCGTCATTCACGTGCGTCTAGTGGAGAAGTGTACAAGAGTTTTTGGCTGTGGTCTGAAGGATATTTTGCACTAAATTTAAAAGTTTATTGTAATTTGTTGTTCAAGTGTTTAAATTTTTTATCAAATGACACAAAACATCAACTTAAGTGAATGTAATTTAGTGACGGAGTGCCGTTTGGACGGAGAAGTATTGAATGTGCCCCCTTTAGTGTAGAACAATCAAGAAATTGAAAGTGTTCAGATAGTTTTCCGGGAATGGGGCTTGAGTGAGTCAGTATGCTCTTTATTAAGGGCAAAACTCTTGCTCACCAGTTTTGCAGCCCGCTGAGTCATTAGAGGCTTCATCTTTTCCACACAACTGTAATGCTCTGAGCCTTTTAAAATCTACTGTCAAGGGTCAACTGATTTTGTCGTACTATGCGCAATACAATCATTTGAACCACAAAGGACAACGGGACTTGAAAAAAAGTGAAAATGTCATATAAGGATATGCAGGTTTGGGTTTAGACAATCGTTGAAGCATTTCCTACAGAAAATTCGGTATTGTAAAGTAAATATTACCTCAAAGCATAATTTCAATAATATTTCATTTATATCAGGAAACATATTGTTACATGTGCAAATAATTCTGCGAGCTTCTGTCGCAATTGTTTTCGCAACTATTAAGAACATCATGATAATAAACGAATGTACTCGAAAGCACTAGAGTCCACCAAGCATGATCAATATCTGAAAGTGACGTCACTGCGACCATTCAGAATTGCTCGAGTATTCCAGGTAGTTCTCGTCAGAACATTCGCCAATGTACGAGAAATGGATTGAATGACTAGATACCCTATATAAAGCCAAGCCGCATGAATGGGGGAAATAGTAAAACCGAGATAGTAAAACCGCGATAGTAAAACTACGATAGTGTGGAGTGCGAATTAAAAGCGATATTGATTTTTAGTGGAGACAATTGTAATAGAAATTTATAGACAAGTTCAAGTTAGATTAAAATGCAAATTGTGAAATAGTGAAATTAACGATTGTGCATTCTTAGTAAATAAACTCTTTAAATTTAATTTAAAAGATAGTGCGTTTTCACTTTCCCGGAGCATTAAAATTATCGGCCGCAAATCATAGCATGCGAGAATATTTTTTGCCACGAAAACGAGGCAAGAAAAATCCAACAGGAAAATTATTTTCTCGCTGGTGTAACATAGAGCATGAGAAAAAGACTGAAGATGAAATGACCAAGTTTACTGATGACTTAACTAGTGGTAACAATAAATCAATTCTTTTAAAAATAATGTTTTTAGTCAAATTATATTACAGAGCAATTTTCAAAAAAAAAAAAATGCTGACTAAAACATAACTATTCCCCATGGCAAACAGTCGTAAGTTACTGGAAGGAGACCAGTGTGATCAGGGCTTTTCAAATGCAATCACAAAGTGGCAATTAAACCGCGTTATTAAAAGAATGGCCACGTTTTAATGACCCTGATGGTTTTGAGCTGGTATGACACATTTATTAAATCCCTCAGCTTATATAATTGAGGCATAAATTTTTTTTATGCACATGTTGACATCGATTTTGAAACTATTCACCCTGGGAAAGTAAACTTATTTTTCATGAAATGTCCGGAATTCATTTCGAAGGTTATTCTCCAATTTAAAAGCGATGTAAAGGACAAAGCATCAAAGGGTTTGCTGCGATGTTAAATAATGAAGATATTTCAAAAGGTAACACAAGGAAAAATTACTTATGAAAACGTTTATGCTTTGCAAGGCTTTCTTCAGATTCAAAAGATTGTGTAGTATTTTTTCCGCTCCATGCGTTACTCCAGCCTTTTCGAGTCAGTAAAGGGTATACGCCTACTATAGCTGACGCATAATCAGACTTTGTGCTTCATATGAATACAATTAATGATATGATTCCAAGAATAGAAAAGCTTAGGGAAGAGTTTTTGGAGTGGAAAGAAAGGCTTCAACCGAGGGTAATCGTTGTTGGGCACACAATTGAAACTATCACAGAATTTTTTGTATTCTTCGATGGATCTAGGTATAAGTGTAGTTCTTTTATCAGGTGCATTGATGTTATAGTGAAACTATGCTATGTGTACAAAGTCACTTATTTCCAACGAAGCGAATTAGTTTGGGTATTTATTGAGCATTATTTATTTGGTTTCAAGTCTGAAAAATTTTCCACTGTGTCAAATGTAGTAAGTAGGTTCAATTTAAATTAATATTCGAAAGCCATGTCCAACGTTTTAAGCTTCTTGTCTGCGAATTTTTTCACGACATCCAAAAAGGCAATTGAGCACTTGAAAGTTCCATAACATTCATGCTTTCAAAAAACATATGGTAAAACATGAATATGAACTATCTATTGTAGCCACAAATAATGATAACAAACTAAGCCATTGTAGTAACACTTCAATTGTGTGCATTACTGCTTCATCTTCGGTAAAACGAGAATCTCTTGCAGATCTCATTACGAAATTTCGGAAATCAATGCTGTCATTTTCACTTAAACTTCATTCAAATACTACATTCTCTCGAAAAAGTATTATAGAAATACAACAACAAAACACGCAATCTCTTGCAATTCCTATTTCAGAAATAGTAGAACATTTAGTTTCGAAAGATTACGAAAAGTCAGTACTAGGAGAAGTCATTCGAAATATAGCTCAGCCTTTTTTAGAAGTAAATACCTAGTACAAATTTTTAACAGACCAAAGTCTTCAACAGACTTTCAGTACATGGAAACCATGAACAAGAAACAAAGCTTTCAGCCATTACAACAAAACTAGACAGCATTGATCAAAAGTTCTTAAGCTTGGAGGCAAAACTACTGGAGAAAGATGCTGGTCATATAGCTTTCAACAATCCTGAAAGTCAAATGAAGGAAAACAGAGAGTCGAAACACAAACACAGCGTGCATCCCTCTATGCCATCAGCTCCAGTTCCAGTGATGACCACAGCCAAGATCTTCAAGCTAGGAACTATCTGCTCGGAAGAAGAGTGGAACAACAGATTATCTAAACTGGAGGCAGGAAACTCATCAGCGAACACAACATCATGCGACCTATTCTATTTAAGGAAAGTTCCCTATCATCTTAATGCAGGCGGAGTTTAGCGAAAACTGATTAATGGATGCAAAGTAGAGGATATACCACATCGCAACAAACGAAGACGTGCCTTCAAAGTTTTTGTGCCGCACAGGTATGCATGGCTTTTCACCAATTTAAAAACGCATAACGGAGTCTACATCTGGGATGATGTGGTTTTTAAAAAGTGGAGAGAACCCAGAACCTCTAGAAAAATCAATTTAAATAATATTTGCAATAAATATTACTCTGCCATTATCCCACAAACCATAATAAAGCCCAATCCTAGTGATATCCCCCAAAATTTAACTCCGAATAAAGTTGCGGAAATTGCACCTCCATCTCCCAGTGTTGAGAACACAACTAACAAGCCTATTTCCTTGGAATCTGAAAGTACTAACGAAAATTGTCTGCAGCCGAATATTCTTCGAGGAGAAAAATTTACACAAGTATGTGCCCCCACAGTCCAAACAACTGGTGGTACGAAGGAAATGTGTAAATATAAGAATTTTGTACACGGTGGTGTTCAAATTCCTTCCTCTTCACCTTCGATTCTGCTACCAACCTCAACAATTCACTCTTCAAACACCAAAGGCACATTTTTAAATCCTCTTATACCACCGGTTGTGAAAACTACCATCAACGCTAGTGTGGATCTAGAAAGCAGATACATCTTATCAAGGCTTAGATACCATAAAGTCTATGAATACGTCAGACTTTTTCTAGCGTACTTCCAGCGCGAAGGTCTTCCAATAGAAGTTGATGCCCTTCGTGGACTTTACTTAAGATTCCACGAAGAATTAGGTGTGTCGACGGACCAAGTCAAAAAAGATTTAGATACTTACTATATATCCTCACTTCAGGGATCAAGAGAGCAACACCAAAAATTTTTTCGTCTCCAATAATAAACTTTCATCCAGTAGCCTAAAACTCTTCTACCACAACTGCGGTGGCATAAGAGGTAAAGTGAACAAACTCTTTCTTGACGCCAAATCATGCCATTTCAATGTTCTGTGCATTACAGAAACATGGTTGAATGACTCATTTCGTAACGAAGAGATTCTTAATTCTAATTGGATCATTTACCGAGATGATCGAGATTTTTTAACCATTGGGCAGACACGCGGAGGGGGTGTTTTACTCGCTGTGCACACGAATTTTCCAAATGAGCTCATCCCCACTGCTACGAACAAATGTTTCCAGCATAAAATTGTTCGCATTAAAATGTCCAAATTCAATATATATATTGGTGTTTTTTACATTCCATCCCAATCCAGCGAAGCAACATACAATGATGTTTGCAGTGTTATTTCCTCTCTTGCGGGATCCATCGATGAGGAAGGCAAGATTTTAATTGCGGGAGACTTTAATCGACCCAATTTAACATTCATCATTGAACCTGATGATAAGTGTCTTATTCCAGTTAATCTCCTAGATTACAGCGACTTCAACCTTGTTAGTACATTCTATGGGAACGATTTGCAGCAGGTCACTCCGACTCCCAATCAGAATGGTAATTGGCTTGATCTTATTTTTAGTAATGCTTATGACGAAGTAGTGGTCAATCCAACTAGGGATGTGGACAATTTATTCTCTAATAGTCTACACCATAACGCATTCTCTGTTGAATTGCCCAATGCTGATGAAACCTATACTTTCTCATACAATAACTTAATTGTATATGACTTTCATAATGCTGACTACCAGGGCATTAATAATTTTTTAAGTAATATTGACTGGACCGGTACACTTACAACGTTAGGTTTAAACGATGCGATAGATCGTTTCTATAAGATAATCATAGACGCCGTTGAAAGTTATGTACCTAGGATTAAGAAAAAAGACAAATTGTCTGAACCTTGGCTTGATAGGAACCTACAATATTTACGAAACCAAAGAAACAAACTCCATAAAATCATACAAAAAAGATCCAATGTAAGCAATGAACTGAAAAGCAAATATGATCATCTGGCATAAGAATTTCAATCAAAATCTAGAGAAGCTTATGAATCATATGTAAACACTATTGGAGAGAATATAATCCAGAATCCAAGGAAATTTTTTGACTTCGTAAATATTAAACGCAAATCAAAGGGGTACCCCAAGTCAACGGTATATGGTGACTTAAGATCATCATCGCCTGCAGAAATCTTTGATTTTTTCGTGAGTCATTTTCAATCTTTTTATTCTACTAATAGCACCTCGTCCTATACTCCTCCATCCACATGTTCAGGAGCTCTAATTAACGAGATGTTTATTTCTGAAGAAGAAATATTGAAAGCTATTGAGGTGCTTGATTTGTGCAAAGGACCAGGCCCTGATTTGCTTTCTCCCTGGTTTTTGTTCCACTGCAAGGAGAAACTGCTTTTACCACCTTACATTATTTTCAATAAGTTTCTCTCCTCAGGAATATTCCCAACATACTGGAAATCATCCCATCTGATTCCAATTCACAAATGCAGTGACAAAGGGTCCGTTAAAAATTTTAGAGAAATTGCTATATTATCGACCACTCCGCAACTATTTGGAAAAATTATTTGCTCCAAACTATCTCCCATCGTAGAGCCTCACCTTTATAACCAACAGCATGGCTTCCGAAAAAATCACTCGACAACCACTAACCTCACAGTGATGGTGTCTACTACGCTATGTGAAATGGAAAAAGGACACCAAATTGATGCTATATACACCGATTTTAGTAAAGCTTTCGATCGTGCCAACCACAAAATACTGTGTAAGAAGTTGCAGAAATTTGGAATCACTGGCTCATTACTCGATTGGCTCTATTCTTGCCTAGAAAACCGAACCCAGATAATCAAATTTCAGGGAGTCATCTCGGTCCTCTTCTTTTTAATATATTCATCTCAGATCTGTCAGAAACCTTATCGGATATATTCCACTTATTTTATGCGGATGATCTAAACTGTATCATGTGATTACCTCTCAAAACGACTCACTATTACTTCAAAGCAAGATAAACTCTCTGTTTGAATGGTCTTCCATAAACCAGCTTCATTTGAATTTGGAAAAATGTCAGGTGATTACCTTTTCCCGCAAAAATTCAGTCTTCAAAGCTGATTATCACCTGAACAATACAAAACTGGCTAGAGTCGATAGTGTCAAAGACCTTGGTGTCATCCTGGATACCAAATTGCGGTTTAAGTTGCATTGCGATGAAATCATTTCCAGAGTTAATAAGATCCTAGGTTTCATCAAGCGATGAGCGAAGGAGTTTAAGAACATATGGGTGACCAAAACCTTATACCTTTCTTTAGTCCGCCCCATACTGGAATATGGATGTTTCATTTGGAACCCTGTTTTTGATGTGCATATAGACAGAATTGAATCTGTTCAGAAACAGTTTCTGTTATTTGCTCTGAGATGTTTATATGATCCTAAAAACTACCAGACTTTAACATCATATGCACAAAAACTCCAAATTCTAAATATGACATCACTTTCCTCCCGAAGATCAATGATAATTTGCTGCTTCGCTTTCGACGTGCTTAGAGGCACCATTAGATCGATATCTTCATATTGAAGCTTCTTCGGAATCATATCGCAAGATCTGTGACTGAGTGAAAACCCTTGGGTTTCACAGCTGTTCCACCCTACAGACGGGTATATTGCGACTTGCCTCGCTACTGGCTTCATTCCTCCAGAAGCATTCGTGTATTTGGACATGAATCGATATGTTTTTGATTCTGACAGCGTCCCAGTCATATATCACATATATCGACGGGCCACTGATAAGAAGATAAAATATCCTCCTAATTTGAGTTCACGAGACCAACGATTTCAATGGAGATACTCATTTGCTAGATTTGTTGAAGCTGATCGAGTTGAGACGGCGCAATCCAGGTATTGGTGGCTGAATGACAATGTCTAAATTATTCGTGTTTATTTTCAGTTTTGGTGTTTTTCGTTGTTTAGTTTTTGAGTTTCAGCTCATTATTGCTACATTTAGTGTTAGTATATATTTTTGTTAAAAATGAGGTATAGGTTAGGTATATGTAATGTTTACTATATTCCGTTAGAGATAAGATTAAACACTTAGGTTAGGAACATTGTTATAGAATTTTTTAGCATAAGATAAAGTTTTTGATTGTATTTTATTAGAAATAAGTTACAACATATTAGATGTAGGATCAAAGTTTCACTGTTGTGTTAAGATTATAAATAATTTTAGGATAGTGCTGGTTGGTTTTTCTCCTTTTTCCAATTAAATTTTAAAAATATGTAATAATCGTAATTAATTGAATTTGCTATAGTTTTTTTTTTTTTGATGAAATGAGTTAATGATAACGTATAAATTTAGAGAGCCATATAGGCCATTAAGTTTTTGATTTGATTATTGTTTGGAATTTGCTTTATATTCTTTTAAAATTTGTAACGATTAGTATTAAATAAAGCGCTTTTGACTTTGACTTTGAGGCACCATTAGCATACCATACATAACTAATAAAATAAAATTGAATGAAACATCACGAACCACTAGGCATTCGCGTATGCTGATAGAAGAGCGACATCATACTAGGTATGCAGACAGCGAGCCAATGAATAGATGTTGCAAAACATTTAACTCATTGAGTGCTCACTACTCTCCAACAATCTCCATAGCCAATTCAAATCCATTATCCTAAACGCCTTGTCCTCCCTAGTCCAATAAACTTAATCTAATTAAATATTATGTAATTTTTAACTATAATATGATTTAATACTTTTAAAATTTTTGAGAATTGTTAATGCTATTAATTGTTATTTATTTATGTATATCAATGTATTATATGTATGTCTTGTTTGGTAATAATAATAAATAAAACAGTTGGAGGATGAAAGCTATTTAAATATCCTAGAATTATATAATAAACAATGATCTTTCTGAAGTCATTATTAACAGCAACCCTATAATAGCACCAACCAGTATAGACATTTGTCTTCTGGATATACCTTTCCAAATACAAAAATATTTTGAAAGCGAAGGTGTCTTACAAGCTACATTAGATAATATTTCTCAACATTCTCAAGAAAAATCATATGCACAGTTTCTTAATGGGAAATTTTGGAAAACTATTTGTATGGATGAAAACAAAATTAACGTTTCCATGTTATTTTGTTTGGATGATTTCGAAATAAATTGCCCTTTAGGTTCAAAAGGAGGCCAACATAAAATTTACGGAATATATTACAGCTTCCCAGTTATATCAAATTATCAACAACGTAGATTAACAAATATTTTTGTCGGAGGTTTCATAAAATCTCAGGACCTTAATGAATGTGACATTATAAAATCTCTTTCTCCGTTGGTAGAAATTTTAAGAGTGTCAGAAAATCAGGGTGCTGAAAACAAAGGATGGTCTCTTTTATTTATATGTAACATTAGGGCAAATTCTGGGGCACAATTTGGCTTGAAATATCGTACTTGGGCTACGTTAGATCATTTTCCGCAAATTTTTTTGTAGGATTTGCAACCGTAATAAGAATCAGACATATAATGACTGTATCAAAATTTCAACATCTATGAGAGACAAAATAAATTATCAGGATGATGTGGTGCTTAGCGATGTTCAAAAAACTGGTATTAGAGAAGAATCCATTTTCAATTCATTAAAACATTTTCATGTCACCCACAATATAGCATGTGATATAATGCATGGTATATGTAAATATAATTTGTCAAAAATGTTTAATTACCTCATATATGAAAATAAAGTTTTTACTTTGGAGACTCTTAATTATAGGAAGCATGTGATACAGAAATAGGTAATATAAGCCCGCAGATATAAAAATCGCACATTCAAAACTCTTCTTTTCGAATGAATGCCCAACAAATGAAGACATTCATCCACTTTTTACCTCTGATGATAGGTGATTTAATTGACAAAAATGATGAAGTTTACAAATATCTGATTGTCTTAATAAAGTTAATAGATGTTTTGCTTCTGCCAAATTTTGCTGAAGAGCTCTTAAATAATCTTCAATTACTTACCAAAAAACATAATAAATTGTATCAAAACTAATTCCAGGAGAGATTAAGGCCAAAACATCATAACCTTGTTCATTACCCCAATGTAATTAAGCGTTTAGGTCCTCTTAGGTGTTTGTGGTGTTTCAGGTACGGGTCTGAACATCATAATCACAAACTCTACGCTCAAAGCATCACACCCAGAGTAAACGTGCCTCTTACCGTATCTATAAAAGCTTCTTTAAAATTTTCAAGTTGTTTCAGTTGACAATTTTTTTCAACCTAAATTCAGTTATGATGAAGTATACAATGTTTCGAATAAAGCATATTGTTCTTTATTTAGTTTAGAAATCGAAGACTTAAAATCTTTCAAAGGAACAAACTCTGTAAAATTTATTGGAAGTACTTTTAAACAAGTTGAGTAAGCAGGAGAGTGCTCCTACCAGAAGGTCTTTGTAAACATCCTAGGGTTAGAAACAAGTTTTCTAATGGCGTGAATCAATAACTTGAATTATTCAAATTACTTTTTATGGAATTGTTTGCAGCTGCAAACAATTCCATAAAAAGTAATTTAAAAAGCTATCGGAGCCATCCGAAAGAGTGATCGATATCCGCGCGACGTTAGATAAGCTTCAAATGTAGAGCAAATTTGTCGTATAGATTTACATTAAGTTGATGTGAAAAAGGTGAAATGATCCAATTCAAAAGTTTAGTTGAATTATTCATCCAATACTTGGATATGAAATCGTTCAAATTTATACAAAAGAAGCACCGTTTCTTTCATAAGCACAGCGCAGCCGCCATTTTAATCTAGATTAAATGATCTTTCTGAATGCTCGGCCGATTGAAAATGTTCAAGTTAAACACTATTCCTTCAATTTTCATGAAAATTGAAAGAAAATAAAAGTGCCTAAGTCAATTTTAAATATATATGTATAGGGTTTTCCAATAAGAGGTTTAATTTTGAATAGATCTTGTAAATTTAACACATCACGACTTCTTCCTTTGGAGCAACGTGATAGAGAAGGCCTACGCCAAGAGCCCAGCGTCGATTCAAGATCTCAAAGATGAAATTCGTGAGGCTATCGAGGACATAGGGCAGCCACTTTGCGACTTGGTTATGAAAAATTTCATGAAGAGGATATGGTCCTGTAAGCGTGTCGTAGTGGTTATTTGCCTGATGTTAGTTTTTTCTATTAACGACATATCTTCTTCTTTATAATGAAATTAACATCCGATCATTTATATTGTAAAATGGCATTTCTCCTTTAATATCAAAATAACAACTCTTATTGGAAAACCCTATATCAACCATAAACACGTGTTATTGTTGTTGTAATTCCATATAATTGAAATGGCTATAACTCACATGATTATGATTCGACCTCAATCAAATTTAGTGAACATATATATCTTATGTCGGTCTATATAATTGTTTAAAGGTACCGTTTTGATTTTATGGGCAAAAATGTAAAATCTACAAATCATACTATTATTAACAAAGTTGAGCGAATTTCGATTTCTAAGGTATTTGTTGCCCTTGTACTCATAAAGGCCCACGTTCGTGATAATTTTCAGATTTTTCAGCTGAAAGGTGTCCAATGGCTGGGGGGGGGGGGACACAAATTTTGGGTACATTTTGCCTTTCCCTGGACCCCCTAATTCATAAAATGATATTTTTATTTCAGATTCTAAAAGTTTCAATCAAGACCTTTCATTTGATACCCCATTCGACTACCTTTGATTAAAAAAAATTTTAAGCGCCAATTCGTTATCAGGGGGGACCCCCTTAAAAAATTTTTTTTTTCTTCCTTTGGAGCAACGTGATAGAGAAGGCCTACGCCAAGAGCCCAGCGTCGATTCAAGATCTCAAAGATGAAATTCGTGAGGCTATCGAGGACATAGGGCAGCCACTTTGCGACTTGGTTATGAAAAATTTCATGAAGAGGATATGGTCCTGTAAGCGTGTCGTAGTGGTTATTTGCCTGATGTTAGTTTTTTCTATTAACGACATATCTTCTTCTTTATAATGAAATTAACATCCGATCATTTATATTGTAAAATGGCATTTCTCCTTTAATATCAAAATAACAACTCTTATTGGAAAACCCTATATCAACCATAAACACGTGTTATTGTTGTTGTAATTGCATATAATTGAAATGGCTATAACTCACATGATTATGATTCGACCTCAATCAAATTTAGTGAACATATATATCTTATGTCGGTCTATATAATTGTTTAAAGGTACCGTTTTGATTTTATGGGCAAAAATGTAAAATCTACAAATCATACTATTATTAACAAAGTTGAGCGAATTTCGATTTCTAAGGTATTTGTTGCCCTTGTACTCATAAAGGCCCACGTTCGTGATAATTTTCAGATTTTTCGGCTGAAAGGTGTCCAATGGCTGGGGGGGGGGGACACAAATTTTGGGTACATTTTGCCTTTCCCTGGACCCCCTAATTCATAAAATGATATTTTTATTTCAGATTCTAAAAGTTTCAATCAAGACCTTTCATTTGATACCCCATTCGACTACCTTTGATTAAAAAAAATTTTAAGCGCCAATTCGTTATCAGGGGGGACCCCCTTAAAAAATTTTTTTTTTCTTCCTTTGGAGCAACGTGATAGAGAAGGCCTACGCCAAGAGCCCAGCGTCGATTCAAGATCTCAAAGATGAAATTCGTGAGGCTATCGAGGACATAGGGCAGCCACTTTGCGACTTGGTTATGAAAAATTTCATGAAGAGGATATGGTCCTGTAAGCGTGTCGTAGTGGTTATTTGCCTGATGTTAGTTTTTTCTATTAACGACATATCTTCTTCTTTATAATGAAATTAACATCCGATCATTTATATTGTAAAATGGCATTTCTCCTTTAATATCAAAATAACAACTCTTATTGGAAAACCCTATATCAACCATAAACACGTGTTATTGTTGTTGTAATTGCATATAATTGAAATGGCTATAACTCACATGATTATGATTCGACCTCAATCAAATTTAGTGAACATATATATCTTATGTCGGTCTATATAATTGTTTAAAGGTACCGTTTTGATTTTATGGGCAAAAATGTAAAATCTACAAATCATACTATTATTAACAAAGTTGAGCGAATTTCGATTTCTAAGGTATTTGTTGCCCTTGTACTCATAAAGGCCCACGTTCGTGATAATTTTCAGATTTTTCGGCTGAAAGGTGTCCAATGGCTGGGGGGGGGACACAAATTTTGGGTACATTTTGCCTTTCCCTGGACCCCCTAATTCATAAAATGATATTTTTATTTCAGATTCTAAAAGTTTCAATCAAGACCTTTCATTTGATACCCCATTCGACTACCTTTGATTAAAAAAAATTTTAAGCGCCAATTCGTTATCAGGGGGGAGCCCCTTAAAAAATTTTTAAATTTTTGTTAAGGCCTTAACTTTTGAGAGACCATCATTTTTTACCTTTTCACAAAGTTTGAGCACTCTAGCTTCTATAGTTTCTGAGGAAATCAGCTGTGACGCACGGACAGACGGACGGAGGGACACACGGACAGACAGGTCGCGAAACTAGTACGTCTTTGTAAAATTTTTTTTTACAAAGACCTAAAAAGGTCATATCGTAACAAAAACCAATAACAATGAATGCTTAGTTTATAAGATTGTTGACTTTCTTGTTTACGAGGAAACAGCTAAAATTATTTCAAAATAATGGCTTAATTTGAGTTTTTCACAACATTTTCAATCTTTTTTAATTGAAAATGAGTTTGAACCTTCAATAATTCGAGATTTTGTATCTTTAGATGGACCAGTCTGTGTGGTCTAGTGGTTAGAGCATAAACGCATAAGCCGAAGGTCTCAGGTTCAAATCTCTTTGGAAGCAACGTGATTTAGTTCAGGGGATTTTTCGGACAGACTACGAGTGTTCACTCAGTGGTGATATGTACTGATTTAATCAGGTCATATCATAGCTGAGCAAGCACACGGGAAGCATGGTACTGAATAAACCAACTTCCGACAAAATCAATACTGTCATGAAAATGAGACACTCTAACTATCTCTAAGCGAAGCCCGAGAGGGGCTGTAGTGCTACACAGAAGAAGAAGAAGATGGACCAACAGTTCGTTTACGTATGCTAATCAATGGCCTTAAAGTACTTCGCCCTAAAAAAATTGGAGATAAGCAAATCTTCGCAAATTCAGTTTACTATGATCTTACATGTTAAGATATTTTTTAATGAATATGAACTTTGTTATGTTTGTTAATTAAAAGGAATAAAATAAAAGGTTTTGTTTATTAAAATTCATAATATTTTCGTAAATGTATAATTAATTCTAGGTTAATCAGCAAGACATCTTATAAAATCAATCAGATGTCCCCATTAAATATATAAGCTAGACTTTTGATTTTAAGAAGGATTTCAGGTTAATATTAACAAGAGTACTTTTGAAATCAAAAATATGATATTTTTATTTTAATTAGTCTGCCTCATAGCTTGAATAATATTTCTTGTTGAAAAAGCAATAAGTCTCTTTATAGAAGTATACAGTTTCCTCATAAAGTGATTGTCAAGCTTTTAAAAAGATTTTCTTTATGGTTTTAATATTACTTTCTTCTTAGATGAAAACCATAGAGAAAACTTCCTGACTTTCTTCTTCTAATTTATATGGTCGTTTTCGCTCTGTGTAAGCGAAATTCGTTATTTTAGTAGCAACTAAAGTGTTGAATACCTATATTTTCTTGAAAATGTTTGAAACCGTGTTTGACTTTCAAATCAAATTATTATTATTTTCTTTTTGGAATGAAGTTTGCCTGCGAGAAATTTGCCTTTGCGGTTGGTGGTAGGGTTTCTGAATTCCCGGCCTTTTCTTCTTCCCGGGAAATTCCGGGAAATCCCGGGAAAGTAAAAGTCATTCCAGAGATTCCCGGGATTCCCGGGAAAGTAAAAAATTTGAAAATAATAGCTACCAGTAACCCGGAAACCGGAAATATATCGAAATTGAAAAACAAAGTCATTCCTTTTCATAAATTTAATTTTCTGAAGATTATAAAACTACAATATTATATTATGTACATATGCATGTGTGTATATTTATGCATAAAATTAAATTAAAATAAGCTATACACAGTGCTATGAATATATAATATTTTAAATAAAAATATTTAAAAAATGTAATGTTTTTCATATGTTTGTATATTTAATGACGTCAAAGCAAATAAAATGAAAATAATTAGACATTTTGCAAATACGACTTCAGGAAACATAAGCGATCTATACTTTTATCACTAAGTCTCGTTCTAAGTTTTGATGCAAACAATCCTGCCGCAGAAAAGGCTCTTTCAGCTTCTATTGATGTTGGCGGTATAGTTTTCAGAGCTTTACCCAATTTAATTATGTAAGAGGATTGATTTTCGATAGCATCAAACAACAGAAATTCTTGCTTTATAATCTTGCTGAAGCTGGAGCTACTTTTGATATTGCCAAAACGTTGAATTCTTGTTTTTGACTGAATAGCCTTCTCCAATCTTTCGCTCAGAGTTAGTGTTACTTCATTTTCTGAGCTCTCATCTTCGGAAAATGAAGAGTTAGACGATGGTTCACCCTCCACACAAAAAAGCTTCGTCATTATTTTTTTTACCTTGTTGGATCAACGCGCTTTTAGTTGGTAAACATGGCAGATCAACAATTGCAGTAGGATTGTATTTTTTGCCACAATTTAGATACTGCATTAACCCAACTAAGCTTTTCGGGCACCTTTCATTTATTCGTTGGATCAGAGAGCATTTCATGTGCTTGGAAAATTCTGTATTTTGTTGATTTAACTCATCTAAAATGAAAGAAAACACTCCTTCCGCAGTTAACAAAGTTGCACTTCGATTACCCAGTTTTTCTAACCCAATTTTGAAATGCTTTAAGCAAGCTGCAATGGCACTACACGTTTCTAATTCTTCATGAGTCAAAGTCATGGGCACTTTGATATCAATTAACGCCTTAGAAATTGCTGATCTTTTATCTAAAAATCGTTCAAGCATATCTAACAAGCTATTCCAACGTGTTTTAGTATCTAAGTAAACCATCTTTTCATGCCCAAACTGTGCTTTGACATAATTTTGTAAAATATCATTCTTCAGAGGCGATTTTCGAAAGAATTTTACAATAACTCTTACTTTATTTACAACTTCATTAATATCAATTTTAAAAGTTTTTTCTTTATAAGCTATATTACATATGCCTTCCATTGATAGACC
Organism: Odontomyia ornata; assembly: GCA_963969285.1. Classification (NCBI taxonomy): domain Eukaryota; kingdom Metazoa; phylum Arthropoda; class Insecta; order Diptera; family Stratiomyidae; genus Odontomyia; species Odontomyia ornata. The sequence continues at coordinate 305,531,717 of OZ017739.1, forward strand.
CGTGTCAAATTCTTTATTAATACCCTTATCTAAATCTTCAATTAGCTCATCGCTTTCATCCCCATCTTCTATCTGTGATATATTTATTTCATTAGGAGTCTCTTCAAAATCTACTCTTGTTTTATAAAGAACATCACACACACCACATGTATAGCGTGAGCATAGCATAAGTGATACTCGCAGTTCATAATTTTTCCGAACTTCACCATCATGATTGCACCATCAGTAACACATGCAACTATATGGGTTTCAATAGAAATTTTGAATTCCTTCAACTTATTCCTCACCATATCAACACAATTTTCCGACGAAAAGGATCCACTTATTCTCATCATTCCCAAATTAAAGAACTTTAGTTCATTAAAATGGACGTTTACATTTAAATATCGTCGGTTTTGGAGCGATGTATATTCGTCCAGCGTCAAACTACAACGTTGTCCTGCGTTTAATTTTGAACAAATTTCGATTATTACTTGACTTTTCATTAGGTCATATTGTTTGTATATAAGCTTCATTACGTCGCTAGGGTTTTGAGGTAATGCAAATCCCTTGTCACGTAACGAATTCCTTATGAAGTTACTTTTTGCAATTGCATTTACCGTGAATCCATCGAGGCAAATGAGCTTACTAACTATTTCCCCCAGTGTTTCTCTATGAGCGGGAAGGAAATATGTAAGGAGTGACTTTTTGTTTAGTGCATTTAGTTTTATCATCACTATCTTTCTTTCTTTTGTTGGTTTCACTACAACCTGATGTTGACAAATCAGATTGAGTACCTTTTGTTACATTATGTTTTACATGTAAATGACGAAGCAAGCCACTTGTTGACCAACCTCTACACTTTAATATGCTCTTGCATTTAATACATTTTGCAGTTTCATCGTTTTCTTTTATGAAATGCTGACAAACGAAGGACTTCAAAGTAGAGTCAGACATGGCTATATTTATAATTTACACCTGAAATAATATTGAAATACAAACATAGAGAACAATTTTATTTGAAAAATGTCAATTTGAAAAGGTGGAGCTTTGAAACAATAGTAACTCAATTCATCCTCAATAAGTCGTAAGTCTTCTTCGTATGATTGGCTTGAATTACACGGCGCTTCACAATGTAGTGCATAGACCGGTTAGACCGGTATTTGTAGACGAGAAGGGAGTGGGCTCATTTACTGTAAATGCCATCAATTTTGCGTGATGCTCAAGAGAGGTATCTGCTAACATTTACTAACACATACTATACATTAAAATAAGGAACAAGTAAATCATTTCATGGTTGAACATCAACGTGGAAATATCCTGGCAGCAAAGGTAAGGAATAGCGTATGAACAAAAATGAGGATTATGCAATTAAAATAGACGAAAACGAATACCCCAAATTAAGTTTTAATCAGTGAAAATGCACAAACTGACGACAGTTTCACTTACCAAAATAATTTTTTAAAGTATCTGATCCAAGAACAAATTGACCACAGATCACACAACTATCCTTATTGAAGAACACTTTTGGACCCCACGCAAAACAAGCAAACCATATCACACTTTTTACTAAAAAGAATGAAGTGACTGATTTTTCTACAGAAGGTAGTGCTTACATATATTAAAATGTTTACATTCTAAGTTCTTTTTCAACGTATTAAACATTGGACAGAAGGTCCATAAAGGCAAAGAGAAATTTTGCCATAGGGTGAAAAAATATTTTTTTTATTATGGATTCTAATAGCAATAATAAATTGTCAAGTGGGACTGATGGGATGAAATATTATGGCAATCATTTATTCGTTTGGTTGCGCTGTATTAGCTAAAACAAAGGTCTGAAGTTAGTTCATAAATGTAACCATTTGATACATTTTTCTTACTACTAGAAGTCAACAGAAAAGGTTTTTTTACAACATACTAAAGTGACCCATCCTATCCCATATACATATCATGGTTCAAAGGGCCACGCACGCCTGCAATTTTATTCCTTTAGCATGGCATTATGTAAACAATAAATATTAGAAGTTTGACTCACAAACAATGCATCCATTGGGCGAGTTTAGACGATTCAGCCTGCTGCCGGCCGCAAACAGGTTAATCAAGTTTTCTTGGACAAGAAGGACGCGACGTCGAGAGAAGGCAATCTTGACGTCGCGTCGTTCTTGTCCAAGAAAACTTGATTAACCTGTTTTCGGCCGGCAGCAGGCTGAATCGTCTGAACTCACCCATTGAATTCATAAAAAAGGTGCACGGTTTCTACAAACCTGACGAAATGCCACGACGCTTGAACCGGGGTACTGAATATTATTCATACAAACCTCTCCAACATTGAATTCTTAGGGAATTATGACTGAAATTCATTTTAAAATAATCTGTTTACATGCTGTGACGGAAAAAAGTCTGAAAGTTGAAGTGCTTCGATTGAAATGGGATCGAAGTCATTAAAATTCTGAATTTAATTTTTTCCCGGGAAATCCCGGGAACCAAGAAAATTTCCCGGGATTACGAAAAAGGGGAATATTGGGCCATTTCCCGGGAAAGAAACCCTAGTTGGTGGTGCCAATGGAGATTTTGAAGACATGGGAATTGAATTGCTCCGATATTCTCCAACATTGTTGCAGAAAATTTTGTCGGGAAGATATGAGCTGTCCCATATTCAAGCTCGAACAATTTATCGCTGATAAAGCATACATCATTGCGATGTCAATTGCAGGTGTCTAGGGCGAGATTTGCTAATTTATAACTTAAAATAGACAAAAAATAATGACAGAAACTTATCACGTTTCCTATGTAATCAAAAATTATCGGCTATAATGGAATCTCAAAATCTTATTTAGATTTCTTAATCCACTTTTTTAATGCAGTGCTAATACAAAACACAGTTAATTCCGCTCAATAGAATGCAATTTATTCTAAATCATTTGAATTATCTTCCTATCATTTTCTAGCTGGCATATCGCACATAGCATCTTTCTTCAAGAATATCTAACAAGTTAATCTTCTAACCCACATCATTAAGCGACTTTACAACTAAGTACGAGCATTGTAATGATAGTTCTATTCTAATAATTAATGATTCCCGGCAACGCCATCGAACCTATAATCATTCTAATGCAAAAGACTCTCTATCGAGTAAAAGCCGTGGCAAGTTACATTGAATAAATTTGCGAACCGAAGAAATCCTCCCACATCTTTTATTAGTATCTTTAAGAAGTTGTGGAAGCTAACTCTGCCTTGTTGCCGCCAGCGAGAACTGTGAGAGGCGCTAAAACCTTCCTCGCAAATGTCTGCAGGCGCTACGTGTTGCTGTTCACTATTTAGTTAGCATTTTGTGTGAATTAAACTTTAAGTTCACAATGAACTTTTATGTAGATAAAATTCTTACCATCTTTTCGCAATACTTTTTTAACGCCTATCACTTAAAACACTTAACGGCTTTTTGCTTTACGCATCGTTGGGTGTAGTGCATCAAATAAATGATCACGGCTCGAGATGGTTGCATTTGAAATGGACGGAAAGGTGCAGATTTGGTGAGTTAGATAAGATTCGAATTATATTTACGATTAGATCTGGGAATTTCGGAGTTATTATTAGGGACTGACCTGGCGATTGCTTCGGTGAAGATTAATTGCTTTATTTTCCAAGATTCTTGCAATTCAGATATAATTAGGTCAGCTATGCGCAAAATGAGTGAGTTGCGAACAATAACTGTAGGTTTGATCAGTTTAGCGTTTTCAATTTTTTGTTTGATAAACCTAACGTTTATCATAATTCATAAATCTTCAATAATCTTGCAAAAAAGTATCCGTTGTCTCGCGCATGGTCATATGGTTAACTACGGTCGAGCGCGATCTTACGAGTACATTCGTTGGTTTATCACAAACAAAAAAGGCTTTGATGGTTTGCTTTTCCGCACTTCATTCGTAACTGGCAATGAAAACTTTTTTGAAGAAAATTATTTCCAAAGCAAATAAGAAGCTCAGCACAATCTAGCCTTTTGGGTCTACACACTGGAGGTGTCATTTTGATTGGATTGAAGTGGATCTATGTAAATAAAATTGAAATGATGAAAATCAGTGAATATCTAAAGCTGTGAAGCATGGAACCGAGAGGGTACATCGTTAAAATTACAAATTATATGACATGCATGACGCTTTATTCAATACCTATCGTTATAAATTTCAAAAAAATATAAAGCAAATTCCAAACAATAATAATACGAAAACTTAATGGCCAAAATGGCTCTCTAAATTGATATGTTATCAGTTAACTCTTTGAGTCCGGAATTGCCTTTTTTGGATTTTTTTATTTATAAATAATGTTTCATAGTTTGGAAGTGAACAATTAACCACAAAACAAGTTAAAATAAGTCTAGGCTACCAGATTTTTTTCAATAGATGGTGGTCTTATATGCTGACCAGTAGGAATTAGGGTTGAATTAAGGTTCGATATTTTTTTGTTTTGACAAAGTATTTATTTTGTATTATAATATTTAAGAAGTATCAGTAATATAACTAATTAGCTTCCTCGTCACTATGGTGGATCAAAAAACAGTTTATCTTGTCATTTAAACACAGTCCAACTGTACAAACCGTACAACTCCACATACTTCTATGCACTACTTTCAATGCCTAAATGTACTATATACGAGGGCGGTCCCAAAAGTATCCGACCCGACAAAGAAAACAGTAAAAAAATTGCCAAAATGTTCATTATTTTTCAACATATTCTCCTTTTAGCTCGATACACTTTTCCCAACGATGTTCAATAGCTTCGATACCCGCTTTGTAGTAGGAACCGTCAAGCTCCTCAAAATAGCTATTAACCGCAGACTCTGCCTGTTCATTGTTTGCAAATCTTTTGCCGCCGAGCCATTTTTTCAAATTCGGAAAAAGAAAATAATCGGAATGAGCCAGATCTGGTGAAGAGGGTGCGTGAGGAAGCAATTCGAATTTCAACTCATTGATTTTAGCCATCGCAATGACGCACATGTTGACTGGTGCATTGTCACTTTCTTTTTCGTCAGATGGGGCCGTTTTTAGGGTTTTGTAAAATAATTTTACAAAACCCTACTAGTTTCGCGACCAGCCTGTCCGTCTGTCTGTCCGTCCGTCCGTCCGTGTGTCACAGCAGTTTTTCCGGAAACTACTTAAGCTAGAAACATCAAATTTTGTGTGTAGATGTAAAGTGGTGATCTCTTCAAAGTTCAACTACAAAAAAATTTTAAAAGGTATTTAAGGGGGGCCTCCCCATATAGGAGAGTGACCCCCCGTAAAAAAAATTTCATTGAAGGTAGCCGATATGGGTATCAAATGAAAGGTCTTGATGAGAGATGAGATGATGAGAAAACAGGTCTTAGTTTGGCGCACAGGGAGGGGAACTACACGAAAAATTTGTGTCCCCGCCCTCGCGATTGGACACCTGTGATCTGAAAGAACTGAAAAAAATCAGGGATGTAGGCCTTGGTGAGTACAACAACAACAAATACGTGAGAAGTCGCAATTCACTCAACTTTGTTAGTAATAGTATGATTTATCGATTTTATGTTTTCTTGAATAAAATCTTAACGGTACCCTTAAATTCAATGGAATTCAGTACCTGGATGTCTATTTATAAGATTGATCTATCCTGAAAGTTTCATAAAGATTGAATCACATTTAGCGAAGTTATAGCGGTTTGAATTTTCCTGTATTACTATGGAACAATATGCGCTGCATTGATTACTATGGGAACATATGGCTATGGAACCATATGCGCTTTTTACCGACTCAGACACTACAGTTTCGCTAGGATTTGCATGAAAATTTCAGGAATGATAGGTGTCATGCATATCATTAAGAATCGGTTCAGCTAGTGGTATCAGTAATCGTAAAACAAAATAGTGGCTGTTTTAAATGCGAAGATTGAATAATTTTGAGTTATTTTTTCCCAACTTCAACGTTTAAGGTGCATGCTTTGAACACTTGATTCAATTTAATGAATGACTGAAGATCAGTACCTACAATTAATGCTCATAAGTGAAACAAGTCAAGGAGGTGGGAGATAGCTCCTAGCAAAAGGGTTTTGTAACCATTCTAGGGTTCGAAAAGATTGGCCATTAATCGATGATAACAGTACAGGAGAGTGGCTCCTGAAAAAAAATCATCGAACGTAGCCGATATGAGTATGAAATAAAAGTTTTCATGGGAGCTTTTCAAAACAGTTGTTAAACTGTCAGTTTTTGCTTCAGTGGGGGCACAGGGGGGAAGTATATGAAAAATGTGTTTCATCCGTCGCGGCTGGACATCTGAAATAATTATCAAGGGAGATATTTAGGAGTATAAGAACACCAAAAACCTCAGAAGTCGAAATTCGTTCAACTTTGTTAAAAATAGTATGATCTTCGAATTTCATATTTTCTCCAATAAAATCGTCTTTGACATGTTTCTTAATTTGATTTGATCTGGTGACTGCATTTTGTAAATTGAATACAAAACCCTTCTGACATGAGCGTAGGTCTGTTTACCCAGCTTGTTTCTTGATTACATCACTCAAACGCTGCAATAAGTCTGCATAATATGCGCCGTTGATTGGTTTTCCTTTTTTTGAGATAATCAATAAATATTATTCCACGCGCATCCCAGAAAACGGATGCCATAATCTTGCCAGCTAACTGAGCTGTCTTCGCTTTCTTTGGGGCCGGTTCTCCCTTTTCAGTCCACTGCTTTGACTGGTCCTTGGTCTCAGGTGTAAAATGATGGACCCATGTTTCGTCCATGGTTATGAATCGACGCAAAAACTCGGCTTTATTGCTGCAAAACATTGTCAAACACTCGATGGAAACATCCTTACGTTGACGTTTGTGCTCCATTGTGAGCAAACGCGACACCCACCTTGCGCACAGCTTTCTCATGTCCAAATTTTTGGTCGAAAGCGATGCACACCACTTTTTGAAATGCCTCTCATGTCTGCTATATCGGCACTTTTAGTCGACGGTCATAAAATAACATTTTATGGATTTTCTTCACATTTTCTGACGTAGTGACCTCACTTGGTCGACCATTGCGGTGTTCATCTTGGCAGCTCGTACGACCTCGCTTAAACTCAGCTACCCAATATTTGACCATTGTAAATGAAAGAGCAGACTTCCTCAGAGTAGAATCCAACTCGGTTTTGATATCGGTTGAACTTACACCTTTTAAATGAAAGTATTGTATCACATGACGATACCCGATTTTTTCCATATTTACAAATTCACTGAGAGTGTTCACTTTGGATGTCTGTAAAAAACAATAACAAACGTACCGTTATGAACTTTTCAAATAAAGTTGTTAAAAGGTGGTATTGTCAATGGCAGTAATTGTTTTTTTAAACTATCTGTATTCATAAGTCAGGTCGGGTACTTTTGGGTCAACTTTCGTATAGGCATATGGGTTGACTTGTTAGTTCTTCTCTCGATTGGGACTGTCTTTTTGTAATGATTTCTGACTTCCACTGAGTTCGGTCCCTTTTTCTTGAGTACATTTCCATTACCAATCAATCCTGCAGCAACATTGATTCTAAATTGCTTCAAGCAAAGCGTCGCTCCGGTGCATATTTTTGAAATAAAACATATGTATTTACTACAGTAGTGTCAAGAAAGTGCCAAACTATTCTGTGGTACGATTTTCAGGGTTATGTACCAAAATACAAAGCTTTATTGCAATCACGACCTGTGCCCGTCTGTCCGCCCGTTCTTCTCCGAAACTATAGAAGCTACAGCTATGAAATTGTGAAAAGTTCACAAGTGGTGACTTTTTGAAAGGTTTGGGGTGGAAATTTTTTTCAAGGGGACTTAAGGGGCGTCTCCCCATATAGGGAGGTGTCATTTCAAAAAAAAATTTCTACCGTTGGTAGTCGAGTAGGATGTCATTGTAAAGGTCTTAATGATATCTTTTCAAAACATGTCTTAATATTGCCCTATCAGTACCATGACGGGCAGGGGAAGGTGAAATATACGAATTTTTTGCGTACCCCTCGTGCAATTGGACAACTTTCATCTGAAAAATCTGAAAAAATCAAGATCAATAAGAACAAGTACGTGAGAAGTCGAAATTCACTCAACTTTGTTAGTAATAGTATGATTTATCGATTTTACATTTTCTTGAATGATATCTTAATGATACCTTTAAATTCAATGAAATTCAGTATATAAATGACTATTTATAGAATTAACCTGTTCTGAAAGTTTCACAAGGATCAGATAGTATTTAACGAAGTCATAGCAGTTTGAATTTTCCTGTATTACAATATGCGCTTTTTACTTACTCAGATATTACAGGTTTGCTAGGATTTGCATGAAAGTTTCAGGAATGGAAGATATCATGTATATCTTTTCAGAATTGGTTCAGCTAGTGGTATCAGTAATCGTAAAATAAAATGACAGATTTAAATGCGAAGATTGAATAATTTTGTGTTATTTTTCCTCAACTTCAATGTTTTTTTTCTGGTTGGGAGGCTAATGCTCATTTACGCCTAGAGTGTGGGACTCCCATGTTTGCAAGAAGGTGACAGGACTCCCACTAAATGCCTCCCCTGTCAACCTGAGAACCTAGCCTGGAACCGTTTGACACATTACTTCGGGCCAGGTCTCATTTTGTTACGCTGTGAGGTGCCTTCAAGCTGAGGGATCGCTCTTCTAGTGGGAGGGGAGAGGGAAAGAGGACGTGCCAGACAAGCGATCCATCAGCTCCAGCACCCCCAGCTGCTGTGACTTCCTTTTATCTTTTAGGACTACCTGAACATAGTGTGCCACCTGGTTCCATTTGTCAAACGATTCACGCATCACCGCGACGATATTATCCAGGGTAAGCTCTCCCATCTCCCTGTGGAGGGTTTTTCGCAGCCTGCCCCATTTTATGCATGCAAAAACTGTGTGGCAGGCATTGTCTTCCTCTCCTGGGCAATACTGACAATCGGGGGACCGTGACATACTGATCTTGTGGAGGTAAGGCTGAAAACACCCATGCCCGCTCAAAAGCTGGGTCAGATAGAAGTCAGTCTCACCATGCCTTTGATTCAGCCACGGTCTCACATCTGGGATGAGGCGTGCAGTCCACCTTCTATTCGTGCAATTCACCCAAGACTGCTGCCAATAACTTCAACGTTTAACGTTCATGCTTTTAACACTTGATTCATTTTAATGAATGACTGAAAATGAGTAACTACGATTAGTACTCATAGGTGAAACAAGCCAAGAAGGCAGGAGGAATTTCCTAACAGAAAAGCTTTGCAATTATTCAAGGCTCCGAAGAAAATTTTCTGATGTCATGAATCGGTAATTAGAGTACAGGGGAGTGGCCCCTGAAAAAAAATTTCATCAGAGGTAGCCGATATGAATATCAAATGAAAGGTCTTTATAAGAGTTTTTCAAAACAGTTTGTTACAACCGCGGAAGTCGACACAGTTGCAGACGTTAAGTTTCAATAGAGGGGTGAGTAGCCGGGGGTGGCATGCTGAGGCCGGCTAGCGCTCAGTCATGTCATGTGTCTTCCGGGACACCCTCTGTTCGTGCTGAGCCACCATACACATGAAAACTAACACGAAGGGAAAAGGACGGGAGAGGGGGAGGTCATTTTTAAGAAACGATGACAAAACTTATAATAACAAAAATTATGTTTACTTCAGCAAAAATAATGAAACAATAAAAAAAAAAACAAACGGCCACCAATCCACGTGTCAGCTCCTTGAAATCGTCGAATAATTCAATGAACAAGTTTCTAAATCAATTACTGTTCATTTGACCCTTTTTCATGTTTTCGTAGATTATGGTTTTGAAATAAAAAAAAATTCATCAGAGAAAAAGAAACGGTTTGTCTGGTCACGAAATTAATTACTTCAGAATCACATCACGCTATTCTTTTTTTCACTCTATTCGTCAAAAATCGTCTCACACTATTCCCTCTCCATTCATTCGTCTAAAATTTAATTTTCATTAACTTTCATTTATTTCCTATGTTTCCTTGTCTTCACACTTTTCTCCATCTCCCCATAAAACTGTTTGTTTCCACACGTCCATTATCGCAAATCACCGCTTCTGTAACAGCCAAAAATTGACCGAAAAAAGAACTCCTATCCCAAACTCTAAAATCAAAAAACTTCTTTGAATTGAAAATTCACTTCCCGAATCTTAAATCGAGACATTTTCTCACGAGTTCCACTTCAAACTATCACCGCAATCGCAAAAGAACTACTCTCTGCAAGCCAAACACCGAGTGCCCTTAAATCCAAAACCCAATCCCGCAATCGTTTCATTCCCAATTATCACTGCTGCATCTGGGTAACGTAATCGAAGTTCATGACACTTCGATTCCACTACCCACACATCTTTTCCATATCAACAACCGCAACAGCCTCTATTTTGCGTATATGGCAATTTGTTTAGCCATGATAGCGTTTGGTTAGATGCAAATTGTCATATATTTACGGAAACAATTCCTTTTGCCGATATTCCAAAAAGAGTGTTTTCCTGAGCTCGGAGAACTTGAATCCAGGGCCCCAGCTTACGTCCGGTCGAGAATCCACGACGCTACCAACGGAACCACTTTCTGTTGATTTCCTATTCATTGAATTAGCAACTTCAACTTTGTACGTTTCTTAATGGGCATTGAGATGAAATTTGTTAGCAGGGAAACGAGAATGAATTTTTGTTAGTATGAAAAATAAAATTTGTTAGTGGGAGCTAATGAATAAAATTAATTAGTATGAAGGAAGGAATTGGGTTTTGTTAGGGAGAATGTATCAAATGAAATTTTGTTAATGGGAAGTAACGAATGGAGTATTGTTAGTGGGAAAATTAAAGTTAATATTATATAACTAATTTTTGTAATTAAAAATAGGATAAGAGGGAAGGATTGAGATAATGGGAAATTAAAAATTATAGGGAAATTAGTAAAATGTTAAGAAAAATAAATAAATATACAGAGCGAAAGGTATAAGTGCCCAAAGGAAGGTGGAGATGTAACGGCGGCAATTTGTAGTTGAGAATGGGAGAATGCCCCTACACCCGTATTCGCCACCTGTTGCAACTGCGGAAGTCACCGCAGTTACAGACATTATGTTCAGCAGAGGGGTGAGTAACCGCAGGAAAAACGTGTTTCCCCCCTCGCGATCGGACACCTGTGATTTAAAAAATCTGAAGAACTAGCAAGGGAGATATTTATGAGCACAACAATAACAAATACCTCAGAAGTCAAAATTTGTTCGAGCTTGTTAATAATAGTATGGTCTTCGATTTTCACATTTTGTCCAATTAAACCGTATGGATGACTTTCAATCCAACAAGGTCCTAATACTCTATAAGTTTGATGAAATTCGTACCATATTCACGGAAGTTATATCAATTTGAAATTTCTCCAATTATAACAATAATAACACTTTCCATCGAACCAATCACTGCAGTGTTGATTGGATCTTCTTAAAATTTTTAGATAAGATCGATGATATAAATTCTTTTGGGATTTCATGATTTGAGTGATTTTTGCTAGTTGAAAAGGGAGAAACAATGGATTTTCTTTTGAATGAGCAAGTCTCTTTGACATGTTTCTTGATTTTATTCGTTGCTGGTGATTGCATTTTGTAAGTTGAGTACGAAACCCTCCCCATATAGGGGAGTGACCCCCCTGAAAAAAAAATTTCTTTGAAGGTAGCCGATATGGGTATCACATGAAAGGTCTGGATAAGAACTTTTCAAAACAGGCTTTAGTTTGGCAAAGTTTGCTTCGAGGGGCGCACAGGGAGGGGAAATACACGAAAACTTTGTGTCCCCCCCCCTCGCGATTGGACACCTGTGATCCGAAAAATCTGAAAAAATCAGGAATGTAGGCCTCGATGAGTACAACAACAACAAATACGTTAGAAGCCGCAATTCACTGAACTTTGTTAGTAATAGTATGATTTATTGATTTTATGTTTTCTTGAATAAAATCTTAACGGTACCCTTAAATTCAATGAAATTCACTACACGAATGACTATTAATAAAATTGATCTATTCTGAAAGTTTCATAAAGATTGAATTATGTTTAGCGAAGTTATAGCGGTTTGAATTTTCCTGTATTACTATGGAACAATATGCACTGCATTTATTACTATGGTAACATACCTGTATGGGTATGGAACAACATGCGCTTTTTACCGACTCAGACACCACAGTTTTGCTAGGAATTGCATGAAAATTTCAGGAATGATAGGTGTCATGAATATCTTTGAGAATTGGTTCAGCTAGTGGTATCAGTAATCGTATAACAAAATAGTGGCTGTTTTAAATGCGAAGATTGAATAATTTTGAGTTATTTTTTCCCAACTTCAACGTTTAAGGTGCATGCTTTGAACAATTGATTCAATTTAATGAATGACTGAAGATGAGTACCCACAATTAATAACCTTAAGTGAAACAAGTCAAAGAGGTGGGAGAGAGTTCCTAGCAAAAGGGTTTTGTAACAATTCTAGGATTCGAAAAAATTCGCCATGAATCGATGATAACAGTACCGGAGAGCGGCCCTGAAAAAAAAATTCATCAAACGTAGCCAATATGAGTATGAAATGAAAGTTTACATGGGAGCTTTTCAAAACAGTTCTTAAACTGTCAGTTTTTGCTTCAGTGGGGGCACAGGGGGGAAATACAGGAAAAATGTGTTTCCTCCCTCGCGAATGGATATCTGAATAATTATCAAGGGAGATATTTATGAGTATAACAATAACTAAAACCTCAGAAGTCGAAATTCGTTCAACCTCGTTAATAATAATATGATCTTCGAATTTCATATTTTCTCCAATAAAATCGTCTTTGACATGTTTCTTGATTTCATTCGATCTGGTGACTGCATTTTGTAAATTGAATACAAAACCCTTCTGACATGAGCGTAGTACTGTTTACCCAACTTGTTATCTTTCTATTTGAGGTCTTCTTTATATATTTCTTTCCCTTCTTTAGAGTTCTGCAGCCATATATTTGATTCTGTGCCAAATCCCATAGGAGAGGAACACCAGCAAAATAATTATCAAAGAATAGTCTAAGTTTGTTATTTTTTAAATCTTCTGTCAGTTCCCACACTACTCTCGCTCGCAAATCTTTTTCGGGTAGATTTCCTATTTTTCCAGGATATATTAACGTAGCCTGAATAATCTACACTAACCCATACCTTGTATCCACGCTTAGTAGGTTTTGCAGGCATATACTGTTTCATGCATAATCTGCCTTTATATTTGATCATACTTAAGAAAGGGTAGACAAAAGCGGTCCAACTTTATAGGTTTTATTATAATTTGGTTCCCCCTTCGTCTGAAGAGTATTGTCTGCAAAATGTAAATTACTGAGCAACCAATAAAATCTGTCGCGAAAAATAATTTTGCTAATATAAGCACCTCTGACCTCCGCTTGTGAAGACCCATAGTCCTTCAAGCTATGAAGCTTTTTTACACACAAAAGTAGATTCACTCCCAAAAATAGTTTGATTTCTTCAGATGTAGTTGGTTGGAAACTTTTATTTTCTTTATTAGTATTTTTTTGAGTAGGATATAAATTCGTATTGAATGCAATTGACTCCAATAAATCTTATGGGATAAAGCACAAAAAAACTACAGGAAGCTCAATTGCATCGCCCATATTTAAGCTCTCAGATAAATCAAATGGTGGAGGTTCCTGATAAAATTTTCGTGTAGTCCAAGTTGCACCGGCAAATTTGGGTACAGAAGTAGCAGCTAACCTTTCAGCTACTCTTGCAAGCGGTTCGTCTTCATCACTCTGAATCTCAGCTTCCTCAGGTAAAATTTCTGTAACGGGGTCGTCCTGCTCAACAATAATATTTTCATAAAGATTTCCAAGTATCTGACCAATTGGATGGTCAAGTTCATCTTCCTCCCCTGGTAAATAGTCATCTGCCAAGGATTCGACATTTGACGGAATTTCAGAAAGCAAGTCATTTATTTCTCTATCATCTATTGCTTCAAGCTCCACAAAAGACAATTTTTTTCTTCCTTCTGCAATTATAGAAAAAAATTATTTTTTAGAGGCTCACATAATATGTTCCCGGTGGTTTCTATACGTGACCACCTTTTATCACAAGATATAAAATGGAGTAAACTTTACAGTCGCGATGTGTAATACGAAACTATACGAGTACATTTAGGGCAATTACTTATGTGCCATCTCAAACAAGTCCCGATTTTTTAAAATTCATAAATAAAAACAATATGTCTGTCACCAATCACTCGAATGTAGCCAGAACATTAAAATACATACAACGTATAACGTGGAAATGAAGGCTAAAATCAAATGTTTCCAATGGATGACATCATTAGAATTATATTTAAGCAGTGGCAGTGGCATATAACCAGTAGGAGTCGGCTGATAAATTATTGGATTGGTGGTTGCATGGAGTGACCAGTGGGATACAAAGGGTTAAACACATTTGATCAAAAAAACCATAGCAAATTGAAATTAATTAAAACTATTACATATTTTATGATTCAATTGGAAAAAGGAGAAAAAAAACTAACACTATTGAAAAAATATTTTTAATTGCCACACAATAGTGAACTTTCATCCTACACCTAATATGTTATAGCCTAATTCTACTAAAATTCCATCAAAAACTTTATCTTATATTAAAAAATGCTACCACAATATTCCTAACCGAAACCTTCAACCGTAGCTGTAAGCCTGCTATGATAAACAAAACATAAACCTATCCATGATATTGAAACCTATCCCTAATTTTTAACATAAATAAACAACACGAAATGTAGCAATGATGAGCTGAAACTAAAAAAAAACAGAAAACAAAAAATAAACACGAATAACTTAGGCATTGTCATTCAGATTGTTCCTTCTTAGCTCGACCAACCTAAACGAATCTAGTAAATGGGCTTTTTCAGACGCAGCGTCAGAGCATATATACTAACTAGCACCTGCAATCGAGGAGCTGTCAAAATGAAAAGAGAGGCAAATAAACGTGTAAAAGATGGATTAAAGTTTACCTTGTGTTGGTAAAATTGCAAGCAAATTCAAGTTTTTGTTTACCATACATACACACTTTTAGTCTAATTCTCTCTACTCCATAAGTACCGTAGGAAATAAAATTTGTTCTAATTGCAGCTGCTATTTAGTAGATATGCTCTGGCAGCGTTAAAAGTGAGCGTTAAACAGGTTATATGGGCAAGAAGAGTGAGAGGCATTGAGGGGACCTGATGGTAAAAACAAGCCAACATTTTGTAGGGTGAACGAGCGTAACGCACATACACAAACGCATTTTGTTGATCATTTGGTGGGGGAAATTTTATACAAACGCAGGTAAGCATTCCGAATTGAACATTCGGTGAAGATGGTAGTCGTCATGAAACGATTGCCTTTCTTTAATTTGCGTGCAAAAATGGATGCGTAAATGCGAGAAGCTACGCGTTATGTAATAAATTTATGAAAGCGAAGGCCATGTTCAATTTCAGGAAACAACACGACGAATATCACGATTTCAATGAAGATAAATTGCCTATTGTAAATCTATAGAAAATTAACAGTACGCATAATCTTCATAGAATCACAGTATAATAAGCATGTTTACAACACATCAAGAAAAATATGCGACCAAAAAAGATATTCAAATTTGGAATATATTTTTCAGAAAGCGGAAAAACACGGAGGATTCAAATAAATCCAATAGAAGTTTGAATCGACAAACTTTAACAATCATAAAATACATTTTTCATTCCAGTTTTTATTACCTCGTGCACAATTCAAGGCTAAAACATAAATTCTCAATTGCTTATCTCTCTGTCTTCGCTCTCATGTTGTTCGCACGATGTTTAACGATCAAATGACCCTTTTGACACATACACTCGCAAGACATGTATCGTATACAAAAATAGGTTGGCTGAACTATGCAACGTGTAAACATAGGGGCGTAAGCGCGAAACCTGTTTGGATATGGGTTTTTGCCATTCCCGTGTGAAAGAGCCCAATGAGTATCTCCATTGGAATTTTTGGTCTCTTGAGCTCAAATTCGGAGGATGTTTTATCTTCTTATCGGTGGCCCGTCCATATATGTATGTGATATATGATTGGGACGTCGTATGAATCAAAAGCATATCCATTCCTGTCCAAATACACGAAGGAGGAACAAAGACGGTAGCGAGGCAAGTTGTAATATACCCGTCTGTAGGGTGGAACGGCTGTAAAATCCAGGGGTTTTCACTCACATTTGCAGATCTTGCGATACGATTCCGAAGCAGTTTCAATAAGAAGATATCGACTCTCGGCACTTAAGTAGTTCGATAAAATTTTCTATTCGATATATAATGTTTCTAATTCATCTCAGCCATTCTGTACAAATCAGTACATGCATTAAGACATTTATTTTCGAAAACTCTTAATCTTTCCATAGTGCTAGCACTCTGGTTGTACCAAATCTGATATCTTTATGTCAAAACTGGTCTAACCAGGGCCTTGTAACAAATAACTTTGACCGTTTGATCAATGTATCTAGAATGAAGGAGCCGTCAAATGGCTGTGACTACGTTTTGTGCTTTACTGAGCATGATTTTAACATGTTCAATACAGTACAGATACTGGTCGAGATGAATGCCAAGGTATCAAACACAGGATTTATGTGGGATCCGTTCTGAACTACTCTTACCAGCCATAATGTGGAAATCCTTCCAATTACGTTTCAAGTCTTGACTGACCCACTGTAGTGTTGTCTGAAACAAAATTATTCCGCAATTCTATGCATTGATTTTCATTCGTTAATTTTCGGTGTACAGCTGCGTATCATTAATCATTTTTTGAAGATTGCTCTGAACTATTGTAGCTTATCGGTCTGTCATATACATATGATAAGATCATCAGCAAACGCCATTCAATAGCTTGCGAATGAAGATTGAGAAGAGCAGAGGCGCAGTGGCTATTCCCTGTTGTAGATCATTCAAGACTTTGAAGTCGCGCATTGTTGTCAGATTTCCATCGGTTACAATAAATGATTCCCCGTTAAACATATTCCACATCATGGCGACAAGGTCCCTGGAGAACTTGTCTTGAAGGAGTTTACAAATAAGTCCACCTAACCACACCGTATCGGAGGCTTTCTCCATATCAATGAGGTAGGTGCTAATACATTCCCTATCATTAAGTTTCCAACAGATGTCTGAGGTTACTTTCGCTATCGCATGTATGGTTGAATGCCTGGCACGAAAACCCAATCAGCAATTCGGCATCAACTCATGTTTCTCAATGTGGGCACTTAATGATTTGTTGAGTATCACTTCAAACACCTTACTGATGTTAGGCAGCAATCTGATTGGGCAATAGCTTTAAGGGCTGGAAGATTCTTTTTCTTTCTTCAAAATCGGAAATATATTAACTTTTTTTCAATCATTTGGGAAATATGAATTGCTCAACATTTTGTTGAACTACAAATGGATTCGTATTGGCGCATTTTTCTTGACACCCAAAAATTTGTTTACCGTCATGGAGTTGATTGTGTTTAATTGCTCCTGTTAATGGATGGAATTACTACATATATTGCGTTGTTTCTCTTGGAGAAGTGATCCCGTGGGAAAAACAGTTTGGTGGATCAATTAGAATGTAAAAATAATTGAATAAAATATGCACGCTAACAGTTTTATTGTTCAAAACTTTCGTTGCAAAGACAAATTGGAGCATGGGATAGAAAGTAGCATTTGAATGTTATAAGACCCGGAGTAGTAGCATTCGTTCATTTGAATATTTACACAAGGTTACGTTGCTTGATTTTTGAAACTTTAGTGCAATTTATAGATGGTTGGCAAATTTTCGAATATGTATTTCAGGGGTAAGTTGCCCCGTTTTTCAATGTCAATGGGTTTCTGAAGCAATATCGTATCTCGAAATTTTTTTTATAGTAATAACATTTAGTTTCTAAACTTTTGGGTTAAGATCTTGTTACATGTTTATTAATTAAAAAAATTATCTAAATCCACAAAATCAAATTACTTAAAAATACCAACAACGATGACGGAGCTAATTGTTCCAGCCAATATGCTAACAACTCATCGGGTACAGTGCCAACGGTACCAAAAACAATGACGAATGGAACGACAGTAACGAGGAATAAAAAGCGGAGAAATTCTGCTGGAGGAATCAGATGTGTGAGTGGTAGAAGAAAATGAAAAGAATATCGAGAAATCAACAATTGCTGCTATGATTGCAAATGTAGTGACTGAAGCAAGGGTCTTAAATACCAAAATAATCCCTGTAGAGAAAACACCGAGCGATGCAAACATTTTGGACCACTTGGAAGAAAAGTGGAATCGATTGTGATATGCATCATTGCCACCTTTGAGAGGCAATCTACAATGGAGCTTTGCAGCTGGAGGAGCTCCTAGCTTAAATAGGACATTACAGGCGCAGATGGCTCAAGGCATGGGAAGAGCCAAAAATCAAGCTTTTTGAAGGAGCGGTGGTCTTTTCAACGCTGCATAACAGCAAAAGATTGGCTTGCAGCCCAAGAAAATAGAGCCAGGAAAAGCAGAGATGGGACGAGGAGGAGCCAACAAAGCTTCAGGTTTCATTGTGGTGCTACCTAAGACAGTTAAAAAAAGTAAAACGCATGCGAATATTCAGCATAAAACCGGAAGAAATACAAATTGCCATAAAAACCGTACGGGCGACTCGTTCAGGTGACCCATTGGCGGTGATGCATTTTATGACGCAGTCAAAAATGTGATGAGAGAGGAGGCAAACATCGCCTCGTTTGAATCTAAGGCTGCTCTTGGAATAAGAGATATTGAGTCTGTTATGGGTTCACTTGAGATCAAAGATGCCTTAAAGCGTGATTTCCTTAATATGAGCGCAGAAAAAGATAAGCTGGTCAACCTAAATCATAGAAGTTAGTGCATGACCATTGTAGACACATCAAAAAATTATGCTGGACAGATGAGAGAAAAGGGGAAAATCAGAATCTTTAGGGTTATTTTTAGGATTCGGCGTTTTAAGTGCCTTGGATACGGGCATACTGGCTTTAAAGGGACCAACAGGAGCTCCTTAAACCTTAATTGTGGCAAAATATGGCATAAAAAGGAGTGCATAGAAGAGATGCACTCCTTCTTCTTCCAAGACGCTCAAAAACTATTCGTACAGTTTGTGGGAGATAGTAAATGCCACGACCGAAGCTCCCCGACATGGTATCTAAACAAATCTGGTACCGCTGCCATCTTGGCTCAGATAAGTGCTAATTTGGAGAGCTATCGACAGAAACATAGTTTCATATGGTCCGGCGTTCAAGGACTACACTCTGTGTTTCTAATGCCAAATGAACCAATATCGTCTTTCGAATCGAAGCTAAATACTTTGGAGGACGTTGTCCCGAATACAAATGGCTAGGCACTCATTGGGGAAGACTTCAATGCTAAAGTGATTGAATGGGGCATGCCTCTGACTGATCTGCGGGAAAACGAGTACTAGAGACGGTGGCCAAGATAGAATACCAGCGATATGCCGACTTTCTGCAGTGTGAGCTGTAAAAGAACTATACCAGCCGTGACATTCACCTCGGAGTCTCTAGGACAGAGGGTATATAATTGGAGAGTATTAGAAGACGACTCAGCCAGTGATCATCAGTACATTCTTTTTGAGATCCGCAACCTTTTACGATTGAACGAAACGTTAGGGAAATAAAGCATCACTAAGACAACTTCAGTAGTTATCTTTTAAAGTGAGTTCAGCTCAGATATTCGATTGATTTCAGGCGCCCAAAGCGTGATCATAGATACACTTTACCATCTGGATGAACTTAAAGCACCACATAGTATAGGTTTCGATGCCCTAAGCCAAGCACAGTTGTCAGATGGTATATAAAAATTTCGAAAGATAAAAAATAATCTTTCGGAAAATTGCTCTTTCCAAATATTTTGGGAGGTTTCGGGAGAAAACATTAGACCGGTAGTTCCAGAAGCTTTTCAAAGCACAATATTTTTATCAATCCATCACTTAATACACCCTAGCATTCGTTCTACAAGATGCATGACTTCCGGTAAGTACTTTTGGCCATGCATGAATAAAGATGTTACTTTATGGACTCGACAATGGATTCCTTACCAAAAAACTAAAATCACTCACCATATTAAAACTCCTTTTAGGTAATTTCAAAGTTTCGATTCAACGCTTATATAACATACACCCAGATATAGTAGGCCACTTTCAACATCCAAAGGTTTAAATTATTACTTTACTATTATCGGGAGATTTTTTCGTTGGCCGGGAGGAATTCATTTAGTTGATATGTCATTGATTAAAGATTTGCGATCCAGATTCGGGTGTGCCTTATATTAAGGTAGACAATTTAAATCAGAATCGTACCACGAATTAGAACATGTGTTAGGCTTCAAAAGAAATCACACAACGGCATATCACACAGTCTAATGGTATGTAGGGCGTGTTCACAGAACACTTAAAGCTGCTTTAACGGCACGTAAAACATTTCTTGGTCTAAAGCCTTATCATTAGTTCTTCCTTGTCTTGGATTCATCTTTAAAGAAGACTTTTAGGATCACCGGCGCAGCATTTACCTTCAGGCTTTCTTGATATTCCTTCCCAACATTTCCAGGGACCTACCCTTGATCTAGACCTATGAAACGTATCTTACGATGGGCTACTAAGACTGGAGATTCCAGATGAGTCACGCTTATTTGGTTTGAAGATGATGTTGTGGATCTAGTCACTGGATGCAACGTTGAACAAGAGAAACGTAGGTTAGGTATGCTAGTGCGCACTGGAGAATACCGAAGTGGTCATTTTGATAAAAAAGAGTATCCTTAGAGAAAAGATGGTCAGGGTTAGAGACATACTAATCAAATTCAAGCCTGCAGTGAAGTACCTGGGGCTACTGATCAACTCAAAGATGTGTTTCTCTGAGCAAATCAGGACAACAGCTGATAAAGCTGCGTCGGGAGTATCGACTCTGACCTTACTTATAGCCAATATAGGGGGACTCAACTCATCTGCTGCAGAGCTGTACCGAAAATACTTGGCACAGGTATAGAGAAGAGGAGCACCGAGTATTACATTTTCATATCCAACAATCACTGATTTAGCGGTAAGAGTTGTTGCAGGCGTGATACCTGTTGCCCTCCTTGCTTGAGAGTGCAGCGTTATTCACTTTTGTCGAAGCAAGGACGGCAAGGAGATGGTCGCGAGGAGAAACAGTGCTCACTCAACGGTCGGCAGTAGTCTTTAGTGATTTGCGTGAATGAAAAGAGGGCTGCGTACCTAGTCCCGGATTTGAGACTTTGGCTAAATTGTAAGCATGGTAAGACTGACTTCTGTTTGTCGATGCCTGCCATACAGCTTGAGCTCATTGTGAATAGTATAGTCACGGTGAAGCTTGGAACGATTGACAGATAGAACCCTATGAACCATTTTGTTTGAGCAGTCCTAAAAGATAAAAGGAATTCATGACATCAGGGGACTTTAAGACTGGGGGGTCGCTTGTCTGGCAATTTTTCTTCCTCCCTCCTCTCCCAGTAGAGGTTGGATGTCCAAGCTTGAAGGCACCTCACGCCGTATCAAAACGAGATCTTGGACGAAGTAATTAGCCAAACGCTTCCATGCTAGATTCTCAGGTTGACAGGGGAGGTGTTGAGTTAGTAACCCAGTAACTCGTGAGCATGGGAGCCCAAAACTCAGTGAGTAAATGGTATTCACCTCCCAACCACTAAAAAATGTTTCTCTCAATAGTCTGAAACAATGATATATTTCAATGGCAGAAAGTCAAGATAACCTGGTTGAACGAAAAACCTCAACTCCATTTAAAGAGGCAGTTTCAAAAAATTCAATATAAGTCACTTTTGATCTCAGCAAAGATGTTATATTTTCTATTCCAATTAGAGAATATTCAACGAATTTCGGCGGAAAGACAAAAATTGCATTTTCTTATCGAGGAAATTAATTATTTACTGAGAGGGAAGTATTGTAGCGGTTAATATCATATTACATTAAAATTAGTTTCATATAAAAATTTAAAGACAACTTAGATTAATTTAATTTGCATAAACACCATAACGTACAATTACAAATTCCCAGTTACCTGTTTTCAGGTAGCATTAAATATAAATAAGAAATTCATTGAAAGTAGTATGCAAAGTTTTATTTAATAATTCCTTTAATAAAGTTGTCAGAAATGTTGAAACAGTTAAGAAAGTATATTTAAAATCCTAGAGAAATCTCAAAACTGCGAATGCGATACATCCTTTAAATTTTAGATAGCAAGTTCTGTGAAGTGTACAATTTTATTCACACTGTTGTTAGCCTGCATTCAGGTGTTTTAACCCAGCTAAAGTGGGACTAAAAAAAAAGTCAAATTTTATTTCCACACCAACACCTCGTACTTTCAATGCCAAATTAAGTAAAATTCTTGATACTGTTCATGTCTACAGTCGGACATTTTTTAAGGTTTAACGATAAAGGTCCTTTGCCGTTACTTGGCTTTCATATCCTTTAAATGAGACCTACAAGAAAGTAGGCTATATAGTTTGCCGAAAACAGGACTGTTCTACTTATTCCTATTCAGAACTGATGCATGAAAATACCCATTCAGAATTTATGCGAGAAAATACATAAAATCAAGTAAAAGTAGTAGAAGAGTCATCCTGGCAGGAGGATATTGTAAAATAATTAGCAAATCAATCAACGTGTTCTGAATATCAAAACTTGACTCATATATACAATATGTTCCATGAATTTAGTTCCGAGAACTTATATATGGTTTTAATGTATTTCTATTAGTCGCTATTTTATTTTTAATATCGTATCAAATTTGAAAAATATTTCTGAGATATCCAGTAAAATTTTCGATCGCCTATAACTTAGCTATTTATGGCTCGATTTTTAAGAAACTTTCAGAAAATTTGCATTTTATATCATAAATTGCAGAATGTTTGGCGAATTTCAGGGTCACAGTTAAATCAAAATTTGAAAAATGTAGGATTATTAATAAGTTTGGTGAATTTTTGACTTCCGAGGTAGTTGTAGACCTTGTACTTATCAATACCTCTTTTCGAGATTTTTTCAAGATTTTCCTGTCCAAGGGGTCTTAGTCGCGAGGGAAGGCAGGACACCAATTTTTAGTACATTTTTCCTCTCGCTGCACCCATCCATTCAAATTCCTCTAGTTTAAGACCTGTTTTGAAAAATTCTCATCAAGAATTTTTATTTAATACCCATTGTTAAGAACAATTTCATATCTAATATTAATGCCAAGACCAAATCTCCATTCAGATACTATGGCTAGAAAATAAAGGCTGGGATGGAATCAATACAGCGGCTATAAAAGAATGGACACAAACGAGACAACATCTTACTGCCATCGAAGACTTAAGGATAAAACGATGGAAAGAACTGAATCCGTCCCATTAATTTGAACTCCACGGGTTTTGTGAGGCGTCATTGACCGCCTCTGCAGCTGCGATATACACAAAAGTCACACCTCTCCCAGACAAATCAAAAGTGGCTCCATTCAATTCCAAGACTGGAACTTAATGGAGCAGTGTTGCTCAATACAGCAAAATGCCCTGCAATAATCCCAAAGGGATACTGCGCAAAGCTATTAATACAAAAGTCCACCAACAAACTTTATACTGTGGCTATTACCTCAGTACAAACGCAAGTGAAGAAACTCTTTCGGGAATGCATAATATGCTTCAAAATGACGGCTAGGCCAAGGACACAACTTGTAGGAAACTTAGCTTCAAGAGCGCAATAACAAAACCCTTTCTACAAAAGGCGTAATCAATTGCCTTTTGTAGAAAGGGTTTTGTTATTGCGCTCTTGAAGCTAAGTTTCCTACAAGTTGTGTCCTTGGCCTAGCCGTCATTTTGAAGCATAGGGTCAATCACTATAAAAAAGAATGGAGGAAGAAGTGCTAAGACTACAAAGGCATGCATTGCGATTTTAGTAAATATGGCAACGAAATTTAGAACTGGTGTCCGATCTCTCCACAAATGCATGCATTGCAGCTATCAAAAGATTTGTGTCAAGGTGAGGAATTAGCCGAACACTATTCAGCGACTGTAGCTTCAATTTTTTGGGGGTCAACAAACTACTCCAAGCCATTTACAAAATGCCCCTTCAAGCGTGGTCTTCTGAGGTCGCTAATCACGGTATACAGTAGAAATTTATCCCTCCCAGCAGTCCAAATTTTTATGGATTCTGAGAAGCCAGCGTGATGTCGGTGAAAGCTCTGTTCAATGAAATGATTGGAACTCAATTTTTAAATATAAAAGAAATGTACATCCTACTTGCTCGGATTTTAACATGCATGAATTCACGTCTATTAGTTGAAAAAGATCTAACGCCAGCCCATTTCCTTCTTCTTTTTTGCAGCACTGCATCCCCTCTTGGGCCCACGCTTCCAGCAAATAGCACCTCCAACTGTCACGGTCCATTGACCGCCTTCTCCAATTTCGAAATCCAAGCAGCGATGAACTACCTTTGTCGGCAAGGTCAGCTCAGCAGTTCCTCGGTTTCCTCATTGGTCTCCAGCCTTCAGTTTGCCCAACGAATATCTTTTTGGGTATCCGTTGTTCGCCCATACGATTCATGTGTCCAGCCCGTTGCAGCTTCCGTGGTCTTACAATCGTTGAGAACTTCGGCTCGTCAAAAATTTCATACAGATCGTGGTTGTGTCGAATTTGCCATTGGTCTTGACTTATTTTCCAATAAATGATGTCGATGAACGCATGGTTATTCTTCACCCCGCAACCAGCCCATACTCAAATAGCTAGGGAGTACGAAAAAATATATTTAACAGCGGCACAGGAATTATCAGGCTCACACAGGACTGTCATTTGCAAGCTCAGAAATCCATCGTCGTAGCCGACCAAAACCAAGCGGGACGTTCCTTTCCAATATACATCTCACCAACGATGCCGGAATTAAAAGTCACACAACAATATACCAATATCAAGAAGCTTATCATATCAACCGTCATCGGACCAGAGAATTCTTTCACAGCGCTTAGAACCGAGCAGGAACAAATTGCAACAGAAATTGACAAAATCGAGTGAAAAACTGCCAAGCATCATAAAACGTTGTCAACACTCTCCATAACACTATCTAAGCTGACCTCTGCCACAATGATTATCACTTTCATCTACCGATACATGCGAAACAACTCCAGAGAGAGAGAGCAATGTCACATCACAACCTCCTTCATTTTCCACCTAATACCGCAAGCAAAGTTTATAAAAGCCTGTTGTTCTTGGTGGGCGGAATGTTAAGAACAATTTCACATCTAATTTTAATGCCAATCTGATATTAATGTTAAGAACAACTTCAAACCCAACGATCACGTTAAGCATAATTTTAAGTCAATTGTTAATGTATTAAGAATAAATCTAAGTACAACGTTGCGTGTAGTAATTGTTCATACCACAAATCTCCATTTAGTAAGCAAATAAAGAAAATTCAGCTAACTTTGCCTTTGTGCAAACATGTAAATTGCTCACACTCAAATAAGAAATTACTGCCATCTCAACCAGTTTTTGCAAGAAATCAATCAATTCGAAGATCAATGGAAGAATATGGAACTTGGGAAAAAATATTGCATGTTTGCAAAAAAATATGTATAAATGAAACAAAATAAATTTATTGCTGTTACAACAGTCATTAACGTGTTTTATTTACATCACGCAGGAACACCCATATTGGTTACCTTTAGTAAGAAAAACTTAAGGTTCACCCCTATGTATGGGGACACCCCCTTAAATGCTTTAAAATATTTTTTTGCACTGTAACTTTTGAGAGGGCACCACTTTTGACCTATACAGAAAATTCCATCATCCTAGCTTATGTGGTTTGCAAATGAACTCGATGTGACGCACGGACGAACGGACTGATAAGTCGCAATTTTAGTAGAGTACGAGTGTTGTGCAAAATAATTATAAAATACCCTAAAATCAACAATATATATACTGTGTCCAAAAAATAAGGTGACATTTGAATTTAAACTGCGCGCGTCGAAGGATTTGGAGAATTATTTTTTTTAGGTTGGTGTAACTGTCAAAATTATTCTGGATGATTTCAACGTGAAGGTTGGCAATGAGCTATCTCATCGGGGAACGACTGGAGGATATAGCCTCCACGATGAAACAAATGACAACGGCCAGCGCCTAATTGACTTTGCATGTAGAAGAAATCTGGTCATAGGTTCGACTTGCTTCCCACATCGACGCATTCATAATATGACCTGGGTAGCACCAGATGGCAACACACAAAACCAGATCGATCATGTTCTGATCCAAAAATGTTGGGCCTCGAGCATACTTGACGTCCGTACATACCGAGGAGCCAATTGTAATTCAGATCATTACTTGATCAAATTAAACTATGGATGACGTAGGCCAAAGGCATATTCGGTGAAGACCAGCCCGCTACAAAAATTTGACATCGAAAGGCTCCAAACGGCGTGTGCTGCCGAAAATTTCACGGAGACCCTCGACAACCAGCTGGCTCCCATCTTATCAGATGCATCGTTAAAGACGAGCAACGAGCTCTGGATGGAAGTGAAAGTGGCGTGGCTATCAGGACCGTGGCTGAACAGAAGATCGGACATCAAGCCCGGCGCAAGAGGTATGATTGATTCGATGATGAGTGTCAGAATACGTTAGACAAAAAGAATCAGGCGTACAAAGAATACGTAGGTAGGAAAACCAGGACGAAGAGAGAACACTATGAAAATTTCAGAAGAGTAGCGAATAAGATAATTAGGATCAAGAAAAGCAAATACTATGATGACCAATTGAGAAGTATAGATGTAAGTTTAGCGAGCAATAACAGAAGACAAGCCTACAAAGTAGTGAAAAACCTGAAACATGGTTATCAGCTCAAAACCACGCTCTGTCGTGATGACAGCGGCAATATCATCGCTGATGAAATCAAGATTAAGGAAAGATGGGCATCATATTTCAAGAACCTCCTTAATCCTCCACACAGCTCCCGAACATAGGAGCTTATAGATGTCTGCGGAGAGCTTCCATTGGCCCAACCAACTCTGGGTGAAGTTTGTTCCATCATCAAAGCCCAAAAGAACAATAAAGCGCTGGGCATTGATGAGATTCCAGTGAAGCTCATCAAATATGGTGGCAGTAGTGTTCACCAAGCTATTCACAAAATCATCCAGCACATTTGGCAACAAAAAGATATGCCAAAAGAGTGGAGCCACTCAATTATATTCCCTATGCACAAAAGAAGGTGACAAGCTACAGTGCGAAAATTACAGAGGCATATCACTACTTTGTACGGCGTACAAAATATTTTCTTAAATCTTAGAAAATAAAATCGGATCATACGCCAACAGTATTATTGGGGAGTATCAAGGTGGTTTTAGGGCAGGTTTATCAACAACAGATCAAATGTTCACAATCAAGCAGGTACTTGAAAAATGCTGGGAGTTCAACATAGACGTACACCAAATTTTCGTTGACTTTAAGCAAGCATACGACAGTATTGATCGTAACGTACTGTACCAAATAATGCTTAGTTTTGGCATCCCAGCCAAATTAGTCCGTCTTACCAAAATGACAATGACGTCGACGACCTTCCAAGTCCGCATCAATAACCAACGCACCGATACCTTTGACACAAATATCAAATATCGGACTAAAGCAGGGAGATGGGCTGGCCCCATTGTTATTCAATTTGGCTCTGGAGTACGTCATACGGAAGCTACCTGTCGATACACGAGATACATTAGTATACAAGTCAAGCCAAGTAGGAGGCTAGCATTCTTTGGGGAGTTCCGCCCCCACGTACCCGAGGAAACTCCGCAGGGGGATTGCCGGTCGACAAGAACATTCTTGGAGGCTAGCATTCTTTGGGGAGTGCCGCCCCCACGGACCCGAGGATATGGGGGGTGCCGTGAGGTTCCCTCTTATTGTATCTGGACTACGCTTTGGACAACGAACTGGAATTGACGCTTTGGGCTGGCGGATGTGATGGTTTGGACCTAGTTGCTTTGCACAGTAGCGCCGAGGTGAAACTCGTGTGTGAACGGCTCCAATTCAACTATCATATCGTCTCCGTCCCGGTAAAACCTTGGCAGGCCTCGGAGTACGTTCGAAGTTCGCACCATTGGGTTGGTGGTGTAGGTTCGGTTGAGACGGACTCCCGATTAGCGCTGGTCTGGCTCTGAGCACTTGTCCCCATAAGGGCTTGTGCCAACCCTCGCATGGCCTCCCTGCTCTGCAAAGATAACCATGGGACCAAAAAGGCGACTACACACACGAACGGAGATAGCGGCTCCGAGGGGGGACCCAATAAAATGGAGCAAACAAATGAAACCACAAGCAAACAGGACGCTAGCACGGAGAACCCTTTCAGGCAAAAACCGCTGTTGGCAAGAACACCGATTAAACAAGACACCGATTGCGGGGGGAGGCAGCAAACCCCAGAAACACTGTCAAAGTCAACATCACAGGTTAAATCATCGGAAACAGACCACAGACGGACTAACGAACGAAAGAAGGCAGAGTGCGTTGTGCAACCTGGCATCATTGCGGCCTTTGGGCGCAGTAGAAGGACTATGCGCACCCCGGAGCGCCCAGTGCAAGACGTACACAATCCGGATCAAGCTGCGACACCAACAGAGGCCAGTGTAAGACTGGGGGAGGGAGAAGTTTTGCCGTTGGCCGACGCCACTTCAAACGCGACCCAAGCGATAGAAGCAAAAGGGCTAGGAAACGGGGGCCTCTCCCAAGAGGTGGCGCCAAATAACACAATCGCCCTTGACCGCGCCGAAGAGGAGCGGCTTACTCGGAAAGCGGGGAATATCGTCAAACAACTGAGGGCTGCCTGCGAAGTGCAGAAAAACATAGGCAAGAGTGTCAAGAATGGCATTCTTGAACTGGAGGAGCTTTTTGGCCGCATAACGCACTACAGGCGGAGGTGGCGTGCAACCGAAAAGCACCAAAAAGACACGCTCTCCCTTGAGGCATCAGTGGGTCCTAGCAGCAGCAAAAGAATGGCCGGTAGCCCAATTGAAGGCGACTGTGAAAAAAGGAGGAAGGACGAGACCATAAACGAAGTTGACACTCCAGGCGAGGAGTTTCATGTGGTGCGAAACAAGGCAGCGAAAAAAGCGGCCAAAAAGCTACTACTAGAAAAAACAGACAAAGAGCTCAACCACGAAAAGAACAAAGAACCCCTCGATATACCGCAGAAAACAAAAAGCCAACCGCGGCGCAAACCCTTGCGAGAGGCACTGCTTATTAAACCCACTAAGGGCCGAACCTACGCAGATGTCCTCCGTGAAATTAAAGGAGCGGTCAAGCCAGACGACACCAAAACTGCCATCAAAGCAGTTCGACCAACCCGGACCGGTGGCTTGCTGGTGGAATTCGGGCCAGAGGCCACAAACAAAGATGCATTCCGTGACGCAGTTCAAAAGGTTCTTGGAGATGCGGCAACGGTTGCCTCACTCGAACCAATGGCCACCCTGGAAATCAGGGACCTCGACTGCGTCACGGACAAAGCTGAAGTAGAGGATGCCATTAGGAGGGAGTTCCCCAGCTTAAGTGAAGTCAAGGCAAGATTGACACGTGAAAACACAAGGGGGCAACGCATGGCTATTGTCGAACTAGCTGATAAAGACGCCCAGCAAATCCTGGCGAAGGGCAAAATTAAGATAGGTTGGGTGATCTGCAGGATACGGAGAAGAGCGATCCCTATCCGCTGCTTCAGATGCCTCGAATACGGACACACCGCGTATGGTTGTAGGGGACCCGACAGGAGATCTCTGTGCTACAAATGTGGTGAAACGGGGCACAAAAGAAAGGAGTGCACGAACGAGGTAAAATGCATTCTTTGCAAGGATGCTAAGCTAGCACCCGGTGACGTCAAACATGAGCCGGGGACAGGGAGATGCTGGGTTTTCAAGGAGGCCCTAACTAAAGCCAAATTGATACTCAAATGATTCGTATCCTGCAGGTCAATTTGCACCGAAGCACAAACGCCCAGGACCTACTTGAGCAGTTTGCGAGGGATAAGAAAGCTGACCTCCTGTTGCTGAGCGAGCAACATCATAACAAGGACTCGCAAGCGTGGTACCCTGACAAAACTGGTACCTTGGCCATCTGGGTTCGAGACAGCGCCCGCCTTCAGGTGCAGGGCCATGGACGCGGGGATGGTTTTGTGTGGGTGCGGTGTTCAGGGATAACATATTTCAGTGTTTATCTGACGCCTAACGAGGCAATGCGATCTTTTCGAACCAAACTCGATGCCCTGGAGGACGCTGTCTCGAACACAGAGGGCCACATGCTGGTCGGGGGAGACTTCAACGCTAGAGCCATCGAATGGGGTATGCCACAATCCGACCCAAGGGGAAAGCAAATCTTGGACATGGCGGCCAGAACAGCGCTTTTTGTCCTAAATACTGGTAACACCCCTACTTTCCGCCGCTGGGGTTGTGTAGGAACCATACCCGATGTGACACTCGCTTCGGAGTCCCTGGTACCTAGAGTACACAACTGGCGAGTACTAGAGGACTACTCGGCTAGTGATCACCAGTATATAGCTGTTGAGATTCACGACGGTGCCACTCTGCGTTCATATGCCCAAACTTCAATCCTCGGATGGAGGACTGGGAGGATGGACGTCGAGAGGTTCACTGACGCGCTTACGGCAGGCGCACCGTCGCTGGGAGCTCCGCCAGGGAGTGGAGGGCCTACAGCCAAGGACTTGGTGAACTCAACTATGAGTACCATCATAGCTGCTTGCGAGTCTTCCATGCCCCGTCGGAGACCCCGACATGGTAAGCCTCCAGTATACTGGTGGTCAAATGAGATCGCCGAACAAAGAAGCGAGTGTCACAAACTTCGGCGAGAGGCCCAGCGGGCGTGAACACGGGAGGAGGCAGACACTAAGCTAGCAGCATACAGGTCCGGCAGGAAATATCTTCGCAGGCTTATCAACAAGAGCAAGGCCCGATGCTGGCAAGACCTCGTGGACGATGTAAATAGGGATCCGTGGGGCCTTGGCTACAAGCTGGTCATGGGGAAACTTGGTGCCCTACGGAAGCCTTGTATACATGACGCGGAAAAGATGGACGCGATAGTGCGGGGACTCTTCCCCGCCCATCCCGTCCGTGTTGATGCTGTCCATGGTGAAACAGCAGTCGAGTGCCCACTCTTCACACAGCTGGAACTGGAGGAGGCAGTCCTCTCCCTGAAAGCGAGGAAGGCTCCAGGTCCAGATGGTGTTCCAACTGAGGTTTTGCAGCTCGTCTATCACCATTGTCCTAACTTGCTGCTCAGCACATTCAACGCTTGCCTACGGGACGGGGTTTTCCCGGTACGATGGAAGGTGGCGAGGCTCGTGCTGGTCAGCAAGGGGAAGGGAAATCCCGAATCGCCGTCTGCATACCGCCCGTTATGCATGCTAGACACGGCTGGGAAAGTGCTAGAGAAACTCATCAAGGGAAGACTCACTGACGCGATTCGTGCTGCTGGGGACCTATCTCCTCGGCAGTACGGCTTTAGAGCAGGAAGTTCTACTATTGATGCGATTGCAGAGGTGGTGAACGCGGTCCAAAAGGCAGAGGCATATAGTCGCACCAAGCGACGGATCGTCCTGTTGGTGACACTCGACGTCAGGAATGCCTTCAACTCCGCTAGATGGGTGGATATTCTGGACACGCTGGAATATCCAGAATATCTAATGCGGCTTTTGAGGAACTACCTTAAGGATTGAAGCCTGCTCTACGACACGAAACAGGGCCAACGAAGGATGGAAATTACCTCGGGTGTTGCCCAGGGATCTATCCTTGGTCCGGACCTGTGGAACGTGTCTTACGACGGGCTACTGAGACTTGAGATGCCAGATGAGTCGGGCTTGGTCGGCTATGCGGATGATGTTGCGGCCCTGGTCGCCGGATGCACCGTTGAACAAGCGCAACTTAGGCTAGGTATGCTAATGCGCCGAGTGAGGGACTGGATGACTGCTCGCGGGCTCAGTTTAGCACTGGAGAAAACCGAAGTGGTCATCTTGACAAAAAAGAGAATCCCTAGAGTAAGGATGATCAGTATTGGAGATATACAGATCGAATCGAAGCCAGCAGTGAAGTACCTGGGGCTACTGATCGACTCGAAGATGAGTTTCTCTGAGCAAATCAGGGCAACGGCTGAGAAGGCTGCTTCGGGAATATCGGCCCTGAGTCGACTTATGGCCAACGTAGGGGGACCCAGCCCATCAAGAAGACGCCTCTTGATGAGTGCTGTAGGGTCAGTGCTACTGTACGGAGCAGAGGTATGGGGCGACGCTCTCAGCAAGGAGGTATACCGAAAACGATTGGCACAGGTACAGAGAAGAGGAGCACTGAGAATTGCATCTTCGTATCCAACAGTCTCCGACTCGGCGGTGAGAGTGATTGCAGGCGTGATACCTGTCGCCCTCCTTGCTAGAGAGCGCCGCGTTATTTACCTGCGCCGAAACGAGGATGCGAGGGAGATGGTTGTCCGCGAGGAGAGACAACGCTCGCTCAACGATTGGCAGCAGTCTTGGAGGAATTGCACGAAGGGAAGGTGGACTGCGCGCCTCATCCCGGATGTGAGACCGTGGCTAAATCGAAGGCATGGTGAGACTGACTTCTATCTGACCCAGCTTTTGAGCGGGCACGGGTGTTTTCAGTCTTACCTGCACAAGATCGGCAAGCCACGGTCCCCCGATTGTCGATTTTGCCCAGGAGAGGAGGACAATGCCTGTCACACATTTTTTGCGTGTACCAAATGGGCCAGGCTGCGAAGGGAACTCTACAGGGAGATGGGAGAGCTCACCCCGGATAATATAGTTGCGGTGATGCTCGAATCGGTTGACAAATGGAACCAGGTGGCACATTATGCTCGGGCAGTCCTAAAATATAAAAGGGACTCACAGCAGCCGGAGGCACTGGGGCTGGGGGATCGCTCTTCTGGCAATTCCTCTTCCCCCCTCCCCTCCCGCTAGGAAAGGGACTCCCCAGCTTGAAGGCGCCCCACGGCGTAACAAAACGAGACCTGGCCCGAAGTAATGTGTCAAACGGTTCCAGGCTAGGTTCTCAGATTGACAGGGGAGGTGTTTAGTGGGTAGTCCAAAGGTATCCTCCATGGGAGTCCCACACTGCCAGACTCGGCGGGCATAAATGCCTTCACCTCCCTACCACAAAAAAAAAAAAAAAAAAAAAAAAAAAAAAAAAAAAAAAAAACGCCAAGTAGTGGCCTATGCGGATGACATCAACGTTCTGTCGAGGTCACTAAAAACTGCCAAAGAACTCTTCCTGAAACTCGACAGTGAAGTAAAACTAGTAGGGCTACAAATCAACGAAAATAAAACAAAGCTCATGACGCAGTCGAGGAAAAATACCCCAAATACACAAATTCTCACACTTGGCGAATACAGTATCGAAAATGTTAGCGAATTTGTGTATTTAAGCGCTAAAATAACGAAAACGGGCAATGAAAGAGACGAAATGCAACGAAGAATACAGCTCGCAAATAAAATATTTTATTCAGCATTGACGATCTTGAAGCCCATCTGCATACACAGGAAAATAAAGCTCCAAGTATACAAATCTGTGATAAAACCTGTGTTATGCTATGAGTGTGAAACATGGACCCTAACCCAAGCATCCGCAAATATATTGAACGCCTTTGAGCGAAGGGTCCTGAGGCGAATAATTCGAGCGAAGCTAGATGGGGACCAATGTCGAATTCCATACAACCATGAGCTGTATGAAATTTTTGACGAACCGGAGGTCTCAAGGATTGTAAGACTGCGGAAGCTGCAATGGGCTGGATGGCTGGATGGGTATTGGTTGAGAGAACTGAAGGCCGGCGGCCAGTGGGGAAACCGAGGAAACGCTGGTCTGACTCGGTCGACGAAGACAGTTCATCCCTGCTTGGATTTCGGAATTGGAGGACGCGGTCAATGGACCGAGACAGTTGGAGGCGCTGTTTGGAGGAAGCGAAGGGCCAAAAGGGGCTGTAGTGCCATTAAGAAGAAGAAGTACGGTCAGTGACATCTATGTCAAATTTACATGTCAAAATATTCATTAGTGTTTGAAATACGCGTCGTTTTGTGAGCTGCTAAAAGTGTGTTTTTCGTTTATTGCGATATCGAAATTTGTTGAATTTCCAATAAATTTTGTTTGCGGAATCAATTTCCTGCTGCGGATACGTTGAGGATGGGGCAGAAAGCCTTTGGTGATGAGACTTTGTCTAAAAAAACTGTTTACAAATGGTATAGTGAGTTCCAAGCCGGCCGTGAACGTGTCGAAGACGAAGAGCGTCCTGGCCGACCATCAACCTCTTCTCTTCTTCGATTATCGTGGTGTTGTGCATTCTGAGTTCCTTCCGCCGGGCCAAACAGTCAACAAGAAATATTATTTGAACGTAATGCGTCGTTTGCGTAACGCTATCCGCCTAAAAAGGCCGGGATTGTGGAAAGACAATTCTTGGTTTTTAAAACCACGATGATGCACCATCTCATACTGCACTCGTAACTCGTGATCATTTTGCCAGAAACTCAACCCATATCGTTCCGCAACCACCGTATTCACCTGATCTGGCGCCGTGCGACTTCTGGCTGTCCAGCAAGCTCAGTAGACCGCTCCGTTTTGCTACGATAGAGGAGATTCAAGCCGCAGCGAAAACGGAACTGAAGGCCAACCCGGAAACGATGCGTTTCTCAAACACTTATGAATATTTTGGCATGTAAATTTGACATAGATGTCACTGACATATATATATATATATATATATATATATATATATATATATATATATATATATATATATATATATATGTATATATATATATATATATATATATATATATATATATATATATATATATATATATATATATATATATATATCGTGACTCCCAAAGAGATCCACACAAGTAAGAAATGTTGCTTTTTTTTTTCAATTTATGCTTCAATCCATAACACAAAAAGAAAAAGGAAATATTATTAATTGAACAAAACATCAGTTCGATAATTTTACTCAAAAAATAGAAAATATACCGCAAAATGAGAAGTAAAACGAAGGATTAAAAAAGAAGCACAAAAATATGACGCCCCAAAAAGATCCGCACAACAAGGAAACTTGGGCAAACATGTGCATTTTTATGTAAAAAGAACACATTTGAGTGACCTCTTTATAGCATATCGTCTTCAGTGATAAAGTCGGTAATAGATCCGGGCAGATCATATCTAATGTTGATCACAAACTGCGTGTTGTTCGTAGCTTAAAAAAACGTTGTGCTTTTTAAATTAAAATGGGCAAATACACGTCTCTAGAGAAGATCCAGTCGGTGGTTTCTAACCATATGGAAGGTAAAAATGTTGCAGAAATATGTTCGAGCCTCAACATGAAACGTAGAACTGTTTACGACATTCTCCGGAGGTATAAAGAGGAAGGCAGAATAGACTTGAAGCATAGACTTGAAGCATAATGTTCTAACGAGGCTTGAAGAACGCTCTCTCGTCCGGAAAATTTAAAAAAAATCCAAAACTGAGTGCTCCAAAAATTGCGAGTGAAGTGTTCGCAAAATTTAAGAAAAAAGTAGGGTGTGAAATAGTTCGACGAGTTTTGAGAAATGCTCAATACAATGGACGTGTTGCACGGAAAAAAATCATTCATCAGCGAAGTGAATAGAAAAAAGCGTTTAAATTTCGCTAAAGAATTTATATTAAAGGAAGTCATTTATTGGGAGGATGTGATTTTTGCCGATGAAAGCCAATTCAACGTTTTTGGCTCGGATGGACGTGTTATGGAGTGGCACAAGCTCAATGAAGAATTGAGTCCAATTAACCTCAGGCCTACAGTGAAACACGGAGGTGGCAGTTTGATGGTTTGGGGATGCGTATCTACTCGTGGTGTTGGTGAATTAGTATTTATAGATGGTATCATGGATTCCCGTCGATATTTAGACATTTTGAAGTAAAATTTGCGAAAAAGCGCTGCTAAAATGGGCATTTTGGATTCGTTCAAATATTACGAAGACAATGATCCCAAACACGCATTGTTCAAGAATGGCAGCTGTACAATTGTCCAAAAGTGGTTCATCCTCCTCCTCAGTCACCGGATTGTAATCCCATTGCAAATCTCTGGGATGAATTGGACCGTAGAGTTCATAGCACGCCAATTTGTTCAAAAACGGAGCTCGAGAAAAGGCTTCGTGAAGAATGGGTGAAAATGTATGTAGAATACCTGCGGAAAATCATCTACAGTATGCCAAATCGATTAAAATGTGTCATTGAACAAAACAGACTTGCAAAAAAATACTAGCTTACTAAAATTTTTGTTTATTTTTACAATTTAGCTCTTGTGCGGATCTTTTTGAGAGACGATATTTTCTGTTTTTTCATGGAATTTCCTTTGTTTTGGTATATTTAAAGTGAGAAACTATTTTATTTATGTGATCTGTAAGACTGTTATGTTCTGCTCATAATAAAATGTTTTAAAAAATTTTCCCGTTTTTAAGTGCCTTATAAAATGAGAAAGGAGGAAAATTTCTTACTTGTGCGGATCTTTTTGGGAGTCACTGTATATATATATATATATATATATATATATATATATATATATATATATATATATATAAATATATATATATATATATATATATATATATATATATATATAAATATATATATATATATATATATATATATATATATATATATATATATATATATATATATATATATGTATATATATATATATATATATATATATATATATATATATATATATATATATATATATATATATATATATAAATGCATGGGCCAAAGTGATAACCTTCTTCCATTTGGAAGTCAGTTTAAAATAGCTTTATATATTGTACTATTCTGATCAATTTAACAATCCAAAATTATCAAGAATTTGCACGGAAGAGAAGTAGTTAACTCAATTCTCATGTCATGAACATATCTAAATTGGTTTCGGAGCGATTTAATTAGCAGTTACATCAAAAATTTTTTTTACGAAATCTCATAGGAATATAATTCTTTGACCCTTCCGATCAACCGTTAATGAGAAAGTTCACATAATTAATCACTGCCGCATTCATGAAATTTTCACTAGGCCCTTGATCCATGATCTTTAATAAGTCCTTACCATTAATAGATATTAGCAAAAAACAAACAGATTAAAAAACTGAAAATTCTTTAAATTACTTTTCTTCTGTTAAAACCTGATCCGGATTCCACGGTATTCAACTTTTTCATGCATCCCGCATAAGCAATGACAAAATTAATAACATTTCCAACTCTAATTTGTAATCATTCCTCCCGGGATTCCTTCCGTTCACGATTATTGTGATAAAAACTACATCAAACATGACAAGGAATGTTAACGCCATGCCACCACAATTGAATGGGTCGATTCAGATGGCTTTATCTGTACGTAAATATTATAATGGCTCGATATGTGGTCTCCAAAAGATCGACGTCGGGAATCGTTTAACGTGAACATCTCGTTGGAGCGCGCATCTTACATTGTATTGTTCAGGTTCGGATACATTCATCCAAGGCATCTTCACTTTCTGACTGCACGCGTCTAAGCGGATTACCATAGGCGTACGCCAAGCCCTGTCATGTGGCTTTTTGTTGCTAATCTATCCGGATTTGTATCTAAGAGATACTCGAATCAGATATCGACGGCATCGGATTTGACGATTGTAAAGTGTAGTGACTCCGAGCTGAACGCGACTGGTTGGGGGATCGCAATTAATTCACCTTCTGACTTTTTTCATAGCTCCTGCGTAATTTGAATACCGTTTGAATTGAGAGATTAAGATAGATTTGTAGTTTGTAGTATTTATAGTATTGTTATCGGTACTCGTGATCGTGCCTTTGATGTCTGCATTAAACCCAGACGGCCTTTGCGAACATTTGTAGAATACCAATCAATCGATGATTTATTAATTAATGAAAGCAATTCAAATCATTCAGGGTAAGAAGCGAAATTTGACCGTCGCATTGTGTTGTCGGGATGGTCAAACGAATTTCGACGGCGGGATGATATTCAGAGCAGGTGACAGGTACCTCGTGATTTCCTTATTGTTGTTTGTATTGTTGGTGGTCACTGACCTATCCCCAGCTTCAATTCGTTACTTAATATGAAAAACGGGAAAAGGTCAACAGACGTTGACTTATAGGCTGTAACATGAAGTTTTTATTTATATACTTCAGAAATAATTGTACACACAAAAAATCAGTACACTAATATCCAAGAGGTCATTCACACATAGTAAGTTTTTTGCCCTTTTTTAAAGGAATGGCTAGAATTTTAAGGAGCAAGAAACATATAGCAATATACTTCATTTAAAATGTTTTGTTAGATACTTGTGATGAGAAGAATGAGGTTGCAACTGAATAGAATCACTAATTAACGCAAACACATTTCACACTTATTGTAATCATAAGAACTATGTAATCATAAGAACTATATTTTTCATAATTAAGAATGAAAATTGTAGTATACAAAATTGACTGAATATGTAGCTCAACACCAAAGTAGAATTTAAGAGCAATGAGTACAAAAAAAAACCTTGAATTTAATAATGTCTTGTTATTATTGGCTTAAATATTGGATCGAGCCAAAAACATTATTTTAGTTGTTTTCTTTTAAGTTTTTAGTATAATAATTGTCCAAACGATGAGTCCATGAAGAAAGGGTCTGCCGATAGACTGGCAAATGCTAGCAAGCTATAAGCCCCCGAATTCCAGTAGCCAGCGCCGCTTAGTGATTGCGTAATCGTGTTTATTAGTTTGCTTATGCAGAATCGATTTTTCAAATTTTCATAGCTTTGCAAAGCTACATTACAAACAATTTTTTTCTTGGCTGAATGTGTATTATAAATAAGACTTGAGAGAGCTTTGAGCTTTGTCCACCATCTATAAAGGCCACGATCAACTCTTGGGGTTGATATAGAAAATATGCATCTATTGTCGAGACTCAGATACCCCAAAATCTACGAATTTCTATACGACTCTTTTTGGCATACATGCATAAGGCTCTCGATGCAACATGTATTGATGGAAAAGCAAAGACTAGTCTCGAGGTCATAATACCAAGAGAAGGTCTCCCTATGGATTTTGATTCTCTTCGAGGTATGTATTTTCGCTTCCATGAAGAGCTTGTAGTCACGATAGATCGCATGCAAGTTCAAACTACATCTCCTCGCTTCAAAGGACTAGGGAATAACACAACAAATTTTTTCGTCCCCAATAAGACGCCTGTTTAGCAAGTCCTTAAATTGCAGTGATATCCGATATAAATTAAATCAATTATTCCTTGACGCAAAATTTTGCTATTTGAAATTTTATCTCTGAAAGAAACTTAGCTTAATGATACACATAGAAATGAAGAGATTCTATACAGTGATCGGACTATCTTCAGAGACGATCGAGACTTTCACAACACTGGAAAATCAAGAGGTGTGTCAGTTGCAGTTCACAACTCTCTATCAAGTGGGCTCATAAGCACCACCTTATATACATTTTTCCAG
Organism: Odontomyia ornata; assembly: GCA_963969285.1. Classification (NCBI taxonomy): domain Eukaryota; kingdom Metazoa; phylum Arthropoda; class Insecta; order Diptera; family Stratiomyidae; genus Odontomyia; species Odontomyia ornata. Next base: position 305,571,229 of record OZ017739.1, read on the forward strand.
CATAGAGTGGGTCATATATCTAGCAATAAGCTTAGCCTCTATCTTGGCGTGCCCTATGTCTCTCCAAATTCTTCCAAAATCGTCTACAACGTAGTCATCGAAACCATTTCTTCTCTAACTGCATCTATTAAAGAAGATGATATAATAATTATCGCTGGCGACTTTAATCAACCGAATCTGAAATTTGTAAACGACGAAGCCGATAATCGGCTTCTCCCAATCAATCTTCTTGAGAGTCAGGATTTTAATTTGATGAGCGCTTTTCATGGCAACGATTTGCAGCAAATCGCTCCGACGCCCAACCAAGATGGAGATTAGTTAGACCTAATTTTTACTAACGCTTATGACGATGCAGTGGTCAATCAAACTGATGAGCACGAGAAACTTTTTCGTAACAGCCTTCATCACTCTGCAATTAATATTGAGACTTTCACTCCTGACGTTGCTAACCCTATTTCATACAATAAATCAATTGTATACGACTTTCGCAATGCTGATTATGAAAGTATCAATAAACATCTTTTCGCTGTTGGTTAGACTGGTACACTTTTGACATTAGGCTTAGAAGAAGCGTTATCCTGTTTTTATCAAATAACTCTTGACGCCGTTGAAAAGTATGTACTTAAAATTAAGAAAAAAGATAAGTTGTCTGAACCTTGGTTAAAAAGTGATCTTAGATATTTACAAAATCAAAGGAACAAATATTATAGAATTATCAAAAGCAAGAAAGATGTCAGCGATGATATTAAATCAAAATACTATGAGCTTGCAAATGAGTTTCAAAGAAAATCTCGAGAAGCATATGAAGTATTATGTTAATTTGATTGGTGAAAATTTTATTAAAGACCCAAAAAAGATCTTTGAATTTGTAAATATCAAGCGCTACCCTTCATCGATTTTTTTCAAGGATCCAGTTTCTTGTTCCCCAGAGCAAATCTGCGAGGTTTTTGCAAATTACTTTAAAGAAGTTCATTGTAATCCTTATACCCACCAAATCCCATTTCGGAAATAACTTCATTGGCATTGATTAACGATGTTTCAATTTCTGAGGAAGAAGTTGCTCATGCGATTGGCAATTTTGATGCCAATAAGAAACCTGGTCCCGATCTCTAGTTTTCTCATTCAGTGCAAATAACAATTAACCAGGCCATTCTCCATCATTTTCAAAAAATCACTCTCTAGTGGCATCTTTCCTTCTTACCATAAGAAGAATGATGAACGGTGAACGGATATTATTATCCATTCCAAAGCTTTTTGAACAAATACTTTGTAACAAGATCTCCCCTATGATAGAACTGCGGTTTAATGAAGAGCAGCATGGGTTCAGAAAAAATAGATTTAATAGCCCCAATCTCATAATGAAATCAAGTATTTTGTGTGAGATGAAAAAGGGTCTCCAGTTTGATGCAATATATACCGATTTTAGCAAAGCATTTGATCGTGTAAATCATGAAGTTTTGATTAGCAAACTCCGTGATTTCGGAATTACTGTCCACTAACTCAGTTGGATCCTTTCTTACCTTACAGACCGCACTCAAGTTGTCAAATTTCAAGGATGATTATCGAAACAAATTCAAGAAGGAAGTCATCTTGGGCCTCTTTTGTTTAATATTTTCAAAACTGATCTCTCAGCAGTTTTACATGATGCACCTCATCTTTTTTATGCAGATGACCTTAAAGTTTACCATGTCATACCATCTCTATCCAATATGATAATTCTCCAGTCCAAGCTTAACACTCTCTCTCTCTGAATGGTTTTGTAATTACCATCTCTCGCTAAACTTGGGAAAGTGCCAGGTGATAAGTTTTTCAAGAAAATGGAGCCTTCTTCTGTTTGACTATCAAAAATAACCACTTTATTTAGTGCAAATTTAAAATAAGAGCAGTCCAAGTGCTTTTCAACTTCCGAGTGGTGAGGCGGGAACGCCTCCAGAAAAGACAAGTGAATCAGTGTTATGAGTGTAAAATATCTGGACAAATGCCACATGCATTATCGATGCGTCGAATGGAAGGACGTTCATGCTCCCGGTGAGTGCAAATTGGCTCAGACGGAGCCAAAAGGGAAATTATACTGTGTTAACTGCGGTGTTTTTGGTCATCCAGCATCATATCGAAGATGCTTTCTATAACAAAATGCGAGAGTAAAATTTGTTCCGAAGCAAACCCTAGTACACCGCAAGGCGTTACCTCCGAACTTCTACAAGCCCGGAGTATCATTTGAACTCGCCACTAGAGGACCAGCAAATGCTGCAAATACTATAAACAATGTAGGTGGCAATATTGAGTTGCTTCTCAAAATTTCCCAGCAACTTAATTCTTTATCGGAGAGAATCGATAAACAAAATATGAAAATTAATTTTGTATTTTAGCGTTTAGGCATTTCAAATGCCTCATAATAACTTATCACATTCCAATAGATAGGACTCATTTCATCTCGATCAACGTCAACTCTATTGTTACTATACATTGACGTGATTATCTCCTTGTATTCATTGTTGAGTAAAAGCCTGACATCATACTTCTCACTAAAACCCACCTCAATTCATGGCAATCCATGACATCCAATTATTTTGAATCCATAAGAAACGATAGGATAAACCTATTGTTTGAAAAATATTGAAAAAGTCGAATTCAAAAACTTTGAATCTCTTTAAGCGTCCGTTATCAAAATCTCACTGCCAGGTGGGGATAACCTCTTCGTTATCTCTGCCGATGCAACTGGTGGAACTGTTTTCAAGCTCAACGAGGAGCTCAATTTCTTGTTTGAAATATTCGAATTGAACAGGCTGCATGGTTATTATATTCATGCTGGTGACTTGAACACCAAGCATACATCATGGTTGAACGCCACCAATAATCCAAAAGGTGTGCTCCTGAAATCGAGGATAACAGAGAACTAAATTGAATACAGGTGCAACCTATATTGGTTGGAGCTCCCAACATACCCTAGGACAAATTCATATTTGGACCTCTGCATTGCTGACGCAAGACTTGAATTCAACTTTAATTGTCCTCATAGGAAACTGCAGATGCTTCCTTATGATAGCGACCATAACGCAATCGTAATGGAAATCAATCATCACAGGGATGATTTCTTCCTTATTCCAGTTCAACATGAAAATCATCGTTTGAATTTCAAAACAACAGACTGGGGAAAGTTTCAAAAGAAGTTTAATCGGGAGTACCAGAAGCAATGTCCCCCTTCTGATGATGGCAACTCTTGCTCAATGGTTCATAATGACAGAAATCTAACCAACGATGAAATAGATCTCTATTTGTCGAAGTTAGAGAAGCTGACATTGGTAACGATTGAGAAAGTCGTTCCCAAGATTAAGCATCGAAGCAACATGGAAGGACCACCATCGCAAGGTTGATTGGATTGAAAAGCCTCCTTCTCACACGAGTCAACAATATTTATCGACGATTTTTGGACTACAATCTTCCCTCGTTGGCTTTGTTGAAATGATACCTCAAAAATGTCCGGAACTTAATCCGGTCATACTTCACGAGTGAGGTCAGCAATCTATGGGTGGAAGAATTGAGGGGTACTAGCACACAGGACCCAGATGGCGTTTTCGTGAAAGTGAATAGCATATTCCGTAAGAAGTCTCGGGTGAAGGTATCGAATCTTGAAGTTACTAGTGATGAGATAAATCTTCTCAATAGGGCTGGTAACGAAATTGATAGTACGACTCCGGATAGAAATCGAAACAGGATTATATGTGAGGGATTGCATAAGTTTACCCTCATTGAAACACATTTTGAATTGGTTCATCTACCAACCCTGAGAGAGGGAATGAAATATTTTCAGAGCTCGTTGAAGCAAATGTTTCCGACTTCAAATTACGCCTGAATGGTGAATCAATTCTTCATTTCAATGAAACATTAACATCTGACCTCATACCAAGCTTGAATCTTATTGATTAGTTTGTCAGCTATGAAGACTTGTGTTTCATATTTCGCAAGATAAACAACAAGAAATCATGTGATACTGATGGTATTCCAAATGTAGTTCTCCGACATTTGCATGAGGTTGCTAAGGTATTTCCGATCTTGAAGAAGGAATAGAATCTTCATGCTCTAAAAGCTATCGCCCAATCAGCATGCTGCCCAACATCAGCAAAGTGTTTGCAGTGATAATCATCAAAGCATTCAATGCCCACATTGAGAAAGATGAGTTGATGCCGAACTGCCAATTCAGTTTTCGTGACCGGCATTCAACCACACATGCAATAACGAAAGTAATTTCAGACATCTGTTAGAAATTAAACAACAGAGAATGTGTTGGAACGCATCTCATTGATATGGGGAAAGCCTTCGATACGGTGTGGTTAGATGGACTAGTTTTTAAACTCCTTCAGGACAGGTTCCCTAAACACCTTGTCACCATGATGTGCAATATGTTATACGGGAAATCATTTGTTGCTAATGATGGAAATCTGATAACAATGCGCGAATTCAAGGTCTTGAATGGTCTACAGCAGGGAAAAGTTACTGCGCCTCTGCTCTCCTCAATATTCATTCGCAAGCCATTGATTGGCTTTGATTTTAACGTCTTGCAAATGCGATCATTGATAGCATTTGCTGATGATCTGATCATCTATACGGCAGACCGAAAAGCTACAATAGTTCAGAGCGATCTCCACAAAATGTTCAGTGATGTGCAGTTGTACATTGACAATTGGTGAATGAAAATCAATGCACAGGTGAGCGAAACAATTTTGTTCGGACAATGCTGCAGGGGTCACTCAAGACCTGAAACGTAATTGGAAGGATTTCCACATCATGGCTGGCGAGGGTAGTTCAGAACGGGTTCCACATAAATCCTGTGCTCGATACCTCGGTGTTCATTTCGATCAGTATCTGTACTATACTGAACATGCTCAAAATCATGCTCAGTAAAGCACAAAAAGTAATGATGGCCTTACGAAGACTCTTCTAGTCCAGATACATTGATCAAAAGGTCAAAATTATCTGTTTCGAGACCCTGGTTAGACCAGTTTTATATATGGATATCAGATTTGGTACAACCAGAGTGCTAGTGCTGTGGAAAGATTAAGAATTTTTGAAAGGAAATGTCTTAATGCATGTGCTTGCTTGTACAGAAAGCCTGAGATGAATTGGAAGCGTTATATATCGAATATAAGAATTTATCAAACTGCTCAAGTGACAAGAATCGATATCTGCATATTGAAACTTCTTCGGAATCATATCGCAAGATTTGTAACTGGGAGTGAAAATCCTTGGATTTCACAGCCCTTCCAAAAATGATTTTGGAATAGTGTTGGTTGTTTTTTTTTTCCTCCTTTTTCCAATCAAATCATAAAATATGTAATAATCTTAATTAATTTGAGTTCCCTACAGTTTTGTGTACAAAATGTGTTTAACTGATAACGTATAAATTTGGAGAACCTTTTGGGCCATTAAGTTTGTGTATTTTTATTGTTTGGAATCAGCTTTATATTCTTTTAAAGTTTATAACGATTAGTATTGAATAAAGCGCATTTGACTAGGTGAAGCTTTATTTTAGGTTTTAGGAACTGCCCCCCGATCGATTGGTGAGGGTCCCGTAGAGCTGTCACGTGTCACATGTTATTCATTACCAGCGATGTTTTGAGTTGCTGCTGAAGTCACCGGAGAAGTTGAACGCAGTGGAGTAGTCCTAGAATCTACAGCACGATCCGGGGTTTTTAGAGCCGATAACTTTGCCAGCGGTTTACCTCGAGCTAAGATGTAAAGTCCTTGTGCAGGCGTATTTGAACCGCTAATACATTACTGTTGTCTTGTCAGCGTAAGCCATTTCGTCTCGTTATTAACATCAGCGGCTAGTTCAAATGAAGAAGCAACGGTTCATCGTTTGAAGCAAGTATGTTTTTGTTATGGATGTCGTTAAAATGGACCGTGAATGTATTCATCTTTGGTGTCGGCATATCGTAGTTTGAGTACAAAAGCCTTCTTAAATGAATGTAATTTTGTCAACCCAACTTGTTTATTTTTTTTTCGTTGTTGTAGTTTTCATCTGTCAAAGTCAAAAGTTATTTATTCAATACTAATCGTTATACATATCAAAGGATTATAAAAGTGATTCCAAATAATACAAATACGAAAACTTAATGGCCTAAATGGTTCTCTAAATTTATACATTATCAATTAAAAACATTAAATTAAAATTGTCATATCAAATTCAACTTAATCAAAATTATAACATATTTCACGATTCAATTTGGAAAAAAGAAAAAAAAACCAGCCAACACTATTGAAAATTTTTTATAATTTTAACACATCAGTGAACTTTTATCCAAAATCTAATTCTAATCAAATTCAATAAAAAACCTTATCTTATATTAAAAAATGCTTTCAAAATATTCCTAACCTAAACGTTAAACCTTATCTCTAAACCTAATATGATAAACAAAACTTATACCTATCCTTAATATTCAAATCTAATTAATAGCACAAACAAACAAAACTACATGTAACAATAATAAGCTGAAACTCAAAACTATGCAACGGAAAACATAAACCAAAAATTTATTAATACAAATAATTTAGACGTTGTCATTCAGCCAATACCAAGATCGCTCCATTCTAGCACGACCAACCTCAACAAGTCTACCATTGGGATTATTGGTCTCGTGAACTCAAATTCGGGGAATATTTTATCTTCTTATCAATGTCCGTCTATATATGTGATATATAATTGGGACATCGTCAGAATAAAAAAAATACCGATTCATGTTCAAATATACGAATGCTTCGAGAGGAATGAAGCCGGTAGCCAGACAAGTCTCAACATGAGCATCTGTAGGATGGAAAGGCTGAGAAATCCAAAGGTTTTCACTAGCAGTTACAGATCCTGCGATATGATTCCGAAGCAGTCACAATGTGAAGATGTCGACTTTTGTAACTTTAGCAGCTAGATAAATTCTTCTATTCGATATATAGTGCTTCCAATCCATCTCTGGCTTTCTGTACAAACCAGTATATGCAGGAAGACATTTCCTTTCAAAAAAACTTAGTTTTTCGATAGTACTAGCAATCAACAGATAACTTTGACCTATTAAAGAGTCGTCAAAGGGCCATGAATAGTTTTCTGCTTTACTGAGCATGATTTTGACGTGTTCAGTATAATACAGATACTGATCGAGATGAACACTGAGGTATCAAATACAAGATTCATGTGGAACCCGTTCTGAACTACCCCCACCAGCCATTATGTGAGAATCCTTCTAATTACGTTTCAGGTCTTTACTGGCCCCCTGCAGCGTTGTCCAAAACGAAATTCTACGCATTGATTTTCATTCGCCAATTGTCGGTGTAGAATTGCACATCACTGCACAGTTTTGAAGATTGGTCTGAACTATTGTAGCTTTTTTGTCTGCCGTATAGATGACCTGGTCATCAGCAAAGGCTACCAAATATCGCGATGGCTTGACGTTAAAATCAAACCATTCAATAACTTGCGAATGAATATTGAGAAGAGTAGAGGCGCAGTAACTGTTCCCTGCTGTAGACGATTCAAGACCCTGAAGTCACGCATTGGCGTCAGATTTTCATCATTAACAACAAATGATTCCCCGTATAACATATTGCACATCATGGCGACAAGGTGTCTGAGGAACTTGTCTTGAAAGAGTTTAAAAATTAGTCCATCTTACCGTACCGTATCGAAGGCTTTCTCCATGACGATGAGACACGCTTGAGCACATTCTCTGTTATTTAGCTGCCAACAGATGTTTGAGGTTAATTTCATTATCACATGTATGCTCAAATGCCTGGCACGAAAACCAAACTAGCAATTTGCCATCAACTCATTTTCCTCAATGTGGGCGCTTAGCACTTCGTTCAATATCACTTCAAACACCTTGCTGATGTTAGGCAGCAAACTGACTGGACGATAGTCTTTAGGGCATGAAGATTCTTCTCCTTTCTTCAAGATTGGAAGTACCGTAGCCTTTTTCCACTCATTTGGTAAAAATTAGTTGCTCAATATGTTGTTGAACATTATGCAATAATTCCTAATAGCAACCTCAGGCAAATGTCGGAGAGCTACATTTGGAACACCTTTAATACCACATAATTTTTTTTGTTTATCTCCCAAATATGATACACAAGTCTTCAAAACTGACAAAATAATCAATAAGATTCAAGCTCGGTATGAGGTCAGATGTTAATGTTTCATTGAAATGAAGAAGAGATTCACCGTTCAGGCTTGATTTGAAGTCGGAAACTTTTGCTTCAACGACCTCTGAAAATGTTTCATTCCCTCTCTCAGGGTTCGGTAGATAAATCAACTCAAAATGAGTTCCAAGCAGGGCAAGTTTATGCACACTATCACACATAATCCTGTTACCATGTCTATACAAAGTTGTACCAGCCCTATCAAGATGGTTTATCTCTTCACTAGCGACTTCAAGATTCAATACCTTCACTCGAGACTTCTTACGGAATAAACTTTTCACTTTCGTGAAAACGCCACCTGGACCATCGGGGCTAATACCCCACAGTTTTTCCACCCATTGATAGTTGCTTTTACCCCTGCAGCATGAACGGATTAAATTCCGGACATGCTTCAGGTGTAATTTCAAGAAAGCCAACGAGGGTTAGTTGTAGTCCAAAAATCGCCAAAAAATATTGTTGGCGCATGTAAGAGAAAAGCTTTTCAATCTTTTCAACCTTGCAATGGTAGGTGTTTCATATCCTTTCATATTGTTTCGATGTTTAAGCTTGGGAACTACTTTCTCAATCGTTTCCAACGTCAGCTTCCCTTACTTCAACAAATAGAGATCTATTTCATCATTAGTTTGATTCCTGTCGTTTGGAACCATTGAGCAAGAGTTGCCATCATCAGAAGGAGGACATTGCTTCTGGTGACCCCGATTAAACTTCTTTTGAAACTTTCTCCAATCGTTTTTTTTTTTTTTAATTCAACCGATAATTTTCATGTTGAACTGGAATGAGGAAGAGATCACCCCTCTACAATTGGGTTATGATCACTATCATTTGGAAGTACCTGCAGTTTCCGTTGATGACAATTAAAGCTGAATACAAGTCTTTCGTCTGCAATGCAGAGGTCCAAGTATGAACTCCGACCCATATAGATTGCGCGTGTATTCAATTTCTTTCTCAGTTATCCACGATTTCAGGAATACATTTCTTGGAGTATTGGTGGCGTTCAGTCATGATGTATGCTTGCTGTTCAAGTCACCAGCATGAATATAATAACTATGCAGCCTGTTCAAATCGTGTATTTTAAACAAGGAATCGGATTCCTCCTTCTACTTGAGAACATTTCGACCAGTTGCATATGCAGAGATAACGAAGAGGATATCCCCCTGGTAGTGAGATTTTGATAACGGACACTTAAAGTGATTCAAAGTTTTTCAATTCAATTTTTTCAATATTTTGGAAATAATAGGATCTTCTAACCATATCTCGGTGCCACCTCCCCAATCACTGTTATCTCTTTCGGTTCTTATAAATTCAAAATCTGTGAATGTCATAGAGTGCCATGAATTGAGGTGGGTTTCAGCGAGAAGTATGATGTCAGGCTTTTGCTCAATAATTATTGCAAGGAGATAGTCTCGTCCATCTATAGTAACAATAGATTTGACGTTGATCGAGATGAGATGAAGCTTATCCATGGGAGTGAGAGCTGAATGACAAATTATTTGGAAGCATGTTGGCCTAAACGTTGAAAAACAAAATTAATGTTTGGATCTTGCTTATTTATTCCTTCTGAAAGAGATTCAAGCTGTTGGTAAGTTTTGAGAAGCGGGTTTGATGAAGTTGGAAGGTAGCACACTGCAATGTACTTGGGTTTGTTCTGGTGAAAATTTATTTTTTGCATCTTGATACCGAGGCCATCCTCGATATGATGCTGGATGACCAAATATACCACAGTTAACCCGGTATCATTTTCCTTTTGACTCCATCTGAGCGAATTAGCATACACAAGCGCATATATGTTTTGACATTTAACGTAGTGATAGTGGATGGTACAAATAGCAGTCGAATGACCAAATCTATGGTGCCTGTAACGCTAGTTGACCTGAGTGTTTTGGAGGCGCTCCCAATTCACAACTCTAAAGTTCAATTGTCCTACCTGTTGCCCCCCAGGGCGGAACTGATCTGGTAATTCAAAGGGGTGCAACTGCTATCGTTGGGTTGTCGTCTACGATTCCAGTGAAGCCGACGGGGACTAGCATTCCCGGGGTACCCGAATCGCTTAGTAAAAATACTAGGATTGGAACTGGATCCGAAACATAGTGGCTTTGTGATTGTTCGATAACAAGATCAACTCATTGCTGCGAACCCCAACCCTGGAGGCATATTCAGGTACCACGGGCAGCTGATGAGCCTCCATCATAAAGATGGTCAGCTGATTGGTTGCGGCCCTTCGGGGAGTATCGTGGTGGCTAGTGGTGCAAACAAAGGTTGGCGTTGACCTTATAGCGTCAGATATAGCTAGGTCTCGGATCTACCAGTATCAAAGTTGAGAGTTCCCTCAATGTAAACTGCTACCAAACTTGGGAGCGAATGATTGGCGCTTAAACCAATCGCTGTCTAATGGTGACCGTGAGATTAGGCCTATTCAAGGCAGGTGCTCACGTTAATCAAAACGACACATGTCCTACCTGTTAGAGGGCACTTCGATGGCTATGGTTAGAAATTCGTACCGAATAAAATGTTAATATTATATTTTGCCTTCAACAGTTGATCTCCTGGTAGTAAAATTTTTCATGCTAATGAATTTGACAGCTGGCACTACTTCATGTAACATTTCAAAGAGATCAACTTTCTCCCCACAGTCCAAGCCCTTCAACGGGAAGGTATGATTTTTTCCATCTTTGGTGTGTATGTCAAGTGGGGAGCTTGTACACTATTAAGAGCATCTTTCGCTAGCTTGAAATCAGTCAGTGTTTTTGATATAATTGTGAGTTGATCAGCGTCACTCTCTTAACTTCGGAATTGTCGATCTTATGTTCGGCTGCCAACCATATCCCTTCCATGCTGCCTAAGGACATTAACTGGAGGAGCTTTCTCAGTTAACTTATTATTTTCAATAGGAGGACCCTCAGAGACACCGGTTGGCTTCTTCTCCTTCTCCGCATTTTTTGATTTTAATCATTCAATAAAATTATCACTAAAGTCATTGATATTACCTATGTTTTCTTGACATTCTATGTCGCTGTCCATATCGTCATTCATCGCAGCAAGCACCGCATAATAATTTGCGCTGTCGTTCGCTCCTCCTGCGCTTAGTATGACATCAGCATCATCGACTGTTGACTTTTTCGTATCTTGTAATGTTGCTTTATTTGTTTATTGAGCCTTTTGCGTGGCTACTTTTTTTCGTTTGCCTTGCTTGTTGTCGCTTTTCCGGACTCATTTCCTCTCGTAACTTTTGCGTTTTCGTTGGTTACTCTTTCTCATCCTTCGCTTGGAATACACTCAAAGCTTTCTTGGTCATGTTTTCGTTTTTTGAGTTTTTCATTCGTAGCATTTGCAATGCCTGGCCCCAGATCCCCAGCGGTGAGAAGCCGTCGGGCTCCCCCATGCCCTCGGCGAAAAAAACTTTTCTTGTTTTTTGAACTTTTTGAGACTTTCTCGAAAGTAAGATCCAGACACATGAGAAATTGTTCGAATCATTCGACGACTTAATAAGGTTTTTAAAAACTTAACTTTGCATTGACGTTTTAAAAATTATTTTAATTTTTGAAAATTATTGACAGAAGCGATTGAAAACACGTTTAAACGCAACGACTGCTAGATGTAGAATCTAGTTTTCATCTGTTTACCTGTGCACTATGCTCACGGTGATTAAGGACTCTATATTTAGTTTCGATATGAATATTTTTTAGGGTTTTGTAAAAAAAACTCGCCATAAACGGTCCCAAGCCCGTTAAAGAAAGGAGGAGGAAACCCCTTGTTTCCCCAACCCATAGCTTCCATGACTCCTCAACTCAAACCCCCAAATTAAATGGTAGTAAATGCTCTCGAGGTGCACATTGGGTTTACTGGTACCCCAATAATGTAACATTAAATGTCGAGAAATGCCAATAACTGTAAATAAATCTACAGCTCTGCTAATAAATCCTACTTATACCTCCTTATTGAGGACGTAAGAGGGTGAAGGCGAATCTTCCGCACCTGATAACGGAATCGACGGCGTAATAACCATGCCGCCAGAATGGAGGTTCGGCAACGGACTAACTCCCCGTCCCTGGAAAACCTTTAATTGTTTCGAAACATGCAGATAGCCCTCGGAATGGATTGGACTCACGGCAACGACCTGGCAAACGAAAAAAGGACTATGGCATAGGATCCTGGAATGTCAAATCACTTAATTACCCTGGCACTGTGAAGGACCTTTTACAACAGGCCAGTCAACATCAATTAAAAATACTGGCAGTCCAGGAAACGAATTGGACTAGAAACGACATTCAAGACATGAGATCGCACACAATATTTAAAAGTGGGAAGCCTACTGGAAAACGAGAATTCGGAGTGGCCTTCATTGTGGATAGGGAGTTCATTTCGCACGTTATTGATTTTAAGGCAGTCAATGAACGGTTGTGTGCGATCCGTATAAAAGCGAAATTCGTCAAAATCTGGCTGATAAATGTTCACGCCCCGACCGAAGAAAAAGACGAAAAACGAAGAAAACATTTACAATCACCTGGAAAGACTGGTCGACTCATTGCCCACAAACAACACAAAAATTATTCTGGGTGATTTCAACGCTAAGGTTGGCAATGAGCTATCTCATCGGGGAACGACTGGAGGAAATAGCCACCCACGATGAAACAAATGACAACGGCCAGCGCCTGATTGACTTTGCATGTAGGAGAAATATAGTCATAGGTTTAACTTGCTTCCCAAATCGACGCATTCATAAAATGATCTGTGTTTCACCGGATTGCAGCACACAAAACCAGATCGATAATGTTCTGATCCAACGACGTTAGGCCTCGAGCACACTTGACGTCCGTAGATACCGAGGAGCCAATTGTAACTCAGATCATTACTTGATCAAATTAACCTATCAATGTCGTATGTCAAAGGCATATTCAGCGAAGATCAGCTCGCTACAAAAATTATGACATCAAAAGGCTCAAAATGGCGCCTGTGGCCGAAAATTTCACGGAGACCCTCGACAACCAGCTGGCTCCCATCTTATCAGATGCATCGTTAAAGACGAGCAATGAGCTCTGGATGGAAGTGAAAGTGGCTTTCAGAACCGTCGCAGAACAGACGATCGGACATCAAGCCCGGCGCAAGAGGAATGATTGGTTCGATGATGAATGCCAGAATGCGTTAGATAAAAAGAATCAGGCGTACAAAGAATACGTAGGTAGGAAAACCAGGACGAAAAAAGAACACTATCAAAATCTCAGAAGAGTAGCGAATAAGGTAATTAGGATTTAGAAAAGAAAATACTATGATGACCAATTGAGAAGTATAGATGTAAGCTTAGCGAGCAATAAGACAAGATAAGCATACAAAGTAGTGAACAACCTGAAACGTGGTTATCAGCCCAAAACCACGCTCTGTCGTGATGACAGCGGCAATATCATCGCTGATGAAATCAAGATTAAGGAAAGATGGGCAACGTATTTCAAGAACCTCCTTAATTCTCCACACAGCTCCAGAACATCGGAGCCTATAGATGGCTGCGGAGAGATCCCATTGGCCCCAACAACTCTGGATGAAGTTTGTTCCATCATCAAAGCCCAAAAGAATAATAAAGCGCCTGGCATTGATGAGATTCCAGTGGAGCTCAACAAATATGGTGGCAGTGTTCATCGAACTATTCACAAAGTCAGCCAGAACATTTGGCAACAAGAATATATGCCGAAAAAGTGGAGCTAACCAATAATATTCCCTATCCACAAAAAGGTGACAAGCTACAGTGCGAAAATTATAGAGGAATATCACTACTTTGTATGGCGTACAATATTTTCAAAGATCTTAGAAAATAACATCAGATCATACGCCAACAGTATTATTGGGGAGTATCAAGGTGGTTTTAGAGCAGGTAGATCAACAACAGATCAATTATTCACAGTCAAGCAGGTACTTGAAAAGTCCTGGGAGTTCAACATAGACGTACACCAAATTTTCGTTGACTTCAAGGAAGCATACGACAGTATTGATCGTAACGTACAGTACGAAATAATGCTTGGTTTTGGCATCCCAGCCAAATTAGTCCATCTTACCAAAATGACAATGACGTTAACGACCTCCCAAGTCCGCATCAATAACCAACTCACCGATGCTTTTGACACAAACATCGGACTAAAGCAGAGAGATGGGCTGGCCCCATTGCTATTCAATTTGGCTCTAGAGTACGTCATACGGAAGCCTCCTGTTGACACGCGTGGTATAAAACTAAACAAGTCGAGCTAAATAGTGGCCTATGAAGATGACATCAACATTTTTTCACGGTCATTAACAATCGCCAATGAACTTTTCCTGAAACTCAACAGCGGAGCAAAACTAGTAGGGCTACAAATCAACGGAAATAAAACAAAGTTCATGACACAGTCGAGGAAAAATACCTCAAATACACAAAATATCACACTTGGCAAATACAGTATTGAAAATATTAGCAAATTAGTTTATTTAGGCGCCAAAATAACGTAAACGGGCAATGAAAGAGACAAAAATCGCCGGAGAATACAGCTCGCAAATAAAATATTTTATTCAGTATTGACAATCTTGAAGACCAGCTGCATACACAGGAAAACAAAGCTCGAAGTATACAAATCTGTGATAAGACCTGTGTTATGCTATGGGTTTGAAACATGGACCCCAACCCAAGCATCCGCAAATATATTGAACGCCTTTGAGCGACGGAGCGAAGCTAGATGGGGACCAATGGTGAATTCGATACAACCATGAGCTGTATGAAATTTTTGACGAACCGAAGGTCGCAAGGATTGTAAGACGGCGGAAGCTACAATGGGCTGGCAACATGAATCGTATGGATGAACAACGGATACCGAAGAAGGTATTCGAAGCTCGACGGCCAGTGGGGAAACCGAGGAAACGCTGGTCTGACTCGGTCGACGCTCATTGCTGCTTGGATTTCGGAATTTAAAGACAAGGTCAATGGACCGAGACAGTTGAAGGCGCTGTTTGCAGGAAGTGAAGGCCCGAAAGGGGCTGTAGTGCTAAGAAGAAGAAGATAATAATTTTACAAAACCCTACTAAAATCGCGTCCTGTCTGTCCGTCCGTGTGTCACACCACTTTTTCTCGCAAAATACGTAAGCTATAAACATAAGATTTTGTAGGTAGGTGCATAGTGATGCCCTCTTCAAAGTTTCATGACAAAAAGAAATTTATAAGGTGTTTAAGGGGGTCTCACCATATAGGGAAGTGGCCCACGAAAAAAAATGTTCATTCAATGTAAGCAATATGGATGAAAGTTCTTGATGGGAACTTTTCAAAACAGGTTTTAAAATAACAAATTTTGCTTTGAGATGTGTAGGAGAAGGGGAAATGTACGAAAATTTTGTGTCCCCCCTCGCGATTGGGCACCTTTCACCTCAAAAATCTGAAAAAAACCACAGAGGTGGAAGTTTAGGAGTACGAGGGCACCAATACCTCAGAAGTCAAAATAGTACATTTAATAAATTTTACATTTTTACTTATAAAATCAAGATGGTACTCTTAAATTTTTCAAGAGCTACAATTTAAGTTTTTTTTAAAAACAATTATATGTTTCCTGAAGATTTCACAATCATTGAACAATAAGCAGCTAAGATACAGCCGATTGAATATATAACAATTACAACAACATTAAGACGTGACAATGGGGAGATACACGTTTGCAACGTACCTAGACACTACAAATATGTAAAAATTATGAAAAAATTTTAGAAATGGATTGCAATATTGATGTGTTATCATGACCAAGTAAGCAACGGCGAATTTAAAAATAATAACCATGATAATTTTTTGAACACAATTTATGGAATCTATATATTAGTCAAGTTGTCTAGTGGTTAAAGCATGAGACGCATAAGCCGAAGATCCCAGGTTCAAATCTCGTTGGGAGCAGGGTGATTTAGTTCAGGGGATTTTTCGGACAGACTATGAGTGTTGGCTCAGTGGTGATATGTACTGATTTAATCAGATCATATCATAGCTGAGCAAGCACACGGGAGCATGGTACTGACCAAACCAACTTCCGAAAAAATCAATACGAAAGCGAAAGCCCGAGAGGGGCTGTAGTGCTACAAAGAAGAAGAAGATATTAGTCAAGTTTTGATAAGCAGAATACATTGTTTGATTTACTGATTGGTTATAAAACCCTTCTGGCAGGAGCACTCTCCTGCTACTTCAAATTGCTTAGAATTTATTTCAGCTTGAGCTGCAACCTCTGACAAAGTTGTGTTGGGAGTTTTCTCGATGAATTTTACTATGTGTGTTGTAATTGTAAAGGGTTAATTGGGTTATTAAGCGATGCTGTTAACTGGTATTTCATTTTTTCCTTATAAGTCACCACGTGGCATGGAGATTAGTGTGACCGCTTCGTAAATCAAGGTTCCCTGGTTCGAGTCCCGTTGGTGACAACAAGATTTGTTTCAAGTGATTCTTCGAACGCACTATAAGCCCATTAGTTATGATGCGTGGCACTCACCATATTACCTTGTCGAGTGCTGAAACATTCGATCAAGATAATGAGATGCTCTAACTATCTCTAAGCAAAGGCCCGAAAAGGGTTGTAGTGTTGAAACACAGTAAAAAGTTTTTAGAGGCATCCATTTAATTTTTTAAACTCTGCATAATTTTTTTAATGTTTTATGATACTCTCAAGTGATATTTATCCAATTTCTTCAAAAAAATTGCTTTTAAGAAACTCAAAATCATCTTCGGCTTGCAAGCGAAAATTACTACTTTACGAACAAACCGCACCCAAAAATATGATATGTTTCCAGTCAAAGCTTTGATGGCAGTCTGCTAGTCTAAGAAATCTTTTTTAATCGAAGTCTGTGAAAATTTTTGTCCGGGCAGAAACATACAATTTGAAATATTTTATTTCGAAAAAAAACGGTACTATTATATTAACTTTATTTGTACGGCATTCGAAACTCCAAGGAGAACGATTTGTTTTCACAAATGAAGGAAATCAGCTTTTCCTTTTGAATTCGTATTATGACTTGATTTGTTCAAAAGACGTCTATGTATGTGGTGAAAATTTTGTCCACCGTATGTGCGTGGTTTTTCGGATTTTTAGCGCATTCAACGGCGGTGAGCCAAACATTTTTGTGGGATGCAATTACTTTGACAGTATTTTAGGAAATTCTTCGAATGAGTTTTCGTTAAATATGAAAGCACAGGTAGTTTTTTGCTCGATTTGTTCTATTTAACATTAAACTTCTTTCAGTTTCAAAGTAAACAATTTTTTGTCGCAGTCCAAAGCCAGATTTCTCCTTTCGCCATTTGAACTGACCGCCTAGAAACAAATGTTCATCACGGCGTAGGCCTTATCAGCTGTTTATTTAGGTTTTAATTATTAACAAGATACTGATGTGACCTGAACTTAATTTAATGACAATTTTACTGAAAGTTAGATGCTTATTTTCTGTGTCCAAGACTAATGAAAGTTTGCGAGTAATTCGACCCCTTTCATGAAAAAACAATTAATCTGTGTTAATCTCCGCTTGGTACAGATTCAGATACTTCCAACAAACTTGGCAAGATTTATGTCTGAGGTATCAGTGTCAAATGTAATAGTGATAAAAATCTTCACACAACTATTATGCGACTATAATACCCATTGAATCTGACATCTGTAAGTTAGCAAGGAAGTAAAACAAAGTTAATTAGGAACGTACGAGTACTTTTTTTTCAGATGCAAAATTCGTGACACTCGTGGTGCCTTTCCTTGTGCAAATGGTCATCGCGATAAAACTGTTAATCTGATCCAGCGAACTATTAAGAACAACTCATTTGAAAGCTCATAAACAATTGAAACAAGTTGCAAGGAAGGAAAGTAATCAGAATTTGATCAGTGAAACAATGAAGAGACGGCGGCAGCATCATTAAATCATGGGACTGGACTTTATTACTTTCTTACACCATTCACTGCAGTTTTAATGCGAGAATAATTTTGACGCTCAGCTAAGCGCTTAAAGCTGGCGATTTTTTAATTAAGAAAAATACACCGATGGGATGCAAGAAATGGTAATTTGCACTGTCTACGCTCATTTAATTCCTGCCAGCAGCAATTAGCCACTAAGGAGATGCCCAATGCAAAGAAATGATTATGACTCTCATTCTGCTTGCAATTTGATGGAGAAATTCAAATCATTTCGTTATGAGTTTCAAAGAAATCATCTATGATACTCAACGCGGTTTGACGACGCGTACTGAGAAGCACACACGAAGGAGATGACCATGCGTCGATGTACATTTGATTACGCAGTATTGTTCTTAGGGATATGTGAACTGGAATCGCGTGAGAAAAAGTCATTTTCACAGAGTAACGACTTCCGATCATATTAAACGCATTATTTAACATTTTTCTTGCGCAATCGAGGCGTAAAGCACGTATTTAACTTTGATGATGGAGCATGAAAGAGCCAACACGGATACCCACAGCTTATTATTTTGGATTCTGGCAACATAAACCATTCTGGACGCGGCGGTGGTTTTCTATCTTAGGGTCATTCATTAGCCGCTCATATATTAACTTTATTTAAGACTTTGTTTTATGATAAGTTACATATAAGATATGACCGCCTTATGGCTTCTTGTTAGCATGGTTTATCGGTAAATGAAATATTTGTTTGTTGATTTTGCTAACGAGTAACTAGAACAAATTATGTATACACGTAAAGTAACTACATATCTGCAAAGTTCATATGCCCTTTCAGTGGTTTTATTGTACAATGACGCAGGTTTGAAGATACTAAAGTTGAAGAAATATGACTATGGAAATGTATTTTTCTTTTCATGTTCACAGCAATTCATCTAAGAAAATGTACATGCTAAGATTGTTAAATTTTATTGTCAAAGTCAAAATGTGTCATTTGATGTATAAAACTCCCCGTTGGCACCACCAGCTGAATAGATCGATTCCTTGCACGTACTGTTAGATTTTACTACTCCTACAAATAACGTTGCATGCTACTAGAATCGGGATTGAGACTTTCCAAGCATAAAATAATAAAAATCCCCGTTGGCAGCACCAGCCGGCAAGGCAAATTTCTCGTATGTAGCACAAGGTTTCGAAAAAGAATTTGGCTTGCCTACTAGTGGACGTCTAACTGCAATTTTTGTAGCACTACATGGATATTTATGAATAGCAAGGATCTGCCGCCGTTCGTATTTGGAGACCCGTCATAGAGGCGCAAATATTTTGCTAATTATATTTATTTATATTCATACTCGTTTCGCCCTTCACATATTTGCTGTTTATACATTTCACAGTGGTTACCACACAAAGGTGATAACTTGTCGGCGTAAATAGCTCAAATAGTTAATTTCAAAAGATTTCCATAAAAGTTTAATCAGCACTTGCATTACCATTAATATATACATTTTCGATTCTTTTCTGAACCACCAGGGGCCGTCATTTTGAATTTTTATTGAAAACGGCTGCTAAAAATATTAAGCTGTAAATTTTCGAATTTTTTATTTGTCATCCGATTTGCATAATCAAATTAAATTAACTTGGCTTAATAACTTATAATTTCAAGTTTTATCGGAATCTATTGAGAAACCTGACTGCTAGAGCGCTACAGAAATAAAAAAAAATGTTTATGTCACCCTCCTGAATGGGGAGACCCCCTTAAACACTTTAAAATATTTTCTTACACTGCAAATTTCAAGAGGCACCACTTTTGACCTACGTAGAAAATTTCCTCATTCTAGCTCATGTGGTTTGCGAGAAAATTTGTGACGAACGAACAAACGGACGGACGCACGGACAGACAGAAAAGTAGCGATTTTATAATTTTTTAGGGTATTGTTAAAAATATTTCACAATATTTAAAAAACGTCTGATTTATAAAAACGTTCAAGATAAGTCATTTAAAACGTTTACATGAAAAAAATTCATTATTTCAGTTGCTACTAAAATAGCGAATTGCGCTTGCCTCCTGACCTTTGGGGGCCGCCATTTTGAATGCATGCATTTGATTCTGGACTATTTTATGTGCCAAATCTCGTTCAAATCGGAGTTTCAATCTAGAGAGCGCAAAATAATGCAGTTTTCAGTGAAAATGGCAGCTAAAAATATTGGGCTCTATATTTTCGACTTCTTAATTTTTCATTCAATTTTAATAATTTTCTGCAAAATATAAGAACATAGTACAGAGATCCATAATCTCAAGTTTCATCAAAATCCGCCGGAAAATGTGACTGCTAGAGTGCCACAAAAACCTGAAAAAAACGCATATTTTAACCGCCGCCATTTTGAAATTTGCACATGTACAGGTAATATTCCTTATTGACCGTTCTTCCCTGTGGCAAGAACTCATGATGCACCACGCCCCTGCAATCGAAGAAAACTGTCAGCAAAACTTTCACATTCGACCGAACTTGGCGCGCTTTTTTCGGTCTTGGTTCATGCGGTTTCCACGTCATAACCATAAACCCACGATTCGTCACCAGTTATGACCCTCTGGAGAAAATTTGGTTCGTCGCGGACAGAGTTTAACATCTCATTAGCAATGTTCATGCGTTGCTGTTTTTGGTCGCAATTGAGCAATTTTGGTACGAATTTCGCGGCGACCCGTCTCATGCCCAAATCGTTGATAAAAATCGAATGGCACGAGCCAATCGATATGTTTAGGTCCTCAGCAACTTCTCTAACGGTGATTCGACGATTGGCCAATACCATTTTCTCCACTTCATTAATTTTTTCGTCTGTTGTTGAAGTGCTCGGGCGTCCGGCACGCTCTTCGTCGTTCACATCTTCTCGGCCTTCTAAAAACATTTTGTACCACCGATAAACGTTGCTTCGGTCCAAGGTAGCTTTTCCGTATGCCACAGTTAACATTCGGAATGCATCCGCGCACTTAATTTCGTTTTTCACACAAAATTTGATACACGTTCTTTGATCCATTTTTTTGAATAAGTAAAAATCGAAGACGATTGAAAACACGTGTAAGTAAAGCAGCTATCACCAATTAAGTGAACATTCAAAATAGCCGAGCTTGTCGGCATAAGTAACAGACATGAGTACCAACATAACGCCACAAAAAAATCCAAATTCGAATATACGTAACCCGCGAAAATTCAAAATTCGTGATACTTTTTGAGCACACCTCGTATGATCACCAAAGTGTAACTGTAGATCTAAGTAATGCCTATTTTGAAACTAAGTTTCATATATGTCGGCTTAAAATTGCGACTTTTAGAAGCCTTTGAAATTTTGACCTACAACTGGCCGCCATTTTGTTTTTTCCAACCTGACCTCCAGTTTTTTTCACGTAATTCTTTGGATACTTATAATTTCCATCTAATTGCCGAATTTCATGAACATCTGGTGAAAGCTTTGACCACTATTACAACAACAAAATTTTGCACGTTTTTTGACCTTTGAGCGGCCGCCATTTCGTTCCTGCCATACCAACTTTGGATTTTTTATTCTGAGATTCATCACATACATCAGCAAACCTTTATACCAAATTTTAACCCAAACGGAGCTATACTTTGGTCAGAACAGAAATCACGATTTTTCGTCTTAAATGGCCGCCATTTTGTTTTTGCCCGGCTGATATAGCTGGTTCATGAACTCAACCGAGATATTTACCCAATACACCTTTCCTAAAAATTTGGTGAAAATCGGGGCAAAATTGCAACCTCTAGCGTGGTCACAAATTTCGTTATATCCCATATATATATATATATATATATATATATATATATATATATATATATATATATATATATATATATATATATATATATATATATATATATATATATATATACACATATATATATATATATATATATAAATATATATATATATATATATATATATATATATATATATATATATATATATATATATATATATATATATATACATATATATATTTGATGCTCTCCGCAATAGGTAAATTTCTCTCGAGAAATTTACGTAATTATAAAAAAAAATCTTTGACATTCTAATTTAAGATCTGGTTTAAAATATTTCTTTGTATCCGATTAGAATATAAGTCCAAATCGTATTAAAGTTATATGACCACTGTAGACAAGCCAAGAAATGTGAGAATTTATTTATTAGAGCAACCGCTAGAAACCACTCCAAAAATTCAAATATCTTTAGACCTTAGTTAAATCGATCCTCGTATTGCTAATTGCAACTAAAATGAAAATTAAGGCTTCTCTATCTTCAAAGCAATGGAAATCAAATTGGCTATCATTTTAAAATCCGAGAACTACACTATTTAAATATCTCTGTTGGCACCATCAGCCCGAAAGGCGAATTTTTTGTAGGTACTCTTAGTTTCTAAAAGCAAATAAAGAAACTATTAGTGGAAAATTTTCTGTTGTTACCTTAATGAAGGCCATTTCAAAGGTTTCCATGAAAATATATTGAACGTTTAAGTTGCTACTGAAATAATGAATTTTGCTTACCTCTTGACATAGATTATATTACCTTAAAAGTTCAACAAACACTCTGCCAAATCTCGTTCAAATTGGAGTTTCAAACTGGATAGGCGAAAAATATTTGATTTTTATTGAAAGCTTCTTATTTTTCTTCTTCCTAGCACTACAGCCTCAGCTGTCGCGATCTATTTACCGTGTCCTCCAATTTCAAAATCTGAGCAATGATGCATTGTCTTCATCAACCGAGGTGGTCTCCGGTCTTCAGTTCTCCCAACAAACATCTTTTTGGGCATCCGTTGTTCATCCATACGATTCATGTGGTCAGCCTGTTGCAGCTTCCAAAGTCTTACAATCGTTGAGAAATACAGCACCTGGTTATATCGAATTCGCCATTATTCCCTCAGGACCCGCCTTTCTAAGGCACCCAATATGTTTGCGGATGCTTGAGTTAGGGTCCATATTTAAATCCGATTGCATAGCACTGGCTTTATCACAGATGTGTAAGCTTGGAGCTTGATTTCCTGTGTATGCAGCTGGTCTTTAAAAATCGTTAAAACTGGATAAAATATTTTATTTTGGAGCTGAATTCTTCGGCGTATTTCCCCTCTTTGTTGTGAATCGCAGGAATTTACATTGTCTGTAAGGTATGCAGCGATAATCTGCTGCCTTGGTGAGCGAAAATGTTGGTGCCTTGTTTGAGGACGCGTGAGTGCACTGGTGGGCTAGCATTGCAGTTTCGTGGGGCGGGTTCTTTTCTCCGGCACAAGGGCCCACTACAAAAACAATTTCGCATTCATGAGTTCAACGATTCAACAGTGTCGAGGCCAAGGTAACCTACTGAAGGGATGGACTGTTCAAACAAGGCAACAGACTAAGCTTGGTGAACGCGTGCGAGACTCGAGAGGATCACGTCTTTACTATTCATACTTACGACCCCCAAATAAGAGTAGGGCATCCAGGTGGAAGCGGTGTTTTAAATTTATATATTTATTTTGACAGTCTTTATTCAATATAAAAAATTTAAATTTCATAAATAAAGAATATAATAATGTAATTAGATATGTTTCTATTGATAAACAAGAATGTACTCACCCATCCTCCTCCGACGAGCACTCGTGCTCGGGACGGAAAAGGATCTGTAACACAATGGGATCAACATGCGTAATGTGGTCTACTAAAGATAGTGTTTGCTAATAGTTTGTCTTCCTACAATTTTTTTTTTTGGTTTTAATTTGAATATATGTAATTTTATTCGTCATATGTGTATTTTGAAGCATAAATCATCATATGTGTATTTTTAAGCACTAACGAGTGGAAGTAAATGAGCTGATTAGGCTAGAAATTACTAAGCGTGCAATTTTGACTGATTGCCTACAGCTATTTAGATTAATGTTCATATGCAATAGAATTTAGAATCCTTAAAATGTAACTTGATCAATCTGATGATGCTGGTGTTAGAAGTGAAATGTTTCTTTTATAAGTTCTAACGACATTTAATTTTTAAATAAACCCAAGCCAAGCACACAAATCTCACAGCACGGCGGCTGTGAATTTATTGACTCGGCAAGGGGTGATTGTCGGTCCGAATATTAAATTATACAGCGAAACTATTTGAAAATTTTCGAGCCACTCGATTGCACCGTAATTGCACAACAAATCAAAATTTGGCATTCCTAAAAATCCTCGATAAAAGAGGCTACGCTAAACTTAGTATAAAAACAAAAGCATAATTGAAAATCAATCGTGAAAGTAATGTTTTTCGTTTCTGTGGCTTGATGTGACGCATCACTGGTATAGTATAGAGACCCACTTTTGACGTCGTGGCTAAATAGAAGATGTTGCATACTTCTAGTGCTACGTCAATCGGTCCAAGTTTGGGTAGTGATGTAATTCTTAAATTTAAGGGTATTTCGCATATTAGCAAAAGTGTTACTCCAGTTATGAATAACAATAGTAGGATGGCAAGAAAATAAACGAAATTCTGCTGCAATGCTGATGAGCTGCAAAGCTTATCCAATTCTTGCCTTTTAGCGTCTAAGCCTCAAATAGTTGCCTATTTTACGGTAAGCTGCCAAGCACAGAATAGAAAAATAAATTCATGATGTTTTCCTACCTACAGGTCTGCATACTTTCTACTGCTTCCAAGAACTAATGTACGAAACTTTGATTATTTTCATCAGCTCCAAGACTGTCACATTTTCCTTGGCGTTCGTGAATAAAGTTGACTTCATGTGCTATATGACTAAGAAGACATCCACCACAAAGATTCTTATCTACAAGGTGCTCTCCAAAACAAACAAGACTTTTGTCATACGTAAATGAGTGCGTTGATAAGTTACATTCCTTCCTGACCTCCAGTGAAAGTTTGGTGACATTCGATTCAGTGAAAGCGAAGTTATTGCGTCTAACGTGACAGTATTGTTGTATCCAAAATGAGTAAATCTTATTATCATTAAAGTTTCGTATATATCAAGAAAACATTTTGTTGTATATCGATTTTTGAAATCACTCGAAACTCACACAACTGCCTTTTATTACACTGATCCAAACCACATTACCAAACCATCTCGCTTAAACACGTTTTAGAAGCTCTTCAACATCTTTTTGTATCCACCAAATCACTGCAATCCTGTCTTGCTTGCTTTCCACGCTCGTCCCGGTCATCTCTGTCTTGAGCTCCACACACTCTATCTCGCCCTTGCAAAACCAAAATACATCATCCGTTATAATCCGTCTCCATTTTCTCTTGTCATTAGTACAGCTCATCGATTGCCAGTGCTATTCAACAGAGCATATACACTGAATAGCACATTCAGTGCTACCAAACTTTATGTCCGCATATAACACTATCCCCTCCTTAGTTTTGTTCGTCACGAACAACTTCGCTGCCTGGCGCTGGTGGATTAGCCCCATAATAGCGAGATAATCGTTCCAAATGAACCACTCTCATTTCAGATCTGGGTTTCCGATCGTGCTTTATCCGGTACACAATGTCGTTGATTCGATCTATGATCCAGTACGGCCCCTCCCAGTTTCGTTGCAGTTTTGGGCACAAGCCTTTCTTCCGGTGGGGATTGTAGAACCATACCAGATCGCCCTGTGTGAATCCTCTTGAGTTTGCTCTTAGGTCGTCTCGTGCTTTCATTTGATTTGTGTTCAACCGAATATGACTTCGGACATCTTCATGCACCTTTTCCAAGTGTTGTCGCAGTTCAGCAATATAGTTTGATACTGTTATGCCTTCTTCCGGTGGTATCCCGAATTTCACATCCGCTGGCAACCTGATCTGTCGCCCAAATATTACTTTTGCTGGCGACTCTTGGGTGGTAGTATGCGTTGCTGCTCGATAGGCCATTAAAAATAGTGGTATCTTTCGATCCCAATCCCGTTGATTGTCAGCCACTACTTTCGCCAAGTGCTCGATCAATGTCTTATTAAATCTTTAAACCATTCCATTGGATTGCGGGTGAAGAGGTGTCGTTCTCGTTTTCTTGATGCCAAGTATCTGACACATTTCGGCAAAGAGCTGGGATTCGAAATTTCGCCCTTGATCGGAATGAAGCTCTTGTGTTGCTCCGAATCTGCTGACCCAATTGGATACTAGCTGCTCCGCAACGGTTAATGCTTCCTGGTTAGGAATCGCGTAAACTTCCGGCCATTCACTGAAGTAATCACCAACAACTAGAATGTATCGATTTCCCTGTTCAGACTCTGGAAACGGTCCCGCTATGTCGACAGCAATTCGTTCGAATGGTAGCCCCACATTGTACAACTTCATCTCCCCTCTAGACTTCTGCCTCGGCCCTTTGGTGGCTGCGCATACCGAACATTTTCTACACCAATCTTCCACATCTTCTCGAACATTTGCCCAATAGAATCGTACACGTATCTTCTGCAGGGTCTTATTCATTCCTAAATGGCCTCCTGATGGTCCCTCATGTATTTCTTGTAGCACTTCCTGGACTTTGTTACGGGGAACAATGATCTGCATACGATGTGATGTTCCATCGGTCGACTCCCAATTTTGCTTGAGCATGCCTCCGTCTAGGTGCAATGAGTCCCAAATGGTCCAGTATCGTTTAACAACTTCATTCCTACCAGAAATGCTTTCTCGCTCTGGTCGATGATTAATCTCCTTTCAAGCAATGATGTCTCGGAGATCGGGGTCCAACATCTGCTCAGCGAACAATTGCGATGGCGACCATCCTTGGCTTGGTGATACTGCAATCAATTTTACTCGTTCATTCACGTTTTTCCCTTCCAGCCTTTGGCAGTGTCCGCACTCCGGTCTACATGGTCGACGAGAGAGAGCATCAGCATTTTTGTGCATGTTCCCTTTACGATGGACAATTTCGAAATCATAGGCTTGTAGCCTCTCTATCCATCGTGCTACTTGACCCTCAGGGTCCTCAAAGCTCAGCAACCATCGTAGCACTGCGTGATCAGTTTGTAAGACAAATTTCCGGCCATATAAGTACTTGTGGAAGTGTTTTGTTACCTCAACCACCGCCAATAGTTCTCTCCTTGTGACACAATAGTTTCTTTCACTTTTCAAGAGGACACGGCTGTAGTACGCGATGACTTTCTCTGTGTCACCGTCTCGTTGCGACAAGACTGCCCCTATTCCCATGTTGCTGGCGTCTGTATCGATGATGAACATCTTCTCTGGATTTGGATATGCCAGTACAGGAGCATCGCCTAACTCTCGCCTTAATGTCTCGAAGGCTCGTTCACATTGTGCAGTCCAGGTAAATGGTCGATTTTTCTCGGTCAGCTCATGCATGCATTTTGCAATTCTCGCGAATTCCTTTACAAATCGTCGATAGTACGTTGCTAAGCCAAGAAAACTTCGAAGTTGGTGTTTGTCTTTCGAAACAGGCCAATTTCTTACAGCATCCGTTATCTCGGGGTCCGTCCGAACACCGTCAGCCGACACAATATGACCAAGGTATTTTACTTCTTTCGCAAAAAGGGTACATTTCTTGGCACTCAGCTTCAGATTCGCTACTTGTAATCGTGAGAATACCTCCTCTAACCTCTTGATGTGCTCGTCGAAGGTTTTGCTGAAGACAATGACATCGTCCAGGTACACCAAGCATGTCTTCCAGCTGAGTCCTCGCAGTACACATTCCATCAGACGTACGGAAATGGCTGGAGCGTTGCAAAGGCCAAATGGCATGACATTGAACTGCTATAATCCGGAGCCGACGGAAAATGCTGTTTTCTCCCGATCGCCTTTTTCGATCTCAACTTGCCAGTAACCACTCTTGAGATCTAAAGTTGAAAACCATCTTGCGTCTGTCAATGTATCGAGAATGTCATCGATTCGTGGGAGAGGATAACTGTCTTCTTGGTTACATCGTTCAGCCGTCGGTAGTCTACACAGAACCGGGTACTTCCATCCTTCTTTTTGACAAGAACAACTGGTGAGGTCCATGGGCTATTAGATGGTTCAATGATGCCCTGTTTCTCCATCGCTTTTATCATGTCATTTGCCTCACTTCTTTTGACCAATGGTAAGGGCCTAGGAGGTTGTCGGGTTGGTTTTGAGTCTTCAATGTTGATTCGGTGGGTTACCATGTTCGTCCTGCCATGGTCTCCCTCTTCGATGGAAAATACGGTATTGTCTTTTTTAATCATTATTTCTGCCTTCGCCAGTTGTTCTGCTGTTTGCTCACTTTTTCTGAAGGCAGACTGTACCATTTGCTGAGTTTTGTAAATCACTGGCTTCTCCTTGCACTGTTGTTTCTCAGTCATTTCTAAACATGTTACAGATCAAATGGGTTCACAGCTTCCAAGAGTAACACCTTTCTTGATACTGATCGTGAAATCCGACACATTAAACACTCTCACAGGTACGCACTTATTTTTGTCAACTCTTACTAAGCTTCGCGCTAGCATCAGGTTCCTAAGCGCTGGTGTTTTTGTTGGCTCAACGAGAAAGAATCGATGGTCCCCAGAATCACCATCTATTTTGGCCCATATAACTCTCTCAGATGACTTTGAAACGTTAATGTCATTATTCACAACAACTCTTAATTTTGGGGTTGCGATTTCCGAGATATCAATTGGAATCTGTACATTTCGCCATATTAGGAGTCGCTGCCCTAGATCCAATCGAAAACCATGCAACCGCAAGAAATCCACTCCTAGTATGCATTCATCAGTTATCTCGGCTACTAGGAATTCATGCTGGAACTTCAAGTCTCCCAATTGTATCTCTTGCATAATTTCACCACATACTGCTGTGAATTGTCCTGTTACTGTTTGCAGCCTAAAATTCTTTCGACTGGTCAATCGAAGATTTTCCACAATGTCTGGTCCTAGGATTGATCGAGTTGCACCAGTGTCGATGGTGATTGTAAAACGAACTTTTCCAATTTTTCCATTAAGACACAAGTCGTTTTCGCCACGATGCACTCGGGAAACGCCTATGGTGATGCTGGGGTTGTCGAATCTCCAAGCCAACCTCTGCCCCGTGAAGTTGGCTCTTAAGAGTTTCCCGCTTCCTCAGATGAAGAAGCAGATTGGCCAGCTACCGAGGGATCCAATCTTTGCCTTTTAGCTGTACATCCAGAACCAAATAGAGGTCGTCTCGCCTCGCGGCACTCGCATTGCAGATGCCCGATTTTTCCGCAATTCCAGCATTTTGGGGTTCCATGCTTCTGACTTCCAGCTGGTGCGTGCTCCATCGGACTTCGCAGCCGTTGACACTTGCGCTCTTCGACGACTTCACGTACTCGGACTGCGCTTCGTGAAGCGTGTTTTGCTGCTTCGAAGGTTAGACTATAAGTCAACGCATCCTTAATAGTTCGTTTATCCGCCAAACGGAGATTCTGCTGCAGCTCTCGGTCCTGCAAAGCGTTGATAAATATTTCCGTTGCTGTCTCATTGCGGTGCTCCGGATCGGATGTCGGATATGACAGGAGGGTTAGCCTTTCAATCTCCTGGGCGAGTTGTTGCAGTGTCTCACCCATTTTCTGCGTGCGATTACGTACCTGCGTTTGGTGGACTTGTTTCATGTAATCATCCCCGTATCGCATGCTCATGGCGTTTACCGACGCAGCATAGTCGTGATGTTGCTCTACAGGTACAGTCTGAAGTACTTCTGCTGCAGGCCCTCGGAGTGCGAGAATTAATGCAGTCACTCGTTCGTTCTCGTTCCATTGATTTGCTACTGCTGCGGCTTCAAACTGTGTTTTGTAGATGCTCCAAGATGTTTGAGCATCAAAAGTTGAAGCTTTCAGGCTTATTGCACCACTTTCTGTAACTGATGTTTGTCCCGTAGTTCGAATCCGTTCCACGTCAAGTTGCAGCTTTTCCAATTTCTGTTCAACCATCTCAACGCGTTCATCTGTTTTGGCAACGTGTTGTTTGATTTCGTCTACTTGTTGTAATGCTGCCGTAGTTTGAGCTTGGAGTTTTTCTTCCAACTGTGCCATGTGCTGCTCAAGTTGTTGTTTTTGTTGTTCGCTTTGCTCTTCCATCTGCTGTTTAATCTCGGCTGATTGCTGTTTAAGCTCGCCTGATTGCTGTTCACTTTTTTGCTTAATTTGCAACAGAAAATTCAATACGGCATTCTGTTCCTGTTGTTTCGGCTCCTCGGAACATTTCTCCGCCACTGGCTCCTCCGGTTCTGTCGTTCCTTCATGAACATCCAAAATTTCAGCCAAATGTTCTTCAAGTTCGAGTTCCACCTCATAACGGAATTTTTCCACGTCAACGCCATCCCTTCTCAAGGATTATTCCACTCGCGCTAACAAAGTTGCCACGGTCCCACTTACGGACAAACCGCGTTCCAAACACAGCTTCCTGAGCTCAGTTACATTGAGCTTGAACAACGATTTCATTGTAGGCATTTTTATTTTAAATTCTCAAACAAAGTTAGAATTTACAGTTAGTCACTTTCACTACACTCAGTCTAATCACTTATCAGTTATTTTAAAAGCTCTACACTTATTCCACTTCTGACACCATTGTTGTATCCAAAATGAGTATATCTTATTATCATTAAAGCTTCCTACATATCAAGAATACATTTTGTTGTATATCGATTTTTGAAATCACTCGAAACTCACACAGCTGCCTTTTATTACACTGATCGAAACCACATTACCAAACCATCTCGCTTAAACACGTTTTAGAAGTTCTTCAACATCTTTTTGTATCCACCAAATCACTGCAATCCTGTCTTGCTTGCTTTCCACGCTCGTCCCGGTCATCTCTGTCTTCAGCTCCACACACTCTATCTCGCCCTTGCAAAACCAAAATACATCATCCGTTATAATCCGTCTCCATTTTCTCTTGTCATTAGCACAGCTCATCGATTGCCAGTGCTATTCAATAGAGCATATACACTGAATAGCACATTCAGTGCTACCAAACTTTATGTCCGCATATAACAGTATGTTTCTGTCATTGGTACAAAAATGAGTTTCGAACAAAGAGCTAATATCTTATTTTGTTTTAAAGTCGGTAAAACATTTACCGAAACATTTGAATTGATGAAAAAAGTTTAAGGTGATGATTGTCTATCTCGTGCCAGAGTTCATGAGTGGTTTACACGTTTCAGAGATTGTCGTGAGGACATAAATGACACTGAACATGCTGACCGCCTAAAATTAGTGATAACTGAAAACTCCATCGAAATTGTGCGTGAATCTATCAAAAATGAGCCGAAAGTATCGTTGAAATTCATGAAATCGTAGTTAAATATCTCCAAAACATAGATTTATTGCATTTTAACTGATCATTTGGGCTTACGAAAGGTATGTGCACATTTTGTTCCGCACAAGTTAACTGATGACCAAAAATTGCTCAGAATTCAACATTCAAAAGACATCATTAAAAGGGCGAGAATAGACGTGAGCTTCCTTTATAACATTGTAATTAGTGATGTCATGTGGTGTTTCCAATATGAACCCAAAATCAACCGCCAAAGTGCCGAATGAAAGGCCCCAGACAAGCCACCAGCCAAAAAATCGCGTTTTTAGAAGTCAAAAATAAAACCGATGCTCATTTGTTTTTATGATTCCAAGGGAATTTTCCACAAGGAGTTCGTGCCAACGGGCCAAACCGTCAATGCAATTTTCTATCTTGGCATTTTGAAGCATTTGTTGCATCGCATTCGTCAAATGTGGCCTGGATACCGCGAAGGAGGAAGCTGGCGCTTATTGCATGATAGAGCACCAACTCATCGATCCACTCTTATGACTGATTTTTTGACTAGAAATCGCATTTTAACCATAAATCACTCACCGTATTCGCTTGATATGGCTCCCTGTGACTTTTACCTGTTCGGAAAATTGCATTTGGCCATGAAAGGGAAACGCTTTGCGTGCGTAGAGGGCATCTAAAAGGCTTGTGCTGACATCCTGAAGGACATTCCGGTCAATGACCTGAAACACTCTTTTGAAAAGCTTTTGCATCATGCAAAACAGTGCATCAAGGGCGGAGGAGACTATTTTGAATGAATAGATTCGAATTTATCAGAACAAAGCTCCTGTCATTCCTATTTTAGCTCAATCTCGTTTATTTTGGAACGCACCTTGTATTACCTCAGCGACTTGGATGTTGAAGCAAAAAATGCACACCAGAAAGAACCTGCACAATCTGTCGGAAAGCTGATGAAACAATAGGAAGAGATCAATTGCTGGCTGTAAATCATGCATTCCTATAACTCGACTTGGATATTTCACTCAAGACGTTGAAATCTAACCTCTCTTCTGACACTGACAGCGACATGTGTCACCTTTGAGGATGGAGCAAATGAAGTAGCTACGCCCACAGAGATTTCCGGGGAATAACAAGACCGACTCTACTGGATTTGGTTGTCATTCAACGTGACAACCAAACCTGGGCATGGAATTTTATTTAAGCAAGACACAGGGAGAAAGAAAATAGTGGATAGTCTAAAAAGTATTGAGCCTTTTTTTCACTAGATGGTGTTCGTTGTCATATATCGGGCAATACTAATCAGATTGAGTCAAACTGACATGCATTCGAAAGGTGACATTTCAGTCTACAATTTTTATATGGACAGTTTTGTATTTCGTCATTCGTGTCAAAAGTTGTATTCATTTAAAAATGAGTGAAATTTCTGAAAAAAATCGTTATATATTACAATATCACTACGACCAAGGTGAGAATGCATCGCAGGCTCGTGAATACAGTTGTGGTGTCTACAGTCAAGATACTTTATCAAAAGCGAGTGCCAAGAGACGGTTCGCTCGCTCACGTTCTGGAAATCAGGTCGACCAATCACTGAAAAAGTCTATGAAATCATACAAAAAATTGAAGAAGACCGACAAATAAGTAGCCATGAAATTGCTAAGGAACTGAATATCCATCACTAAACAGTTTTGAATCATTTGGGTGCCGCATGAATTAACACAAAAAATTTGACCGACCGAATTTTCATTTGCAAAATGCTAATAAAACGCAATGAAATCGAGCCATTTTTGAAGCAAATCATTACGGGTGGTAAAGAAGGGGAAAGATACAAGAATGACATTCAAAAAAGAGCATGGTCAAAAAAAGATGAATTGGATTGACACCAAATAAGGTTATGCTGTGTGTATGGTTGGATTGGAAGGGAATTGTTTATCATGAGGTGCTAGAACCTTGCCAAACACTCAATTTGGCTCTGTACCGTCTGCAATTAACCAGATTGCAACAAGCAATTCAAAAAACCGGCCAGAATTGATCAATAGAAAGGGCCTTGTCTTCCATCATGACAATGTCAGACCACACACATCTTTGATGACCCGGCAAAAATTGACAGAGCTTGGCTGGAAAGTTTTGATGTATCCACAGTTTAGTCCAGACCTTGCACCATCAGACTGCCATTTGTTTCGGTCTCTGCAAAACTTCCTTAATGAGAAAAGGAACTGTGAAAATAACTTGGCCAAGTTTTTTGTCGATAAACCACAGAAGTTCTACACAGATGGAATAATGGCTCTATGCGAAGAATGGCAAAAGGTCATAGATAATAATGGACAATCTGTACTTGAGTAAAATTCATTCTCAATAAAAGAAATATTCAATCGAAAAATGACAAATTAAGGCTTAATTTTTTTAGACTTACCAATATATATATATATATATATATATATATATATATATATATATATATATATATATATATATATGTATATATATATATATATATAATATATAATATATATATATATATATATATATATATATATATATATATATATATATATATATATATATATATATATATATATATATATACATATATGAATAAGAAAAAGAAAAAGCGTTTTGATCAAATTAAGGATAGTTTGGAGGCACTAAAAGTGAGAAGGTACACACAGCATCAAATTCGCAAAACATACTATTATTAACAAAGTTGAGTGAATTTTGATTCTCGTGCTGTTTGTTGCCCTTGTACTAAAAGAGACAGATCTTCTTAATTTTGTTTTGAGATTTTTCGGCTCAAAAGTGTCCAATGCGAGGGATGGACACGCATTTTTCATGCATTTTGCCTCTCCCTAAGCCTGCTGATATGCGAAATGACTTTTTTTGTTTCAGATTCTGAAAGTTATAGACGAAACGTTTCATTTGATACCACATTCAACTATTATATTTGATGGAAAATAAATTTTTAAGGGCCACATGGTTGTGGGGGAGAGCCCCACTAAACAATTTTGAAATGTTTGGTATGAAGTATATTTTTGAGATCTTCCTGATCTTTTCGCAGAGATTAAGCTTTATAGTCAATTATTCTGTTTATTTGGTATCTGCAGGCTTGTTCTCTTTTTGCTTGAAAACCCATCGGGCCTTGCTTTGTTGTGTGAGCAGATGCGCCTTTGAGTCATGTTCAGTGTGTAAAGAATATATTGAAGCGAATGACTTTGTATAGTCGTAGGATGGTTTAAGCAGACTTGGTCAGTTGCAGGGATATTAGGGATATCAGGCTTTGGTTCTTTCGATTGTTGGATGTCCGTTTGTTCTCTCTCGTGGCGAAGAGTGTGGTGTGGCACTGAGGAAATTGCGCAAGAATTTGTAACAAGTTGTTCTTCGCTAATGTTACTGTCTGTTTTTTTATGTTTATATATTTCAAGTCTTTCTAGGATGTCGATTCTCGGCCCTTTGCTTTGTTTTTGTAGCAATGCCATGGAGTTTATCATAGTGTCAGACTCGTGTGGGTAGTTTTGTAGGTGCGTCGCATAATTGGAGTCTGCGTTGTTGTGCAAGAGAGACTGTAAGTGTTTTTTGTATCTTGTCGTTAGTTTCCGTGTTATCCTTCCTATGTATACCATGTCACAGTCCTTGCATGTCAGTTTGTGTATGCCGCTGTTCTCGTATATTGATATGCCATTCAGTTCTGGTTTCAGTTTGTTTCCGATGTTGTTCTTAGTTTTGAATGCAATTTGGAGTTTGTATTTCCTAAGGAAGTTTGATAGTTTGTATATCTCTTTGCTTACGTATGCTAACGAAATCCACAGTCGATCGTTCTTATGAGTTTCAGTCAGTTGGCGTTCCTGTTTTTGTTTGTACTGTTTAACAAGTTTGTCAATGCCACGTTGTTTGTAACCATTATTGCTTGCTATCCTTTAAATGCTGTTTCGTTCATTGTAGTAGTTAGTAAGAGCCATGAGGATGGAAAGGAGTCAGTACCATTGATCTTTACGCTGCTGTTTTATGTTGTGCAGGGTGGTTAGATGTTACGTGCATGGTATGATCAGTGGTGGTTGGTTTTCTGTATATTTTGTAATCTAATCGTGTTTGTTCGCGTGTCACGGATTGATTCATACAGTTGAGTTGTCCATTTGTTTCTTTTCCTGCAATAAAATTTATATTCGGGTATATTTCATTCCTATAGGTAAGTAGTTCGTCTTGTTTATTTTCTTGTGAGTCAATAACGATGAAGCAGTCATTCAGATATCGTTTGTAAAATATTACATTGAATCCTGTTACAGTTTTCGGTACAAAAACTTCTTCCAAAGATTGTAAGAATATTTCTGACAGTATTGATGACATTGGATCTCCCATACCCTGACCCTCCTGGGCAATGCATATGTTGCTATTGAACTTAAAATAGTTCTGCTTGATTGTAGTTTTTATCAGACTAAGCAGTTGATCTGTGAATCGTCGACTGTTGTTGAATTGTTTTTAGTATACCAATGTTTCATCAACGGGTATAAACGTATAGAGATTGGTGATGTCTAGTGATAAAAGTCGCCTAGTGTCAGTCAATTTTAAAGAGGTGGTAGAGTTCGCTAGATCACAGCTGTTCTTTAATATGTATTTGTCTTCAAGGTGCATGCCATCAGCTTTATTGTTACTAAGTATCATGCCAATTGGTATGCAGTAGCTGGGCGGTAATTGGCAACAGGCCAGATAAGGATACTTGGTTTGTGAAGCTTAGGTTGTGCTTTAAGGAGTGGTGTGGATGGATTTGGATTTATGTAGCATTAAGAGTATTAAGAAGAATGATTAGTATGGATTGTATAATAGCAGTGCGCAAGTCTGCATCAAACTTATTAGTGGAGTCTTTGTTTACCAGTTTGTATCCGTTGGCGTTGATGAAATCTATTGTTTTTTGTACGTAGTCCGTTAGTTTTAGGATCACCGTTGCATGTCCTTTGTCAGCCTTTGTCACTGTTAGCAAGTTATCCGTAAGTTTTTTCTGAATGTGTCTTAATATCTTATGGTCTTCGAGGAAATTCGTGTTGTTTATGCTAGTGCATATTTTGTATTAATTGAGCAGTCACACAAACAAACTGCTCAAAAACCTTCCTATCTCCTACTCAAAACTTTGTAGCAGGTTTGGAAAAAAATATATAATCATTTCCGTTCGTAATCGTAATTTGTAAAATAGTTTTCTTTCTTATTATTATTGTTAAATGTAATTTTATATTAATTTTCCTTTATATTAAATTTAAATGTTTCCCTCTAATTATATTCGTTATGAGATTTTACTTTTGCGTACTATTTCAAATATTATTCATTTTTCTTTATTTCGGTCAAATTTAGTTTAAAAAAAAAAAAATTCAAATCTGCCACATAAAATTTAAAATGTAGGAACATTGATCTAGTACATCTTACCGGTGTACTAAATTAAGTCTAGACCACACTCTTAGATGAAAATAGAAACCAGATGAAACAGAACAAACGGACAATCAGCACTCAAAAAGACAAAAACCTAATAACCCTCCACGTGACTTCATTTAGTAAGTCACCTAATTTAGTACCTGACCTATTGTAGCACTACCTTCTTAACCCATCCTACGACTATATAAAGGCATTCCCTTCAACACACGTTTTAGACAGTGACGATGACTCAAAGGATTCAGAACGCGTCTGCTCACAAACAAAGCAAGGCCCGACTAACTAAATAATTGACTAGAAAAATAAGATGACTAAGAGAAGTTGAAACGCATCTGCTCACACAACAAAGCAAGGCCCGGCGGCTTTTTAAGGTAAACGAAAACTAAAAAAGTCGAAAACTTAAAACCTAATGCCATTTTTACTAAAAGTTGCATATTTCACCCTGATTCCAGTTTCAACGAGATTTGGCACAATAGTTGATTCAAAATGGCGGCCCCAAAACTTCAGAAGATAAGGGATTTGACTATTTCAGGAGAAACAGAAATAAGAAATATTTTTCATGGAAATTCGGAAGTATTTATAAAAGGTGTTCCAACCATAAATCACGATGTTCATTATGAGTCACACCTTAACGTCAAGTTTTTCGCCCAACTTAATTTGACATTTCTTTGTTTCAGTGTTTGACAAATTCAACCATGGAGAGATACACAATTGAACAGAGCGTTAAGGTTGTTGAAACCTTTTACGAAAATGGGCTTTCAAATTAAAATGCATTTCGTGCACTTTATGATTTTTTTTGGTCAGTATAATCGATCAAATGTGTCCACAGTCGGGAGAATTATGCGCAAGTTTCAGCAAACCGGATCTGTAGAAAACGTGAAATCACCTGTATATGCTCGTCCAGTTCGTTCTGCGGAAAGAATTGCTGTTGTTCACAATAGTGTGGCAGAAGAGCCATCAACTTCGACTCATCGTCGTGCCCAACAATTGAATATCTCACGAACATCACTGATGCGAATTTTGAAAGGTTTGTTGAACAGACAGAAGGGAATGGTGACTTTACAAAGAAAATCATCTTCAGTGATGAGGCATATTTTCACTTCAGTGGATTCGTTAACAAGCTGAATTGCCGCATTTGCGCAAATGAGAATACATGAGTGATTGTTGAAAATCCGATGCATCTGCAAAGAGTGACTGTTTGTTGCGGTTTATGGGCTGGCGGCGTCATCGGGTCGTACTTCTTCGAAAATAAGGATGGCCAAGCAGTTACCGTGAATGGTGTTCGCTATTGCGGAACGATAACGGACTTCTTGTGGCCAGAAAGCGAGCTTATGGACGTGGACGATATGTAGTTCCAACAGGATGGTGCTACTTGCCAGACAGCCAACGAAACAATTGTTCTTTTACACGAGAATTTCAAAGGCCGTTGTTCAATACTGTTTTAAGAAACAGATAGGAGATAGAAATTATTTTAAGCGCTAGAGACATGTATGACTACGTTAAATCTGCTCAAACATCCTCCGCCACCTTAAATTCTCCCTAGAGAATTTCAACATCAGTTGGAGCTTGATTCGCATATTAACGGTGTCCGTTCCAAAAACATTTTTTGCATCCATACGTAATCACGATGATTACGATTCCCAAGGTCAGGTAGTTAAGGATATAGTTATGAGGATCGTGTGTGGTGATCGTTTCGGGTAGTTATGCGGATAGTTGATTCTTGATTTAATTCGAAACTTCTTCGTACATGCTGGAGTTTAAACTCCAATTGTGTAAATTCGGGGGGTCTGAAACTGTAGAATTTCCTCCAGTAATGAACGCTGTTAGATTAACCACGGGTGAAAATGTGAAACGGTTTTGTGTTGACAGAGTGCTGTGACGACCATCGTTTTGTGATTGATGATGCATCCTGGCTGTATTCATAGGATGCCACTGCCTATGATCCTTTGCCTTGACCATTTTCCATTGCAAACAATTTCCAAGGTTGACGGATCTTGTACATAGAATATCCAGCTGTTTGCAGTGGTAAGTTGGGTCCAACGACTTTGTACAAATTTCATTTCGACCCGACGGGAGGCTGACACTTCGTCGTGATGCACCAGCAAGGACATTTTGCATTGGTTCACTATTGATTCAGTGGAATAAATTGGATGTTTTCGACGGCAAACTAGGTAGTCAGTGTCAAAATGTAGGCATTGTTGCTTCTCGGCTTCTGCAAGTGGATAATGCTTGTCTTTGTTTATTGTAACGGCAAGATAGAAAGTTGAGGGTTTAATGTAGGCGGTAGTTTAATTTAATTTGAGAAGTTGATCAGTGTCAGAACTTAGAAGTGGACATTGGATTTTAAACAAGATGTTTTTTGTTTTGTAGCACGTGTATGAACCGAAGCAACTTTATATAAATTTAATAATGATTTTGAAAATGGGAAGAGTTTGATCCATTTGTTTTTGTAGCTGACTAGCTGATAGACTTAATGGATTGATCTTTCCATGATGCAAATTTGTAATTAATTGTAGCAATGTTCTTTGGTTAGCTTGAACATGAGTCATGAGCAAAAGTGTGTTTAGTGAAAAACGTTAAATTCATACATTTTTTCATCGCTCTTTTGTGTCTTTAGTGTGAGTGGTTCGATTCGACGCTAAATCGAATTTATTTGCTTGTGGACGATATTTGTGTTTTTCTTCAAAATGTTTACGGTGGCTTCCACAATCCTCGTTTGATTTTTCATTAGCTTTAGAAGATGTTCTTCTTTTTTTCACTTTACGAATGTCTTCTTCATATTTTACAGCAAACTCCTCATCTAATATATCAAACGACGAGATTAAAATTGAACCAATTATGTTTAGAAGCGACCTTTTTTTCCAATTTATGATTGGAAGGGGGGCTGATATAATGCTTCGTTTTGTTCTTGTGAAACTCCAAAACGATGCCGTTGCAAAATTCTTTCATATTTTCTTTGTCTTGGGAAACACAGATGTTCGTCAAACTTATGATTGCCCTTGAAATGCCTTCGTATTCTGTCCAATAGCTAGTCAGATCGTAAAATGCTATGATTTCCCTGGTGTTATGTGAGAGTTTGATGTTGCCAACTTCTTCAAAATAAACGCCTGACTGATTGTTGAACGGTACTATTTTAACAGATTGGTTTCAAGTCGTTTCAATTTTTTGGATGTTTGGAAGGACTAGTAACACGCATAGCAATGCTTGCAGAAGAAAACCTTTCCTCCCTTCATTATTTTTAGGTGGTCCGTTAATGTTGCTTCTTGAATTCTTTCAGCGGAAAAGTCACCCATTATTTGTTGAAACACCTTGAGCTTAGCTCTGGTGTATCGGGTGCAATTTTGCACGGTTGCTTTGGTGAGTAACTTACGAGTATACACCAAACAGTTTGTCGTGTAATATACAATAATGATTGTCGCCCGGCGTGCAAGTATTTTTCTCATAACTGTTTGAACATTAGCTTGATTATTGG
Source organism: Odontomyia ornata (assembly GCA_963969285.1). Classification (NCBI taxonomy): domain Eukaryota; kingdom Metazoa; phylum Arthropoda; class Insecta; order Diptera; family Stratiomyidae; genus Odontomyia; species Odontomyia ornata. The sequence continues at coordinate 305,611,365 of OZ017739.1, forward strand.
ATTAGCAGGGGAGATAAGCATTGGATGTTTTGCATTGAGTGGTAGCTTGTTTTTGGAAATTCGACCTCCCACCCGTATAATGCCTTCGGTGTCAACTGGTGCCACCAGAGATCGAAATTTGCTGTTACTAACAGCTGCTTTACCCTTCTTCAATTGTTCGAGTTCAACATCAAAGTCCTGCAACTGCATCTCACGTACTATCTGTTTCAATGCTGTGTTCCATTCTTTGTGGGTCGACTTGATTGCTGCTACCTTAGTGGTATCGAACAATGAATCACAAAACTTCTTGTAGTCTCTGGAAGTTGTTGTTGTGCCAAATTTGTTGTATGAAGTGTGGTGCTGATCCTTGTATTGTAAGGACATATTTTTTGACCTTGAGCTCATGTTCTGGAGTTGCCAGATCGTCACTTCATGAAGAACTGCCTTGAATTTTAATTGGATGCCAAAGAAATGACGGTCTATCAAACCAAAGTCTTGTCGCAAAGAATTGAAGCATTCTTCTAGAAATGATATCAGCTAGGTTTTGTTGCGACCCCACATGTTGCCAAATCCCATCTTTAGTTGCTAGTTGAATGGCAGCTACTCAGTTTGCCACGAACGTCATGAACTTGGGTGGAGTTGACGCTAACCACTGTAAAACGGTCGGTCCATAGGAATGTTTTTCTACGTTGATTTGCAGGGCTTGTTTTACTTGAGCGACCAATACCACTAATAAGTGTACTGCACAGAGTTCTAATCGTGCAGTGGAGCGTTTCGTCACTGGAACAACTCTAATTTTTGAGCATACGAAGAAAACCTTTGCATCTTTATTACTACCACCTGATTGCAAATAAACGCAGGCGTCATAGGCCAATTCACTTGCATCAGCAAAACCGTGAAGCTGAACTAGATCAAAATGATAGATGCGTCGTATCCTTCTTGCAATGTGAGCATTTTCGAGCATTGGCAATCGACTTCTGTACATTTTCCATCTTTGGTGTAGGACATCTGGAAGAGGTGTATCCCAATAAAGTTTAAGCTCCCATATTTGCTGCCAACATTTTTGGCCAGCACAATGACTGGATTCACCAAATCAAGAGGATCAAATAGCTGTGACATCTCCGAGAGCATTATTTGTTTGGTCATGGGTCGTTGGTTGGAAAAGCGAGTGAGCTTGATGTTGAACTCGTTGGTGCTTGGATTACAGCATATACCTAAAGTTTTAATAATGTTTGGCGTTTCAAATGTGTCATATCAAACTCGGTTTCTTGATCCTTTGCACTTGTGCAGATGAAATTTTTCCCTTTACAGCATCTTTCTGAGCTGTTTTTGCAATACTTTAGCTTCTGTTAAGCTGTCTGCACCTGTCAATAGATCGTCCACGTAGAAGTCACTTTTGCCGCCAAGAGAAATGCCATATGTTCCTCTTCGTCTAATTGATGCAAGCACGTTATCGCTAAATACGGAGCGCAGCTAGTTCCGTAAGCAACTGTCTTTAGCCTGTATGTTTTCATAGTGTTTTCACCTGGCATTTTCCATAGTATGAGTTGAAAATCACGATCATTTTCATGCAGAATCACTTGCCGATACTTTTTTTGAATGTGCGCAGACCAAAATATTAAAAAGGTTCTGCTGTAAATTTGGACCAGTTCTCAAGATATAATTTAATGATTTGTTGGTGGATGTCTTCGCAGAGCCATCAAAGACAACTCGCTGTTTTGTTTTCGTGCTTTCTGGACGTATCACATAATGGTGTCGTAGATAGTAATGAGGCTAGCATTCGTCCATATTGTGCACCCTCTTCCAGATGTCCCAGTTATCGATACTCTTTGATGAACTCCATGTAATCTTTCATCAATTGAGGATTGCGGTTGAATCGTGTTTGTGGCCCACAAAGTCTTTAAACGGCTAACTGCTTAGAGGTTCCTAATGCCTTTGGATCTTCCGAGAATGGGAGCCGTACAATATATTTACCCGTCATATCTCGGGTTAGTGTCCTCTAATTCCCCAGAATGCTCTAATCATTCATCCAAGTTAGTGACCACAACACAAAACTTCACATTACTGTTGCTAGATTGAATTTTTCCTAGAGCCATCCATCACAAAACTGTGTCATGCAAACATGGCAAGTGATTCGCCATAACGATCATTTTCGGCTTAATGATATAGCTATGAAGCTCAGTACCCAACGGCAAATCGACAACTTGTGGCTCGTTGAATCTTGAATCGGTAAGTGTAAGGTTTGGTGGTAGTGGCGACTCGGATGTATTTAGGTGTCTGTCTGGATGTTTGGTGGTCATTCAGCACAAACGCTTCGAACTTGATGCGGAATGTATTTACTCTAGATGAGAGCCTCAAGTGGCCGCGTATTGATTATTGTTACCGGCAATTTCCAACACCAACAATTTCTTGCATGCTCATTGATCCATTCAGCTTCAGAGATAAAACTGAGATGAGAACCTATGCCCAACAATGCTCTCACAGGAATTGCATCTTCAGTTAAGCCGATTAGATTGACAGCAGTGTCAAGAAGTACATAAGAGTCACAATTTGTAGGGTTCTCTGTTGATGTAAGAGCTTGGATGGCAGTATTTGGTGAGGGAGCCTTCTTTTCTGCATGTAATGTTGTATGATGCCTCTTGTTGCACTTGAAGCAGCCTCTAGGTGAACAATTCTTGGAACTTTATCCGGGTTTCAAGCAATAGTAGCAAAGTTTTTTTTTTCGCTGTAAAATTTCTTCTTACTGAAACTTCCATCGCTTAAAAACTTGTCAGATTTATTTACATTGGGGATTCCAGCACATAGTGAGCAGCTTGAATTTTTTTTTCAGTAACTGCCATTAATAACTTATTAGAACTGCCATGTTTCGTTTGTGTTCGGAAACCCTTGCTACCTAGTGCTTCAAGTGCTTGAAATCTCAATTTCAGAAATTTAGAAACTGTTTCGGTGCTCGTATCCCCTTTGGCTGTTGTAACGTTTGTTCAAATAGGATATGAGTGTTTCTGTCCAGCTTTTCGATCAGAATGACTATCAAGATTGCGTCCCAATGCTGAACAGAAATCTTAAGAGCACTTAATGCCCGAATGCACTCCTGTGTAGTATCATGGAGTGATTTTAATTCTTGTGCCGCTTCACTGTTCACTGATTTTCGTGACAGCAATTTGTTGAGTACTGCGTTCACTAAGAGTCTTTTGTTCTCATATCACTTTTTAACAAGCCTCCATGCAGGCTCATAGTTACTATCACACATTGTCATATGACTAATGAGACCTTCTGCCTCACCCATCAAATTGGTTTTCAGGAACCAAAGTTCTTGGGCTGGACCCAGCGTTCTGCTGCTGATTAGTTGGACATATAAGTCATAGAACTCTTGCCAGGCGAGATAGCTTCCATCGAATTTAGGAAGCTGAATTCGAGGTAGCTTTACCGTCTGGCTCGTTTCCTCAGATCCCGAAATCGCCTGTAATAGTTTGAGCTGCACCTTTTTAACCCAAAATTCAGTGCTTTCAAAGACTTCTGGGTTGTATTTTTCTGGAACGCCACCGCTTATCAGGATTTCCAAGTGCTTAGCCCTGATAGTATCCCAATGCTTCTGGATGGCCCCTAACTGAGCCGACTTGAATTCCCTGGGTGGCTCCATCTCTAATCTTCCTTCCGTTCTTTACAGGAGTTGTCGAAGAGCAGCAAGCATGATACTTTCGCATCTTGTTGAATTAGTGGCACCTTTGCGTTCAGCCGTTGAACGTTCTTCTGTGAAAGACTCTGCACTACTCGAGCCTCGCTGCCTTTTTATGGCTTCCAGGATTTTGTCAACGTAATTATTCTTGGAATCTACCTGAGCAACTTCTGTAAAGTTCTGCAGAATACCATCGTTGGTTTGAAATTTTTCGAAGAGTGGTGATACTTCTTCTTTCCTTGTATCCAAATAGCTCGTTGTCTTCCTTGCTTCTGGATCCTTCTTGAAGTTGTGATGGAATCTCTCAATATCTTGTCTGATCTCCAGCTGTTGTTTCAGGAAAGCATCACGTCGGGGTCACCAAAACGTTCAATACTGATTTAAGGTCCTGTACCTAAAATGTTGGATATTGATTAACGTCTAGTAGTAATACGCCTACCTTCCCTGTTGGAACTTAACTCACTCTATATTTCAATAATCATTTTCTTAAATACATAAATTTTTGCTTATCTTAACATTTTAGTGTGGGCAAACACTAAACGCTTCATTCTAACGTTTGATTCTCACGTTATTCCTCATCATAGTCAAAACAATTGCATATGCATATCATTTTTCAAATTGTGAATTTGCAAGATGCATTCTACACAAGAATGCATCTTGTATGGGAATTAGCCTTGAGACAAAGAATTTGTTTTGACTATGATTCAGATTACATTAGAATTTGTGAAACAAACAAGGTGAGAACAAGAACACAGATAAATGGGACTCTAATACTTAGAAATTATTTTAAGCGCTAGAGGCTTATGTATGACTACGTTAAATCTACTTGAACACCCGTGTTATCTCACGTTGTGGTGATGTTAATTGGCCGCCACGATCATGTGATTTGACACCGTTGGACGTCTTTTTCTGGGGTATTGAAAAGAAAAAGTGTATGTCAATAAGCCAAGAACAATTCAAGAGCTAAAGGATGAGATAATTTAGCACGTTGACGACATTTAACCACAATTATGTCTCAGTCTCATTGAAAATATGGACCTCCGGATAAAAGTATGCCACCGTAGCCGTGACAAGCATTTGGACGATATTTTGTTTAACACATAATTGTCTATATTTGTAATCGAATTCATTTTCGCCTTCACAAAATACTCCAATTGAAAATAGAAAAAGACGGTTTCTTTTTAATTATGTGTATTTTATTTATTCTCGAAATCGATTTTCGACCGTAATCGTTCGGTCTTCTTCAGCGATTAATTTATTTTTACTCACATTCCTGCTTATATACTAGCTATGTTTAAGGAAATTTACTCTCGATCATTAAAAAGTAATTAGGGAAATTTGCTTAAGCTAATAAAAGGTAGGAATGGTAATTTACAAAAGGGGTAGTTATAAAAATATTATTTTTACATGATTCAGAAAAGATATTATTATTTAATTAATTTATCCTGAAGTTTGGCTCACCAGCGCAAGACAAAATTATGGTGTCTTTCGACGTGAAAGCTCTATTTCCGAGTATTCCGGTGATGGAGAATGGCTTTCCCACCAAGAAAACTCATTATCTTGGAAAATAAAAACTAGGCAGTATATCCAACTTGCGAGACTTTGCATGATCGAAAATTATTTCACCTTTCGGGGGAAATTTTATAAGACGAAAGGCGGAGTTGCGATGGGAAATCCACTTTCACAATTCTTCAGCGAGATATTTATGACGAAACTAGAAGACGGACTGCAGGAGAAAGGCCAGTTACCTAAACATTGGGTCCGATATGTGGACGATGTGTTTGCATATGTGAAAAGGAGTAACGTGGAGAAGGTCCTTGCTGACCTGAATGGAGCCCACAAAAAAAATATAGTATTCACGATGGAGGAAGAGAAAGACGGTAAACTATCGTTCCTAGATATAGTAGTAAGGAGGACGCAAACAAATATAACTTTCGATGTATACCGGAAAGCAACTCACACACAAAGAACGATCCCAAATACATCAAATCATTCGCAGCAAATCAAGGTTTCTCCGTACAGAGCCATGATCCACAGGATGCTCGATTTGCCGCTAAGCAAGGAAGCTAAGGAAAAGGAGATGAGGTACATTGTTGAGACAGCTAAACTAAACGGCTTCAAGGGCTCGACGATTAGGAGAATGGCACAGAAGATCCAGATTAATAGACAGTGTCAGGGACGATCAACATTATCAAATGCGAATACCGAAAGAACGTACTGGAAGGCTCTAACTTATCACGAAGGCATCAGCAATCGGATCAAGCGGCGAATAAATCAGCTCAATTCTGTACGGTTAATCGAATCAAGCAGCAAGAACCAGCTCAAAAACGTTCTCGGATCAACGAAAGACAAGCGCGAACCACACGAGAAATTTGGTATCTATCGCATCGAATGTCCCACTTGTGAAGAAGTGTACATAGGTCAAACGAGGAGGCTCATCGGCACGCGAATCAAGGAGCATCTAGGCGAAGCAGCAGCAGCAAGAAAGAAAGAAAGAACTTCGAATCTCAAGTCAGCGGTAGCGGAACATATTATCACGAAGGGACATGAGATAACAATGGAGGACGCTGTAGTCATCAAGGAAGCTAGAGATACACGTGAATTGGATGTGATGGAAAGCCTGGCAATTACCCGGGAAAGGAAAAAGTTTATGAATCAGGATGACGGAAACTGCAGATCATGGCTATTTAAATTAATTAAATATTAATATCTTTTCTGTATCATGTAAAAATAATATTTTGATAACTACCCCTTTTGTAAATTACCATTCCTACCTTTTATTAGCTTAAGCAAATTTCCCTAATTACTTTTTAATGATCGAGAGTAAATTTCCTTAAACATAGCTAGTATATAAGCAGGAATGTGAGTAAAAATAAATTAATCGCTGAAGAAGACCGAACGATTACGGTCGAAAATCGATTTCAAGAATAAATTAAAATACACAAAATTAAAAAAAAACATAATTTTCGTAGATCCTTCTATTATAATAAAAAAATATTACCATAATTCTCTGGAAAGTTTTTGTTTTATTTTCAATTAATATGGTGCGTTTTGGTTTAACCACTCTTTACAGTAGATCAATTTTCTTAAAAAATATTTGACTTCTGAAGTGGCAACCACTAAAATGATTATTTGCTTTTAAAAATAAGGATACCTACAAGAAATTTGCTTTTCCGGTGGTGCCAACGGGATTTTTTATCTTTAATTGGTCGATTATATTTTATTTCAAGTGCACTACTATTTTCCATTTGTAGTAATTAGCCGTCATACCAGCAAACTGCTCGAAAACATTCCTACCCTTTAACCGAAATTTTAATTACAATTCATAAATTTTTTTTTTTAGTTCAATTTTCTTTATTTCATATTTATGTATCAATTTTCTTTATTTCATATTTAAACGGTTGACTTTAATTGTATTCGTCATGGAATTTAAGTTTTATCACTATTTTGAAATCCTTTCCACTTCTCTTTTTACTTCAGTTAATTTTTGTTTCGAGCAGTCACAATATCAAATTGCTCGAAAACCCTCCTATCTTCTATCAAAATTTTAATTAATGGCAACCCATAAATGAGCAACTATAACAGTTGAGGGAGCTGTGTGGAGGTGAGGTTGAGACGACAGTCAGTGTTGGACGTGAAGTGTCTTCGACAGCTAGCGACATAAAAGTTTTGTTGCATTTGCGCAAACGATGCTTAATTTTGTGTTGCATAGGTTTGTGTTGTGTTACGTTGCCCACTGCTGACTTAGATTTGCTTTCTTGTGATTGATATTTAACCGATCAGCAAGGAAAGCAGTTCTTTGGACATTGGAGCACCACCCTTCATATGGGTGTGGCGCCATGTTTGGAAAACAGGTGAAGGAAGATTTTTGTTAGTGTACAAGGCGAACGGTTGTGAGCTGCAAAATTTCAATATGTTTGAGTGTGTGTCAATTACTCTCAACCTGTAGCTTCAATGTACCGGTTTTTTTTCTTTGTACGTTCTGAGTTTTTCATTTTTGCATCGGTGTCAGAAGCGAATTGATGAAAACGAATGAGGATTGTGCTAGATCATGTGACGGGCTCCGCCAGAGGGAATTGCCTAAGAGAATATCGTGACGGAAGCGGAGTCTCGTAGTCATCGTCTGGAGAGGACTCGGATGGTTCAGAGGATGAAGTCGTAGGAAGTAAACAATTCGATGAAGAATCTTATGAGACACTTGCACTGCTTAGATGTAGGAATCAAAAAATTTATAATACAGAAACAAAATTTTCCAAAACTCGGATGATAATACGGAATATAAAGAAAAACGATTAGAAACTAAAGAGCGCAAATTGGGGGAACAGGAACGAAGTTTTGAAGAGCTAGAGGTGCTCAGGGAAATTGGACGAAAAGAAATTCAAAACGGGATTCAGAAGGAAGTTGCCAGCGGCGGAGGGCTGCGGTTCAAGGAGGAAGAGCTGGATGAAGACTTTGCCCCAAAAGCCCATGTCCGGCGTATGTAGGAGGTATTTCAAAAATATAAAGGATTCAATGAGGGTGAAAGCTTAAATATACTAATCGATGAAAGTCTACCATTTGTCTTGGACGAAGCAGCGCAGCAACAGCAGCCGTATGCTGAACGTATCCCAAATTCCAAGTTTGAGGACCATGCTGCAGATGAAGGTGATTGGGATGCGGAAGATGTACTCATCAAAGAAAGCAAGTAAAGAATCGTGGAATCAAAGTGGTATTGGTTATATGATGGACGCTTTTGCTTTTGGATAATTTCTCTGATAAAGTTGACAGTTGGCTACAGAACCATTGTGACCTTTTCTCGTCAAAATTTGTTCGAAATTCGAAACGAAATTGCATTAATGGGTACGAAAATATTTATATAAATTTATATATACGATAGCGAAACAAGTCATTTATAATTTAAGCTAGGTTACAAAAGGGGGAACATTATTCTCGATTATTGAACTGTTACAAACCAGTATACCCTATGTATACTGGTAAGAACTGGGAGCTCAACTTGATGCGTATCCTATATACATATGTCTTGCGCTTTCTACAGGAGTTTTATTTGTGACTTTTTTCTAACAGTTAGCAGTTATATAATGTATTTATTGTGCAAGGAAACTTAGTGGCTTGTTTAAAGGGTACATGGTTGATAGCGTGTTGTAAACCCTTTTGGATCAACAGCTCAGAGGCTACGACTGGATGCTGAATTTATGTCTCTTTTGCATATGACTTAATACTATATGTAGCGTGTCTGCCGAAAGTTGAAATCGGGCAGCTCAGAGGCTATTATGTGTTTCTTTGAGGACTTATAACTAAAAATAGCATGTCCGTCGACAGCTTATGTCAACGGCTCAGAGACTGTTGTTAAATCTACTGGTTTTCATTCCAGTGATTGTGCAATTAGACATAAAAAAAGCGTGTCTGCTGATAGTGATGGTTTAGAGTTTTGCCGGGGTTTTACCGACTTGACTGTCACTTTTTCCGTTTCCTTAACATGATGGAATTCCACGAAAGTTTTTCCTCCCCGTTTCGTCTCACTTGATCGGCTGGTGAATATGCGAAACTGGGGAAATTGAGCGAAAGAGTGTTTTTCGCTTAAGCTTTCAACTTCGAAAGAGTGCTTTCAGCTTAAGCTTTCGGCTTTCCCATGATCTCTTGAGGTAAAATAGCGAAACTGGGGGCATTGAGCGAAAGAGTGTTTATGCCGGAACTTTCGGTTTTCCTTTCCGCTTACCTCTCTTCGAAGCACCCCGTTCGTTCATGATGTAAATACTATTGCGGGTTGAACTTTCTCGTTTACTTAACTGCTCGCTTATTTACTTGCGCATGTGTTTCTATGGCTGATTTTCATTGGCGCAGTGCGAGTACACAGGTGTTGTTTGCTCGCTACTATTGCAGTTATGAAGCGGGAATATATCCGAGCATGTTTTATGTGTTCACTCGCAACATTACTGTTGCAGTTATGATCTTACCGGCTGCGCCAATTTTATTACAAACCAGTATACCCTATGTATACTGGTAAGAACTGGGAGCTCAACGTGATGCGTATCCTGTATACAACATTAAGGCTCCCGGGGAAAGAACTCACTGTAACACCACTTACCTGCCACTCTGTCCATTTGAACTATATCAACAAAAGACGAGTGTTTTTTTATAGGGTTTAACTTTATTTCTCGGTTCACTTTTCTCGAAACATTTATAAATTACACGTATTAAGATATGGGAAACCTATATTAATATTGAGTCAAACATTTTTCATTTGGCTGGTCACGCTTCACACGTGAGCGCCAGCCTGTACAGGGTATTAGCTAGACGAGCTAATGGTTTGGGATGGCCACACGGCGTGGAACGCCAAAGGGCCGATTGAGGATCGCAGCGCAAGCCAACACCTCACCCCTTACCATTTCGTTGCAAAATGGACAGCACTTCGAACTCGAACTTGAATCGCGTAATTGAACGTACGATTAAACTACTGGGTAGCTGTACGCTCCCTTTTGGATTTGAACAAGACTCACCCGAATGCTTTGCCGAAGAAATTTAAATACTGTTCTTTCGTGAGCTTTCAACCTAAATTCTCTTTAAAGGTACTGAGTAGCCGAACAAGTGAGCTCTCGTTCCACGAACGTTTTCCCTCCCCGCTTCGTCTCGCTTGCTCGGCTGATGAATATGCGAAACTGGGGAAATTGGGCGAAGAGTGTTTTTCGCTTAAGCTTTCAACTTCGAAAGAGTGCTTTCAGCTTAAGCTTTCGGCTTTCCCATGATCTCTTGAGGTAAAATAGCAAAACTGGGGACATTGAGCGAAAGAGTGTTTATGCCGGAACTTTCGGTTTTCCTTTCCGCTTACCTCTCTTCGAAGCACCCCGTTCGTTCATTATGTAAATACCATTGCGGGTTGAACTTTCTTGTTTACTTAACTGCTCGCTTACTTACTTGCGCATGTGTTTCTATGGCTGATTTTCATTGGCGAAGTGCAAGTATACAGGTGTTGTTTGCTCGCTACTATTGCAGTTATGAAGCGGGAATATATCCGAGCATGTTTTATGTGTTCACTCGCAACAGAACGGTTTTAATATCATGATATCTTTTAATTACATTTTTCTATTTAAATTAAATGGTCTTAAGGTGAAGTTTTACATACGATTTGTACATTATTGACTTTAATTCTTATGTTTAAGCGCTCCAAAAAATGATGTATTTTCGTTTTTGAACATTCATACTTATCAATGCTGCTATCTGAAACTAGGAGCGACTTCAAAATATTCTGTTTAAAATAACCAAACGTATGATAGTTGAATGTAGAGATATTCACAAGGTTCGTTGCTCCATTCCGATGGTAGTAGGCCCATTGATTTTCTACCTAGGGGGCTCTAAAGATTGTTTCGAAGAATTCAACACAGTAGGGACAGGTAAAGAAAGGAAGCTAGGTGTTTAATTCCAAACTTACGAGAAAATCGAACCACGTAGCTTTGAACCTTTCAAAGCAAATTTTCATATGGGATTTTTGTCAGACTGCAATCAACGAGTGTAACTTTGGGTATTTGAAGTTCGCTGGCTCAGTTGAGGGAGTTTAATTGAACCTTTCTTTCTGTTTGTTAGTACCGGTGTTTAATTCAACTTAAATAAACTCTATTAAATTCAGTGGCATCGAATAGATTTGTATGTCCTGAGAAACGAACTTTATTAAATGCCTCACGGAAACTTTAGAGGTTGGTATATATAGTCAATTATTTCGTTCATTTGCTCATGTGTACTTTTATTCTCTTGTTCCTGATAGCCATCTAAGGTTTACTAAAGGAAGTTTTTTTTTTTTGGGCAGTATGATTGAGGAATATACATAACTCCAGTTTGGTTCGTTCAGGAAAAGGTAGGACTAAATATGATCATGCTTGATGGGGCTGAAATCTTTTGCTTAGTAACCATTCGCTTGCAGTAATATTGTGCAGTTAATAGACTACTCCATTTGAGATAAACATCTCCTATCTTTGGATTGTCTTTAAAACGCGGAAGCTAGCCTGAAAAAGGGAGAAGCGACCTTACATTTTTATATGTTCCAAACCGAAATTATTTTTGCGCAATTGAGACCGATTCTTCATATATAGACATAATCGTAGAATTGATCTGACATTAAGATTTTGTTGAAATGAATAATTAAATGGACATTTGATTTTAACTTGAATAATTTTTTCTTTAAAAGATCAAAGCAAGAATAAAATGAACAGCATTTTTAGCAATTCAACCCTGTAAATATTCACACTTATGAAACCTCAATTAAGAATTAAAAAATTCCAATTGTTAGCGTAATCTTGAGATCCTAAGCATCTTATTTAACAAGAATTAATTACATAGTTGGTTGAACTTCGTGTAGAAAGGAATGAATAATATATTATCCAAAGTAACTTGGTTAAAAGTCGAATTTCAATTTCTGAATAAAAATCCTATGTAATCTATTAAGTCTAACTTATTGATAGTAATTTAAGAAACGTTTTACTTACGAATAATATAAATTTGATGAATGATCTTTGTTCAGGAAAATAATAAAACAAGTTGGGTAAACAGACCTACGCTCATGTCAGAAGGGTTTTGTATTCAATTTACAAAATGCAGTCACCAAAGACGATTTTATTGGAGAAAATATGAAATACGAAGATCATACCATTATTGACAAAGTTGAACGAAGTTCGACTTCTGATGTTTTTGGTATTGTTATACTCATAAATATCTCCCTTGATAATTATTTCAGATTTTCCCCCCTGTGCCCCCACTGTAGCAAAAACTGACAGTTTAACAACTGTTTTGAAAAGCTCCCATGTAAACTTTCATTTCCTACTCAAACCGGCTACGTTTGATGATTTTTTTTTTTCAGGGGACACTCTCCTGTACTGTTATCATCGATTAATGGCCAATTTTTTCGAATCCTAGAATGGTTACAAAACCCTTTTGCTAGGAGCTCTCTCTCACCTCTTTGACTTGTTTCAGTTATGAGCATTAATTGTAGGTACTCATCTTCAGTCATTCATTAAATTGAATCAAGTGTTCAAAGCATGCACCTTAAACGTTGAAGTTGGGAAAAAATAACTCAAAATTATTCAATCTTCGCATTTAAAACAGCCACTATTTTGTTTTACGATCACTGATACCACTAGCTGAACCGATTCTCAAAGGTATACATGACACCTATCATTCCTGAAATTTTCATGCAAATCCTAGCAAAACTGCAGTGTCTGAGTCGGTAAAAAGCGCATGTTGTTCCATAGCCATATGTTTCCATAGTAATAAATGCAGTGCATAGTAATACAGGAAAATTCAAACCGCTATAACATCGCTAAATATGAATCAATCTTTATGAAACTTTCAGGATAGATCAATCTTATAAATAACCTCCACGGACTGAATTTCATTGAATTTAAGGGTACCGTTAAGATTTTATTCAAGAAAACATAAAATCGATAAATCATACTATTACTAACAAAGTTGAGTGAATTGCGACTTCTCACGTATTTGTTGTTGTTGTACTCACCAAGGCCTACGTTCCAGATTTTGTTCAGATTTTTCGGATGGAAGGTGTCCAATCGTGAGGGGGGGACACAAATTTTTCATGTATTTCCCCTCCCTGTGCGCCCCTCGAAGCAAATTTTGCCAAACTATCAAGACCTTTCATTTGATACCCATATCGGCTACCTTTAGTGAATTTTTTTTTCGGGGGGTCACTCTCCTATATGGGGAGACCCCCCTTAAATGCCTTATACAATTTTTTTGTAGTTGAACTTTAAAGAGATTACCACTTTACACCTACACACAAAATTTGATGTTTCTAGCTTAAGTAGTTTCGGAGAAAAACTGCTGTGACACACGGACGGACGGACGGACGGACAGACGGACAGACTGGTCGCGAAACTAGTAGGGTTTTGTAAAATTATTTTACAAAACCCTAAAAATAACTCGAGGATCTTGTGAAAACAAATATTAATTGTTGTCAAATGAGAGAAAAATAATATGAATTGCTAAAGAAATCTAACAAAGTCGGTCTTTTCCTTTTGGCTCCTTCTGACCGGGTACAGGACCCGGTACGGTGGAAGGCTTCGTCTAAAAAAACGAGCTAGCCATCGGGCGCGCTCCAACTTTCTTTAGTTTCAGGGCTTCTTGCGGGTTGAGTGGCCCGAGCAAGGTGCCTTTTTATGGCATAGGGTTATGTGATTCGCTCACATAGTTCTTTGATATAAATTGGTCATCGGTATATTTCTTTTCTGATGGGAAGGCTCATACAAGTTATGTTGTATGAGTTTTCCACTCAGAAGGGAAATATATGCCCATTGCAACATTTTTGGATCTTGTTCCGGTTGTGCGGGTGCGAGGGGGCACTACCACCATCCGGTTGTCCAACTCTTATTTGTGGGCCATGAGAATCGTCGGGTAACGACGAGGTTCCCCTAAGTCTGTCTATTTTGGTTTGTTTTAGCTTGTCAAAGTCAAAGTCAAAAGCGCTTTATTTAATACCAATCGTTATAAATTTGTAAAAGAACATAGAGCAAATTCCAAACAATAAAACTATAAAAAACTGAATGGCCCGAATGGCGCTCTAAATTTATACGTTATCAGTTAAACACATTTATTGAAAAAAAATACACTTGCAAATTTAAATTAATTAAGATTATTAGATATTTTTTGATTCAATTGGAAAAAGGAGAAAAAACCAACCAGCATTATTCAAAAATTACTTATACTACTAACACAGCAATGAACTTATATCCTAAACCTAATATGTTACACCGTAATTCTAAATAAGTTCAATCAAAAAAAAAAAACGTTACCTTATATTGAAACCTATACCTAATTTATAATACAAATAAACAACAATACTAGATGTAGCAATAATGAGATGAATCTAAAAAAACTAAGTAACGAGAAAAAGCACAAAAACAGAAAATAAACACGAATAATTTAGACATTGTCATTCAGCCACCAATACCTAGATAGTTCCGTCTCAGCTCGACCAGCCTCAACGAATCTAGCAAATGAGTATCTCCATTGGAATTGTTGGTCTCGTGAACTCAGATTCGGAGGATATTTTATCTTCTTATCGGTGGCCCGTCGATATATGTGATATATGATTGGGACGCCGTCAGAATCAAAAACATATCGATTCATGTCCAAATACACGAATGCTTCTGGAGGAACGAAGCCAGTAGCGAGGCAAGTCACAATATATCCGTCTGTAGGGTGGAGCGGCTGTGAAATCCATGGGTTTTCACTCACAGTTACAGATCTTGCGATATGATTCCGAAGAAGTTTCAATATGAAGATATCGATTCTTGTCACTTGAGCAGTTTGATAAATTTTTCTATTCGATATATAGTGCTTCCAATCCGTCTCAGGCTTTCTGTACAAACCAGTACATGCACGAAGACATTTCCTTTCGAAAACTCTTAATCTTTCCATTGTACTAGCACTCTGGTTGTACCAGATCTGGCATCCGTATGTCAAAACCGGTCTAACCAGGGTCTTGCAACAAATAACTTTGACTTTTTGATCAATGTATCTGGAATGAAAGGGTCGCCGAAGGGCCATGACTACTTTTAGTGCCTTACTGAGCATGGTTTTGACATGTTCAGTATAGTACATATACTGATCGAGATAAACACCGAGGTATCGAGCACAGGATTTATGTGGAACCCGTTCTGAACTACCCTCACCAGCCATAATGTGGAAATCCTTCCAATTACGTTTCAGGCCTTGACTGGCCCCCTGCAGCGTTGTCCGAAACAAAATTGTTTCGCACTTCTGCGCATTGATTTTCATTCGCCAATTGTCGGTGTAGAGCTGCACATCATTAAACATTTTTTGAAGATTGCTCTGAACTATTGTAGCTTTTCGGTCTGCCGTATAGATGATCAGATCATCAGCAAACGCTACCAATGATCGCGTTGGCGAGACATTAAAATCAAAGCTGTTCAATAGCTTGCGAATGAATATTGAGAAAAGCAGGGGCGCAGTAACTGTTCCCTGCTGTAGACCATTCAAGACCTTGAATTCGCGCATTGTTGTCAGATTTCCATCAGTTACAACAAACGATTTCCCGTATAACATATTACACATCATGGCGACAAGGTGTCTGGGGAACCTGTCGTGAAGAAGTTTGTAAACTAGTCCATCTAACCACACCGTATCGAAGGCTTTCTCCATATCAATGAGACATGCTCCAACACATTGTCTATCATTTAGTTTCCAACAGATGTCTGAGGTTACTTTCGTTATTGCATGTGTGGTGGAATGCCTGGCACGAAAACCAAATTGGCAATTCGGCATCAACTCATATTTCTCAATGTGGGCGTTTAATGCTCTGTTGAGTATCACTTCAAACACCTTGCTGATGTTAGGCAGCAAGCTGATTGGGCGATAGCTTTTAGGACATGAAGATTCTTTTCCTTTCTTCAAGATCGGAAATACCATAGCCTTTTTCCACTCGTTTGGGAAATATGAATTGCTCAACATGTTGTTGAACAATATGCAATAATTCCTCATAGCAACCTCAGGCAAATGTCGGAGAACTATATTTGGAATACCGTCAGTACCACATGATTTCTTGTTGTTTATTCTGCGAAATATGAAACACAAGTCTTCATAGCTGACAAAATAATCAATAAGATTCAAGTTCGGTATGAGGTCAGATGTTAATGTTTCATCGAAATGAAGAATTGATTGGCCTTTCAGGCTTGATTTGAAGTCGGAAACTTTTGCTTCAACGACCTCCGAAAATATTTCATTCCTTCTCTCTGGGTTTGGCAGATGAACCAATTCAAAATGTGTTCCAATCAGGAAAAGTTTCTGCAATCCATCACATATAATCCTGTTTCCATTTCTATCCGGAGTCGTACTATCAATTTCGATACCAGCTCTATCGAGAAGATTTATCTCATCACTAGCGACTTCAAGATTCGATACCTTCACTCGAGACTTCCTGCGGAATAAGCTATTCACTTTCGCGAAAACGCCATCTGGGTCCTGTGGGCTAATACCCCTCAGTTTTTCCGCCCATTGATTGCTGACCTCACTCCTGAAGTATGACCGGATTAAGTTCCGGACATTCTTCAGGTGTAATTTCAACAAAGCCAACGAGGGATGGTTGTAGTCCAAAAATCGTCGATAAATATTGTTGACGTGGGTGAGAAGAAGGCTTTTCAATCTTTTCAACCTTGCGATGGTTGGTGTTTCATATCCTTCCATATTGTTTCGATGTTTAATCTTGGGAACAACTTTCTCAATCGTTTCCAACGTCAGCTTCTCTAACTTCGACAAATAGAGATCTATTTCATCTTCAGTTAGATTTCTGTTATTAGGAACCATTGAGCAAGCATTGCCATCAACAGAAGAGGGACATTGCTTCTGGTACTCCCGATTAAACTTCTTTTGAAACTTTCCCCAGTCTGTTTTTTTGAAATTCAACCGATGGTTTTCATGTTGAACTGGAATGAGGAAGAAATCATCCGTTTGATGATTGATTTCCATTACGATTGCGTTATGATCGCTATCGTAAGGAAGCACCTGCAGTTTCCGTTGAGGACTCTTAAAGCTGAATTCAAGTCTTGCGTCAGCAATGCAGAGGTCCAAATATGAATTTGTCCAAGGGTATGTTGGGAACTCCGACCCATATAGGTTGCACCTGTATTCAATTTGGTTCTCTGTTATCCATGATTTCAGGAATACACCTCTTGGATTATTGGTGGCGTTTAGCCATGATGTATGCTTGGCATTCAGGTCACCGGAAAAATATAATAACCATGCAGCCTGTTCAATTCGAGTATTTCAAACAAGGAATTGAGTTCCTCCTTGAACTTGAGAACATTTTGACCAGTTGCATAGGCAGAGATAACGAAGAGGTTATTCCCACCTGGCAGTGAAATTTTGATGACGGACACTTCAAGAAATTCAAAGTTTTTGAATTCGACTTTTTCAATATTTTGGAAACAATAGGGTCTTCTAACCAATATCCCGGTGCCACCTCCCCCATCACCTATTACCCTATCATTTCTTACGAATGCAAAATCTTTGAATTCCATGGAATGCCATGAATTGAGGTGGGTTTCAGTGAGAAGTATGATGTCAGGCTTTTGCTTAACAACAAATTCAAGGAGATAATCATGTCGATGTATAGCAACGATAGAGTTGACGTTGATCGATATGAGGCGAAGCCTATCCATGGGAATATGACTGGATGATAAGTTATTATTAGGCATTTGAAAGACCTAAACGCTGAAAAGCAAAGTTAATTTTTGAATCTTGTTTGTCGATTCTCTCCGATAAAGAATTAAGTTGCTGGTAAATTTTGAGAAGCAGCTCATTATTGCCACTTACATTATTTACATTATTTCCAGCATTTTCTGCTGGTCCTCTAGCGGCGAGTGCAAATGATACTCCGGGCTTGACGAAGTTGGAAGGTATGATATTACGGTGTACTTGTGCTTGCTTTGGAGCAAATTTAACTTTTGCATCTTGATATCGGGAGCATCCTCGATATGATGCTGGGTGACCAAAAACACCGCAGTTAACGCAGTATAATTTTTCTTTAGGCTCCGTCTGAGCCAATTTGTACTCACCGGGAGCATGAACATCTTTGCATTTAACGCAACGATAGTGCATGGCACAATTGGCAGCCGAATGTCCAAATCTTTGACACCGGTAACACTGGTTGACTTCTCTTTTCTGGAGGCGTTCCCACCTCATCACTCTGAAATTCAAGTACCTTATTTGTTGAAGGGCACTTGGACTGCTCTTATTTGCAATTTGTACCAGGTAAAGTGGTAAATTCTTCCTTTCTATGGTCGACCTTCTTGTCGCAAAAGCTTTGACTGAAACAAAATCAATATCTGGTGCAGCCTCCTTGAGCACCTGAAGAAGATCGACCGTATCCTCTCCGCTGTCCAAACCCTTCAACAAGAAGGTCTGATTTTTTTCACTTTTTGGGGTATAGGTGAAGTGTGGAACCTCCCCAGAAATCAGCGCATCTTTGGCTGACTTGAAATCAACCAGTGATTTCGTCCTTATAGTTAATTTTTCGGCATTAACTCTTTTGATTTCGAAATTGGCCAGTTTATTTTCGGCTGCCAATAGCCGAACCATATCTTTCCCGGTTTGTCCGAACACGTTGATTGGCGGAACTTTGTCTGTCTTGTTGGAAGCTTTTTCAGAGGAACCAGCAGAACTGCGGGCTGGTTTTTTTCTCCTTATTTTTGTTCTTTAAATATTGAATAAAATTAACGTCATTATCTTGATTAAAATTACCTCCGATGTTTTCTTCGATTTCCATATCTTCGGCTAATCCCTCCAGCGCTGCAAAATAATTTTGTCTCTCGTTGGTGCCACCAGCACTTAGAACTTCCTCTGGATTTACTTGCTTTGTATTTTTCTTCGGCTTTGTTACCTGTTGCCATTGATTTTGTGGCTGCGTCTTTTGAGGCTTCATCCCTTTCTTGAAAAGATCCTTGAGAGACTGTATCTCTTGCCTTAGTTCATCATTTTCTTTCTGCAATTTGGCCATTTGTTGATTGTCCGCTATTATTTGCAGCTTGCACCCTCCATCTACGGAGTTTTCTTCGTTATGTTTTCTTTTGGTGATTGTCGCCAGTTTCGTATTCGTCGTTTCCCCAGGTTGCCCCAACGGTGGGAAGCCGTCGGGCTCCTCCATACCAGCGGCGAAGTTTTCTTTGGTAATTTGTTTTTCGTTACCAATCGAAGTAAAAATATTCGATACAAATTTCCTGAGTCTATTACTTCGACAATATAAGATTTTTTCCGATAATAATTAACTTCGGACTAACGTTTTTTAAAAAATTAATTTAATTTTTGAAAACTTTTGACAGGAGCGATTTAAAGGACGTCTATACGCAAAGACTACTACGATCCATCTTTGTTTTAGCTTGTTCTTTGAACAAACAACTCTCCTCTTTGCAGTTACCTACATTATTTCGATTTCGGTCGATCCTTTCTTTTGAGACCCAAGAATTCGTGAATGCGAAATTCTTTTGTAGTGGGTCCTTGTGCTGGAGGAATGAACCTGCCCCTAGACAAGGGCATTCTCGGCGGACATCAACAACTTACCTCACCCAGGCGGCAGACCATCGCTGCAGTCCTTTACGGACATTTTTAAGGCTTACCATTCACAACACATTCTTATTATTTCTAATGATCCGGTGAAACTGTAGTAATTGGAGGTCGTTTTAAAACATTTCAACAATTTGGGTCAATTTGCCCCATGCCATTACAAGGGGAGCTGTGTTAAATATGAGCAGATTACTGAACATTGATATAATTTTGATTCCAAAATATTACTTCCACTGTAATTTTTAAATGACCTGGTA
The DNA here is from genome assembly GCA_963969285.1 of Odontomyia ornata. NCBI lineage: Eukaryota > Metazoa > Arthropoda > Insecta > Diptera > Stratiomyidae > Odontomyia > Odontomyia ornata. The sequence continues at coordinate 305,631,354 of OZ017739.1, forward strand.
AGTGAATTTACTACTGGCCTCCTTGGGAGTTGCATGACTATAAAAAGTTAACCGATTAGTTGAATTACAATCAACCACAAATTACGATCACAAAAATGCCAACAGGGTGAATGTATTAGCCCACCACGTCGCTCGAGTGGAAAATTTGCAGCATTTCTATCGATTTACCATTCCATTGCAGCGTTCCAGTGAAATGCCTCCTTAAGTCGCAGCTTGAATCGTTGTGATTTCTTCAATGCATCGCCATTCATCAATCAATTAATCCGTTTGGCCAAGGCAGTTAGTCTTGCACCTCTTAACAATCCACTTGTTTATTGTTCCGCGATTCCCAAAATGCTATTCTTGGATATAATTGTCTGGCATCCGCGAAGCGCAGACAACGCGATGATGGCTAAAGCTCAAACGGAGTCAAAGATATGTAAGTTGTTTTGGAAATACAAACCAGTTCGCTGTCCGACCTTTCATTCCGAAACAAAGAACTAACCAGCTAATGCGTAACATCAACATATCACTGAGCTCTAATTCAGAAAATAACAAATTTAGCAGTTCCCTTCACTGAGATTTCTTGATGATGGTACTCGCGGTATGTGATTAACTGTAGATTTGATGCTCATATATGCACTGATTAGCGCTGGATCTACCTCCCAATAGGATACTTAGCCACATTTATCATCGTAATTACTTCACACATATCAATCTTTTCAACGTTTCCGAAGATACTTCACCGCCTGGCGCAGATTTAAGCCGCCAAGAACTTTAGGCGGGCAGACGCTCGTGAAGACGCGGTTCGCGACACGGGCGGAAACGCGCGTAAAGCCTAGTGAGGTGACTTGACCTCAATACGCGCAACCTTTCATCTTTTGTGTTCATAATTACCCGACTTTTTGACAGGTTCACCTTCAGTTGTAATACTTTTGTTCCTAGAACCATTCTGTGGTGCGCGAAAAATGAAAGATGGTAAGGCACGCTCTCGGCTCTTTGGATCATTGCAAAGTTCCGACTCGCGATACATTTGCTCCAGAACCTCCAACTCCATTGGGGCTGGTCTGGTGTCGAGCCTATCAATAATTTGAATGATTCTTTTGTTGCCACACTGATTTCCATTGAGTACTTTCGCACGCCGAGGGATTCACACGTCCATGGAGTGCAGCTCGACAAGATCTTGACTCAGATACAAAAGGAACTCTTGTTGCCGGGCAAAAGTAGGGCGGAGGGGGCTCTAGGTCGTTCTAGACGGAGCAAAGCTTGTTTAGTCAGATGACGTGCTAAATTAGAATAAAATTGACATAAAAATATCTTTTAACGATGGTCCAATGAACTCTACCAGCGAAACGCTCGGCGGCTGTTGGTTTTCAAATATTTGCAGAGCAGAAAGCGAACCCAAGACATGATGCCGTTAGATTAATTAGTTTTTAGCTAGACAATTCGTGGTAGTTTTTTCAGTGGTGAGCATTTAATAACGATCTGTTTATTAGAATAAGGCGGCCAATCAAAATCACATTCGTAAAAAAAGTAAATTATTCTTCTAAAACGTGAACACGCGTAGTTACCGTTTAAATTGAAAAATACACAAACTAAGTACAGCTTATTTTCGCAATCCTCATAGAAAATGATGGCAGAATGTGGCATGGATTTGAGTAAGCCGTTAATTATCACACTAAGCTTTTGAAAAGAGTGAAGAAATAGACATCACAGGGAGCTATGAGTAGGATTAAATTGATAGGCAAATGGGAAAAAATTAGGCATTGTTTTTATTCTGCTTCTGGAAATGTGTTGCTGATCTGAATATTCTCTGTTAACAGCGAAATAGATACTATATATTTTATGCTGTTCAAATTTTACAAAGTATAAGTGATAAAATCTTTCACAAAACTTTATAACTTCAAAGCTTGTAAACCATCCAAAGTACTTAGAGAAGATTTGCAAAGCCTGGGTGGCCTATATTAAGCATTTCATACTAACGCTGTCCTAACAGAACATTGCGTGGAATATTCCTAAGATACTCTCACAGCGCTGCTTTTATCCCATGGTTTATGAACCAACATAGCTGAATCTGCTTTGTTCATTTTGCAGTCTTTTGAATGTGTTTCCTGCTTCATTTGAAATTTTGCAGCTTGTTAACATTGATTAAAGACTTTATTCCAACTTTATGTCGTTCTTTTGTTTTTATCACTTTTATATTCTAAAATCGACGTTAGATAGTCTATTCATATCTATGATTTGAAATTGTATAATTTTACGGTCTTTATAATTGTTAGGCATTCAGAATCAAGAACTTAAGACAATCGTAATTAGGTTGTTATTAGAATTTGTGCCACTTTAAAGATAGTCCCTGAAAATATTATTCAAATTTCGGAAGTCTTCATATAAAGGAAATACATGCATTGTACAGGAATTGACTACCGGGCTGTGTATTCTCGAAAATTTAAAGTAAAAATTCAATTTAGAATTGTTTTTAAGGACCGGAACAAGAGCAAACACTATTTGTGGATTAGATCTTGGCCTTTCTTATTTAGAATCCATTGAAGGTATTTGCTTAAAGTCACAAATTACGCTCAACATTGCCTGTTTGTTTCGTTTGAATACCAAACCTAACAATGTGATGGTGTCAATAGCATCTGGCGTGATGATTCTACTGCAAAATTTTCCCATTTATACATCGGATGTAATTATTTTTAGTGGTGTTCTTCCGCTTTAGTTTATGACCAACAAATGTAAATTAAGCGCGTGCTGGTATTTTTTCTCTTTCAAATAGTTTCTTTCGAGATTGCATGAATGGGGTTGTCGGTTTAAGTTTGCACAAACACTAAAGCCGTATTTCTTGTTTTACCTAAAACAGTTTTTATACCAGTATTAAGGGTATCCAAAAACTGAATCAATTTTGCGTAGGGATAAACATTTTTTGTTTGTTTGGGAGGTGAATGCCATTTACGCACAGAGTGTGGGACTCCCATGCTCGCAAGGAGAGGACTGGACTACCCACTAAACACCTCTCCTGTCTACCTGAGAATCTGGCTTGGGACCGTTTGGCATATTACTTTGAGCCAGGTCTCGTTTTGTTATGCCGTGAGGTGCCTTCAAGCTGGGGGAACGCCCTTCTAGCGGCAGGTGAGAGGGGAAGAGGAAGAGCTAGAAAAGCGATCACCCAGCCCTAACGCTCCCGGCTGCTGTGAGTCCCATTTATCTTTTTGGACTGACCAAACACAATGTGCCACCTGGTTCCATTTGTCACCCGATTCGATCATTACCTCGACAATATTATCCGGGGTGAGCTCTTTCGTCTCCCTGTAGAGATCCCTTCACAGCCTGACCATTTTGTGCACGCAAAAAATGTGTGGCGCGCTTTGTCTTCCCCTCCTGTGCAAAAGGTACCAACAATCGGGCGAGCATGACTTTCCAATCTTGTGCAGGTAAGACTGAAAACATCCACGCCCGCTAAATGCTAGGTCAGATAGAAGTCAGTCTCACCATGCCTTTGATTCAGCCACGGTCTCACTTCCAGGATGAGGTGCGTAGTCCACCTTTCCTTTGTACAATTCAACATAACTGTGCCAATCGTTGGGCGAGCGTTGTCTCTCCTCGCGGTCAACCATCGCTCTCGCATCCTCGTTTCGGCACAAGTAAATAGCGTAGCGCTCTCTAGCAAGGAGGGTGACAACAACTCTCACCACTGAATCAGAGACTGTCGTATATGAAGATGTAATTCTCGACGCACCTCTTCTCTGTACCTGTGCCAAACGTTCTCGGTATACCTCCTGACTGAGAGCGTCACCCCATACTTCTGATCCAAACAGTAGCACTGCCCCTACAGCACTCATCAAGAGGCGTCTTTTTGATGGGCTGGGTTGCCGTAAGTGAACTCAGAGCCGATATTTCCGAAGCAGCCTTCTCAGCCGTTGCCTTGATTTACTCAGAGAAACTCATCTTTGAGTCGATCCGTAGCCCCAGGTACTTTACCGCTGGCTTCGATTCCATTTGTATGTCTCCAATGCAGATCATCCTTACTCTAGGGATTCTCTTTTTTGTCAAGATGACCACTTCGGTTTTTGCCAGGGCTATACTGAACCCGCGAGCAGTCAACCAGTCCCTCACTCAGCGCATTAGTTTACCTAGCCTAAGTGGCGCTTGTTTAACGGTTCGTTCAACGACCAAAGCCACAACATCATCCACATAGCCGATCAAGCGTGACTCATCCGGTATCTCCAGTCTTAGTAACCCATCGTAAGACCCATTCCACAAATCCAGACCAAGGAAATATTCCTGGGCAACACCCGATGTGACTTCTACTCTTCGTTGGCCCTGTGTGATGTCGTAGAGCAGGCCTCAGTCTTTTAGGTAGTTCCTCAAAAGCCGCACTAGGTATTCTGGAACTTGAAAAGGGTTTTCTAGCGTATCCAGAATATCCACCCATATAGCGGAGTTGAAAGAATTCCTGACGTCGAGTGTCACCAACATGCCTCGGCCTTCCGGGCTGCGCTGACCACCTCTGCAATCGCATCAATGGTAGAAGGTCCTGCTCTACAACCTTACTACCGAGGAGATATGTCCCCAGCAGCACAAATCGCGTCAGTGAATCTTCCGTTGATGAGTATCTCTAGCACTTTCCCAGCAGTGTCTAACATGCAAAACGAGTGGTATGCAGACGGCGATTCGGGATTTCCCTACCCCTTGCTGATCAGCACTGAAGCTTTATCACCTTCCATTGTACCGGGAAAACCTCGTACCGTAGGCAAGCGTTGAATGTGCTGAGCAGTAAGTCAGGAAAATGGTAATAGACAAGCTGCAACACCTCAGCTGCAACACCATCTAGACCTGGAGCCTTCCTCGCTTTCAGCAAAAGGACTGCCTCTTCCAGTACCGGCTCAGTGAAGAGTGGACACTCAACTGCTGTTTCACCATGGACAGCGTCAACATGGACTGGATGGGCAGGGAAGGGTCCCCGCACTATTTTATCCATCTTTTCTGCGTCACGTATGCAAGGCTTCCGTAGGGCACCAAGCTTCCGCATAACTAGCTTGTAACCAAGGCCCTACGGATCCTTGTTCACACTGTCCACTAGATCTTGCCAGTAGCGATTTGCGAAGGAATTTTCTGGCCGACTTATACGCTGCTACCTAGTTATTTCATGCCCGTTGGGCCTCAAACGAAGCTTGCGACACCCCCTTCGTTTTCCAACGATTTCAGTTGACCACCAGTACACTGGGGGCTTGTCGTGCCGGAATTTTTGATGAGGCATAGAAGCGCAGCAAGCAGTCGTGATGATGCTCAAAGTTGAGTTCACCACATCATACTGCCAGTCCTACCATCCACTCCGAATCTCCCTGCAGCGGCTCACCTGCTGTGAGTACCTCGACGAACCTCTCAACCTCCACCCTTCCGAGGTTTCTTCCAATTTTAGAAAGCCCAAAAGCACGGAGGTTGGGAGACAATATCACTGATCTCAAGCAGAATGCACTGATGATCACTGGCTGAGTAGTAATCTAATACAATACAATTGTATATCCTCCGTACTAAGGACTCCGAGCCAAAGGTCACGTCCGGTATGGTTCCTTCACAGCCAATACGGCGGAAAGTTGGTATATTACCAGAGCTCAGTACGACGAGCACCTTCCTGGCCACCATTTGTAGGATTCCCCCCCCGCGGATTTGTTTGAGGCATACCCCATTCGATTGCTTTAACATTGAAGTCTCCCCTAACGAGCACATTCCCGTCTGCGTTCGAGACGGCGCCCTCTAAAGCCTGTAATTTGGTATTGAAAGAAGATATCGATTCATTTGGCGTTAGGTACAGACTAAAGAAGGTGGTCCCTGAGCACTGAACCCACACAAAACCATTCACACGCCCACAGCTCTCCACCTGGAAATCACTATTTTGAACCCAGATGGTGGTAGTACCAGTTTCGTCAACATACCATGATGCTCAACTTCTATCATGGTGTTGATCACTCACCTGCAAAAAGTCGGCTTTCATGTCCCTCGCAAACTGCTTAAGGATACGGCGAAGAGCGACGACCCTTCAATGTTTCAAATGCCTTGTCTATGGTCACACCGCACAAGTATGCAAAGGGCCCGATAGGAATTCTCTATGTTACAAATGCGGTGAAATGGGACATAAAAGAAAAGAGTGTACAAAGGAAGCATACTGTGAAAGCCGACTTTTTGCAGCTGAGTGAGAAACACCATGAGAAAAGTTGGGCATCATGGTACCCTAATGAAACTAGTACTGTCGCCATCTGGGTTAGGAATAGTGATTTCCAGGTGGAGAGATGTGGACTTAGGGATAGTTTGGTGTGGGTTCGGTGCTCAGGGACCACTTTCTTCAGTGTGTATCTATCGCCGAACGAATCGATAATATCTTTCCAAACCACGCTTAATGCGGTAGTCCTTTCGTTGAAAGCAAGTAAGGCTCCAGTTCTAGATGGTGTTCCGGCTGAGGTGTTGCACTTCGTCTATCACCATTGTCTTGCCTTGCTGCTCAGCACATACAATGCTTGCCTACGCGACCGGGTTTTCCCGGGACGATAGAAAGTGCCGAGGCTCCTGCTGATCAGCAAGGGAAAGGGAATTCTAAAATCGCCGTCTGCATACCACCCATCATGCATGCTAGACACGGCTGGGAAAATGCTAGAGAAACTCATCAAGCGAAGACTCACTGACGCGATTCGTGCTGCTGGGGACATACTTCCTCGACAGTACGCTTTATAGCAGGACGTTCTCACATTGATGCGATTGCAGAGGTGGTGAACGTGGTTTAGAAGGCAGAGGCGTATAGTCATACCAAGCGTTGGATCGTCCTGTTGTTGAAACTTCACGTCAGGAACGCCTTCAACTCTGCTAGATGGGTGGGTATTCTGGATACGCTGAAAAACCCTTTTAAAGTTCCTGAATATCTAATGTGGCTTTTGAGGAACTACTTGAAGGATCGAAACCTGCTCTGCGATATGACACAGGGTCAACGAAGGATGGAAATTACATCGGGAGTTGCGTAGGGATCTATCCTTGGTCCAGACCTGAGGAATGTATCTTGCGACGGGCTACTGAAGCTAGAGATGCCAGATGAGTAGCGCTTGGTCAGTTATGCGGATGATGTTGTGGCTCTGGTCACTTGACGCACTGTTGAACAAGCGCAACCTAGCCTAGCTATGCTAATGCGCTGAGTGAGTGGATGACTACTTGCGGGCTCAGCTTAGCACTGGAGAAAACCGAAGTGGTCATCTTGACATGATCAGTATTGAAGATATGCGAATCGAATCACAGCCACCAGTGAAGTACCTGGGGCTATTGACTGACTCAAAGATGAGTTTCTCTGAGTAAGCTAGGGCATTGGCTGTTAAGGCTACTTTGGGAATATCGGAATATATGATGAGTGCTGTAGGCTCAGCGTTACTCTACGGAGCAGAAGTATAGGACGACGCTCTCATTAAGGAGGTATACGGAAAACGTTTGGCAGAGGTACAGAAAAGAGGAGCACTGCAGATTTCATCTTCGTATAAAAAAGTCTCTGATTCGGTGGTGAGATTTATTGCAGGTGTGATATCTGTCACGCTCCTTGCGCGAGAGCACCACGCTATTTACTCGCGCCGAAACGAGGATGCAAGGGAGATAGTTGTCCACGGGGAGAAACAGCGCTCGCTCAACGATTGGCAGCAATCTTGGGTGAATTGCACGAAGGAAAGGTGGACTGCACGCGTCATCCCGGATGTGAGACTGTATCTAAATCGAAGGCATGGTGGGATTGGCTTCTATCCGACCCAGCTTTTGAGCGGGCATGGGTGTTTTCAGGCTTAACTGCACAAGATTGGTATGTCACGGTCCTCTGATTGTCGGTTTTTCCCAGGAGAGGAGAACAGTGCCTGCCACACATTTTTCGCGTGCACAAAATGGGCCCGGCTGCGAAGGGACCTATAGATGGAGACGGGAGAGCTCACCCCGGATGATATATTCGCGGCGGTGCTCGAATCAGAAGTATAAAAGGGACCCACAGCAGCGAGAGAGTTGGGGCTGGGGGATCACTTATCTGGTACTTCCTCTTCCCCTCTCCCGTCGTGCCAGGAAAGGGATCGCTCAGCTTGAAGACGCCTCACGGCGTAACAAAACGAAACCTGGCCCGAAGTAATGCGTCAAACGGCTCCAAACTAGGTTCTCAGGTTGACAGGGGAGGTGTTTAGTGGGTAGGCTAGTCGCCTCTTTGCGAGCATGGGAGTCCCAAACCCTGTGTGTGCATTCACCTCCCAAACACAAAAAAAGCTTCTCAAGGAGATTTTTTGCGGTTGAACTGCGGTGTAGATCTAGCTGCAGGATGCGGGTCATTTAAGTTCTGATATTATCTTCCCCAGGGCTTCCTGGAAACTCTGGCACTTTTCTTATCTCAAGACGTGTCCAAAATCAGGTGTTGAATCAGCATCCTTGGATAGAATGCAGTGTGCCACTTTCGTACAATCTTTTCTTTTATGTCACCACCACATTATAACAATTGTAACATAGGGATATCCTATCATGTCCTTTGCAAACTTGTTGGATGGACCATAACCAGGGCATTTGAAACATTGAAAAGGCGCTGTTCTTCACCGTATCCTACAGACAACCCACCCTATTCGTACTTTGCCCTTATTCGAAACTTGTTCAGCGTCCTTTTCGGTCAAGTCAATTATGGCCATGCGTTGTCCCTTATGGGTTTTTGGTGTCAGCCTCGCTTTGATCCTGCTCACGCTAGGGAACTCCATTTTGATGCCCTCTTCTACCTCGGCTGGATCTGTGATGCAGTCAATGTTTCTGATTTAGATCGTTTCCATATGCTCGAGCGAGGCTATAGCTGCACTTTTACCGAGCACTTTCTTTTTTGCCTCCGCTCCAAATTTGACCAGTATGTGGCCCGACCGTGTTGGACGTACAGTTTCAATGGCAGTGTTAGTGTCCTTGGGCCTTATATTTCCCCTGATGTCCCGCAGGAACTCCACGTAGGATCAACCATCTTGGGGTTTTACGAGCAGTGGTTGCTGCCGGAATCTTTGCCGGGGCTTCTTTCTCTCCTGTTTTGCATCAGATCTTTTTTCTTGTTGGACGTCCGTGCGAACTTTACTCTCGGGCACTTTTTGAAGGAGTTTCTTTGTGGTTTTCTTCGCTCGTTTTGTAAGCACTGTATCGATAATCATCGAGCCAATTTGTTGATGCGTCTAGGTATAGTATACCTACATCTAAGTGCATCTTTTCGCTTTGCCACATTTTACTCATGACATTTATCTTTGTAAGAATGTCATGCCATATGACAAGTGAAACTACAAATTCGTAGGTAGATATTACCTTTACTATAGAGTGGCGTTCACTGACCAACTGACAATCTGTTGTATTTTTTGCTAAATCCTTTAAAGCATCACATACGAGTATATCGCTTAGTTGGTATTTATCGACCTTCAACGATGCTACCCTGCATTCCCATCTAGTTTCAAAAAATGGTTTTAGTGATAAAGAATTTAGATGAGCATTTAAAATAGCCCACCTCTGACTTGAGCCAGCAAACAGAGTGTACAAACTTTGTAGCAAACCAAAAAAAAGATTTTGCTTGGACACAAGACAATGCTGCATCTTCTAGGATGAGATTCCAGCTTTGACTCCCACAAGGTAAAAATTGGGCAAGTGGATGAGCTTCAAGAATACGTTGCTGGTCAGCACTTTTTCCACCACGCATATTTGCACCATTTTCATATCCTTGGCCTCTGCAGTTTTGCAATGATATACCTAACTGTTCTAATTCTGTGATTATAAAATTAGTTGAACTCTCAGCTGTGGTTTTTCCGACGGCTAAGAAATGAATCAAATGCTCTTCAATTTTAGCTGTACTTACATTAAAATAACTTATCATAATTGAAAGTTGCTCAACACGAGAAACGTCGCGAGTATAATCAAGAATAATCGAATAAAATTTATTATTTATAATTTTTTCAAAAATTTGAGACTTCACGTGACTTGTCATTAATTGTATGAGCTCATTTTGAATATTTGTTCTGATATAGTGGTCATTAATCGTTTTATACTTTACTTGTTTTAGGTGAAGTCTCAGTGCGGGATCGAATCAGGCTATTAACTTTACTAAATCTATAATGTTGCCACTTGTCTCACTCGAATTTGAGTCAGATGATAACTTCTCTCTTTGACCCTGGAAGGTGAAATTGGGAGATGCTAAGCAATTTGCAATTGCGAGCATTCGTTCTAAAATATCTCTCGAACATTGCCTTTCTCATTCGATTTGTGACTGAGCCAAGGGGTCAATAGTGCAACAGCTCTTTAAACCATCGAGAAGATTTGTGAGACTTTAGGTGATCACCCAAGTGTTTCTAATCAGACACTCCTTCACTTGATCCAATCTTTGTATTTTGCAGCCCGGATATTCGCCACGAAAAGCAGTAAATGGCATCGTTTGTATGTGAATAAATCATCCAGCGCCTGTCATACTTTTCACCGTTAACCAATATCTTATTATAATGATATTCGCTGAATCGTCATCCATTTTCATTGACGGGAAATAAATCAGCTTTAACCCGTATAGGACCTTTCAATACAATCTCAGTTCGGTCTACATCAGTAATTATTATTGGCCACAAACCGGGGGCATTTTGAGGGTTCAGATTTTCCATTCCAGCAGTCATGGCTGTAAACGTAGGTTCGGGCCCAGATTCGTGTTCTTGACTAGATGTAGTTAATTCATCACTATCTTCGCTGTTTTTACATGATGACGGCGGCGGCACCCATGATGATCTGGAAGGAATGTTTTCAGCTGGATCTAGATTAGAGTCGTTTTTAGTTAATAAGTGTTTTGTAGGGGTTTCTTGATCATCACTTTTTATATATTGTATTTATATAAAGATCCACTTAGACTTTCTCGTACCTGTTTTTTTTGGATAGCTCGTTTCTTTTTTAACTACCTGACTTCAATTTTCTACCGGCATCACGACCACACAAACTCATTTTGTAAATCTTGTTTTATTTCGCACAAACAGTCAGAAATAATTTTTAGTAACACACAGTTTTTTTACACTTTTTCAGCTTACTCAATACTTTTTATACTATAAGAACGTAATATCTATTAAAATTTAAAGATATGTACGGTACAGTAACAAAGAACGAAATGAAACACGAGGAATCCTAAAGAAATAAAGGAGCAGAACATTATGTCGCGACTCCCGAGCTGACGATTGCTATGCGATTAAATTATCGATCTTCAAGTGTTTCGAGGCGTGATATTCAAGTACATAATGCATTTTTCAGTTATGTTTTCTATGAATGAATTAGTTAACTAAGTTTATTTTAATGTACCGCTATGATATAACCTAAATAAATAATTAAGGATCAAAATCAAAAGTCTTAAATAAAAAAAATATAGTCAAAAAATCTATATACTATAAATTTTCTTAGGCTGTTGTGCGAGGCCCCTGCAAGAGCGATGCCCCGGGCGATTGCCTTGTTCGCCACCCCATAAGGCCGCCATTGTACGCTGTGCTATCAAATATAATATTGAAAATCTTCACAGTTTTACGACATGGCTGTCAAAAATAATACAGCAAACTTTCATTGTGTATAGATGATTTAACAATATGTTTCAATTCTAAGCTTATTTTACCAAGGCTCAGTGCCTCTGATGCAATATGCATTGTAGCACGCATTCACTAATTTAACGGTAGCTTTCTTTGGTTCAAAATTAAAAACGATCATGTAGCTTACTAGTGAGTTTAAAATCCAATGATTTCTGTATGACCGTGTAGTGGTAATAGTAGTCCTATGCTTGTTTATTTATTTATTTACTTATTTCTATTTAACAGAAAAAAATCCCAATAACAAAATAGATAAAATAAAAGTACATCAAAATGAATTGAATAATAGCACAGCATGCAAAAAGAAAGATAAAAGTATTGAAAAAATGCAAAAAATAGGAAAAATAAATAAGAAAAATTACTGAGAGCTGAAAAGAAGACAGTTGACAAACCTTTTATAAACTAAATACGAAAGGGAGAAGGGCCCAAGCTGAAGGTCATCATGATTACGAGGTAATCTGAGCATGGGTGAGTGAAAATACACCAAACTACGTGCAAATGGAACATCAAAGATATTCGACGATCTTGTAGAACGCATAATACGCCTCATAGGAACGTGGTTGACTAGGCAAGTATCGAGCCAACCACGGCAAAGCCTGTAAAGGAAACATTCATCAAGGTAGAGTCGACGCATTTCCAGTGAATGAATATTGAGGATAGCTGAGCGTGATTCATAAAAAATGTAGGGAATCTGGAATTTCAAGAAGACGATCCTAGTAAATCTTTTTTGTACAGCTTCTAGCGTGAACTTCAAACACTTCAAATGAGGCGACCAAACTGGCGAACAGTATTCAAGGATGAGACGAATCAAACTAGAATATAATTTAACACACAATATAGGATTGGAAAAAATATCGGAATTTCTTAAGATTAAGCCAGAAATACGATAGGCTTTAGAAGTAATTTCAGAAATATGAACATCGAAATTTAATTTAGAGTCAAAAGTGACACCCAAGTCCGTGAAGTGTGCCACTGTTCATAGGTACGAATTATTTAGCGTAAATTGAAAGCTAATAGGGCAAGGGTTATTAGAAAATGAGAGATGGATGCACTTAGAAACATCTAGTGTAAGTTGGTTATAAGAACTCCAAAATAAAATGGCATTCAAATAATCTTGAAGCAAAGTACAGTCATCGATTGACGACACTACTTTGAAAACTTTGACATCATCCGCATAAAGAAGGCAGGAGGAGTTGATGACAACGGATGGTAAGTCATTTATAAGCAGAGTGAACAATTGTGGGCCCATAATGGATCCTTGAGGAACACCAGAAGACGGATGGAAGAAAGACAGCCTTGAAAAGATACCTGACTGACATGATTGGATAAGTTAGAGGATAACCAGTGGAGCAAATAATCAGGAACTTTAAGAAATTTAAGTTTGCTAAACAAAATATTGTGATTTACTGAGTCGAAGGCTTTAGAGAAATCCAGATACAAGGTTTCGACTTGTAAACGGTCCTCCATGGCTTTTGAAGTAACGGTCATGAGTTCTAACAAATTCGTTAAAGTCGATCGACCTTTGATAAAACCATGTTGTTCAGGAACGAGCAACTCATGAGTAACTGAAGAAGGGTGCAAGTACACGATTTTCTCCAGTAGTTTGGAGAAACAGGTTAATAAGGAGATAGGCCGATAATTGGCAACGTCTGAGGTACTACCTTTTTCAAAAATAGGAGTAACGTAGGATCTTTTCCAACACAAAGGAAAAGAGCCTGAATATAAGCTAGAATTGAAGAGAAAGGAAAGGGGGATACAAATAAAAGTAGCTAATGATTCCACAAAATGATTAGAAATACCATCGGGACCTGAACTAGCAGAGTAATCAAGTTCTAAAATAAGCTTCATAACATCTTCTGGATGGCAAGTAAAAGGGAATGAAGGTGGCGTGTATACGATTAGGAACGAAGGGCTGTTGCTGGGAGTAGCATTAAAAGTAGAAGAAAACTGAGTTCTAAAAAGCTCACTAATCTCGAGAGGTGAAGTTGGTAAGCAGCCGTTCAAATGAAGCGAGGATGGGAAACTGGAAGAGGATTTAAGAGAGCGTATATATTTCCAAAAAGGTTTTGAATGATTTGAGTTTAGAGAGCCTTCAATACTATGAAAAGTTTTAGCGATCTGCATCTTTTTCTTAGCTACCGATCTCAGATGACAAAAAGCTGTACGTGACTCAAAAGATCTGACACGTGAAAAACGTTGACGAGCTCGATCTTTAGCTTGCAAGGCTCGCCCCACATCAAAAGTTAACCAGGGATAGTCAGAAGAGTTTCTTATACTGACAAGAGGAGTCGTGTTAGAAATAACAGCGTTTTAGAAATCATAGAAATTGTTACAGCAAGTATCCGAGTCACGACCGTAAAAGAAGGAGGGCCAATCAACAGAACGAATTGTTTCTGAAAGTTGCTCATAATTAGTTTTATAAAAGTTATAGCGCTGACGCTCTTTCCGGCGATAACGAACAGAAGCAGTAAAGGAAATTTCAAAGCGTAAGGGGGGATGATGGGGATCAGGAGAGAGATAAGGAAAAAGAACTGGAGCTGAGCATAACAATGATTGCTCCATACTACAAAAGAATAGGTCAAGAAGATGATTATTAACGTTAAGAAAATTATTAAATTGGAACACAAAGAACAAATTAAAGACCAAATTTGTGATGAGTCAGAATCAACCTGATTGTCATTCCATGAGAGTTTAGGAAGGTTAAAATCTCCACATAAAATAAGGCGACAATTTGAAAAGCATGATGAGAACATACTAGATATTTCGGTGAAGAAAGTATTGTAGACCGAAAAAGAAGACTTACAAGGTATATAAGTGCAAAAGACAAGAAGAGAAAGGGAAGACGAAATGACTATTTTTGCCCCCGCACATTCTACAGGAGCAGTGAAAAGTAAATTTGTTAGAGGGAAGCCAGTAAAGGTATTCTTGTTGGCGACTAGGACACCTTCTCCGTCTAACTTGTTGGAGATAGACCTATCACGATCACGCCTAACAATTGTGTGATTGGGAAAATTTCAGAGCCAATATATTATCAGTCAACCAGGATTTAGAAATACAGATTGTATCATCGTAAGAGAGAATAGGATAAAGCTAGATCCTTCAGCTTGGATCTTAAACCCCGAACATTTTGATAATAAATAGAAAATTTACTGTTAGAAAATTTACTATTAAGAGTGCTTTTCAGAAAGTTATTAGGAAGAACGGACATTACAGCTTTGGTAAGGAGCTTGGTGGAGAACGAAATTTTTTTTTCCTTGAAGTTATGGAAGATTTAACAAGCACTCCAGGCGGCTAGCAATCAGGGTTCAAGATGTAGTCACACGATGCCGGAACAGTCAGTTTAAAAGAGGCTATAACTCTGTTGATCAAGTTGTCCTTCGTCAGCTTCTGGCAGCTAATTATTTTCAGAGATGGGCCAAATTTCTTACACACATAATCCAAAATGTCTTCGGAGGATGCACTATACGCAAGCCTTGACATAGTGCATCATCCGAAGACATTTTGGCGCTACAACTTGGAGGGATGGCAAATCCTCAGGAACATGTCGCATTTCGAAATTTTTTGGAATGGCTCCCCGATGAGATGAAGATCTCTGCGCCATACTTCTTGTAGTGATAGACGAAGAAGGCTAAGAAGTTGGTAAAGCGTCTGGAATACCGCTAACCATTCGCGTTATGTTACTTGATGACGATGAAGCCATATTCTGCGGTAGATACCCTGACGTGATGGGCAGATTCGCACCTCTTGACATAATATTTTCGTTGTTTGATGATAATTGCTTTCTCAGGCTCTTTGTTGTAGAGGATGAAGCCTCAAATCCCACCAACGATGGAGGCTGATTGCTAGGGAGAGAAAGCTTAGATTTCTCGAAAGAGAATGCTTCAGTAGACCGTAACAAAGAATCAATATCCGAAAATGCGCTTGAACACCTCGTTTGCAAGCAGCTCAGTTCCTCCGAGAGTAATTTAATTGTCTGATGAGTAAGACGCAGGCGAGAAGCGTAGACAGAAATGGAAAGTCTCCTGCAGGAATCACAATACCACTGGACACCATTGCCGGCTTTATTAATAGTGTCAGCTATAGAACCTTTAAGGTTAACACGTCGCGTAAAAGGATCGGTCACAAAAACAAAAGCAGACAACCATTTGAGATTTGTCAATTGAGTCCATAAATTTGTAAGAATAAACACCTCAAATGAAATTAAACAAAACGAAAAGTGTAATATTTATTTTGTGCAATACATTTTGGAATTATGCTATTCATCACAATGTGGTACAAACTTTTCAATATTCTCAACCATGCAAGCATGCTTGGGTACGATTGGCCGTATGTGGACGAGCATTGTCGTGGAGAAACAAAATTTCCTTGTTGAGTTTTACTCGATGCTTATTTTGTATCACGTGTCCCAATTTTCTGCTTGCACTTCACAACTAGTGGAGTGCTTATTTCAACAGCACACTGTATACAAAGTACGATGGGCACAATGCGTAAGCTACGACGGTTGGTTGCGTACTGATTGTAGGAACACTTTGACGTGGCAATAGCTCCGGCTACTCCTGCATCAAGCAAAATGTCTGTTACTTTCTGAACAGTGCAGATCACCAACCAAAGTACAACTTTCATTGCTACTCACGACTTTCTGAGAGTTAGCCGTTCCTTTTTAGGGTATTGTACTGACTTACGAAACCCTATTGAAATCACCACATGTATGTCCATCTATTCATCTATCTCTTTGTCTGTCACAGCAACTTTTCACAGAAACTATTTCCATTGGAAACACCAAGCTTTGTAGCAACGTAAAATAATGATACTTTCAAAGTTTCAGTATAACACTTCTTTCAAGCGGGCCCTTAAAAAATGTTTTTCTTCCAAAAGTGCACATAATGTGTATCTAATGAAAGGTCTTGGTAAAAGCATTTTAAAATCTAAGCCATTTTTATCTGGGAGAGCAGAGTAAAGGAAAATGTACAAAAATTTAGTCTACCTCCAGTGTAATCCAGAAAATCTGAAAAAATCATGGCGGTAGGACTTTCTGGTGACAACAACTGAAATGATTTTATTAAAGATTCAAGTGCCCGTAAAGGACTGCAGTGGCGTCATGCTGCTTCACCGAGTCAAGGATTGTTGCTCAACTGGGAACGATATAGTCTAGGAACGCGTACATATGCTTGCAGGCTAGCACCCCTGGTGCAACGGGGTGGGTTCATTCCCATTGCCCTAAGTACCCTTACAAATTATTTTGCCCGCTTCACTTAAACAGTGTACGATATTTTTATAAGAAAAAGGAACAGGTTGAGTAGGTAAAAGAGTGCTTCGAAGGGTTTTGTAACATCCTAGGATTTGAAATAAATTTTCTGATAGCTTGAATTGATGACTTGAACTATTGATCCACTACGTGCATAAGCTCCACAGGGGGAATGCTGGTCGATAAGAATACTCGAGGCAAGCATTTTTTGGGGAGTATCCCTCCCACGGACCCAAGGATATGAAAGTCACTGTGAGGTTTCTCTTGAGAGAACAGGTTACGATACAGACTGAATCTGGACTACACTTTGGACAATGAACTTTAATTGATGCTTTGGGCCCTATAGCTTCTATAGTTTCTGGGAAAACTTGCTGTAATGTATGGACAGGCAGAACGTAAGCCTAGTACGTCATTGTAAAAAAATGTTTACAAGGCACTAAAAAAACGTCACAAAAAGTGTTCCATGAGTTTCTCTGGAGCCACAGAAGCCAGAATTATCAAGCTTTGTGAAGAAGTCAGGTAAGGTGCCTTTTTGAAAATTGCACGGTTGAAAAAAAATCATAGGATCAGAAGGGGAGTCTCTCAATACAAGTGAATCCTTAAAATATTTGCACTTGAAGATAGTTAGGTAGGGTATTAAATGAAAGGTCTTGGTAAGATCTTATAGTATCAAACGGCAAGTGCTTAATTTTGTTCCAGGAGGCAATAAGCCGGTGAAGGGAAAGGACACAAAAAAATATTTGCCTCATGCTCAATTCTAGCAGTAACGCCTGTAGTAACGATTTCCAGCCAAAAGAATCAAGTCCATATCGCTGCTTGTCGAATGTTTGACGTTTGAAACGGTTGCAACAAC
This sequence comes from Odontomyia ornata, assembly GCA_963969285.1. NCBI lineage: Eukaryota > Metazoa > Arthropoda > Insecta > Diptera > Stratiomyidae > Odontomyia > Odontomyia ornata. The sequence continues at coordinate 305,649,037 of OZ017739.1, forward strand.
ATTTGCTACGGTTGCCATAGCAGTGCACTATCGCCCTTGATTTTGTAGTATCTGCTTGATGGAACGAGCCTCGTAAGATTGAAATATGGACAGAAATAACAGAAAATTGAATTTTATCTACACTTTGGCAAGGCGTCAGTTACAGAGCTTCTGGTTGAATTTTTGTTAGTTTCTGCGTTTGAGGTTTTAACAAGTTTGTGCTTTACATCAGAGAAGTAGCCCAAATGTTCCTTTATAATGGGCTATTTTCAATGAACCAGGATAAAGCAATTCTCCGATTTTTCATATTTAGTGCAAACTATCTTCGTGCCGGAACATTTTCTAGAAATTCGGCAACAATAACTAGCTCTGTCCTACCAAACGGTGAAGGAAGTTACTCCGTCAGCTCTTACACGTCTTGAGCGAATAACTTAGCTTTCAATAAACTTACGGAGGGACCTTACCTAGACCCGGGCGCCACCGCGCCACTGCTGCCAAGTCTTAACCGCATGCCACCACCGCACACTGACGCGCCGTCCTTTGGAGTTGTTCTTGAATTTCATACTTTTTCCGTGCAGGCCGTAGGCGTAGTTGGTCTCAGTGGTTTTTCCCTTTGAGTTCTCGTGTCGTTACGCTATCCAATATTGAACGAACTCATTAAAAATAAGACGGTCAACTTTTTTAACATTGCACTTATACTCAGCGCAACAAAGAAACCAAGTGTTGTGTGGCAGTTTTTTGGTTCCTTACATAACGTGCTGGCTAAGAAGGTGTTTTGTTTGAAGTGTTTGGATAGAGCAAAGAAGAGAAGTGACAAATACGCACTGAAATAGTTTTCGGAGAAGTACTCACCGCAATTAACTTTCAAATTCAAAATTGATATTTTTTAAGGGCGTATCTGAACTCATGCGGTTTGGTAATCGAGATTGAATAAGATCGAGCGTTTTTGAGTTTGAAAACTTTTTTCTATATTTTAATCTTGAAACTCTGAACTGATAAGTCGCTTTCTGGACAGACAGGAATGCCGCCGAACCCGATATCATTAAAATTTGATTTCTGAACGGATTTTTCAGTGCATTTGCTTTTTAGCATTAAGACATCGAGCCAAAGTGTCAGATTGAAATTGAAGACCGCGTAATCCTTTATTTTTAAAATGAATTGCAGTTGTGCCATTCGCTCTCATGCAACACGTGTTTTGATCACTCATCTCGCATGGCACCTTGCGAATCAGAATGACGTGCACGTTCAGTGTGACACTGTGGCCGCAGGAAACAATAAGAAACGAGTGAGCATAGCAGATATATTTAGTCCTCTATACAGACCGATGTTTTGTTCATTTCAAAAAATGAAGAAATACTATCTTGCAAATGATCTGGCTTCAGCACGTGACCTTACTCCCTTCACATTTGGAGAAATATTAAGAGATTTTCTTAGGGTGAGTAGTATTATTTCATGACATATTGTGCTTCAGCCATCACCCCTGACCTGCCTTTTACTATGCACCTTAGCTATTTGATCTCTTATTCTAGCAAGGTCTACATTTTTATACGAAATACAAATGAGAATGGCTTTTAGCGGATCTGCACCAGACTAGAACTCCCGTACTACCAACAGTGACTGATTATACGTGGCTTTTCGAAAAACAAGATTATTGATTTAGATGAGGGGCTGCTAAATCGTAGGACTGTATGTTGTGGAGCGCTCTCTTATGTGTACCGAATTATGTTGGCGCATGTGAAGAGCATCATCCAGGGGTTCCACGCTGTGGTGCAATTAACTTTGACATGTGGACAGGCAGTTACTGCCATCGCAGCTATATAGTCTTTACATACCATCAGATTTCTCATAAATGGGAGCTTCAGAATTTCCTTCTCCCACTTCATGCAATGGAAGGCAGCCATAAAGGTGAGAAAAACTCATGAATGCTCGGATATAAATATTTTATTATCGCATACTTGATTTCAAGAGAGGCTACATTCGAGAAAATATATAAACTCAAAAAATCAATTGATCTTCTGCATAAAACTTTTTTCACTGTTACCGACTGAAGCAGTAATGTCAGAAAAGCTGCACGTCTTGCAGGCCCAGATAACATGGAATGTTCAAATTATGGGCTCCATAATCTCATAATAAACTGATGGCCTGAGCAATATGGAACTTCTCGGAAAGATATGTAAAATCATTCCGGCCTTGAGGTACAGATCTGCAGATCTGGAAGATGAACAATCTTCTGAGGAGTCTCAGGCAATGGACGGCTTAGATGATGTGGTGGAAGATGAAGGAGGAGACTTATTCATCAGAGACTTTGACGACTCCGATACTGCTGCAAAGGAAGGCTCATTCGCTTCTAAATATGACAGATGATGACAACCTCCTAATCATTAAACACGTTCCAGGTTTAGAACCCGCAAGATGAATATATATATTGACCTTAACTGGAAAAATAAAAAAGACAAACACTGAAAAAGATTTTCAGAACGCGATGTAATGGTCTATGAGAACAATGACAAGTGTTTTGGATAATAAAGTACAAGTAAACAGCGTTCTCCGTATGCAACTCGTCTTATCCTACCTAGTTTGTCCCCATAACATTAGATTGTGCATGGATAGACTTGAGGGGAATTCGCAATGTTTTTTCTCCCAGATTTAAGATCTGATCTTATTTATGTGTAAAGACTATAATTGAATAAATCTGGTTATTGGAGCTGAATCGTTGCCATATTTGGATTATTTTTAATTAATTTATAGTTATGGGTCTGCGACCTTTAATCAAGCGTATGTAATCTTGGTCTAACACAAAGTTATAACTAAATACTTAACTACCGCACTGGATATTTACTTAGTTTTTATTAGGTATCAAATGCTTTTTGGCTGAAACTTGCTAAGGCTTCAAATGGCCAAAAAGCTTCACGGAGACTCTCAACAACCAGTTGGCTCCCACCTTATCAGACACATCGTTAAAGACAAGCAACGAGCTCTGGATTAAAGTGAAAGCGGCTATTAAGACCGTGGCCGAACAGATGGTTGGCCATCAAGCCCGGTGCAAGAAAAATGATTGGTTCGATGATGAGTGACAGTATTTGTTAGACAAAAACAATCAGGCGTTCAAAGACTACGTAGGTAGGAAAACCAGGGCGACGAGAGAACACTATGAAACCCTCAGAAGACTAGCGAATAAGATAATTAGAACTAAGAAAAGAAAATACTATGACAACCAATTGAGAAGTAAAGATGTAAGCCTATCGAGCAACAACACAAGACCAGCATACAAAGTAGTGAAACGCCTGAAATATGGTTGTCAGCCCAAGCCCGTGCTCTGCCGTGATGACATTGGCAATATCATCGCTAATAAAACCAGGATTAAGGAAAAATGGGCATAATATATCAAGAATTTTCTTTATTCTCCGCACATTTCCAGAATATCGGAGCATGAAGAAGTCTGCAAACAACTTCCATTGGCCCTACCAACTCTGTATCAAGTGTGTTTCATCATCGAAGCCTGAAAGAATAATGAAGTGCCGGGCATCAATGAGATTCTAGTGGAGCTCATCAAATATGGTGGCAGCAGTGTTCATAAAGCTATTCACAAAGTCATCCAGTACATTTGGAAAGAACAACATGAGGTGGAGCCAATCAATTGTGTTCCCTATCCACAAAAAAGGTGACAAGCTACAGCGCGAAAATTATAGGAGCATATCACTACTTTGTACGGCGAACAAAAAATATTCGAAGATCAAAGAAAATAAAATCGGATCATAGGCCATCAGTATTGTTGCGGAGTAGCAAAGTGGTTTTAGAGGAGAAAGATCGGCAATAGAGCAATTGTTCACTGCCAAGCAGGTACTTGAAAAATGCTGCGAGCTCAACATACTCGTACACATTCACGAAATATTTGTTGACTTTAAGCAAGCATACGACAGTATTGATCGTAACGTACTGTACCAAGTAATGCTTTGCTTTGGCATTCCAGCGAAATCAGTCCGTCCTTCCAAAATGACAATCACATCGACTGCCTCCTAAATCCGCATCAATAACCAACTCATCGATGCCTTTGGCACAAATATCGGACTAAAACAAGGAAATGGGCTGGCCCCATTGCTATTCAATTTGGCTCTGAAGTATGTTAGAAGGAAGCTACTTGTCAATACACGAGGTACATTACTATAAAAGTCGGACCAAGAAGTAGCCTATGCGGATGACATCAACATTATGTTACGGTCATTAACAACAATCAAAGAACTCTTCCTGAAACTCGACAGCGAAGCAAAACTAGTAGGGCTACAAATCAAAGAAAATGAAATAAAGCTCATGACGCAGTCACGGAAAAATACCTCAGGCACACAAAATATCACGCGTGGCGAACACAGTATGGGTAATGTGACTGATTTTGTGTATTTAGGCGCAAAAAGAACGAGAACCAGCTATGAAAGGGACGAAATACAGCTCGTAAATAAAATATTTTAATCAGTTTTTACGATCTTGAAGACAAGTTGCATATACAGGAAAAAACTCTAAGTATACAAATCTGTGATAAGACTTGTGTTATACTATGGGTGTAAAACATGGACCCTAGCCTAAGCATCCACAAACATACTGAACTCCGTTGAGCGACGGGCCCTGTGGCGAATAATCGGTGCGAAGCTAAACGGGGAACAGTGGCGAATTCAATACAACCATGAGCTGTATGAAATTTTTGAGGTGCTGGTTTAAAATCAGAACGTATTGCAGCTGGTTGGACGGACACATGGCCAAAGCATGATAATGATCATATCAGCTGAGTGCCGATACATTCAATCAAGACAATGAGATACTCTAACGAAACTGTAGTGCTTCAAAAAGAAAGAAAGAAAGGAGGTCTCAACGATTGTAAGACTGCAGAAGCTGCAATGGACAGGCCACATGAATCGTATGGATGAACAACGGATGCTCAAAAAGGTATTTATTGGGAGAACTGTAGACCGGTGACCAGTGGGGTAACCAAGGAAATGCTGGTCCAACTCGATCGACGAAGACAGTTTATCGCTGCTCGGAGCTCGAAATAGGAGGACGTGGTCAACAGACCAAGACAGCTGAAGGCGATATTTCCAGGAAGCGAAGGCCTGAGAGAGGCTGTACTGCTACGAAGAAGAAAAAAAAAAAAGAAGGGACTTAGTAAGGATAGGACGGGTCATATTGAAATTGTCTTGTGTTTTTCAGTGGGTAGGTTTTTGAATGCGATTATTTAATAAATCAAATTTACATATGTTGGCAGTGATTTTTTTATTTACATTTTTTCTAACTTTTGATTATCCTTGCTCACTTACGGTGCCATTCCTAAACGACAACTGTGGCAACTACAGTCACATGGCCTGAGCCACACGACCATGACTCATACTGCTTCCTATATAATTAAACGAAACGTATTCTCATGATGGGGCTGGCACCACGTGATGGTAGCGGCTCTAGTGAAGTGGCTCGAGCAGTACGGCTAGTCTGCTCACAGGAGCAGTCTAGTCGTAACAGCCGTGATCACAGGAGTTCTGTGTTTACTATTACAGTGTTGATTTCTCTATTAAATCATGGATAATCCAAGATATATCGAACTAGTGCATTAACACCCTTGTGTTTTCAACCCAAAACACTACATATACACAGATGCAAACGGCAGAGTGGAAAAGCTGTGAAAATGATATTACCTGGTAACGTATTATATTTCTTTATTTATTCAAAGTGAGTTTAAACTTATAAGTAGATATATAAGTTATGTTAAGCTAGTAATAAGTGTAGTAGAGGTTTTTGCCTAATTTTCCTCCAGCTGATTATAATAATCACATAGAAACACGATAATACGCATAGTTTTAAGTATTCTTCAAACGATATCGAAATGACTTTGTCAGAACACCTACTATATTATAAGGCCTCTGTACTGCATTCATTCTAATAAAGAAATCATATATAAAAAAAAATACTTTTCTTTAAGAACCCCTTCAATAAGTTTTTCTTTTCTTCTTTAATCTTTTTAGCTTATGTCATTTGCTAATGTACGGTCACGTTTGCTGTTGAAGTAGTAACAAAAACGGTTTCGTATTTCATAACTTTCAAAGTTTTCAAAGCCGCCTCCAGCACGCAAAGGAATCAAATTTTGTGTTGGTAATGGTTCTGTATTGGAGACTTCAAAGTATGTGAATGAAATTCGCAACGTTGGAACGCAACGATTTTCATTTTTTTTTCAACACCTCTAAATTTGATCTAAAGTCAAGAAATTAATTTTTCTTACGTCTATTGTATCAAGATAAGCTTAAATATTAACATGAACGCCAAAAAAAATTTTTGGTGATTTCAGCGTTTCCAAACATTTTCTTAGATCCGCGGGCGAAAAGGCAAATTGAACCTCTGAAATGAGAATTTAGTGGCAGAAGCACAGCTGGAAAATATAAGAAATTATCAGAGCTTATAAGTTTCGGCTACAAAATGTATAACTGCAGCTCTACATGCTTTACAAACCGAAAAAACTCATTAGATTTGCTAATATGACATACTCATCATAGACACCGAATCTGATATATGCATTTTTCTCTTTTATGAAATTTTAGCTCTGTGTATATCAACCGGAAACATCATGCAGCACCTTTGCATAAAATCTTATGTTTCCCACTCATCGTTCCGTGCTCACCATAGAGATAATCGTAGTGAAACCAAGTCCTTACAGGCGAACCCGACGCTATGGGAACATTTGGCGATATCTCTGCTCTGAGAAATTTACTCTCCTGGAAATTTATATATTTCTTGTAGAACCCATTGGAGCTACCACACAACGATTTTAAAGAAAATCGAATGTTCGGAACACATCGCAACGGTGCCTCCAACGAACGTGTTTTGTGAGATTTTGCATGTGGTCCGGACCACTATTCACGAATTAAGCTTTGTTTTCGAATTTCATAAATGAATTATTCACTTTTATGACATATGCGAATTTGGCATACATCCCGGGAAGATTATGCAGCACCTTTGAATAAAATCTTTTGTTTCCCACTCATCGTTGCTTGCTCCCCATAGAGATAATTGTGGTGGACCAAGTCTTTACAGGCGAAACCGGCGCTGTGGGAACATTTGGCGATTACTCTGCTCTGAGAAATTTACTCTCCTGCAAATTTATATATTTCTTGGAGAACCCATTGGAGCTACCACACAACGATTTTAAAGAAAATCGAATGTTCGGAACACATCGCAACGGTGCCTCCAACGAACGTGTTTTGTGAGATTTTGCATGTGGTCTGGACCACTATTCACGAATTAAGCTTTGTTTTCGAATGTCATAAATGAATTATTCACTTTTATGATATATCTGCATTTGGCATAAATCCAAGGAAGATTATGCAGCACCTTTGAATAAAATCTTTTGTTTCCCATTCATCGTTCCTTGCTCCCCATAGAGATAATTGTGGTGGACCAAGTCCTTACAGGCGAAACCGGCGCTGTGGGAACATTTGGCGATATCTCTGCTCTGAGAAATTTACTCTCCTGCAAATTTATATATTTCTTGAAGAATCCATTGGAGCTACCACACAACGATTTTAAAGAAAATCGAATGTTCGGAACACATCGCAACGGGGCCTCCAACGAACGTGTTTTGTGAGATTTCGCATGTGGTCTGGACCACTATTCACGAATTAAGCTTTATTTTCGAATTTCATAAATGAATTATTCACTTTTATGATATATGTGCATTTAGCATACATCCCGGGAAGATTATGCAGCACCTTTGAATAAAATCTTATGTTTCCCACTCATCGTTCCTTGCTCCCCATAGAGATAATCGTGGTGGACCAAGTCTTTACAGGCGAAACCGGCGCTGTGGGAACATTTGGCGATATCTCTGCTCTGAGAAATTTACTCTCCTGCAAATTTATATATTTCTTGGAGAACCTATCGGAGCTACCACACAACGATTTTAAAGAAAATCGAATGTTCGGAACACATCGTAACGGGGCCTCCAACGAACGTGTTTTGTGAGATTTTGCATTTGGTCTGGACCACTATTCACGAATTAAGCTTTGTTTTCGAATTTCATAAATGAATTATTCACTTTCATGATATATGCGCATTTGGCATACATTTCGGGAAGATTATGCAGCACCTTTGAATAAAACCTTATGTTTCCCACTCATCGTTCCTTGCTCCCCATAGAGATAATCGTGGTGGACCAAGTCCTTACAGGCGAAACCGGCGCTGTGGGAACATTTGGCGATATCTCTGCTCTGAGAAATTTACTCTCCTGGAAATTTCTATATTTCTTGTAGAACCCATTGAAGCTAGCACACAACGATTTTAAAGAAAATCGAATGTTCGGAACACATCGCAACGGTGCCTCCAACGAACGTGTTTTGTGAGATTTTGCATGTGGTCTGGACCACTATTCACGAATTAAGCTTTGTTTTCGAATGTCATAAATGAATTATTCACTTTTATGATATATCCGCATTTGGCATAAATCCCAGGAAGATTATGCAGCACCTTTGAATAAAATCTTTTGTTTCCCATTCATGGTTCCTTGCTCCCCATAGAGATAATTGTGGTGGACCAAGTCCTTACAGGCGAAACCGGCGCTGTGGGAACATTTGGCGATATCTCTGCTCTGAGAAATTTACTCTCCTGCAAATTTCTATATTTCTTGGAGAACCCATTGGAGCTACCACACAACGATTTTAAAGAAAATCGAATGTTCGGAACACATCGCAACGGTGCCTCCAACGAACGTGTTTTGTGAGATTTTGCATGTGGTCTGGACCACTATTCACGAATTAAGCTTTATTTTCGAATTTCATGAATGAATTATTCACTTTTATGATATATGCGCATTTAGCATACATCCCGGGAAGATTATGCAGCACCTTTGAATAAAATCTTATGTTTCCCACTCATCGTTCCTTGCTCCCCATTGAGATAATCGTGGTGGACCAAGTCTTTACAGGCGAAACCGGCGCTGTGGGAACATTTGGCGATATCTCTGCCCTGAGAAATTTACTCTCCTGCAAATTTATATATTTCTTGGAGAACCCATTGAAGCTACCACACAACGATTTTAAAGAAAATCGAATGTTCGGAACACATCGCAACGGTGCCTCCAACGAACGTGTTTTGTGAGATTTTGCATGTGGTCTGGACCACTATTCACGAATTAAGCTTTGTTTTCGAATGTCATAAATGAATTATTCACTTTTATGATATATCCGCATTTGGCATAAATCCCGGGAAGATTATGCAGCACCTTTGAATGAAATCTTTTGTTTCCCATTCATCGTTCCTTGCTCCCCATAGAGATAATTGTGGTGGACCAAGTCCTTACAGGCGAAACCGGCGCTGTGGGAACATTTGGCGATATCTCTGCTCTGAGAAATTTACTCTCCTGCAAATTTATATATTTCTTGAAGAATCCATTGGAGCTACCACACAACGATTTTAAAGAAAATCGAATGTTCGGAACACATCGTAACGGGGCCTCCAACGAACGTGTTTTGTGAGATTTCGCATGTAGTCTGGACCACTATTCACGAATTAAGCTTTATTTTCGAATTTCATAAATGAATTATTCACTTTTATGATATATGTGCATTTAGCATACATCCCGGGAAGATTATGCAGCACCTTTGAATAAAATCTTATGTTTCCCACTCATCGTTGCTTGCTCCCCATAGAGATAATCGTGGTGGACCAAGTCTTTACAGGCGAAACCGGCGCTGTGGGAACATTTGGCGATATCTCTGCTCTGAGAAATTTACTCTCCTGCAAATTTATATATTTCTTGGAGGACCCATTGGAGCTACCACACAACCATTTTAAAGAAAATCGAATGTTCGGAACACATCGTAACGGGGCCTCCAACGAACGTGTTTTGTGAGATTTTGCATTTGGTCTGGACCACTATTCACGAATTAAGCTTTGTTTTCGAATTTCATAAATGAATTATTCACTTTCATGATATATGCGCATTTGGCATACATTCCGGGAAGATTATGCAGCACCTTTGAATAAAATCTTATGTTTCCCACTCATCGTTCCTTGCTCCCCATAGAGATAATCGTGGTGGACCAAGTCCTTACAGGCGAAACCGGCGCTGTGGGAACATTTGGCGATATCTCTGCTCTGAGAAATTTACTCTCCTGGAAATTTCTATATTTCTTGTAGAACCCATTGAAGCTAGCACACAACGATTTTAAAGAAAATCGAATGTTCGGAACACATCGCAACGGTGCCTCCAACGAACGTGTTTTGTGAGATTTTGCATGTGGTCTGGACCACTATTCACGAATTAAGCTTTGTTTTCGAATGTCATAAATGAATTATTCACTTTTATGATATATCCGCATTTGGCATAAATCCCAGGAAGATTATGCAGCACCTTTGAATAAAATCTTTTGTTTCCCATTCATCGTTCCTTGCTCCCCATAGAGATAATTGTGGTGGACCAAGTCCTTATAGGCGAAACCGGCGCTGTGGGAACATTTGGCGATATCTCTGCTCTGAGAAATTTACTCTCCTGCAAATTTATATATTTCTTGGAGAACCCATTGGAGCTACCACACAACGATTTTAAAGAAAATCGAATGTTCGGAACACATCGCAACGGTGCCTCCAACGAACGTGTTTTGTGAGATTTTGCATGTGGTCTGGACCACTATTCACGAATTAAGCTTTGTTTTCGAATGTCATAAATGAATTATTCACTTTTATGATATATCCGCATTTGGCATAGATCCCAGGAAGATTATGCAGCACCTTTGAATAAAATCTTTTGTTTCCCATTCATCGTTCCTTGCTCCCCATAGAGATAATTGTGGTGGACCAAGTCCTTACAGGCGAAACCGGCGCTGTGGGAACATTTGGCGATATCTCTGCTCTGAGAAATTTACTCTCCTGCAAATTTATATATTTCTTGAAGAATCCATTGGAGCTACCACACAACGATTTTAAAGAAAATCGAATGTTCGGAACACATCGTAACGGGGCCTCCAACGAACGTGTTTTGTGAGATTTTGCATGTGGTCTGGACCACTATTCACAAATTAAGCTTTGTTTTCGAATTTCATAAATGAATTATTCACTTTCATGATATATGCGCATTTGGCATACATTCCGGGAAGATTATGCAGCACCTTTGAATAAAATCTTATGTTTCCCACTCATCGTTCCTTGCTCCCCATAGAGATAATCGTGGTGGACCAAGTCCTTACAGGCGAAACCGGCGCTGTGGGAACATTTGGTGATATCTTTGCTCTGAGAAATTTACTCTCCTGCAAATTTATATATTTCTTGAAAAACCCATTGGAGCTACCACACAACGATTTTAAAGAAAATCGAATGCTCGGAACACATCGTAACGGGGCCTCTAACGAACGTGTTCTGTGCGATTTCGCATGTGGTGTGGACCACTATTCACGAATTAAGCTTTATTTTCGAATTTCATAAATGAATTATTCACTTTTATGATATATGCACATTTAACATTAATCCCGGGAAGATTATGCAGCACCTTTGAATGAAATCTTATGTTTCATACTTATCGTTCCGTGCTCCCCATAGAGATAATCGTGGTGGACCAAGTCCTTACAGGCGAAACCGGCGCTGTGGGAACATTTGGCGATATCTCTGCTCTGAGAAATTTACTCTCCTGGAAATTTCTATATTTCTTGGAAAACCCATTGAAGCTAGCACACAACGATTTTAAAGAAAATCGAATGTTCGGAACACATCGCAACGGTGCCTCCAACGAACGTGTTTTGTGAGATTTTGCATGTGGTCTGGACCACTATTCACGAATTAAGCTTTGTTTTCGAATGTCATAAATGAATTATTCACTTTTATGATATATCCGCATTTGGCATAAATCCCAGGAAGATTATGCAGCACCTTTGAATAAAATCTTTTGTTTCCCATTCATCGTTCCTTGCTCCCCATAGAGATAATTGTGGTGGACCAAGTCCTTACAGGCGAAACCGGCGCTGTGGGAACATTTGGCGATATCTCTGCTCTGAGAAATTTACTCTCCTGCAAATTTATACATTTCTTGAAGAATCCATTGGAGCTACCACACAACCATTTTAAAGAAAATCGAATGTTCGGAACACATCGTAACGGGGCCTCCAACGAAAGTGTTTTGTGAGATTTCGCATGTGGTCTGGACCACTATTCACGAATTAAGCTTTGTTTTCGAATGTCATAAATGAATTATTCACTTTTATGATATATGCGCATTTGGCATACATCCCGGGAAGATTATGCAGCACCTTTGAATAAAATCTTATGTTTCCCACTCATCGTTCCTTGCTCCCCATAGAGATAATCGTGGTGGACCAAGTCCTTACAGGCGAAACCGGCGCTGTGGGAACATTTGGCGATATCTCTGCTCTGAGAAATTTACTCTCCTGGAAATTTATATATTTCTTGTAGAACCCATTGGAGCTACCACACAACGATTTTAAAGAAAATCGAATGTTCGGAACACATCGTAACGGGGCCTCCAACAAACGTGTTTTGTGAGATTTTGCATGTGGGCTGGACCACTATTCACGAATTAAGCTTTATTTTCGAATTTCATAAATGAATTATTCACTTTTATGATATATGCGCATTTGGCATACATCCCGGGAAGATTATGCAGCACCTTTGAATAAAATCTTATGTTTCCCACTCATCGTTCCTTGCTCCCCATAGAGATAATCGTGGTGGACCAAGTCCTTACAGTCGAAACCGGCTATTTCAATATATGAAGTAACAATTTTTGAAGCATCACATAAAAAGCGGGCAAAAAACAGATATGTCACCGTTTCCATAAACTTTTTGGATTTATTGCGTACTTTAAAGTCCATTTGATAATTGGTGTTCTTTCATTCTAAAAGATTTTAGTTTTCATAAAATAAATTAAATTCATGTCACTTAATGTTATGCTGTTGGAATCTAACAATTATTTTTGTATTTTTGATGGCCATTGATGTCACTTTATTATATGTTTTTGGTTGCTCTCTTCTTTAACATGTAAGTTAGTTTTAAATTGCTCAAGCCAACGAACATATGCGGGTATTTTAATATTTCGGTAGGCTTTGCAACTGTTATAAATACATTTTTGTATGACAATATGTAAACTTTGGATGAAATAATAAAATATACATGTGAATTCCCTAGCTGATAGCGAAATCGCATAATGAAACAAAGCAGAAATCAAAATGAAAACTTGACTACGCGTAGAACTTGATGACGAATGAATGGTATTAAAACATTAATCTGTCTTATTCAAGTAAAATGTAAGTAACTTGTGTTTCAGTTTGTAAATTAAAACATTACCGTACATTCCAATAACTGCATATTGAGTTTACTCATGAATGGCAGATATATATGTTTACATACAAAGCATTACACACGAATCCCTTATGGTAGGACCATACCCCTGCCTTCTCTCATAAATTCTTGAACATGCATATATGTATGTATATGGTATTCATTCATCATTTCCCTTAACACGTTACGCAATCAAAAAATTTTAACTAGGTGGACATGAATCAAGTTAGCATAGCAAATGATTTTATTTTTAAATTCAATACTTGAAATTTAGAATGAATTGCTTCCATGAAATGACCTTGAAGTAAAATCAATTCTATAAATAGAAATCACATCACGTTTTAATTTAAGCTTACATTTTTCTATTCATAGAATAAGTTTCACCTTAAGGACATTTAAAAAAAACAATTTAAATTCTTATTTACATAACTAGTAAAATGAGTTGAGAGGAGTATAGAGCCACCAAAAGGGTTATATTCTGATATACATACATATATTATGAACTTTTTTTTGTAATTCATGAATAAACTCGATATGCAGTTTATTGCGATGTACAAGGAGAGTAAATGTTTAAATTAAGATAATTCTATTGAAGTTGAACGTTTAGTTTTCCTATATTAACGTTTAATAGATATCTTCTGAAATTAAACCACAGCAGAACTATAGTTCATGGGTTAATGGTAAGCCCAAATAGCTTTGGATTCGTCCAATTATATTGAGTCTTTAAAGCTTTTGCAGTTTGTTCGAAAACCCTAATGAAATCGTGTCCTGCCTCTCAATCAGTCAATCATAACAAGCTAAAAGTAATCGGCGAAGGTGTGCCATTCCACTTTTCATTTATAAAAAAATAAAATAATTAAAGCTTTTCCTACGATTCAGGTTTACGCAAGTTCTCCTTTTATTTAAATTTTTAGGGAAGATAAATAAATTAAAAGTAGTAGTAACCGTATTTGATCGTTGTTATGGGAAAAAATGCAAACGGCAATAATTCTATACATTCTGCTAAAACTCACAGAGTATAAGAACCTTTTAAAGGACCCCTAACTCTCTACGTTCATCCAATTAAATCATACTAATTCGAGTACAGTTTTACTGGCGAAAATGTTTAATTTACAGATTCTACTAGTATTAGCAAAGTTGAACAAACTTCCACCATTAATTTATTAGATCTACCTTCATAATTTTTTCACCGATTATTTTTGACTGCTTATTATCAGCTATTCATAAAAAGATTCAATCAAGTGTGAATCGCATGTACCTTAAATGTTGAACTTCGCAAAAAATAACACAATTTTATGCAATATTCTCATTTGAAACGGCCGCTATTTTCTTTTACGATTATGGATGTCACCCGTTGAACGAATTCTTAAAGATATTCACCACGAATATAATTCCTGAAACTTTCATGCAAATCCAACAAACGTGTAGTGTCTTAGTTGATTGGAAGTGCATATCGCCCCATAGCCATGTATAGTTGCTGTTGTAATACAGGAAAATTTAAACCCCTATAACTCTGTTAAATACGATCCGATCTTGCTAGATTTTCCAGTTGTGAATAAACTTGTAAATGTACAATGTTTTCGAGTATCTCGCTCCCGATTGGACACATATCAGCAGAAAAATCTCAATAACAGAAAATACGTCAGAAGTTCAAATTCAATCAACTTTGTTATGGTTTATTAATTTTTCATTTTCCTGAATAAATTCTTCAGGGGATCCTTAAATTCAATAAAGTTTGATGCGCAAATGGCTTTTTATAAGTTTGATTTATTTTTAAAAATTTCAAAAAAGATTGAGTAGTATTTAAAGAAGTTATACCTTTTTGAATATTCCTGTATTCCAACAATAACAATACACGGCTACGGAGCAATATGCGCTTTTACCGACTCAGAGACTAAGTGTTTGCTAGGATTTCCACGAACGTTTCAGGAATGATATGTATCCCGAATATCTTAGAGGAAGCGTTCAATTAGTGAGATAAGTTTCAAATGAGAATATTAAATAAAAATTGCGTTGTTTTTCTCCAATTTCAACATTTTCCCCAATTTCAACAATAACAAATAAGTTGGAGGTGGAATTCGTTGTAATCAGTAAATAATAATGGGATTTGTAAATTTAACATTTTCACCAGTAAAACTATAGAAGCACTATTAAATTGAATGAAATTAGATATTTCATAAGTGCTTTGGAAGATCCTTATGCTCTATAAGATTTAATAAAATTTACATAAGTCGCAGCCGCTTGAATTTTCTCCGATAACAACTATCATATACGGTTTTTCTACTTTTTCAGCAGACACTACACTTTTTATGGGATCCTCTACAGATTTTCAGAAAAGATGAATAACAAAAATAAATTTCAGATTTTTGTTTGTCAATAATTTCGGTAATATTGCAACAAAATTATAGCTGGTTAAATTAGATAAGCACTGGTTTGTCTTTTTAAGCAAAAATATATTTATTGTGCATGTTATTAAAGGTTTCTCATCTGAAATCATTTTATGTGTCTTGTCGATTACAAAACCCTTCTCATATGGTCGTAGGTCTATCCGTCCAATTTGTTTTATGTTGAATTTGACTTTTTAGGTCTTTGTTAAAATTTTTTTTACAAAGACCTACTAGTTTCGCGACCTGTCTGTCCGTCTGTCCGTCCGTCCGTCCGTCCGTCCGTCTATCCGTCTGTCCGTCTGTGCGTGCGTCACAGCTAATTTCCTCAGAAACTATAGAAGCTAGAATGCTCAAACTTTGTGAAAAGGTTAGAAGTGATGGTCTCTCAAGAGTTAAGGCCTTACCAAAAATTTAAAAAAAATTTAAGGGGGGTCCCCCCTAATAACGAATTGGCCCTTAAAAAATTTTTTTTTTCAAAGGTAGTCAAATGAAAGGTCTTAATTAGAGCTTTTAGAATCCGAAATAAAAAAATCATTTGATGAATTAGGGGGTCCAGGTGAAGTCAAAATGTACACAAAGTTTGTGGCCCCCCCCCCCCCCCCCTCGCAATTGGACACCTTTCAGCTGAAAATTATCACGAACGTGGGCCGTTATGAGTACTGTTACATGTACAAATAATTCTGCGAGCTACTGTCGCAATTGTTTTCATCATCATTAAGAACGTCAACGAATGAACTTACTCGAACCCACGAGAACCCAACAAGCATGATCAACATCTGCAAGTGACGTCACTCCATTCATGAATTTGCTCGAACCTACCAGGTACCTCTCGGTAGAACATTCGCCAATGTACGAGAAATGGGTGAATAGGTAGAGACCCTATATAAAGGCGAGCTGAATGAATGGGGAGAATGATTTTCATTCGACCGCGATAAGAACTGCGATTGTATGTGGGACGCGATATTATTCGAATAGTAGAAAAGTGTGTTTCGTAAAAGTGAAGTAATTTAGAAGACAATTGCGATAGTAAATTTATGGACAAGTGTTAGAGTTTTTTTTTATAGTGACAATTAAAATTAGTGAAAGTGTTAACTGATTATTGTGCATTTTGTTTAATTAAATAAACTCTTTTAAAAGACATTGCGTTTTCACTTTCCCGGAACGTTAAAATTATTGGCCGCGAACCAATAACACGCGACAGTACAATGGCAACAAATACCTTAGAAACCGAAATTCGCTCAACTTTGTTAATAATAGTATGATTTGTAGATTTTACATTTTTGCCCATAAAATGAAAACAGTACCTTTAAACTTCTTGAAATTTTGCAATTATATAGACTGACATAAGATATATACGTTTACAAAATTTAATTGAGATCGAATCATAATCAAGTGAGTTATAGCCATTTCAATTATATGGAATTACAACAACAATAACACGTGTTTATAGTCGATATAGGGCTTTCCAATAAGAGGTGTTATTTTGATATTAAAACAAAAATGCCAGTTTTTAATATAAATTATCTGATGTTTATTTCATTATAAAAAAGACGATATGCCGTTAATAGGAAAAATTAACATCAGGCAAATAACCACTACGACAAGCTTACAGGACCATCTCCTCTTCATGAAATCTTCCATAACCAAATCGCAAAGTAGCTGCGCTATGTCCTCGATAGATTCACGAATTTCATCTTTGAGATATTGAATCCACGCTAGGCTATTGGCGTAGGACTTCTCTATCATGTGGCTCAAAAGGAAGAAGTCGCAAGGTGTTATATCACAAGATCTATTCAAAATAACACTTTTATTTTCTTTCGATTTTCATGAAAATTTAAGGAATAGTGATTGACTTGAACATGTTCAATCGGCCGAGCGTTCTGAAAAATCATTTAAGCTAGATTAAAATGGTGGCTGCACTGTGCTTATGAAAGAAATTGTGCATCTTTTGTATAAATTTGAACGATTTCATTTCCAAGTATTAAATGAATAATTCAAGTTATCGATTCACGCCATGAGAAAACTTGTTTATAACCCTAGGATGTTTACAAAGACCTTCTGGTAGGAGCACTCTCCTGCTTACTCAACTTGTTAAAATTTAAATTGCTTGCTAACTGGAGATGACCCCCACGTGAAATTAAATCTTTTATATGAAAATATATCGTTTTTGGATGTTTACCTCTTAGCTTCATTTCATTATTTCTCACCATTTCATTTTAAAGTTATAATTTTATAAGGTAATTTTACAAAACCCTCCTACAATCAGTATCTGTATTCCCCTCCATCCGTCCGTCCATCCGTCCCTCCATGCGCTACACTTAGTTTTCTTTCCAACAAGATGGAGGAGCATGAAATTCGTTCAATAGGAGCAAAGTTGACAATTTTACCACAAGAAAAATGTTATTAGGGTATTAAGGGAGGTCTGTTCATATAAAGGTTGACCGTTAAATAATTTTTTGCCAGATATAGCCGATATGGATACCAATTGCAAAGTCTTGACGAAACCTTTGTAGATAGTTCTTAAACTGTACCATTTTGCATCAAAGGGTCCAAGTGGGGCAAAATGCACGAAAAATGTTTGCCCCCTCTTGTGATTAGACACTTTTAGTGTGAAAAACAAGGGAAATCATGGTGGTAGGTCTTTATGAGTACTAGGCCCAAAAAATCCTCAGAAGTCAAAATTCAATCCTATGTTAATGACAGTACATTTTATGGAATTTATACTTAAATATGGCATATAGATATTTGATTAGCAGATATACATTCTCTAAAAACGAAATGGTGACGAAACTAAATTTTGTTTTTATGGTTGGGAGGTGAAGGCTATTTACGCTCTAACTGTGTTGCTTCCGGACGCGTAAGACGTCTAAACTACCTACCAAGCACCTTCCTTGCTGGTCTGAGACCTTGGCCTGGAAAAGTTTGACACTGTATTTCGGGCTAAGCCTCCTTTCGCTTATGGGGGTGCTTCCAAGTTGAAACATTCCTCCTGTGATCCCTTTTAATATTTTTGGGTGCCCGAGCATAACATGCCACATAGTTCCATTTGCCTACCGATGCAAGCATCTCCCTGAAAAGACAATTTGAGGTGAGCTCTCCTGTTTCCCTGAAGAAAGCTCGGCGCAGAGTGTCTTATGTTTTGCATACAAAAAATGTGTGGTAGGCATCGTCTTCCTCTCCTGCGCAAAACCTACAGTCGGGAAACCACAACTTAACAATATTGTGCAAGTAAGACTGAAAATAACCATGCCTGCTTCAGAGCTGGGTTAGGTAGAAGCTAGTCGCTCCTTGCATTTGATTGAACCGCGATCTCAAATCAACGATGGGGTGCACAATTCATCCTTCCTTCGTGCTGTTCACCCATCATCGAGTGAGTGCTGCTTCTCTTCGGCGGCAACTGTCTCCCTTTTGTCTTCGTTGCAACGTACGTAGATCCTAAGGAACTTTGTGTTTCAACCCTTATTTATTCTGACGGTTTGATTTCAATATTTAGACAAAGAAAATTTTTTTAAATTTTTTTCCCTGTAACCGTGATTTATTTACTCTATTCTACAGACGCGTGTTTCATCCGTAACACTTGGACATCGTCGGTGTACTACCCAACTGATCCTACTCCTTAACTATTTATATGTTACATCTAATTACATTCCTTCTAACTTAACTATTTATTAATAACATTCCAAAAACTTATCTAATAATCTCTACTTAATGAACTTCAGAAGTTTTTCTGACCCATTTCCTAAATCCAAGTTTAACCTTTTTTCGACAGGTACCCTACTCATTTCCATTGTTTCCCTAATGTCTAACTCGTTAATTTTTCTAGCCTTTTTTACAATCTTTAAGTTCTCGATACCTATTTTGCGTAGATAGTACGGTACGGGTGCTAGGTATCATGACTACGATGACTAGCACCGCTGAATCAGAGACTGTCAGGTATGAAGATGCAATCTTTAGTGCTTCTGTTCTCTGTACATGTGCCAATCATTTTCAGTACAGCTCCTTGCTAAGAGCTTTGCCCCATATTTCTGCTCCTCTACTTAATGAACTTCAGAAGTTTTTCTGACCCATTTCCTAAATCCAAGTTTAACCTTTTTTCGACAGGTACCCTACTCATTTCCATTGTTTCCCTAATGTCTAACTCGTTAATTTTTCTAGCCTTTTTTACAATTTTTAAGTTCTCGATACCTATTTTGCGTAGATAGTACGGTACGGCCGCTAGGCATCATAACTACGATGACTAGCACCGCTGAATCAGAGACTGTCAGGTATGAAGATGCAATCTTTAGTGCTTCTGTTCTCTGTACATGTGCCAATCATTTTCAGTACAGCTCCTTGCTAAGAGCTTTGCCCCATATTTCTGCTCCGTACTGTAGGACTGACTAACGGAAGCAGCGTTATCAGCCGTTGCCATGATATATTCAGAGGAAACTCCATCATCGAGGCGATTAGCAACCCCAGGTACTTCACGAATCATTTTAGTTCAACCTGTACTTCCGCGAAACCGATCGTCCCTACCGTGGGGATTATCTTCTTTATCAGGATGAACACATTGGTTTTCTCTAGTGCTAGACTGACCTCGCGAGCAGTCTAAGTTGCGTAGGCTTGATGCTGCGTCCAGCAACTAGCGCTGGAACATTATCCTCATAGCTCTAGCCTCTGTAGCAAAACGCACGATATTTTCCATGGGTTTGGGCTAAATATGGATCCTTGAGCCACACGCGATTTAGGCGTATCCCCCCCCCCCCCCCTCACGATTGGAAACCTTTTATCTGAAAAAATCAAGAGTAGGCCTTTATGAGCACTACAACAACAAATACGTCAGAAGTCGAAATTCACTCAACTTTGTTAGTTATAGTATGGTTTATCAATTTCACACTTTCTCGAATCTAATCGTAAGGGCATTGTCAAAATCAATAAATAAATATAAGTTTACAAGTTTATTCACAACTGGAAAATCTAGCAAGATCGGATCGTATTTAACAGAGTTATAGGGGTTTAAATTTTCCTGTATTACAACAGCAACTATACATGGCTATGGGGCGATATGCACTTCCAATCAACTAAGACACTACACGTTTGTTGGATTTGCATGAAAGTTTCAGGAATTATATTCGAGGTGAATATCTTTAAGAATTCGTTCAACGGGTGACATCCATAATCGTAAAAGAAAATAGCGGCCGTTTCAAATGAGAATATTGCATAAAATTGTGTTATTTTTTGCGAAGTTCAACATTTAAGGTACATGCGATTCACACTTGATTGAATCTTTTTATGAATAGCTGATAATAAGCAGTCAAAAATAATCGGTGAAAAAATTATGAAGGTAGATCTAATAAATTAATGGTGGAAGTTTGTTCAACTTTGCTAATACTAGTAGAATCTGTAAATTAAACATTTTCGCCAGTAAAACTGTACTCGAATTAGTATGATTTAATTGGATGAACGTAGAGAGTTAGGGGTCCTTTAAAAGGTTCTTATACTCTGTGAGTTTTAGCAGAATGTATAGAATTATTGCCGTTTGCATTTTTTCCCATTACAACGATCAAATACGGTTACTACTACTTTCAATTTATTTATCTTCCCTAAAAATTTAAATAAAAGGAGAACTTGCGTAAACCTGAATCGTAGGAAAAGCTTTAATTATTTTATTTTTTTATAAATGAAAAGTGGAATGGCACACCTTCGCCGATTACTTTTAGCTTGTTATGATTGACTGATTGAGAGGCAGGACACGATTTCATTAGGGTTTTCGAACAAACTGCAAAAGCTTTAAAGACTCAATATAATTGGACGAATCCAAAGCTATTTGGGCTTACCATTAACCCATGAACTATAGTTCTGCTGTGGTTTAATTTCAGAAGATATCTATTAAACGTTAATATAGGAAAACTAAACGTTCAACTTCAATAGAATTATCTTAATTTAAACATTTACTCTCCTTGTACATCGCAATAAACTGCATATCGAGTTTATTCATGAATTACAAAAAAAAGTTCATAATATATGTATGTATATCAGAATATAACCCTTTTGGTGGCTCTATACTCCTCTCAACTCATTTTACTAGTTATGTAAATAAGAATTTAAATTGTTTTTTTTAAATGTCCTTAAGGTGAAACTTATTCTATGAATAGAAAAATGTAAGCTTAAATTAAAACGTGATGTGATTTCTATTTATAGAATTGATTTTACTTCAAGGTCATTTCATGGAAGCAATTCATTCTAAATTTCAAGTATTGAATTTAAAAATAAAATCATTTGCTATGCTAACTTGATTCATGTCCACCTAGTTAAAATTTTTTGATTGCGTAACGTGTTAAGGGAAATGATGAATGAATACCATATACATACATATATGCATGTTCAAGAATTTATGAGAGAAGGCAGGGGTATGGTCCTACCATAAGGGATTCGTGTGTAATGCTTTGTATGTAAACATATATATCTGCCATTCATGAGTAAACTCAATATGCAGTTATTGGAATGTACGGTAATGTTTTAATTTACAAACTGAAACACAAGTTACTTACATTTTACTTGAATAAGACAGATTAATGTTTTAATACCATTCATTCGTCATCAAGTTCTACGCGTAGTCAAGTTTTCATTTTGATTTCTGCTTTGTTTCATTATGCGATTTCGCTATCAGCTAGGGAATTCACATGTATATTTTATTATTTCATCCAAAGTTTACATATTGTCATACAAAAATGTATTTATAACAGTTGCAAAGCCTACCGAAATATTAAAATACCCGCATATGTTCGTTGGCTTGAGCAATTTAAAACTAACTTACATGTTAAAGAAGAGAGCAACCAAAAACATATAATAAAGTGACATCAATGGCCATCAAAAATACAAAAATAATTGTTAGATTCCAACAGCATAACATTAAGTGACATGAATTTAATTTATTTTATGAAAACTAAAATCTTTTAGAATGAAAGAACACCAATTATCAAATGGACTTTAAAGTACGCAATAAATCCAAAAAGTTTATGGAAACGGTGACATATCTGTTTTTTGCCCGCTTTTTATGTGATGCTTCAAAAATTGTTACTTCATATATTGAAATAGCCGGTTTCGACTGTAAGGACTTGGTCCACCACGATTATCTCTATGGGGAGCAAGGAACGATGAGTGGGAAACATAAGATTTTATTCAAAGGTGCTGCATAATCTTCCCGGGATGTATGCCAAATGCGCATATATCATAAAAGTGAATAATTCATTTATGAAATTCGAAAATAAAGCTTAATTCGTGAATAGTGGTCCAGCCCACATGCAAAATCTCACAAAACACGTTTGTTGGAGGCCCCGTTACGATGTGTTCCGAACATTCGATTTTCTTTAAAATCGTTGTGTGGTAGCTCCAATGGGTTCTACAAGAAATATATAAATTTCCAGGAGAGTAAATTTCTCAGAGCAGAGCTATCGCCAAATGCTCCCACAGCGCCGGTTTCGCCTGTAAGGACTTGGTCCACCACGATTATCTCTATGGGGAGCAAGGAACGATGAGTGGGAAACATAAGATTTTATTCAAAGGTGCTGCATAATCTTCCCGGGATGTATGCCAAATGCGCATATATCATAAAAGTGAATAATTCATTTATGAAATTCGAAAACAAAGCTTAATTCGTGAATAGTGGTCCAGACCACATGCGAAATCTCACAAAACACGTTCGTTGGAGGCCCCGTTACGATGTGTTCCGAACATTCGATTTTCTTTAAAATCGTTGTGTGGTAGCTCCAATGGGTTCTACAAGAACTATATAAATTTCCAGGAGAGTAAATTTCTCAGAGCAGAGATATCGCCAAATGTTCCCACAGCGCCGGTTTCGCCTGTAAGGACTTGGTCCACCACGATTATCTCTATGAGGAGCACGGAACGATATGTAGGAAATATTAGATTTTATTCAAAGGTGCTGCATAATCTTCCCGGGATGTATGCTAAATGCGCATATGTCATAAAAGTGAATAATTCATTTATGACATTCGAAAACAAAGCTTAATTCGTGAATAGTGGTCCAGACCACATGCAGAATCTCACAAAACACGTTCGTTGGAGGCACCGTTGCGATGTGTTCCGAACATTCGATTTTCTTTAAAATCGTTGTGTGGTAGCTCCAATAAGTTCTACAAGAAATATATAAATTTGCAGGAGAGTAAATTTCTCAGAGCACAGATATCACCAAATGTTCCCACAGTGCCGGTTTCGCCTGTAAGGACTTGGTCCACCACGATTATCTCTATGGGGAGCAAGGAACGATGAGTGGGAAACATAAGATTTTATTCAAAGGTGCTGCATAATCTTCCCGGAATGTATGCCAAATGCGCATATATCATAAAAGTGAATAATTCATTTATGAAATTCGAAAATAAAGCTTAATTCGTGAATAGTGGTCCAGCCCACATGCAAAATCTCACAAAACACGTTTGTTGGAGGCCCCGTTACGATGTGTTCCGAACATTCGATTTTCTTTAAAATCGTTGTGTGGTAGCTCCAATGGGTTCTACAAGAAATATATAAATTTCCAGGAGAGTAAATTTCTCAGAGCAGAGATATCGCCAAATGTTCCCACAGCGCCGGTTTCGCCTGTTAGGACTTGGTCCACCACGATTATCTCTATGGGGAGCAAGGAACGATGAGTGGGAAACATAAGATTTTATTCAAAGGTGCTGCATAATCTTCCCGGGATGTATGCCAAATGCGCATATGTCATAAAAGTGAATAATTCATTTATGAAATTCGAAAACAAAGCTTAATTCGTGAATAGTGGTCCAGACCACATGCAAAATCTCACAAAACACGTTCGTTGGAGGCACCGTTGCGATGTGTTCCGAACATTCGATTTTCTTTAAAATCGTTGTGTGGTAGCTGCAATGGGTTCTACAAGAAATATATAAATTTGCAGGAGAGTAAATTTCTCAGAGCAGAGATATCACCAAATGTTCCCACAGTGCCGGTTTCGCCTGTAAGGACTTAGTCCACCACGATTATCTCTATGGGGAGCAAGGAACGATGAGTGGGAAACATAAGATTTTATTCAAAGGTGCAGCATAATCTTCCCGGGATGTATGCAAAATGCGCATATATCATAAAAGTGAATAATTCATTTATGACATTCGAAAACAAAGCTTAATTCGTGAATAGTGGTCCAGACCACATGCAAAATCTCACAAAACACGTTCGTTGGAAGCGCCGTTGCGATGTGTTCCGAACATTCGATTTTCTTTAAAATCGTTGTGTGGTAGCTCCAATGGGTTTTCCAAGAAATATATAAATTTCCAGGAGAGTAAATTTCTCAGAGCAGAGATATCACCAAATGTTCCCACAGTGCCGGTTTCGCCTGTAAGGACTTGGTCCACCACGATTATCTCTATGGGGAGCAATGAACGATGAGTGGGAAACATAAGATTTTATTCAAAGGTGCTGCATAATCTTCCCGGGATGTATGCTAAATGCGCATATGTCATAAAAGTGAATAGTTCATTTATGAAATTCGAAAACAAAGCTTAATTCGTGAATAGTGGTCCAGACCACATGCGAAATCTCACAAAACACGTTCGTTGGAGGCCCCGTTACGATGTGTTCCGAACATTCGATTTTCTTTAAAATGGTTGTGTGGTAGCTCCAATAGATTCTTCAAGAAATATATAAATTTGCAGGAGAGTAAATTTCTCAGAGCAGAGATATCGCCAAATGTTCCCACAGCGCCGGTTTCGCCTGTAAGGACTTGGTCCACCACAATTATCTCTATGGGGAGCAAGGAACGATGAATGGGAAACAAAAGATTTTATTCAAAGGTGCTGCATAATCTTCCTGGGATTTATGCCAAATGCGGATATATCATAAAAGTGAATAATTCATTTATGACATTCGAAAACAAAGCTTAATTCGTGAATAGTGGTCCAGACCACATGCAAAATCTCACAAAACACGTTCGTTGGAGGCACCGTTGCGATGTGTTCCGAACATTCGATTTTCTTTAAAATCGTTGTGTGCTAGCTTCAATGGGTTTTCCAAGAAATATAGAAATTTGCAGGAGAGTAAATTTCTCAGAGCAGAGATATCGCCAAATGTTCCCACAGCGCCGATTTCGCCTGTAAGGACTTGGTCCACCACGATTATCTCTATGGGGAGCACGGAACGATAAGTATGAAACATAAGATTTCATTCAAAGGTGCTGCATAATCTTCCCGGGATTAATGCTAAATGTGCATATATCATAAAAGTGAATAATTCATTTATGAAATTCGAAAATAAAGCTTAATTCGTGAATAGTGGTCCACACCACATGCGAAATCGCACAGAACACGTTCGTTAGAGGCCCCGTTACGATGTGTTCCGAACATTCGATTTTCTTTAAAATCGTTGTGTGGTAGCTCCAATGGGTTCTTCAAGAAATATATAAATTTGCAGGAGAGTAAATTTCTCAGAGCAGAGATATCACCAAATGTTCCCACAGCGCCGGTTTCGCCTGTAAGGACTTGGTCCACCACGATTATCTCTATGGGGAGCAAGGAACGATGAGTGGGAAACATAAGATTTTATTCAAAGGTGCTGCATAATCTTCCTGGGATTTATGCCAAATGCGGATATATCATAAAAGTGAATAATTCATTTATGACATTCGAAAACAAAGCTTAATTCGTGAATAGTGGTCCAGACCACATGCGAAATCTCACAAAACACGTTCGTTGGAGGCCCCGTTACGATGTGTTCCGAACATTCGATTTTCTTTAAAATGGTTGTGTGGTAGCTCCAATAGATTCTTCAAGAAATATATAAATTTGCAGGAGAGTAAATTTCTCAGAGCAGAGATATCGCCAAATGTTCCCACAGCGCCGGTTTCGCCTGTAAGGACTTGGTCCACCACAATTATCTCTATGGGGAGCAAGGAACGATGAATGGGAAACAAAAGATTTTATTCAAAGGTGCTGCATAATCTTCCTGGGATTTATGCCAAATGCGGATATATCATAAAAGTGAATAATTCATTTATGACATTCGAAAACAAAGCTTAATTCGTGAATAGTGGTCCAGACCACATGCAAAATCTCACAAAACACGTTCGTTGGAGGCACCGTTGCGATGTGTTCCGAACATTCGATTTTCTTTAAAATCGTTGTGTGCTAGCTTCAATGGGTTTTCCAAGAAATATAGAAATTTCCAGGAGAGTAAATTTCTCAGAGCAGAGATATCGCCAAATGTTCCCACAGCGCCGGTTTCGCCTGTAAGGACTTGGTCCACCACGATTATCTCTATGGGGAGCACGGAACGATAAGTATGAAACATAAGATTTCATTCAAAGGTGCTGCATAATCTTCCCGGGATTAATGCTAAATGTGCATATATCATAAAAGTGAATAATTCATTTATGAAATTCGAAAATAAAGCTTAATTCGTGAATAGTGGTCCACACCACATGCGAAATCGCACAGAACACGTTCGTTAGAGGCCCCGTTACGATGTGTTCCGAACATTCGATTTTCTTTAAAATCGTTGTGTGGTAGCTCCAATGGGTTCTTCAAGAAATATATAAATTTGCAGGAGAGTAAATTTCTCAGAGCAGAGATATCACCAAATGTTCCCACAGCGCCGGTTTCGCCTGTAAGGACTTGGTCCACCACGATTATCTCTATGGGGAGCAAGGAACGATGAGTGGGAAACATAAGATTTTATTCAAAGGTGCTGCATAATCTTCCCGGAATGTATGCCAAATGCGCATATATCATGAAAGTGAATAATTCATTTATGAAATTCGAAAACAAAGCTTAATTTGTGAATAGTGGTCCAGACCAAATGCAAAATCTCACAAAACACGTTCGTTGGAGGCCCCGTTACGATGTGTTCCGAACATTCGATTTTCTTTAAAATCGTTGTGTGGTAGCTTCAATGGGTTCTACAAGAAATATATAAATTTCCAGGAGAGTAAATTTCTCAGAGCAGAGATATCGCCAAATGTTCCCACAGCGCCGGTTTCGCCTGTTAGGACTTGGTCCACCACGATTATCTCTATGGGGAGCAAGGAACGATGAGTGGGAAACATAAGATTTTATTCAAAGGTGCTGCATAATCTTCCCGGGATGTATGCCAAATGCGCATATGTCATAAAAGTGAATAATTCATTTATGAAATTCGAAAACAAAGCTTAATTCGTGAATAGTGGTCCAGACCACATGCAAAATCTCACAAAACACGTTCGTTGGAGGCACCGTTGCGATGTGTTCCGAACATTCGATTTTCTTTAAAATCGTTGTGTGGTAGCTGCAATGGGTTCTACAAGAAATATAGAAATTTCCAGGAGAGTAAATTTCTCAGAGCAGAGATATCACCAAATGTTCCCACAGTGCCGGTTTCGCCTGTAAGGACTTAGTCCACCACGATTATCTCTATGGGGAGCAAGGAACGATGAGTGGGAAACATAAGATTTTATTCAAAGGTGCAGCATAATCTTCCCGGGATGTATGCAAAATGCGCATATATCATAAAAGTGAATAATTCATTTATGACATTCGAAAACAAAGCTTAATTCGTGAATAGTGGTCCAGCCAACATGCAAAATCTCACAAAACACGTTCGTTGGAGGCACCGTTGCGATGTGTTCCGAACATACGATTTTCTTTAAAATCGTTGTGTGGTAGCTCCAATGGGTTCTCCAAGAAATATATAAATTTGCAGGAGAGTAAATTTCTCAGAGCAGAGATATCGCCAAATGTTCCCACAGCGCCGGTTTCGCCTGTAAAGACTTGGTCCACCACGATTATCTCTATGGGGAGCAAGGAACGATGAGTGGGAAACATAAGATTTTATTCAAAGGTGCTGCATAATCTTCCCGGGATGTATGCTAAATGCACATATATCATAAAAGTGAATAATTCATTTATGAAATTCGAAAATAAAGCTTAATTCGTGAATAGTGGTCCAGACCACATGCAAAATCTCACAAAACACGTTCGTTGGAGGCCCCGTTACGATGTGTTCCGAACATTCGATTTTCTTTAAAATCGTTGTGTGGTAGCTCCAATGGATTCTTCAAGAAATATATAAATTTGCAGGAGAGTAAATTTCTCAGAGCAGAGATATCGCCAAATGTTCCCACAGCGCCGGTTTCGCCTGTAAGGACTTGGTCCACCACAATTATCTCTATGGGGAGCAAGGAACGATGAATGGGAAACAAAAGATTTTATTCAAAGGTGCTGCATAATCTTCCTTGGATTTATGCCAAATGCGGATATATCATAAAAGTGAATAATTCATTTATGACATTCGAAAACAAAGCTTAGTTCGTGAATAGTGGTCCAGACCACATGCAAAATCTCACAAAACACGTTCGTTGGAGGCACCGTTGCGATGTGTTCCGAACATTCGATTTTCTTTAAAATCGTTGTGTGCTAGCTCCAATGGGTTCTCCAAGAAATATATAAATTTGCAGGAGAGTAAATTTCTCAGAGCAGAGATATCGCCAAATGTTCCCACAGCGCCGGTTTCGCCTGTAAGGACTTGGTCCACCACAATTTTCTCTATGGGGAGCAAGGAACGATGAATGGGAAACAAAAGATTTTATTCAAAGGTGCTGCATAATCTTCCTGGGATTTATGCCAAATGCGGATATATCATAAAAGTGAATAATTCATTTATGACATTCGAAAACAAAGCTTAATTCGTGAATAGTGGTCCAGACCACATGCAAAATCTCACAAAACACGTTCGTTGGAGGCACCGTTGCGATGTGTTTCGAACATTCGATTTTCTTTAAAATCGTTGTGTGCTAGCTTCAATGGGTTCTACAAGAAATATAGAAATTTCCAGAAGAGTAAATTTCTCAGAGCAGAGATATCGCCAAATGTTCCCACAGCGCCGGTTTCGCCTGTAAGGACTTGGTCCACCACGATTATCTCTATGGGGAGCAAGGAACGATGAATGGGAAACATAAGATTTTATTCAAAGGTGCTGCATAATCTTCCCGGGATGTATGCCAAATGCGCATATATCATGAAAGTGAATAATTCATTTATGAAATTCGAAAACAAAGCTTAATTCGTGAATAGTGGTCCAGACCACATGCAAAATCTCACAAAACACGTTCGTTGGAGGCACCGTTGCGATGTGTTCCGAACATTCGATTTTCTTTAAAATCGTTGTGTGCTAGCTTCAATGGGTTCTACAAGAAATATAGAAATTTCCAGGAGAGTAAATTTCTCAGAGCAGAGATATCGCCAAATGTTCCCACAGCGCCGGTTTCGCCTGTAAGGACTTGGTCCACCACGATTATCTCTATGGGGAGCAAGGAACGATGAGTGGGAAACATAAGATTTTATTCAAAGGTGCTGCATAATCTTCCCGAAATGTATGCCAAATGCGCATATATCATGAAAGTGAATAATTCATTTATGAAATTCGAAAACAAAGCTTAATTCGTGAATAGTGGTCCAGACCAAATGCAAAATCTCACAAAACACGTTCGTTGGAGGCCCCGTTACGATGTGTTCCGAACATTCGATTTTCTTTAAAATCGTTGTGTAGTAGCTCCAATGGGTTCTCCAAGAAATATATAAATTTGCAGGAGAGTAAATTTCTCAGAGCAGAGATATCGCCAAATGTTCCCACAGCGCCGGTTTCGCCTGTAAAGACTTGGTCCACCACGATTATCTCTATGGGGAGCAAGCAACGATGAGTGGGAAACATAAGATTTTATTCAAAGGTGCTGCATAATCTTCCCGAAATGTATGCTAAATGCACATATATCATAAAAGTGAATAATTCATTTATGAAATTCGAAAATAAAGCTTAATTCGTGAATAGTGGTCCAGACCACATGCGAAATCTCACAAAACACGTTCGTTGGAGGCCCCGTTACGATGTGTTCCGAACATTCGATTTTCTTTAAAATCGTTGTGTGGTAGCTCCAATGGATTCTTCAAGAAATATATAAATTTGCAGGAGAGTAAATTTCTCAGAGCAGAGATATCGCCAAATGTTCCCACAGCGCCGGTTTCGCCTGTAAGGACTTGGTCCACCACAATTATCTCTATGGGGAGCAAGGAACGATGAATGGGAAACAAAAGATTTTATTCAAAGGTGCTGCATAATCTTCCTGGGATTTATGCCAAATGCGGATATATCATAAAAGTGAATAATTCATTTATGACATTCGAAAACAAAGCTTAATTCGTGAATAGTGGTCCAGACCACATGCAAAATCTCACAAAACACGTTCGTTGGAGGCACCGTTGCGATGTGTTCCGAACATTCGATTTTCTTTAAAATCGTTGTGTGGTAGCTCCAATGGGTTCTCCAAGAAATATATAAATTTGCAGGAGAGTAAATTTCTCAGAGCAGAGATATCGCCAAATGTTCCCACAGCGCCGGTTTCGCCTGTAAGGACTTGGTCCACCACAATTATCTCTATGGGGAGCAAGGAACGATGAATGGGAAACAAAAGATTTTATTCAAAGGTGCTGCATAATCTTCCTGGGATTTATGCCAAATGCGCATATATCATAAAAGTGAATAATTCATTTATGACATTCGAAAACAAAGCTTAATTCGTGAATAGTGGTCCAGACCACATGCAAAATCTCACAAAACACGTTCGTTGGAGGCACCGTTGCGATGTGTTCCGAACATTCGATTTTCTTTAAAATCGTTGTGTGCTAGCTTCAATGGGTTCTACAAGAAATATAGAAATTTCCAGAAGAGTAAATTTCTCAGAGCAGAGATATCGCCAAATGTTCCCACAGCGCCGGTTTCGCCTGTAAGGACTTGGTCTACCACGATTATCTCTATGGGGAGCAAGGAACGATGAGTGGGAAACATAAGATTTTATTCAAAGGTGCTGCATAATCTTCCCGGAATGTATGCCAAATGCGCATATATCATGAAAGTGAATAATTCATTTATGAAATTCGAAAACAAAGCTTAATTCGTGAATAGTGGTCCAGACCAAATGCAAAATCTCACAAAACACGTTCGTTGGAGGCCCCGTTACGATGTGTTCCGAACATTCGATTTTCTTTAAAATCGTTGTGTGGTAGCTCCGATGGGTTCTCCAAGAAATATATAAATTTGCAGGAGAGTAAATTTCTCAGAGCAGAGATATCGCCAAATGTTCCCACAGCGCCGGTTTCGCCTGTAAGGA
Organism: Odontomyia ornata; assembly: GCA_963969285.1. Classification (NCBI taxonomy): domain Eukaryota; kingdom Metazoa; phylum Arthropoda; class Insecta; order Diptera; family Stratiomyidae; genus Odontomyia; species Odontomyia ornata. The sequence goes on from OZ017739.1 coordinate 305,680,858, forward strand.
CTTGGTCCACCACAATTATCTCTATGGGGAGCAAGGAACGATGAATGGGAAACAAAAGATTTTATTCAAAGGTGCTGCATAATCTTCCTGGGGTTTATGCCAAATGCGGATATATCATAAAAGTGAATAATTCATTTATGACATTCGAAAACAAAGCTTAATTCGTGAATAGTGGTCCAGACCACATGCGAAATCTCACAAAACACGTTCGTTGGAGGCCCCGTTACGATGTGTTCCGAACATTCGATTTTCTTTAAAATCGTTGTGTGGTAGCTCCAATGGATTCTTCAAGAAATATATAAATTTGCAGGAGAGTAAATTTCTCAGAGCAGAGATATCGCCAAATATTCCCACAGCGCCGGTTTCGCCTGTAAGGACTTGGTCCACCACAATTATCTCTATGGGGAGCAAGGAACGATGAATGGGAAACAAAAGATTTTATTCAAAGGTGCTGCATAGTCTTCCTGGGATTTATGCCAAATGCGGATATATCATAAAAGTGAATAATTCATTTATGACATTCGAAAACAAAGCTTAATTCGTGAATAGTGGTCCAGACCACATGCAAAATCTCACAAAACACGTTCGTTGGAGGCACCGTTGCGATGTGTTCCGAACATTCGATTTTCTTTAAAATCGTTGTGTGCTAGCTTCGATGGGTTCTACAAGAAATATAGAAATTTCCAGGAGAGTAAATTTCTCAGAGCAGAGATATCGCCAAATGTTCCCACAGCGCCGGTTTCGCCTGTAAGGACTTGGTCCACCACGATTATCTCTATGGGGAGCAAGGAACGACGAGTGAGAAACATAAGATTTTATTCAAAGGTGCTGCATAATCTTCCCGGAATGTATGCCAAATGCGCATATATCATGAAAGTGAATAATTCATTTATGAAATTCGAAAACAAAGCTTAATTCGTGAATAGTGGTCCAGACCACATGCAAAATCTCACAAAACACGTTCGTTGGAGGCCCCGTTACGATGTGTTCCGAACATTCGATTTTCTTTAAAATCGTTGTGTGGTAGCTTCAATGGGTTCTCCAAGAAATATATAAATTTGCAGGAGAGTAAATTTCTCAGAGCAGAGATATCGCCAAATGTTCCCACAGCGCCGGTTTCGCCTGTAAAGACTTGGTCCACCACGATTATCTCTATGGGGAGCAAGGAACGATGAGTGGGAAACATAAGATTTTATTCAAAGGTGCTGCATAATCTTCCCGGGATGTATGCCAAATTCGCATATGTCATAAAAGTGAATAATTCATTTATGAAATTCGAAAACAAAGCTTAATTCGTGAATAGTGGTCCGGACCACATGCAAAATCTCACAAAACACGTTCGTTGGAGGCACCGTTGCGATGTGTTCCGAACATTCGATTTTCTTTAAAATCGTTGTGTGGTAGCTCCAATGGGTTTTCCAAGAAATATATAAATTTCCAGGAGAGTAAATTTCTCAGAGCAGAGATATCGCCAAATGTTCCCATAGCGTCGGGTTCGCCTGTAAGGACTTGGTTTCACTACGATTATCTCTATGGGGAGCACGGAACGATGAGTGGGAAACATCAGATTTTATGCAAAGGTGCTGCATGATGTTTCCGGTTGATATACACAGAGCTAAAATTTCATAAAAGAGAAAAATGCATATATCAGATTCGGTGTCTATGATGAGTATGTCATATTAGCATATCTAATGAGTTTTTTCGGTTTGTAAAGCATGTAGAGCTGCAGTTATACATTTTGTAGCCGAAACTTATAAGCTCTGATAATTTCTTATATTTTCCAGCTGTGCTTCTGCCACTAAATTCTCATTTCAGAGGTTCAATTTGCCTTTTCGCCCGCGGATCTAAGAAAATGTTTGGAAACGCTGAAATCACCAAAAATTTTTTTTGGCGTTCATGTTAATATTTAAGCTTATCTTGATACAATAGACGTAAGAAAAATTAATTTCTTGACTTTAGATCAAATTTAGAGGTGTTGAAAAAAAAATGAAAATCGTTGCGTTCCAACGTTGCGAATTTCATTCACATTTCAAAGTAAGATCGGCCAATATCTTGAAGGTACGCGTTGCGTAGCATGTTATGAAGGCAGCAGGTAGTCATTATTAGCTTGTCTGTAACTTTTGAAATTTTCTGACACTCTCTTGGTACGCGACAGTCTGTAGTTGAAAACAGCTTTTCTTGTATTAGCATGAGCTTCTGGTTTTGTGAAAAGTTTCATTAAATGCATTGACAGTTTGAAGGCTTCATCAGCTACTACAACATAAGGAAGCTCTGTTGGTCCTGCAGTTCTTAGTGGAGGATAAAACTGTTCGTTTGTGATTAGCTGCCCTAAGTAAAATTTTTCTAAAGTACCACTATCTCCTTCACGTCCATAGAAACCAATGTCAACCAGAACAAACCTATATTTAGCATCTACAAAAGCTAGCAAAACTATTGAAAAGAAATCTTTGTAAATATAAAATCGGATCCATTTTTTGCTGGCCAAAAAACCATACATGTTTTCCATCTACTGCCAATATACAATCAGGAAAATTTGATAACTCTTTAAAGGCCTTTGGCAGTGACAGGAGGCCCTGAGTGGTAGGAGTTGGCATGAATTCAGCTGGGAGCCTTGCACTGCATGGGTTTAATACTTTCTTGGCAATACGACTTATATAACCTACTGATATTCTGAATGCAAATAATGAACTTTTCTCCAGTTGCTAAATACATGAAAATAAATTGAAAAATTAACATCAAAATTTTGTTTTAGCTGAAGAATACAAAAACCGATGGGAAAATACCCTAGATACATATATGAGACGCATACGAGCCAAAAAACTTCCCACAGAATCTGCGAGTTCAAAGAAAGTACGCAATTGGCATCTTGAAGATTACCTTGATTTCATGAACGGGTCTTAAAGCCGATGTTCATCATACCATGTTGTTGATGAAGGTTTTGATGATATGGTCCTTTTTATTTCGGTAGTTTAAAATTTGTTTTCCGATGTTTAAAATTTGTTTTTCAATGGTTTTGTAAAGATATGCTTTCATCTATTTCACGCCGGCTTCTCAGAGTCCCCCGAAATGAGGACTACTGGGGGGAATGAACTTCCACTGTATGTCTTGATTAGCAACTTCAGCACTGCATACTTGCATTGACGTTCGGTATATTACTTGAAGTTGTTTATTTGCACCAAGGAAGTTAGAACCACAGTCACTGTAGATAGACTAGCAGTTTCCTCGTCTTGCGATGAACCGTCGTAGCGCTGCTATGCAGGCGTTTGTGGTTAGATCAGGTACGAGTTCCAAATGAAACGCCTTCGTTGCCATACATACAAGTACTGCAATATATGCTTTGATGGTCTTAGCACCATGTCCTCCATTCTATTTGATGATAATTGGTCCAGCATTGTCAATGCCAGTGTTCAAGAATGGCTTTTCTAGTTGTACCCTGACGGCTGGTAAGTTTCCCATCAGCTGTGTGTTGGGTTTCGAGGTCATTATGAAGCAAGTCATGCACTCTCTTAGCACTACTTGTTTTACTGCTGTTTGCCCTGATATTATCCAGTATGAAAGGCGAAGAATAGCGAGAGTGAGCTGACATCCTCCATGTGGAGTTAGATGGTGAGCCTCTTATATCAACAATTTAGCGAGAGGGCCCTTTGGAATGATTTCTGGATCTCCGATGAGTGCGTAGATACCTTCGTGATCCATTTTATGTGCCAAGGTTTTTAAGTGGCTGGTTTTTCGGACACTGTTGCCTTTTGAAAGTTGCTGAATTTCTGTGTTGCGAAATGTGGATGTACGTATTCGATGCTTCTCGAAGCTCAAATTCAGTTAAATTACACTTTCGTGTCGTCGTTGATCGTCTAGCGTTAAAAGTGAATCGCTGATACCAGGCCACTATTCTTTAAGTTTGTAGAATGATGAGTATCTTCCGAGGATTTCTAGAGGCTCTGCTACATTGACTGTCAACGATATGATTTTTTTTTCGTCTTCTGTTGTTGGTTGAAGTACTGATTGAGGAATTCGAATGATTTGGGCAGTTAGCCATTCCGGTCTATTCCGCCAGAGTTTTGATGGTAGCAACTCCTTTGGGTACATTCCTCTGGATGCGATATCAGCTGGGTTATCTGTTGTCCTGACATGATGCCAAAGCTTTACATAACTGCCATATAAACTTCCCACTTAGCTGCTGGTTCTTGAATCCAGGCAAGGACGGTGGTTGAGTCAGTCCAATAATATCGAGGGATGCTTGCCGCTTTGATGACTTCATCCGTGAGTTTGACTAAAAGAACTGCTCCATTGAGTTCTAGCCTTGATACATACTCGACTTTCACTGGAGTGACTTTCGATTTCGCCGTGACAAGTGTCAACTTGGTTGATGTTCGGGATGTGACTTGAATGTATACGACTGTGGCGTACGTGGTTTTAGACGAGTTGTACAAGCCATGTAGCTCGAATTGGTGAAAAGGAGTAAATTGGATCCACTGCGTGATTCGCTGCTTTTCTAGTTCTGGGAGTCGACTTCTTAATTTCAACCCATTCCTTTACTGTACTAAGTTCAACGTCATCGTAGCGTCATTATCCTAATGATTATGCACGGTTGTAGCCACCCAATAGGGTTGAATAGCTTTGAAACTTCAGTTAATGAGTTTCGTTTGGAGAATTTGGCTTAACAGTCTGCTTTCATGAGAGAGAAAGAAAATTCATCGGTTGCAGGATGCTATTGGATACCCAAAATCTTTACATTCTCCGTGACTGCTATATGCAAGGGAACTATATTTCGCGTTCTAATTCTGGGACTCGTTCTAATACTCGTGGATGGTTGGAAGACCACTTCCTTAAGTAAAATCCTCCTTTGTTCAGAAGTCTTCGCAAATCGGTTTATGATTGAACAAGGCTTTCAATGTTGCCTGATCCAATCAACACATCGTCAACATAAAAGTCACTTGTTAACGTTTCTGCTGATCGCTAAGTAAGGTGTACAAGCCGTCCCATAAGTAACCGTGTTCAATTGAAAGTGCTAAATCGGTCCATTAGATATAGGTTGGCATAGTATCCTTTGAAAATGTCTATTCTTTTCATGTGCCAAAACTTGTCTGTACATTTTCTTTATATGAGCTGCAAAAGCGTATCTGTGCTGCCTCCACCGCATCAACAAATGAAGCAAGTTCCCCTGCATTGTACTATATGCCCCGGGTGAAGGAGCTCCTTCACTGATTTCCCTTCGATCCTTTTTACGAGGCATCGGATACCACTCTCAGTTTGGTCATACTGCAGATTTCTGTGACCCCGGCATGGTGGGGAAGGTAGTATGCTATCGTCATTTTTAGTCGTTCAGCGGGGACTTTCGACATGTGATCTAAGTCGATATACTCCAGCATGAATTTGCGGTATTCCTCGTGGAGCGTTGGTCTGCTCTTGAATCGATGCACTAGTTGTCTTAACATCTTGAATGCGTTGTCTCTAGTATTGCCTATGTCGTTGAAGGGACCTACTTCACCTTTGAATGGTAGGCTTACGGAGTAAATTCCATTGGGTTGTCGGATTGCAGATTGTGTGTAAAAGTCCTAATTTTGCTTCTCTTCTCTTGTTAGATGTTGAGTGGCTGGAAACTCTTCTGTCTCCTAGAATTTCGTTAATGCTTCCCCCAGTTTGGTATAGGATACCAGCGCACATAATACCTTTGTTGTTTTGCAAGGAACAGATCCGAAACGTACTCCTTCCAGTTTTGTTCTTTGAGCACATGGTTGTCCAGGGAGCAAAACTGGCAATAACAATCTACCGTATAAATCATCTCCTATGAGAACGTCAATATTCCCTGGTTGGTAGTAACAGCGATCTGCTAGATCTTGAACCGTCGGTCCCAATTGAGTGTTGAATGGGACTTTTGTGCATGGCAATGGCGCTGTTATTATCGTGAGGATGAGTGGAGTGAACATACGTTTTTCGGCTACCATGTTCAGTTTGGACTATCGCGCAAGTCTTGGTATCTCCCCTCGACGTAACATTTTCGACTGCACTGATTCCACTGACTTTGACCCGATACCCTTTACACTTAGTTTGCAGCAGCTGCGCAGCCGATTCACTGATCAACGATCGCTGTGCTCCGGAATCAAGCAATGCGCGGAATGTTATAACTTCTCCATCTTGACTGCTAGCTTTTATGAGTACTGTTGGTAAAAGCACATAATTCTTGCCAGTGTATGCACTGTGTTCTTGCGCGAGTACAGAGGACATTGCTTTGGACTGGTTCGAGGTGCCTATCCCTTCCAGGTGACGCAGTGTGTTATGTTTTTTGCCACAAATTTTGTATCCATGTTTTGATGAGCACTTGTTTGCTCGATGTTGTGCTTGTAGACAATTGAAGCATAGCTCAGCCTTTTGAACTATATTTCTGTAGTTTTGGATGCTTGTTTGCTTAAATGAGCTGCACTCAAACAATTTATGACCTGCTTTGAACATCGGACAAGTCAATTTGTATCCAACGCTTGTTGTATTGACTTTGATTGTTTTCACTTTAAGTTTTCCTGATGACAAGGCTTCTAGCATGGAAAAGCGTTGCTTGAGGAATTCAAGGAAGTGATCTAATGAAGGGATTCCTGTAGAATCAGCAATTGTTTTTTGCCATTCTCTCTTAGACTCTTCGTCAAGTTCCTGATTCAACAGAAATATTGTAGTCAAAGAGAATGCATCTGTTTTTAGCGTGCTCAGACTAGCTGAAAGTTGGTTCATTGGGTCGAACATATGTCTCAGCGCTGTTGGATCATTGCGAGTACAATTTTCAATATGGGAGAACCGCTGCATCATGTCCTGAGCGATAGCCCGATGGTTGTCCTACCATTCACAGAGTGATTTGCACGCAGGCTCGCAATTTGCATCGGTGATTGTTAGGTAGTTGATTAGCTGCTCTTCTATGCAATAGAGTGCGCTGCGTAGGTACTGCAGCTTCTGGACATTAGAGAGCTGAATGCTATTGCATACCAGTCGGCTTAGCATCCGGTAAAGGAAGGTATTTTTATCCTTTCTAGTTTGATGGCATTGCTTTGCGTTTGCACCGTGCATCCAGATGTATAATGGTTTGTTTTTGCTTGGGAGACAGTGAAGTAATCCATCACCAGCTCTTCAGCGCCCTCGAATTCCTTCATGTACTGCCTCAATTTTTCTGCATCTTGTTTTAAATGACTGCATTGTGCTTAATGCTGTTCTTCACCTGTAGCCCAGATGGCTTTTATTTTCTCCTGTCTTGTATGGAAATACGCGAGGCTGTATCTAGATTCGCTGTCCTTCTTGAAGTTGGAGATAAGCCTCTGAATCTGGTTAAAGTAAGCGTCCTGGCTGCTCATTTTGTTGTCCAACTATGTAAACTTTGCTAAGCTCCAAATGTCCCACCGCTTTAGAGTGTCCAGATGTCAGCCCTCCTACTCCAGCAATTACTCAAGCTAAAGCGAAAAACCCTCTGGCAATCTCTGAAGTCTGCTGATGCTCTAAGCTTAAGCTTTCGGTAGTGGGTCCCCCAAAGGATAGAACGAAAAGAAATGATATCCTTATAATGCGTATACAAAGCGAAATCCTTTCGACCGCTACGAGAGTTTGCTGGTTACAGATATCACCCATTGATGCTCAAATCACCCAATGAAGCCCCCCACTGATGCTCCAATTGCCCACTAATGATTGGCGCTGATGCTCGAAAAGCAATCCCTATCTTTCAGTCTGCTCAACGATAAGCTGGCACCATCTGAATCTTCCTTATCAAAGCCCTTGGTTGAATCTTCCAGGCTAAAATCCTTGGTAGTATCTCAAGAATCCGGGTCGATGGACCATGTAAATTCCAACGTGAAATATATGAATGTTATTAAAACGCTATAGTTCAATGATTACAAATAACAATGACTTTATTCTTCAATTCACTTTCTTTTATACATATTTTTTTCAAATGTGCATTTTTTGCCTTACATAAACGTCATATAATTGGGTTGTGCGATTGAATTTAAGTTTGCTTGATTGAGCAAATTGTTTACTTGCATAAAATACATTGCGAGGCGTTCACCTCATGATTTATGCAATTTAAGGTACTTTGTACTGTCGAGGAATTTGTTAAGTTAAAATTTTAATTGATTGGTTTTAGCATAATATATTCATATAATTAGGACAGAAATGATAATTAAGGTTTTGTAATAATGATTTTCGGGCTATTTTTTTAACAATGGTTACGACATCACTTTATTGATGAATATGTTTGGTATTAAATTTAAATAGGCTGCACTATACATGTTAATTAACCTACTGTTTCATTAGGCCTATGTTATTATATTTTCAAATATGATATTTCTCCAATAAAGGTATTATCCTTCAAGCAATTTCTGTTTCATTACGTTCTTACCTTTGCGTCAATCCCCGTTTTCTGCAGGGCTGATGGATTGTTTGACTTTGTTACATAATTTTCTGTCTAAACCACTTTCGATGCACGATAATATGTAATCAAACCGGACTCTATTCAAACGAAAAAACTTTCTGAACGTTAAATCGTCCTTTGTAAGATATCTCTGAACTAAAACGTTTTGAAACCCCCTCTTCGCAACTTGATAGGTACAATGAATGTGGCTTTTCGTTCTCTTTTAGCTTGACTAACAATAACTCTTCTTCTTGCGATAGAAGGGAATACTGATGGATGGATCTGCCATGACGCCCAAAACGCAACTGCTCTAAGGCAGGTATCTGTCGGCTACAGCTGAAAAGGTTCTAGCCGTGTGACTGAAACCGCCACTGTCGTCACTTAGGAATGAACATTTAGGAATGTGAATTTAGAAAACTTGATAATTTAAAATCTGAAAATCGTTTAAAGGCATTAGTCATTACTTAGGATGCATGAGAGCTAAGATAGTCAAAACGGTCTGTGTGAAATCTCATGTTTTCACATTTTTAACCGACTTCCCAAAGAAAGAAGGTTATCAATTCATCGCGTATATTTTTTTTTTGCTTTTTTTTTTTGTATGTTCACGCATAACTTTTAAACGGAGATAGATAGAAGAGTCGTGTTTTTGGCAAATGATACGTCTTTCTTTCAGTTAGGCCCCGTTTAAAGTATAAGAAATTCAAGTAGCGCTAAAGGACTTTTATCCTTAAAACTAAAAAATTTTCGACTTTCACCCCGATTTTTCAGCATAACTGATCGACGCGTGTAAGGATTTTGATTGTAGGGGTTTCAAATGAAGGATAACATATTGGTCTAAAATGTATCGGAACAGAATTTTAATCCTTCTAAGGACTCTCTAAATACTGTCAGTTCAATATGATATATTGGTGTCGAGAAATTGAGTTTAAATAATTTTTCGCACGAAAAGTGCCAATTAGTTGGCACTGTTCAAGGATTTGCTGGAGATACCGAGTCCTTTGGTAGCGAATGATAAAAATTATCAATATCCTTAATTTTCTGCATAAACGGTACATTTTATTCAATCGTTTCTACCGGAAATAACCAATAAATTACTTCTAAATGTGGCATAAATACAATTCAACAATAGTTAGAGGGAACATTTCAGGATGCTTTTCTCTTCCAAAGTCATCCTTTGCTTACTGATGAGCTTAGTAAAGGATTATTCTTACATCCTTAGATGTAAACGTTACACATAGGATTTATAAAACTCCCCGAAGTAATAATAAGGACTGAGTGATTTCAAATTATAGAGTTGATTCGTTACTTTCCAGTTAATATTATACAGTATAACATATGCCCAGAAATCCAAAATTAGTAATTTCCATACTAAAGACCGGCAATATCACAACCTAAAAAGAGATACTCTTCCTTCTATAACTGGTCATAACTTTACATATGAAGATGAAAATGCATAGCCGATTTTTTTTTTGCTTTTTTTTTGTATGTTCATGCATAACTTTTAAACGGAGATAGATAGAAGAGTCCTGTTTTTGGCAAATGATACGTCTTTCTTCCAGTTAAGTCCCGTTTAAAGGATAAGAAATTCAAGTAACGGTAGAGGGCTCTTACCGTTAAAATTAAAAAAATTCCGACTTTCACCCCGATTTTTCAGCATAACTGATCGACGCGTGTAAGGATTTTGATTGTAGAAGTTTCAAATGAAGGATAACATATTGATCTAAAATGTATCGGAACAGGATTGAAATCCTTTCAGGGGCTCTGTAGATATTATCAGTTAAATATGATACATTGATGTCGAGGAATTGAATTTAAATGATATTTCGTACGAAAAGTGCCAACTAGTTGGCACTGTTCAAGGATTTCTTCGAGATACCGAGTCCTTTGGTGACGGATGATAAAAATGATCAGTATCCCTAATTTTCTACATAAGCGGTACATTTTGGTCCATCATTTGTACCGGAAATAACCAATAAATTAATTCTAATGAGGCATAAGTACAATTCAACAATAGTTAAAGGGAACATTTCAGGATGCTTTTCTCTTCCGCATTCATTCTTTGCTTACCAATGAGCTTGGTATAGGATCCTTCTTACATCCTTAGAAGTAAACGTTACATATAGGATTATAAAATTCCCTGAAGAAATAATAAGGATTGAGTGATTGCAAATTATAGAGTTGACTCGTTACTTTCCAGTTAATATTATATGTATATTACAACATATGCCCAGAAATCTAAAATTAGTGATTTCCATACTAAAAACCGGCGAGAATCGCAACTTAACAAGAGATACGTTTCCTGCTATAATTGATCATAACTTTACAGATGAAGATGAAAATGCATAGCCGAGTTTTCATTGAACTATATGGTATGATTTTCTTCAAACTTTCATGAAAATTAGGTGCCATAGTTAATTGAAAACGAAGGCGATGGGTATCGAATAAACGCGAACGAATGATGCGGTTAAGAAGGATGTTTTTGAGTAAATTTCATGAGATTGATTGCGGAATGAACTTTATGTTTACATATATAAATACATATGTCTATATATAAATATATATATATATATATATATATATATATATATGTATGTATATATATATATATATATATATATATATATATATATATATATATATATATATATATACGAGGTGTGTTCAAAAAGTATCGCGAATTTTGAATTTTCGCGGGTTACGTATATTCGAATTTCGATTTTTTTGTGGCGTTATGTTGGTACTCATGTTCGTCACTTATGCCGACAAGCTCGGCCCTTTTAAATGTTCACTTAATTGGTGATAGCTGCTTTACTTGCACGTGTTTTCAATCGTCTTCGATTTTTACTTATTCAAAAAAATGGATCAAAGAACGTGTATCAAATTTTGTGTGAAAAACGAAATTAAGTGCGCGGATGCATTCCGAATGTTGACTGTGGCATACGGAGAAGCTACCTTGGACCGAAGCAACGTTTATTGGTGGTACAAAATGTTTTTAGAAGGCCGAGAAGATGTGAACGACGAAGAGCGTGCCGAACGCCCGAGCACTTCAACAACAGACGAAAAAATTAATGAAGTGGAGAAAATGGTATTGGCCAATCGTCGAATCACCGTTAGAGAAGTTGCTGAGAACCTAAACATATCGATTGGCTCGTGCCATTCGGTTTTTATCAACGATTTGGGCATGAGACGGGTCGCCGCGAAATTCGTACCAAAATTGCTCAATTGCGACCAAAAACAGCAACGCATGAACATTGCTAATGAGATGTTAAACTCTGTCCGCGACGAACCAAATTTGCTCCAGAGGGTCATAACTGGTGACGAATCGTGGGTTTATGGTTATGACGTGGAAACCAAAGCTCAATCATCTCAATGGAAGCTGCCGCATGAACCAAGACCGAAAAAAGCGCGCCAAGTTCGGTCGAATGTGAAAGTTTTGCTGACAGTTTTCTTCGATTGCAGGGGCGTGGTGCATCATGAGTTCTTGCCACAGGGAAGAACGGTCAATAAGGAATATTACCTGCAAGTTATGCGCAATTTGCGCGAAGCAATCCGCCAGAAACGCCCGGATTTGTGGGAGAACAAAAATTGGCTTTTGCACCACGATAACGCCCCTGCTCACACATCGTTGCTTGTGCGCGACTTTTTGGCCAAAAACAACACACTAATGATGCCGCAGCCACCGTATTCCCCAGATCTGGCCCCCTGTGACTTTTTCTTGTTTCCTAAACTGAAGAGGCCCATGAAAGGACGACGTTACGCTACGCTTGACGAGATAAAGACGGCATCGAAGGAGGAGCTGAACAAGATTAAAAAAAATTATTTTTTGAAGTGCTTCGAAGATTGGAAAAACCGTTGGCACAAGTGTATAATATCTCATGGGGATTACTTTGAAGGGGACAAAATAGATATTCATGAATAAATAAATAATTTTTGAAAAAAAAACAAAATTCGCGATATTTTTGGAACACACCTCGTATATATATATACATCTATATGTATATATATAAATATATATATATATATATATATATATATATATATATATACTCGTGTATATATATATATATATATATATATATATATATATATATTTATATATATACACACACATATATATATATACATATATATATACATATATTTATATATATATATATATATATATATATATATATATATATATATATGTATATATATATATATATATATGTATGTATATATATGTGTATATATATATCTATGTATGCAGATATATATTTATATATATATATATATATATATATATATATATATATATATATATATATATATATATATATACACATCTATATATATATATACAAATTTAAATTTCGTTATATCCTGTGTAGACTCACACATACGACCAACCACACACACACATATATATATATATATATATATATATATATATAAAGGTATGTATTATATATTTATATATATATATATATATATATATATATATATATAAATATATATATATATATATATATATATATATATATATATATATATATATATATATATATATATATATATGTGTGTGTGTGTGTGTGGTTGGTTGTATGTGTGAGTCTACACAGGATATAACGAAATTTGTGCCTGGGGGTCGCAATTTTGCTTCGATTTTCGCCAAATTTTCTGCAATATTTCTGTTCGGGCCATAGTATAGCTGCAGTTTGTATCAAAACTAGTACAACGACTTATTTAATTGTGTGACAAAGCTCACAATAATAAACCGAAAGTCGAACAATTTGAAACAAAATGGCGGCCGCTCAAAGGTCGCAAAAGTTGAACGATAACAAGTTGGGTAAACAGACCTACGCTCATGTCAGATGGGTTTTGTATTCAATTTACAAACTGCAGTGACGCAGATCGAATCAAATCAAGAAACATGTCAAAGACGATTTTATTGGAGAAAGTATGAAATACGAAGCTCATGCTATTATTAACAAAGTTGAACGAATTTCGACTTCTGAGGTTTTTAGTATTGTTATACCCATAAATATTTCCCTTGATAATTATTTCAGATGTCCATCCGCGACGGAGAAAACACATTTTTCATGTGTTTACACCCCCCCCCCCCCCTGTGTCCCCACTGAAGCAAAAACTGACAGTTCAACAACTGTTTTGAAAAGCTCCCAGGGAAACTTTTATTTCATACTCATATCGGCTACGTTTGAAGAATTTTTTTTTCAGGGGCCACTCTCCTGTACTGTTATCATCGATCAATGGCCAATTTTTTCGAATCCTAGAATGGTTAGAAAACCCTTTTGCTAGGAGCTCTCTCCCACCTCCTTGACTTGTTTCACTTATGAGCATTAATTGTAGGTACTCATCTTCAGTCATTCATTCAATTGAATCAAGGGTTCAAAGCATGCATCATAAACGTTGAAGTTGGGAAAAAATAACTCAAAATTATTCAATCTTCGCATTTAAATCAGCCACTATTTTGTTTTACGATTACTGATACCACTAACTGAACCGATTTTCAAAGATATACATGACACCTATCATTCCTGAAATTTTCATGCAAATCCTAGCAAAATTGTAGTGTCTGAGTCGGTAAAAGGAGCATGTTGTTCCATAGCCATATGTTGCCATAGTAATAAATGCAGCGCATATTGTTCCATAGTAATACAGGAAAATTCAAACCGCTATAACTTCGCTAAATATGATTCAATCTTTATGAAACTTTCAGGAGAGATCAATCTTATAAATTCTGTTTTCTTGAATAAAATCTAAATAGTACCCTTAAATTCAATAAAATTTAGCAGACAGATGACTATTGATAAGATTAATTTTTTCTGAAAGTTTCATAAAGATCGAATAGTATTTACCGAAGTTATAACAATTTGAGTTTTCCTGTATTACTATGGAGCAATATACCCTGTATTACTATAGAAATATATGGCTATGGAGCCATATGTGCTTTTTACCGACTTAGACACTACAGCTTTGCTAGAATTTGCATGAAAATTTCAGGAGTGTTAGGTATCATGAAGATGAGTATATACAATTGAAACAAGTCAAAGAGGCAGGAGAGAGCTCCTGGCAAAAGGGCTTTGTAACCATTCTACGATTCGAAAAAACAGGCCATGAATCGATGATTACAGTACAGAAGAGTGGCCCCTGAAAAAAAATTTCATGAAAGGTAGCCGATATGAGTATCAACTGAAAGTTGTCTATGAAAGCTTTTCAAAACAGTTCTTAAACCGACAGTTTTTGCTTCAGTGAGGGCACAGGGGGGGGGGAATACATGAATAATGTGTTTCCTCCCTCGCGAATTGACACCCGTGATCTAAAAAATCTGAAAAAATTATCAAAGGAGATATTCATGGGTATAACTATAACAAATACCTCAGAAGTCAATATTCGTTCAACTTTGTTAATAATAGTATGATCCTAAAATTGCACATTTTCTCCAATGAAATCGTCTTTGACATGTTTCTTGATTTTATTCGTTGCTGGTTACTGCATTTTGTAAGTTGAGTACAAAACCCTTCTGACATGAGCATAGGTCTGTCTACCCAACTTGTTTTCTTTTAAACGCTGTAGCTCAATTTAGAATCACTAAAATTTAATTAGTATTTGCTTTGTACTTCTAAGCAAAAACTTCACTTTCTCAATAAATTTTCCCAGACAAACATACCCTTTTTTATTCCTTCCTCGCCCATGAATTACTGATTGAAACAATTAGAAAATACCATCACGAATGATTTTGTTACAATAGAATTTCGCGACTGAAAATGTAGGTCACAACATTCACTGAACGACTGAGTGACCAGTGATACGAGATCCCATTCGATGAACAAGATTAATAAAGTGTGTAAGAAGTGCAGAACGAAGGGTATTTCGCTGACAGATTGCAACAAAAATTCAGTAGTGATAGTGCTGCAAATACTCATTCTATAATTGGTAAATAAATGAATTTTTGATGCTTGAATGCCAACTGTGATCGAAAAGTCATTGCGATGGACATGAATAATGATAGAAGTTTTTTGTTATGTTTGTTCAACGTTTTTATTGGTTGATGCCGAACCTCAGCTTAGGCACAATCACACCTAAGAAAGATATAATATAAAATATTTCAGTTCATGCGACCTAGAATGTAGCTCTACTACCACGTGTATACCGCGGAGGAAAAGATAATCTCTTCTGACCATTGAGCTGATCAATGCGACTCCATCGTTGAGTAATAAACTCGTCATTCTTAATTACAATAAGTGGTTTCTTGGACAGTTGAATTCCCCCTCATATTACATATTAGTCAATTGATCGTAGCAGGTGGTATCAAACATTAAGCAGGAATTTTTTTGATGAGCTAGTGTACCTATCTACCGAGTTGGAAATTAAATTTCATTGCTAGCAAAGCAAAAAATTTCTTTCGTGTCTGTAGAAGACAAATAACAAAAAACGATCATGGGAAAAGTCACATGCAGACGAATCAGCTTAAGTGATCAATTCCAAATAGCTTCTGCTTGTTTGATCACAACGAAGACAAAACTTTCAATTGAATAAAAACAAAGTATTTAATCAATATTGTGAACGAAAGCATTGATATATTATTTACCATATTCTTAGAATGTTAAAAATAACATATTTGAATTTAAATTAAATTAAGCATGTTTATACATTGCTTTTCACTGCAATTAACTAAAAGTATAGCTTTGGCAACATACAAGTAAATTGTGTCCACTAAATTTCCATTCACATACTTATAGTAATCCGCTACACTATCAAATTCCAATCAAATAAAGCTCACACAAATTATGTGACGCCGCCGCTCACATATCGCGAAAGAAAAGCATCTTCTTTCACGAGAATTTTCTCCGTTTTAATTCTTACGTTCCGCGAATATGTGTAACACATGCAAGGTCCAACCAAAGTTTTGCCGGCTCGAGCTTCCAACTTGCCGGTGAAAAAATCTGGAGCTGCTCTTTCTAGTGTACATAAAGGCATAAAATTTATTGTAAGCCACTCGAAAGATTCATTTCACATCGAACGATCGTGGTGCAAAGATCAGCACTTTCTTCCTTACTTCGCAAAATAAAAAGTTTCTGCATCACGTTTGGCACATCACCGCTGCAAAAACGATATGTGTGATTTTTGGCAATAGTTGATTTTCGAAATTACGGAAAACAAGTGATTTAGAAGTAAAAAGTGAAAACGTGAAGTTGATTTTTCGGAAGTAGTTGCGCAGGTGAATGAGAAGTTCTTCCTGCAAGATAGAGCTAAATTCAAGCATCATTTTATCAGGAGAAGGAACAAGTGATTAAAATTTAGTTCGTGCTATAATACCGACAGGTAAATTATCTTCAGTTCCAAGAATACTACAAATAAGTGAAGTTCTTTGTTTGGTCAGAGTTCTTGATAATTGCCTTCAAATTAAAAGATGTTTGCATACTTGGATTAAATTGTGTAGAAGTAATAGTACCGCTAAATTTCAAACGTACTGAAGATCATGAATTCAATTTTATCTATTAACCGTAATTACTACCGCCAATTTAATCGTATCTATCTTCAACACACACAGTTCAACGCGATTTGCACCTCGAATGCATTCCGATTGGATTTGAAAATTTTGCGATTCTATTCAACTAATTATGGTTATGTAATATGCGGAAAATTGTATAGTTCAGAATATCGGAACAAAAATCAATTTTTCATACAAAAATCTCCATAGTACACAATCGAAAGACTTAAGCGAGTAACCTGTTGTTTCCTTTCAACCTTGAATCGTTTGCATTTTACGCGATTTGAATGCAAGCCGGGATTTCGTTCTTTTCGTGCGGCTCACGCCTTTCATGTGTGATGAACAAAGTTAGTTATTGAATGATGTTGCGTTGATTATAATTGATAACCGTTATTGAATATTATAAATGCAGAGAAATTAGCGATAGGAAAGAAAGTGCACCTGAAACCTGAGCCCGTACGAATCCGATGAAAAATTGTATTTGATGGATTCGATAGTAATCATTTGAGATTTTTCGCAAACTTTGAAAAATCGTAGATAAATTGATTTTTATTTTTTGATATGATGTTTATGAATGATGAGCCCCATAATTATTGGTAATTTGTCGAACTGTATTTGAAATGTGTACGTGAATATTTTTTTGTGATGGAAGAATATTTGTTACTGCTTTTGAAGATTGAAAAGTGCATCTAATGTGGCATGGAGAATACGGCTATTAAGTAATGGAGAATTTGATTGGAGGGAGAATTTCAAAACATATTACAAACTGATAGAGTACTACAATTATGTTCAGAAAATAACTGACCTATAAATTTTTTTGCTGCAGATTTATGCAATTTGCTCCACGGTTTTCGAAGAGGTTACATCATTGATCATAATTGTACAGTTTTAAAGTTTCGACCCATCGTAGTTGATGATATTCATTGGTTGATTAATTATGGCTTTGATTCAGAACCTTTAAGAAATGTGAGAGGCTAGCACAAGCACTAAGCTGATTAGTTAGGTTAGAGTATAGCGCCAGCTGGACTCGTTGTCAACTTCCAAGGTCCATCATAATGCCATCTTGTCTATGAAAGCCTTTATGGGGCTCTGTAAATAGATTTTCTTAGAAACCTAAGAAGCTGTCATGGATAAAATTTGTAGAAAGGTCTGAAGTGAGATTTCTCAAAAATGGCATTAAAAATAAATTTTTTATCAAAGATAGCCAAATAATGTATTCAAAGATAGATCTTGATCTTAAAAAATCGTACGAGTAGTGATTTTTTAGTAAAAGGGCAAAAATGCATATAAATAAGATCATAATCAATAAAAATACACCCAACATAATTAAATGGAATTACGCCAACGCTTAGTGTCGATACTTGGTGTATATATTGGTAAGTCCAAAAAGTATTGAGCCTTTTTTGTCATTTTTCGATTTAAAATTTCTTTTATTTAAAATGGATTTTATCTAAGTGCGTATTGTCCATTATTATCTATGACCTTTTGCCATTTTTCGTTAGAGCCATTATTCCACCCGTGTAGAACTTCTGTGGTTTATCGGCAAAAACTTGGGCAAGTGATTTTCACAGTCTCTTTTTGAAGTGAATTTCTTTTCATTAAGGAAGTTTTGCAGAGACCGAAGCAAATGATAGTCTGATGGTGCAAGGTCTGGACTAAACGGTGGATGCATGTCAACCCCCCAGCCAAGCTCCGTCAATTTTTGCCGGGACATCAAATATGTGTGTGGTCTGGCATTGTCATGATGGAAGACAACGCCCTTGCGTTGCAATCAGGTTAATTGCTAATAGTACAGAGCCAAATTGAGTATTTGGCCTGTTCTAGCACCTCATGATAAAAGATTTCCTTCCAATCCCACCATACACAGCATAACCTTATTTCGTGTCAATCCTGGCATGATTAAACCGAGTTGTTTGATTTAATGTGAGTCTCTAAACTTTGATTTTAATATCAAATGCTTCTTTCGCAAGCTTTTCAGCTGCTCTGAAAATTTCGTCGAACAATTCTTCTAAATTTTTTCGTTTTTTTTAAAGAATAGCAAGAATAGGAATAATTTTGTGAACATGCTTCAGTGCAGAAGCCAAATCACGTGATCTTTTTTGTAGTCAAACTGACAAAGGTAGCGTAAAACTAA
This sequence comes from Odontomyia ornata, assembly GCA_963969285.1. Taxonomy (NCBI): domain Eukaryota; kingdom Metazoa; phylum Arthropoda; class Insecta; order Diptera; family Stratiomyidae; genus Odontomyia; species Odontomyia ornata. Next base: position 305,699,866 of record OZ017739.1, read on the forward strand.
AAAGTTTGTAACAAACCAAGAGACTGACGATAAACTCACTTTTCTGGATTGTTCCAAGTAAGCAAACCGCTGTTTTTAAAATGATCCAAGATTTTTCAGAAATTTCCACTAGTGCCATGTGGCTGATCTTGAATAGTTCTACAAAGGATAGTATGCAATGAATCTTGTTTCACAAAGACGAATAAGCCTCCTCTTCTTGCTTTCTGGAGCATGTTCTTTAATGAGATCTTGAAGAATTTTCGTCACATAAGTGTGATTTCTAAATAAATTGATCACATCGTTCACAATCCCAAGGTCATTCCAAACAGGTGGGACTAACATGGCATTTGACAATGCGTTGTTCAAACAATGGCTTTAATAAAGGACGTACATCATCAATGGATAAAGTTTCTTTTATTCTTGCTTGGACGCCACTGGCCTGACCAGACATGCTCCGTGATAACCTTGGCCAGTGCATTTCTCCATTCTAGGATTCAACTCTCCACGACGTATCAGAAGAGCCTCAGTTATTTTTTCAGAACTATGGTTGTAAATTGATACGAACCCTACAAAATCTTCGTGAATAATCAGCTTGCGAGAATTGTCGTGTAAGTCAAAGTATCTGAGACATAATGACATTTGTTCCATGCCTGATATATCCATAGTTTTATCCCCAAGAAAAGTGAAACATAATGCATTTTCAACTGTCTGAACTCAACTGTCTGAACTCAACTCAACCTTCAATTCGTCAAACTTCGCCATTGCGACCATGTATGTGTGGACTCGCGCGTCCTATTGATGAAACAGTAATTTCTTCCTCACCAAGTGTGGTCGCTTCTTCTTGAGTTCCATCTTCAACTGGTCCAACAACGCAGCGTAATAAGTTCCGTTAGTCACTATACCTTTTTGAAGCTACTCAACAATAATTACTCCACTGCTGTCCCAAAAAACTGTCGTCATCACTTTTCCGGCAGAAACAACGACCTCCGCCTTTTTTGGAGATGATTTCTACAGCACAATCTACTGCCTTGGCTGTTGTTTAGTCTCCGGAGCATGGTGATGGATCCAGGTCTCGTTGACAGTGATAAATCGGCACGAAAACTCGGTAGGATTCTTTTGGAACAGCTGAAGAATCTCGCGATATATGTCCATCCGTACGCGCTTTTGGTTGACCGTCAACAAACGTGGCACCCATCACGCGGATAATATTCTCATGCATAAATCGCCATATAAAATCTTATGTACCCATTCAGTTGATATCTCACAAGCCTCAGCAATTTCCTTAATGGGTAATCGGTGACCTTCCATCACATTGTGTGCACTAAACAGACAATATTTTCAGTTGAAACAGTTTTTGGACATTCAGGACGTTCATCGTCAAAAATGCTTGCGCGACCGCGTTTGAACTCGGCCACCCCATGTTTCACGGTTATAAATGAGGGCAACAATTCACCATATACGAAGTCTAACTCTTCTTTCACTTCCCGAGTTTTTTCTCTTTCAAATAGAGGTACCCTATCACCGCGCGATACTCGGTTTTATCCATTGCTCCTACCAAACGTCACCTGTCAACTTCGGAAGGGTACCATGTATTTTGTACTGATCGGAATGACTTGAAATTTTTATGGCATACAAACGAGCATGTAAAAGTCATCTATTGGTTGGTAAGAGAACCTGAATGTATCATGATCTTTTGCTGATAAAGCCGGTAACCTTTCAAATGACTCTCGTAATTATCGGTGTGATTGGTGCTCCGTTTTTTAGGGTTTTGTAAAATCATTTTACAAAACCCTATTAAAATCGCGTCCTGTCTGTTTGCCTGTCCGTCCGTATGTCACACGACTTTCTCTTGTAAACTACATAAGCTAGAAACATAAGAAGTTTCACCCAAAAAAAAATATATAAGGTGTTTAAGGGGGGCCTCCCTATATAGGCGAGTGAAAATAAAATTTCATCACATGTAGGCAATATGGATATCAAATGAAAGGTGTTGACGAGAACTTTTAAAAACAGGTCTTAAAATGACAAGTTTTGGTTTGAAGGATGCAGGGAAAGGGGAAATGTACGAACATTTTGTGGCTCCCCCTCACAACCTTTGACCCGAAAAATCTGAAAAAAATCACACAGCTGGGACTTTTAGAGTAGAAGGGCAACAAATACCTCAGAAGTTGAAATCCGATCAACTTTGTTAATAATAGTACATTTTATAAATTTTATTTTTTTGACCATATAATCAAAATGAGACCCTTAAATTTCTCAAAAGCTACAATTTAAGTTTTTTGAAAGCAACTGTATGTATTATGAAAATTTCACAATAACAGTAGACAGCTAAGTTATAGCCGATTGAATATTTAACAATTACAACCAAATTAACACGTCATATTACGGAAATACACGTTTGCGATGGACCTAGACACTACAGATATGTAGGAATTCCGACAAACATTTTAGAAACGGTTTGTATTATTGATACATTATTATGACTAATTAAGCGACGGGGTCAAAATACTTGAAACGAAATGGTGGTGAACTGAAAAACATAATAATCATAATAATTGTTCGAGCTCAATTTATGGAATCTATATATTGGTCAAGTTTTGAGATGCTGAATATGAATATTGTTTGATTTACTAATTGCCTAACAAAACTCTTCTGGTAGGAGCGTTCTTCTGCTACTTCAACTTGTTTCTTTCTTTTTAGCCTGTAGCGAATCCAATATAGATACAATATCAGATCGTTTTCCAGACAATATTTTTAGGAAATTTTTGGCAACCTCGACACATGTTTTGTGGTATTCCTTGTTTGTAGGTTTTCCAAAATCTTCTCTAGCATTTTTCCAATTTCTGCAACTCTTTCCTGGAAAAATAGCTAGCATGGTTTGCCGTACCCACCATCTTCTTTTTACGAATAATTAAGGAAAGAGAAATCTTTCATCCAAGTTTCTAGAAAACTTCTGTTACGCCCATTTATACAATTAGTGGGATATGAGTTCCTGTTTGAGTGCATCGCTGAAGTCAAAACAAGCTTCTTGGCCCGGCAGAAAATTGTATGATGCATTACTCTTTCAAGAGGCTTACCAGTATTTGAAAGCAACAAAATCGGACAAGTATCGCCTATGTCAGTACTGCCCGACGTATTGCGAATGTTTTTGCACATTTCCATTGCTGAGGGAAGAAGCAAATGTTGATGCAGTTAGAGAAGAATAAAAAAAACATGGGAAAGCCTTTTAAGTATATAATTGGAAATTTCATCAGCTCCTGCTGATTTTTTGAAATTTTACTCCATTGCGAACAAAGTGAGTCCATCAGGACTGACCATGGCTAGTAGGTGCATCAGAGGGACTTAAATCAGAGAACCTAGTCAAACACAATTGCTTATGGTCCCTGTTGAAATCCGTTGTGGTGCTGCTCACCAGCGAAATAACGGAAGAGTCTTCACTTGCTTTCTCTCTTTGAAGAACTTTCGCATAATGTTTTGCGATAGAGTCAGCAATAGCTTTGTTATCCATGATCATGGATCCATCATAAGTTAGGACCCCGGGCAGCCTTTTTTTACCAGCTGTCCCATTGATGTGAAGAAACATATGAGGACCTGGTTTGATAATTTCCAGGGCTTGTTCCAAGGGCTCGTTAGCGAAGGCCGTGGTTCTCCTCGAGATCATTCAGTTTAGAGACGTAGTCACTAGAGGTCCCAGTTAACCATATTTGAATTACGGTGGTCGATTCTTGCGAGTATCTTTCTAAGCCGACTGCGTCTATGATGAAGCTCCAAGATGTCCTCGGGTATATCTTGATAAAGGAGATTCGTTGAGGATTTCTCAATGGAGGTCTTTGAGATGACCGTGTCAGGGTTGAATTTAAACGTGCAACTCACTCATCAATTTCAGGAAAAGAAAGCTTTTTCGATCTACTGATCGAACTTCCTTTCAATTTGCCGTGAAAGTCAGCCCTTACTGCTGCCGAATCGATTTGCAGGAATGGAATGAAAAGTTGAGATCTGCAACCTCAAATTTTACATCCTTTTTCCACTCTTAAGGTAAGATCAATCGACAGAGCTCCACCCTCGATATTCCTCCAACTGTGGAAGAGATTCACCAGAGTATCAGACACAATGAAGAAGTCAATAAAAGACGAGCTTCGGCGGAAGGTAGGCACTTTCTGGGAAATCAGTATGATACCCATATTGAATTAAACCCAGTTAAAGATAGCTGTTCCATAGCCATTAGATGCAATATTTCCCCATGAGGGATGCTTCGCATTGAAATTATATCTCTTGGAATAGAAATTGATTTTTTTTGCACAGAGCAAGCACTATTTCTAAGTCTTTAATGAGTTGCCTCACCAGATATCCATGTCAAACATATATCCCCACGAAGGCAAAGGTGCACCCTCCCAACATGGGGCTTATTATCTCTGCTTCAATACATTTCAGATTTGGAACGCAGTGCTTTTGGACTTTCAGGTGATCTTTGTTAGCTAAAGCAACTCCAAGAACTCCCTCTGAATCTTCACGCCTGATGATCTTGTATTTTTCCAGATGCACTCTGTGTCTTTTCTTGAGTCGAACTTCCAATATAAACAAGACTTCTGATCTATGGGCATTCAAGAACTCTTGAACAAAATTCCTTTTATAGCGTGGAGCTAGTAAACATATAGTATGTTGAGAATGGAGAGTTTAATGGAAATCATCACGACAACATACTTTGAAGGCGAATTCTAAGCACGCAGCTTTTTTCTCACTAGGATTAGTGAGTTTTTTAATAGGAGGGATAAAAGAGTCTACTTTTAGAATGAGTGTGAACAAGTCACATTCGAAAAATTGTTGGCAGAAAGTGCTCAGGACCGTATTTCGGTCATCCTGCGGCAACTGTGGTTGTTGCATTGGTTGCTGTTTGTGCTGCCATATAGGCTGAGATGCAGGTTGTTTTTTTGCACCTTGCAAAGAGCTAGAGTACGAGACCCCTTCATGTACAGTATTTTTTATAGAGACGTTGATGAAATCTCTCCTTTTCTCTTTTTTTTTGAGATTCTTTCTCCTCTCTTCAACTTTTTTTGCCTGAAGATAACCTCTGAAATTCACAGAGTGTTCCTTAGCATTGTAATTTACCCAGAAGATCTTGTCTTTTGAGATCGGATATTCATATTTTAACCAACTAACTTCAAGTTGGCAGTTAGAAGCGACATGGTCAAATCTTTGGTAATTGAAGCACTGGGAAGTGCAATTGTATCTTCTGATACAATAGGAACTTTATGTCCATCGTTTTCTACACTTCGAAGTCTGGTTTGAACTGGAATGAAAAAGATGAAAGCGTCCTTATTTCCCTTCTAAGGTTACAGTGGATAACCTTTTTGCTGATAGGATTTCTTCTCTAAGATGTTCATTCAGTTCCGCTACGAATCGTTCTCGTCATATGCGCTGTGCATGCCTTTGAGAAGGAGAGTCAATTTGTCGAGAGAGTGTAGGTGTAGCAAGCCACCTTTGTACGCTTCAGAAAATTAAGAAAGCTGGTATGATCCTCAGCTGTTTTAGTGTGGAACAAAGTTTGTGAGGAGCTGTTCACCGTGACGTGTGCATACCCTTTTGACGCTATCCCTGAAAGTCTTCAGGTTAAGCCTACAGCACACTTTACGAGGCACCCTCTTTTTTTGGTAGCAGCGCTCAGTTATTAGGGTTTGACCTGGCCTTCAAGCCAGCTTGGGCATGGTTCCCGAGAAACTGGCGGAAGCTGTTTTTGTTACCTTTTTAGCTGGATAAAATCCCGCTCACTAATTTTCAGGGCTTTCGATACCTTCGAAGTAGGCCTTTGCGTTGGAGACCCTATTGGCCTCTTCCTGGCTGAACGACAACCTCTTGCTCGTCCTCACTGTATGTGGAACTTCCATCCTCGTCCATCTCCATGTCACTAGAAACTTTCGGTTCTTGCAATTGCATCTTCCAAATAACAAGCAAGTCTAGAATAAATTCCTCCTTTATGTTCCCCCCAAACTTCTCACAGAGACACTGTAAGTTTTTCCTCGCTTTCTGCTCGACTCGTTGCTCTTCTATCTGCCACAAATATGAGTATATGCCACACAATTATATCCAGTAACGAAACCAACGTAAGACTAAGTCAACTACACGCAATTTGCATTTGTTGTTGTCAGCCTACATGTGCCCAAGCTCCAAGGAACTTTCAGCCTACTTCCACAAACGCCCTCTAAGTGATTGTATGAAAAGTATATTTTATTCAACTTACGACGGCATTTGTAATTAAACGCATGTAGAAGCTAAAACAATTTTTACACCACAAGATGTGGTACTATGTTCTCCGTGGACTTTCTAGATTTCAACCTTGAAATTCATCTCAAACCTGTCCAAAACGTTGAATTTTTGTCGCCTCTTCCTCTTTTTGGATTTTCATATATCGCAAAGTAAAAGTTAGTCTACGTATGATCATGTATAGGGTAGTAGAGCTGGGTAAAATAGGCTTTTAGAATCAGTCATTTCCGAAGGGGGGCATTGGTTTTTACCGAATTCTGTCTCTTGGCATTGTTACTCATATATTCCAAATGAAAATGGGCCATGTCCCACTAGCTTAGTATCCTTAAAATACCAGAAGATTCATCAGTCAATTCTGAAAGGAGTCATCTCCCAGGGGTGGCCCATTTTGAAAATGAGCTGCTGATGTACGTGCGCACTTTCTGTCGTCTTCCATTCCATGCACTATCACTTTCTATCAACTGTTGTTTGCAGTCAAAAAGTCGTGGTTTTCTTTTGATATTAAACTGTTATTTATTATTGTGGTGAAATGCCTGATAGCGAAAGTGGAAATTCTTCTCCAATACCAAAGAGAAAGAAGGAGTAAAAAATCCTGATAAATATAAGAAGAACGCAATAAAAAAGCAAAAGTAAGGGGAGATGCCCATTTAAATCGTATAATGAAACAAATGGAGAGTAGAAGACCGGGAAACATGTGTACGTAAGTTTTATTATTGTTTTATAGAATGCAAATTACTTTTAACTTGCTTAAAACATTACACTCTTAAGCCCTTAATACACCACCGAACCGGTCCGCTCTGTACAACACACGATCAGACCATCCAGTCTGTAGTGATAGGTATAAGTAAATGTCCGTAAAGGACTGCAACGGAATATGGTGAGATCCGCCGAGGTTGGCCTTGTCTGGGGACGCGTGAATGCGCTGGCAGGCTAGCGTTACGGTGTTGTGGGGCAGCACAAAAACCCACTACAAAAGAATTTCGTATTCACGAATTCCTGGATCACAAAAAAGTCGACTGAAGTCAAAAAAAGTAGTTGAAGATCGCAGACGAAAAAGGACAAACTGGATCTGGGGAAGACAGACGGACTTAAGGACTTCGTTGCTACCCAACGATTTTTAGCCCACAAATAAGAGCGGGGCAACCAGATGGAGGTGGTGCCCTCGCACCTTCCCAACCGGGTCAAGATTCAAAGGTAGACGTGGCCATGTGTTTTCCATTTGAGAGAAAAACTCATACAAAAGCACTTCGCAGGACTCTTTCACTCAAACGAGAAGCACAAACATAACCAATTTATGCTATAGGGTTATGCAATGAAATCACATAACTCTATATTATAAAAGGGCACGCGAGCAGAAGGCCACTCTACCCGGCAAGAGCCCCTGGTAAGCGACAAGACGGTGGAGCGCGCCCGATGGCTAGCCCATATCAGCAAAGGAGCCTGCCATCGTTGCGGGCCCTATACTCGATCCGGAGGAGAGAAAAGGAAAGACCGATTTTTTCAAAGTTTAGCAATTCATGTTAAACTGATTATTTTCATTGATCATTTTCATTCTACCACAATCCAATTTCAGCTTTATTCATTTGATTAAATTAATACATTACATTGCCTATTGACTAGATTAATTATTTAAAAAATTATCCAAGCTCGTTTCAGTTCCATTTTTTTCCATGCGCACAAAAAAAAAATTTTTTAATTATATGGTACCATAGAATTTTCAATTTCATGCAAAATTTATTCACATTTTCTAGGATTTTAACTCGAACTTAAAAACAATATTTATCGAAATTCTTTTGAAACGTAATATGTACCTGTTTAAATTGGTTGTAAAAACTTCTAATAAAATAAACTGTATCACAGTAGGAATGCTAATAGGAAATTTTCAGAACGAATATGTTTTTAATAGAGTAGTTCATAACTCAATTGCTGATCTATTTGATATCAGTCACCAACTAAAATATTCTATCTCTACTGTAACTTTAAATGCGATTCCAATATTTTAAATTTTTTGTTTCATATTCATTGAAGATCAAAATATCCAGGACTAACAAAAGATACGATAGAACTAAAAACATGACTAAAAGCACGTTTAAGTTATTTAGTTTAAAACAACTTCTTGAATGATTTCCTGTCGGTTCGTTGAAGGCGCAAATATCAATTCACAGCTAATAATTGTCTCTGAGTTCGAAACTCCACCCCATATTCTCACCGTTATTAGAAAAAATAGTTTAAAACGTAATGAAAAATTAAAATTATTTAAAGATTAAAACGTTTTCAAATATGTGCAATTGCCTCATAAAAAAAATTTTAAAACTGACGGCGAATACGTTTGGACTTAATTTCGTTTTGAATTCACAATAACAACTAACTACTGACTTAAATTGTAACTAAAGTACACCTAATAGTGATTCACGTGATTGGATCAGTAAATGAAGTCGGTTGCTTTTCTACTCATTTGTTTTTATAAAACATCACTTATTGATTATCCACTTAACACTTACAACAAGCAGCACTTTTTGGTTTATCCTTTTCTTCTTAAGTCTTCTTTGTTTTTTTATACGTTTACTCTTAAAATTGAGTCCATCGAAGTCGGTGTGAAGTCTAGCACCACGAGAGTTATCGTCACCGTGCTACCATATGATGCAGAGATGTAACAAAGCCACTATCGAGGATACTGTGCCGACTAAGAACGTCCCAACGTCAGCGCACGCTTCACGGCGCAAACAGACCACCAGAATTTTTACTTCCGAAATACGATAAATATATTCGTTGGGTTTAATGTGCCAGACGAATCATCGCAGTCAAATGCATAAGTTTTCTGCCAGCATACAGGTGGGGTCAAGCTCAATTCGCGACACAACTCAAGTCATGCCAAGACTTTGAGTCCGCAATCCCGGTTCGTTAAGTGGAGTTAAGCCGTCATTAAAAGAGCCACTTAAGAACGGTCTTAGATGTAAAATTCTATCCCTTGCACTGAGACTGGAGTGTGGCGTCCACTATTCTGCAATTTCCACAAAACCAACTTAAACAATGTCTGTCCATGGGGGCACACAATCAATTCTTGCGAAATCAAGTTGACATTCAGCTTGAAATTGTAAACTTAAGCTTGCACTGCGAATTATTTGGCACTTTGATAAACTCAGTAAAACAAACTTATATTTTGATTGAATGGCAAAAGTCGTAAATGTCCTTCATAACAGAAGTAGAACTTTGGATTTTCCTCTTGTTTGGCTTTAGTGATGGACTCGCATTCCAGCCAATTGCGATCCATGAACTCTGTCAATTTAACAATTAGGGTCAGTAACCTGTTGTCTTGTGGAAGATTAGGCAGACCCATGTTATTGAACTAAGCTTTTAACACCTCAAATATTCAATTAAAGTTTAACGTAGTACGCAAAAATAAAATACGTAGAACACCTGCATTTATTGAAAAATTAATTCATGCACAGTAAAACGTCCACGCACGACATCCATTCTCCATCGCGGTGCAGTCACCTAACGCCGATACTCAACCGTCATGAAGCAAACAATCCTTTGGTTCTGGTGCTGGGTAGTGTTCAACATACTCAATCTGAATTACATCTTCGATTGATATTGTCTTTTCTTTCAAATGATCTCCTAATCGAATTCTTAAATATTCACCGAGTGCAAAAAAATCAAAATAGACCTTGTTATGGTCAATATCTTCTTTCGGAATTGTGTTGACTAAGGTATTCAGTTTATCAGTACTTGCCCCTATTGAGCAAGGAGTTTCTAGGACGGCATCTCTTAAGCTAGAATTGTATGACAGTTGCTGCTTTCTATTGCATGAAGGAGAGGAGGACAATGCCTGTCACACATTTTTTGCGTGTACAAAATGGGCCAGGCTGCGAAGGGAACTCTACAGGGAGACGGTAGAGCTCACCCCGGATAATATAGTTGCGGTGATGCTCGAATCGGTTGACAAATGGAACCAGGTGGCACATTATGCTCGGGCAGTACTAAAAGATAAAAGGGCCTCACAGCAGCCGGAGGTGCTGGGGCTGGGGGATCGCTCTTCTGGCGTTTCCTCTTCTCCTCTCCCCTCCCGCTAGGAAAGGGACTCCCCAGCTTGAAGGCGCCCCACGGCGTAACAAAACGAGACCTGGCCCGAAGTAATGTGTCAAACGGTTCCAGGCTAGGTTCTTAGATTGACAGGGGAGGTGTTTAGTGGGTAGTTCAAGGGTATCCTCCATGGGAGTCCCACACTGCCAGACTCGGCGGGCGTAAATGCCTTCACCTCCCTACCACAAAAAAAAAAAATTGCATGAATTCCATTTATGGAAAGCTTAATATGGCTGGCTTGTCGCCCGAGTTAACATTTTTTGTCGATTTTTTTTTAACAGAAAAATTAAAAATTATATGTAACTTGCCCCTAAATACCTGGCAATAATCGCCACTAATGTCCAAGCCTTTGATTTGAGATCGGCGCTGATGATATTTTCGACAGTGGCAATCCGTAGACAAGAGTTCGCCAGTTCCAGAGAGCTGTTGCCTTGGGAACCTTTGCAATTTACAATATCTCAGCTGATTTATGCGGCGCATCTACGTCACAGTAATGGATAATTGGACGATAATCACCACCTTGTCCTCTTCTACCACCAGTCCCACTGCAGACAAAGAAGCACACAACAGTTAATTTCTCTCGACTAGGATGGAGGCTTTTCTTCACCCTAACTCACCTGATGGTTTTCTCTAGTTTCTGGCGTTGATTGAGTTTAATTGGTGAAATTTTCTCCTTCTTTGTAACAAAATCCGAATTCACATTTTCACTTGTTGAGATTGAACGTGCACTCCTTCCTCTTCCCCACTTAAAGGAAGCCACCACGTCCACACTACCACCGACTTATACGATTATCTTTTTGCGGCCACTCCGATTGACTTCCTCCGGATCCGTCAAATTGACTTCGACGTCAATCCATCAATTTCATTCTATTCCATACCCTTCGCCAATCTAGTATATTGGTAAAGTGTACCAGATCAACGTTCCTACACTGTAAATTTTACGTGGCAGATTTGAATTGTTATGTATAAAAGAAACTAAATTTGACCGAGGTAAAGAAAAATGAAGGGAATCGGAAATAAGAATAAAAGTTAAATCTCGTACGAATATACATTTAAACTTAATACAAAGGAAAATTGATATAAAATTACATTTAATAATAATAATAATAAGGACGAAATATTTTCGATTTAGACAAAAGAAACCAAAATCGCTTTTGTGCCAGCAATCATTGTCACTACATGCTTACCGCTACAAATTAGGCAACAGTACAGTCATATGAGATAAATAAAATAACTCATCTGAGACCAATCAAATAACGCAGAGACCGCCGAAGAAAGGTTGGTTGGTTTCTACACTAAAATATTTTGAGACAGCCAAAGAACTCACAACTGAAAGGGATTTGGTTCAATCGAACCGTACACATGCGCGGGTTAGTTCAGGAGCGAACCCGGTCTGGTGGGAAAACCATCGAACTCGATTAGGCTTAATAACGGACTGCTCTCCACACAATCGAATTTGGTACGGAGCGGACCAAATCTGTCCGTGTGTTAGCACTATTAGCATAAAACTAGCGTTTACCACAATTTTCTGATTTTCTTAAATGTTCCCGCAAGTGTTTTACCGGAGTGCCGGAACATGAAATAGACGAGATGATCTCGAAAATGAACCAATTCAATACAAAAGATGAACAGGATATTTTTCTCCAGGGACTTATTTTCTCGACAAAATCTAAGAACCGCAAAAAACGAATGAATGAGGAAGATATATGGGAAAAGAGTAAGTCAAGAAAACACAACTTCAAAGAAAACACCTTTACTTATCACATTGAGTATAATAAAAGACAAGTAGTTTGCCGCACCGCTTTTCTATCCTTCTATGGCGTAACCAAAAAAAGAGTTGAACAACTTTGTCAATTGGCGAGTCAGGGAAAGTTGTCTCATGGTTTAAGAGGAGGATGTCATGGCTCACGTACTGCTCGAGCTATTTCCGGTGAAGTTTGCCAGCTAATTCATAATTTTATTGAAAGTATTCCTGCTAAGGAAAGACATTATGCAGAATACAAGACAAAAAAATATCTTTAAGCCCAGCTTAATGTTAAAATCATACATCAACAATTTTTAAAGGATAATCCGGAGTGTAATGCAAAATACAGGTTTTTTCTGCAATATTTCCACAAAATTTTGACTTATCATTTGGTCCTCGTCAAATAGACGTTTTTTCAAAATATTGTTAAAAATAAAGTAATTTTTTTCATTTAAAACTGTTTTACTCTTAGAAAAACTTTATTTCCAAAATCGTTCATCTCTCTAAGAAGAAAAGAAAAAATTCTGGGGCTCCTTACATTAAAAAAAACGCTAACAAACATATATTTGAGTTAGAACAGAGTTATCTAAAAATGCGTAGAAGTTAATCGCTTTTTTGTCTCTCCTGAAAAATTTTGAAAAATAGAGATGCCCCGTTTTGAAAATGACTGATTCTATTGTAGTTTGGCTTTTTCTAGTAATATATAGATGAGTATGAGTTATACGTTTGAAATAAACGCATAATTATGTTGAAAATGGTGACCTGGCGTGGCCTTGAAGAAACAGCAAGTTGTCAATTGATATCTGTTCAATACATAATTTATGTCTGTAGGAAAATTGTAGAGTTCGCAGGATTTCGACTGGGGCTGAGACCTATAGACTCTGTGGCTGGCTACGGTCATGAGACAAAGTATAAGCCTGAAATCATTTGAAAATAAATATTTTCAATTGTCCTACAAATCGTTTTTATTTTATTCAAAAAAATTTAAAAGAAGTATATCTTGTCTATCAAATAAAGAAATCAGATTAGAGTAATCTATAAACTGGCCATTTGGGGTAAATATAAGTATCAGTTGCTATTTTTCATTTGCCTGATAAATTTTCCATGAGTGCAGTGAACATGAAATTCCAGTAATTTCGTAGTTTCAGATGCGAATAAAATGTTTCTCTTTTTTTATAACTTCTGCGGAGTGATCGCATTTCAAATTTTCTATTACAGACAAAATTGGAACTGCGATTAACATAGATTTCAGGGAATCCATGCAGAAGCTTCAACCAAACAATTTTATTCAATGAGTGTTTTTTGAATTAATAAAAGTGAGAAAATGCAGTTTGCTGCAAGCAATCAAGTTAATTTAGCAATGCTATCATTTAAATGCCTATGAGCGTAATATTCTGGAGCTCTTTAAAATTCATTTGCCCTGTAAAAAATTAGTTCTAGTGGAAATCGTTCATGAAATAGCACTCACTTTAATTTCCATTATTTGTTAATATCAAGGTCACCATTTTCTCATAACTAGGGTCAAAGCAAATTAAAATTCATCAAGCGATGCTAATTCAATTTCGCTATCAAAATTTTCATTTTTAATCTTTAACTAAACCGTGAGAAAAGCACCAAAACACTCTTACCTAACCATTCAAACAAATTCTTAAACCTAACGATAAAATCAAACGAAAAAAAAATACAACTCTGCATTTCATATTATTTGTTCTCAATAAAGAGATATTATCATTTAGTGTTACGTTAAGAGTATAAACATGGAGTTTTTATGGAACGAAAAATTGCATAAATTATTACATATGTAGGTGGGTCAAATTATCTCATTGGTGGCCTCATGAAATTCATGCAAATTAAGAAGCTAAAGTACCATAATCACCGTTTCACGTATATGTTGCACGGCATGGCGCTTATCGATAGCTTTGGCGAATAACTTGCAAAAGTTCTAATTTGAATTTGAATCTAAATCAATCGAAATTGAGTACACAACTTATTTATGTTTTATGGCTTATATAAAAATTTCTATTTCGTTGATTTAGAGGAAAAGTAACAAATCCAAATCTTAAATATGTAAATTCATTCTAATTGCCGTTATTTGAATATCTAAATGCTAAATTTTCAAATTTTTTTGAATTTACGTCTGTAAAGCATTTGAATTAGTAATCAAATTCAAATGGAGAAAAAATGGAGAATACGATACATGCGTAATCTCAGGAGTCGTATTAAAGAACCATTTAGTCAAATTTAGAGGTAATGAAATATTTAAATGAATTTCATTCACAGCGTACTCGTACTTGTATTTCAAAGCAATTTCTTGCATCGCTAAGCTTATAATCTTTTCTCTCTCATTTAAATCCAAGTTAGTAGTTTTTAAGGGCTCTTAAGGTAGAAATTACAAATTGCAGTAGTTTTCGCTCATTAGCAAATCATTACTTAAAAATACTTTAAACATCAAAAGCAATATGCTACTGCACTTCAAAATTAGTTGTGAACTAATGCTTAGATGAGAGCCATGACGTGCAAAAATGCCTTAGCTTACTGATTTTTTTTTTGTTTAATCTTTGTGTATCTCATTCTGCAGACGGAATTAGTAAAAGTGGGAATTGAAAAAAGTGCAAGTCATGCACTTCAAACGGAGATCATCTTGAGGCTGCGCCGGACAAGAAATGTACCACAGAAGCCGACAATAAACTAACAAGTCATGATATGTGTAACCTATACCTGCAGTTGTGTGAAATTTATGATTATGTTATTTTAAACACTTATGATTTAAGATGGTTTTTATACTGCAGGTGTGCGTCACTGACTTTATTTAAAACAAATTATGCTTAATGAAGTGAGGCCAATAAACTCTGGAAGGTTTCATTTTCAAATAAGAAATAGATTGCAAAAATAGATGGGAGTTTTTTGTATTTCCTTATTCATTAATATTAACAATATTTAATATGCAAAAATATTTTATGGTAAAATGAATATATTCGTTATTGTTGTTAATCATGTTTCCAAACCATATTAAGCTTTTACGGCAGAGAAAAGTAACTATTCGTTTGTTTTTATGTAATCAAATTTTTCTGATATAAAGTGTAACATTAAAAAGTGAGACTTATTGTCGCTAATTTCACTGCTAATGTTGTTAATGAGTTACTGAAGATGGGAAATAGAATTCAAGTGTTTATCCAGAGTGTTTATCATTGTGCCCGCATTCAAACTCATGTATAACTTGCACGTATGTATGTGAGCAAAATGTGCGGCAAAAATAGTTTTAATTGCAGTTAGTTTGGAGTCAAAATTCGACAAGATACGCTTGTAAATAGTTGGGTAACCAGGCAAAGAATTCAAGAGGGAATGTTTACCAACTGCTTGGCTGTATACGATATTTGGACCAGCCATTTCAAAGTGAACAAGCTTAAGATCTTTCTAATACTTCTATTTTAGAAGGACTGGAGTGCTTTTTGTTTGTCTTCGTCATCTGGTAGAAAGCAGAACTACCGTAAAGTAGCGTCGGTCATATTATCTGTTTGTAAATGAATGTTCGATTTTTAAGGCGAAGTCTTTTGGATTTAATCGGAGAGTGCAAGGAGGAAAGAAGTCCAATGCAGAGTCCTCATCTGTTTTGTATGCGTTGTTTCCATGTGAGTCTTCTGTCAAACAGAAGTCTAAGGTATTCAGCCGTTGGTGTCCAGTCAACTGTCTTGTTATCAACGATAAGTCTCGTTGGAGTTTGCCGTTCTTTCCTTTTGATAAAAAGTGCCCGTGTTTTGTCCGGATTAATCTTAATTTTCTATTTACGAAAGTATTCCAATAACATATTTATTGACCGTGGCAACTTTGAAATGATAACTCTTGCTTGTCGTGCTGTATTAAATATACAAGTATCATTAGCGTAGACTGACAGTTTTACTTTTAGAGGCAGAGTTGGAAGTTCTGCAGTAAATATATTGTATAAGACCGGTGAGATGGGTAAGCCCTGAGGAACTCCAGCATTAATTGATCTAAGGCTTGAGAGTTGTTAGTCAATTCTGACACGGAATGTTCTGCCTTCTAAGAAGGAGCCAATAATTTTAGTGAGCTGCTGTGGCATTTTGAATTCATGCGTTTTGAAGATTAGTCCTGCCTGCCAGACTTTATTAAAGGCCTTAGCTATGTCCAACATAACTAGGCCAGTTGAATTCCTGTAATTTAAGCCTGTTTTGATGTGTTGGATTGCGCTAACTAACTGGAGTTCAGTAGAGTGTTTAGCTTTGAAGCCATATTGTTCTTTCGGTATAATATCTTTGTCAGATACAACCTCATTGAGTCGATGCTGAATCATCCTTTCCGCAATTTTCGACAGCGTTGAGAGGAGACTGATGGGTCTCCAGTTTTGTAGAAATTATGCTCCCTTTTGAGGTTTTGGAAAAAGAATAATAACCGCTGATTTCCATTTGGATATTTTCGCAAACGGAATATTGCATTAATAATGCCAGTAAATGTTTGTAAAATATTGTTTGGTAGCCAAAAAATCATTGTGTTTGTGAGAGTCTCATGTCCAGTGCTTTATGTTTATGGAGTATCTGTATAATGCTTTTGATTTCGTCCATGTGCGTTGGTTTAACCCTGTCTTCATGTTGAATGTTATCTACAGGATTTTCCAATCAGAGGTGTTATTTTGATATTAAAAGAAAAGCTCCATTTTAAGGATTTTGTAAAATAGTTTTACAAAACCCTACTAGTATCGCGACCTGTCTGTCTGTCCATCCGTCCGTCTGTCCGTTCGTCCGCCCGTCCGTCCGTGTGTCACAGCACTTTTTCTCGCAAACTGCTTAAGCAAGAAAAATTAAAGTTTGTAAGCAGGTGTAAAGTGATGTTCTCTTCAAAGTTCAACTACAAAAATTTTTATAAGGTATTAAGGGGGGTCTCCCCATATAGGGGAGTAGCCCCGAAAAAAATTTCATCAAAGATAGCCGATATGGTAATCAAATGAAAGGTTTGATGAAAACGTTTCAAAACAGGTCTTAATTTGATACTTTTTCCTTTGAGGGACGCGCAGGGAAGGAAAATACACGAAAAATGTGTGTGTCCCCCCCTCGCGATTGGACACCTGTGTTCCGAAAAATCTGAAAAAAATTATAGTGGTAGATGCTTATGAGTATAACAACAAAAAATACCTTAGAAGTCGAAATTCGCTCAACTTTGTTAATAATAGTATGATCTTCGAATATCACATTTTCCCTAATAAAACCGCATCGGCACCCTTAAGGAGAGAGATATTTACGTAGTCCTACTAAGGGTTCTTAAACTTTGTAAGTTTGATGAAGATCAAATGATATACACGGAAGTTACAGCCGTTTGAAATTTCTCCAATCGCAACAACAATAACACATGATTTGGTATTTTATGGACTTTCCATCGAATCAGTCACTGCAGTTTTGACTTGATCTTCTTGAAATTTTTCAATAAGGTCAATAACATTAATATTTTTGAGTATTCATGATTTGAATGATTTTTATTGGTTTGCAACAAAATGGCGACCGTTGAAAGTAGAAAAACAATGGATTTTCCTTTGAACGTGCACATCTCTTTGATATATTTCTTGACGTTATTCATTGCTAGTGACTGCATTTCTGAGAAGTTGGATACAAAACCCTTCTGACATGAGCGTAGGTCTGTTTACCCAACTTGTTTAATATAAATGATCGAATGTTTATTTCATTATAAAGAAAAAGGTATGCCGTTAATAGTTAAAAAATAACATCAGGCAAATAAATACCATGACACGCTTACAGGATGACATCTTTTTCATGAAATTTTCCATAACCAATCCTCAAAGTGGCTACCCTGTATCCTCGATAGCCTCATGAATTCCAAATTTGAGGTCTTAAATCGACGCTGGGCTGTTGGCATAGACCTTCTCTTTCACGTGGCCCCAAATGGAAGAAGTCGCAAGGTGTTAAATCACAAAATCTCGGAGGCCAATTGTGATCAGTTCATCGCTGCTCGGATTTCGGAATTGGATGACATGGTCAACGGACCAAGACAGTTGGAGGCGCTGTTTGCAGGAAGCGAAGGCCCGAAGGGGGCTGTAGTGCTAAGAAGAAGAAGAAGGAGAATTGTGATCACCACTTCGAGAGATTACACGGTCTGGAAACTTTTCCCGTAAAAGATCAATGATTTCGTTGCTTGTGTGGCAGGTAGCGCCATTTTGCTGAAATTAAACGTTGTCCAGATCAATACCATCCAATTTCGGCCATAGAAAATCATTAATCATCTCTCGATAGCACAATTCAATGTTACTTCAGGATCATTTTCGAAAAAGTAAGGTCCAATGACTCCGCTAGGCTATAAACGGCAACAAACAGTCACACGTTGAGGTTAGCGAGGCTTTTCAACAATAACTCTTGGGTTTTCCGAGCCCCAGATGCGACAATTTTGTTTGTTGACAAAACCACCGAGGTGGAAATAGGCCTCATCACTCCAGATGATTTTTCGTTGGAATTCCCGATCATTTTTATGCATTTTAAGGACCCAACCAGCCAAGACACGATGTTGTTGATGATCAAACGGCTTGAGTTCTTGTGTTAACTGAACCTTATAAGCTTTAAGACCCGAACCATTATGCAAATTACGGTGTAATGACGTTTGTGGAATGCTTAATTCCAAAGAACGACGAGGAATGGACACACCTGGGTTTTCATCAACACTTTCGGCTACAGCAGCAATATACTCGGCTGTTTTTGAGTGACGTGCATGGCTTTTGTTCTTCATATCACGAAGTTGTCCCAACAGCTCGAATTTTCCACCAATTGCTGTATTGTGGTGCGTTATGGTGCTTCACGACGACCCAACAATGTTCAAGTTTTACGAACCATCTCTGCCAAATTTGCACCATTTTTATAGTGAGTTTTAATAATTTCAATGCGTTGTTGAAGCATATATTGTTCCAGTTTTATAAATAGCGTAGCTTCTACTTGTTAAATGTTAAAAAATGACAGCTTCAAAAGTTGCATCTACCTAAATAACGGGCTATTCAAAATAAAAAAAATTGAAGGACATGAATTGTTCGAAGAACTGAATATATTCATCCCATATGTATGAAGGAAACAATGACATTATCTCGGTAATGAATTATATAATAGAAAAAAACCCACTATCGAAATAGTCCTGAGAATTGTTGCTACCATACCTGTTTTTCGAGGCTTAAAATTATTAAAACATATTGTATTTGAGGAATTTGATGACACAAGATCGGTTTTCATCCTTTGCTTTTCTTTCAATCGAAAATGACGGAGCTCATTCGGTAGATTATTGTGCTTTGAGTAAAGATTTTAGTCTTAGGCAAAGCCGCAAACATCAATTTTAAAATTTATCATACCTGTATTTTTTTAATTTTGTAAATCTTTCAATGTAAATAATTTTTAAATTCATATTTTATTTATTTGTATAACTTTAGCATTTCTCGTCAAACATGACAAATACCTAAATACCAGCCGGGGGCGCTAGTAAGAAAGGGATCCCCCAGCTTCAAGGCTTCTCACGACATAACAAAATGAGACCTGGCCCGAAGTAATATTTCAAACGGTTCCAGGCTGGGTTCTCAGGTTGACAGCTGTGTTTAGTGGGAAATCCATTTGCCTTCCTGCGAACAAAGGAGTATCACACTCTGTGTATAAATGGCATTCACCTCCCTACCACAAAAAAAAACAAAAACCTACTTTTGCATCACATACTTTTCACGAAGGACAAAGGGCCTCACAAAGACCTGCCGCCCGAAGCCTCGCAATGGGTAAGGCTGCTGCTGTCAGTGTACGAACTATAAACACACTAACTTGGCGAGTAACTAACTAGCCCTTCCAGAAAAAAAAGTTGGGTAGACAGACCTACGCTCATGTCAGAAGGGTTTTCTACCCAACGTACAAAATGCAGTCACCATCAACGAATAAAGGCAAGAAAGACATCAAAGAAATGTGCAAATAAATGAAAATCCATTGTTTCTCTATTTTCAACGGTCGCCACTTTATTGCAAACAAACAAAAATCTTTCAAATCGTGAATTCCCAAAAATATGTATGTTATCGATTTTATTTGAAAATTTTAAGAAGATCGAATAAAAACTGCAATGCCTGATTCGATGGAAAGTCCATAAAATACCAAAATCTTGTGTTATTGTTATTGTTATTGGAGAAACTTCAAATGGCTATAACTCCCGTGAATATGATTCGAATTTCATCAAACTTACAGAGCACTGAAATTTTTATAAATGGCATAGTTTTTATTTGCCAAATGTTAAAAAATGATAGCTTCAAAAGTGACATCTACCGAAATAGCGGGCTATTCAAAATAACACCTCTTATTGGAAAACCCTTTATCAGGAGTCTGCTGACAGAAGATTCAATTCTTTTTTCAGTTTCAAAGTCCTCTTTGTCTGAAGAATTTCCACAAAATTGCATTTCTAGAGAATCTGCAAACGCTTCAGCCCTACTCGCATCATAGAACTACATCCCATTCAGACCATAAATAGGTGGTACCACAATTTTGCTGTTTAACTGAAAGTATCTGGACATTCTCCAGAAACTACCACACCCAGGCTCAAGACCCTGCAAAAAGCTCTCCCATTGCTCGTTTCGGAATACCTTTATTTTACGGATTTTGTTTGTCATCCGAGTAGCATTTATGCGTAGCGTAGGGTCACCTGTATACCTAGCTCTCCTCCGAACTTGATTCCTTCTCCTGATCAGTTGTTTGATGTTCTGAGGGAGTTCATAGGGATTAGTTTCCCTTCTCGGAGCTTTGACCGCATGGTCCTATTTTGCTTGTAAAATTTAATAAGTTAAGTTCTGAATGACATTGTTGATGTCATCGGCCGTTTCATGTGATTGAAAATTAATTTCATTGGCCAATGCGACTTTAAACGCTTTCCAGTTTGTAGTTTTCTTTTCCTGCATAAAATGGTTTATGGTCCTGCATGCTGGTTTATGGTCAGATGAAAGTTCATTGCGGACATTTAACTGAACATTTTGTGTGAAATCTCTTGACATTCCCATGTCCAGTGCAAAGCCATTTCTTGATCCATAATGTGTTGGTTCATTGGGGATATATAGGCTAAAGTGATTGGCTGTGATGAATGTATTGAGCTTGGTCCTAGCTTCAGTGCTTCTCATAGTCCATGATAGGCCATGGTAGGCATTTTGATCTCCTGCGATGAACATAGGGTCTTCAAATGCAGCAAGTGCTCTAACATCATTTGAGAAATGTATACTCCCTGGAGGATTGTAAGCAAAAATCACAATGAACTCTAGAAAATCAGTTCACACCTTGATTGCTGTGACCTCTATGTCTTGAAGTGTGGGTGTATTAATGAGATAATGGCTCAGGTATGAATGATATAATGGCTAATGATCATGGCCGTTCCACCTCTTCTGTCCATCATGCGAAATCATCTTCCAGGCGCCAGAAAGGTTTCTTGAATCATAATAATGTCGAATTTATTATCAATTATAAATTATTATATTTCACCAGTATGTTGAAGCAAGGAATTTGCATTTTACGTTAGAATTAAAACGTGATTCGTTAAGCTCATTAATGTTTAGTGTTGACGGCATTTTGAGATGCAGCGAACATGGTTTGAATCATGTTGGTCATTCTTTCCTGCATCATGTTTTGGAATTGTATCTGTGTTTTGGCCAAAAATTGGGCCATGTTGAGAAGTTGATTTGGTGTGCGTGGAAGTGTCTGTGTCGTGATTGTTTGTTCTTGCGCTGGTTGTGTAGGTTAGGCTGCAACAACCTGCACGAACGATCTTCTTACAATCTTTGGATTCCTGGGACAACTCCCATAGCTTGCCGAATGTTTGCTGCCACAGTTGACACATTTTGGCTTCCCCTCAATTTTCTTCGGACAGTCCAAAAAATGGTATAGCGAATTGCATTTAACGCATCGGGACGGCGCATGATAGTTTCTAGAAGAATGTCTAAATTGATGGCAGTCGTAGCACATACCCTGGCCCGTGCGAGGGCGCTGTTTCTCCACGATGCGCATAAGGTGGCAGACAGAATTATTATAAATGTTAATTTCAAATTTTAGGAGGAAAACCTTAACTACCCTAGAAAGACCTTCCCTTATTTTGATACAGTAGACTTCAATTGTCTTGAAGACCTAAGGCTGTAAGTCTTCCTTGATCTCTTCAACTGAAAGGCTATACAGGCCCCTGATAACAACATTCAGCTGTCTATCTTCCGGCAGTATGTAGCTGTGGTATTGCATTTCATTGTCAGTTAGTGCTTTCATCAGTCGTCTGTGATCTGTGGGTCTTGTTGGTATAATTTGTATGCCAAGGTAGACCCTTTTCTCGGCTGTGTATGCGATGTTTTGTTTTTTAATAATACTAAGTGTTTGGAGCCATTAGCCGCCATTCGGGCCTACGTCCAACCGGATCAGAAGGATTGGGACCGCAGGATTTCCGCCATCACCTGTGCTCTGCGTTCGTCTTATCACTCCACCACAGGCATCTCCCCATACTTTGCCGTGTTCGGCCAGCATATGATCTGCCACGGAAACTCGTACCGGCTATTGCGGCAGTTGAAAGGTCTGGAAGACCCAATGGTTGTGCTGGAGCCGCACGAGAAACTCCAAATTCTACGAGAACAAATCCGGGAGAGGATTGAAGACAGTAGACGGGTGGGGGAGGAGTGGTACAATCTGCGATCCCATCCTTCTGGCTTCAAGTCAGGTGACGAAATCTACCGACGGAATTTTAGACAAAGTGAAGCAGGTTGGCATTACACTGCCAAGCTAGATAAGAAGTTCGTGAGGTGTCGAGTCTTACAAGTTTTAAGTCCCACGCGGTACCTCATTGAGGACATGTCCGGAAAGGAGCTGGGAGTCTACCATGCCAAAGACCTACGACGCTGAGAGAAAAAGAAAAAAAAACACATCATAGGGCCAAGCAACGTTTCCTTCAGTCTCCCCATGCCTGGTAGGCATCGTGGACACTGCCCTGTAATGAATCATGCGACGCCGCTGGCTACCACTACTAACACACTTTGCTGCCAGGTGGCTTGTCATTTGGTTGCGATGAGAGGTCGGTTCCGCGTTCCCACGTAGACGTAAAATCATTACAACTATCTGCTATCTCATTCTATCACTGTCTATCTTCTATCTCTTTTTCTCTTCTGTCTCTCTCCCTCGTCTATCTTTTCAATGTCGTCCCTTTCTCTCTTCTATCGATCCTCCATAACTTCCTATCTTCTTTCTTCTTCTAGTGTCAGCTTAATTTTAGGGTTTTGTAAAATAATTTTACGAAACCCTACTAGTTTCGCGACCAGTCTGTCCGTCCGTCAGTCCGTGTGTCACAGCACTTTTTCTCGGAAACTACTTAAGCTAGAAACATCAAATTTTGTGTGTAGGTGTAAAGTGGTGATTTCTTTAAAGTTAAACTACAAAAAAAAATTTTATAAGGTATTTAAGGGAGGTCTCCCCATATAGAAGAGTGACCCCCCGAAAAAAAAATTTCATTGAAGGTAGCCGATATTGGTATCAAATGAAAGGTTTTGATGAGAAATTTTCAAAACTGATCTTAGTTTGGCAAAATTTCGTGGGGCGCACAGGGAGGGGAAATACATGAAAGATTTGTGTCCCCCCCCTATGATCCGAAAAATCTGAAAAAAATCAGGAATGTAGGCTTTGGTGAGTACAACAACAACAAATACGTGAGAAGTCGCAATTCACTCAACTTTGTTAGTAATAGTATGATTTATCGATTTTATGTTTTCTAGAATCAAATCTTAAAAGTAGCCTTAAATTCAATGGAATTCAGTACACAGATGTCTATTTATAAGATTAATCTATCCTGAAAGTTTCATAAAGATTGAATCATATTTAGCGATGTTATAGCCGTTGGATTTTCCTGTATTACTATGGAACAATATGCGCTGCATTTATTATTATGGCAACATATGGCTTTGGAACAACATGCGCTTTTTACCGACTCATACACTACAGTTTTGCTAGGACTACAGTCTTAATAGGATTTGCATGAAAATTTCAGGGAAGATAGGTGCCATGTATATCTTTAAGAATCGGTTCAGCCAGTGGTATCAGTAATCATAAAACAAATTGGTGGCTGTTTTAAATGCGAAGATTGAATAATTTTGAGTTATTATTTCCCAACTTCAACGTTTAAGGGGCATGATTTGAACACTTGATTCAATTTAATAAATGACTGAAGATCATTACCTACAATTAATGCTCATAAGTGAAACAAGTCAAGGAGGTGGGAGAGAGCTCCTAGCAAAAGGGTTTTGTAACCATTCTAGGATTCGAAAAAATTGGCCATTAATCGATGATAACAGTACAGGAGAGTGGCCCCAGAAAAAAAATTCATCAAACCTAGCCGATATGAGTATGAAATAAACGTTTTCATGGGAGCTTTTCAAAACAGTTGTAAAACCGTCAGTTTTTGCTTCAGTGGGGGCACAGAGGGGAAATTCATGAAAAATGTGTTTACTCCGTCGCGGCTGGACATCTGAAATAATTATCAAGGGAGATATTTATGAGTGTAACAACACCAAAAACCACAGAAGTCGAAATTCGTTCAACTTTGTTAATAATAGTATTATCTTCGTATTTCATATTTTCTCCAATAAAATCGTCTTTGACATGTTTCTTGATTTGATTCGATCTGGTGACTGCATTTTGTAAATTGAATACAAAACCCTTCTGACATTAGCGTAGGTTTGTTTACCCAACTTGTTTCTTTCTAATTCTAACTTCAACTTCCTGTCTTCTGTCTCCTCCTTCCTATGCTCTATCGCTTTCCTATTCTTTCCTCTTGCATTTACCTTCTATTCACTGTCTATTTACTGTTCTTTACTCTTTACTTTCACTGTTCAATCATTAATTGCAGGATATGTTGACTCGTCAACATTTCCAATGCAACTGATAGAAAATTTCTTCGAAAATAGAGTATTTTTATATGAGCTTATGTGCCTCCTTTCAAAGACAGCCAATAAAAACGCAGAATGAAAAGTTCCCAGAAAGTTATTTCAAGTTTTTTGTACCTACTTTGAAAATGGTTTGAGGTTCTCAAAATTTGCTTTGTGTACCAACCAACATTTAAATGTAATAAAATTCTCTTAAAATAATATCTAATGTAAATTTCGACGCAAAGTGTGAGCCCAAAAACTAAGCGAAAAGTTGAAAATGTTGTTGGATGAACTTTTGCCACCTTTCGATAGGTTGAAAAGTTCCACGTTGGAAGAAGCCTTGGTTTTTAGGAGCGAAGAACTGGTCCAACTCATTTTTCACGGCCTGATTCGAATTAAAAGTTTTACCATTCATATGGTTTTAAAGGGAGCGAAAGAAATTATAGTCCGATGGTGCTAAGTCAGGGCTACAGAATGTATGTGGCATCAGTTCCAAATTGAGATCCATTAATTTTTGATGGGTTCTCAAAGAGGTGTGGGGTCTGGCGTTAACATGATGGCACATCACGCCTTTGCAATGGGCTGGTTCAGGGCGTTTTCTCTTGATTTTTTCATTCAATTTCTATAATTGACAACAGTAGAGATTCAAAGCAAAAGTTTTTTTTCTTGGAAGCAGCTCAAAGTAGACTATATAATTGCAATCCCGCCACACAGAAAGCATAATGATCTTTTGGTGAATATTAACTTTGGATCTCGATTGTGAGGACTAATTTTGCTTAGTGCATGATCATTTTCGGACTAAATTATCGTAGGCAATCCACTTTGCATCAACCGTTATGATTCTTTTTAGAATTGGGTCGTTTTGGTTACGAATCAGCAAAGAGTCGCATATATTAATGCTTTTGATGAGAAATATTTTCTATAATTTGTGAGAAACCCAAGCATCTAGTTTATTTACGTAGTCAAGCACTTGCAAGTGCGAGTAGACGATTGAATTCGATATGTTGAGCTTTTTGCAGTCTCTTGAGTTATCATATGTCGGCTAGTTTCGATTAACGCCTTTAATTTGCCGTCGTCATTAGTGCAAGATGCACCCAGTATGTGGTGCATGCTACACATTAGAGTTTCCAGAACGAGAGCATGCAAACTAACGCTAACACTGGCGTTTATTAAGACAATCCTCGCCATCAACGTCAGGCAATATCTTTTGAGCTTGCACCACATTTTTGCCTTTTCTGAAGTAAAATTGTAAAATATGCCGATAATGCTCTCTTTGATAGTCCATTTTCAAGTTTATTTTTAACCAACTTATTGTTTGCTAATGACACTCAATTTTGACTGAAGATAGTCTAAAGTTTAATCTTTAAAATTGTAAGGCACCTAAGTCGAATATGACCATTTTAACGTTTGACATTCGGTTTCTTGCATTGATTACAATTTGCGGTTATTATTCCCTTCCCATTTCGGAGTATACCAGTATACTATCTATTATCGTATATTTTGAACAAATAGAATGAGTACTTAATGCAAATCAACAAAACATAGATAATGATTCAACAAAACTGCAAACACAACGCGTTTTTTGGTTCAACATTAATAATAAGAAATAAATTATTGCACATTCTGCGATCAACGTAAAATTAACTTCATTATTCTTAGTGGGAACTTAAAATGAAGACATCACTTGTTAACTAATAAGAAAATTAGCCAGATTTTCGAGTATCATCATTCACATTTTATGCAAATAAAGTTTTCATTGTCCACGAGAAGTAAGTCCAACACATTCTGCGGGGACATATGCTGCACATTTGATACAAAACCTCATATCAGCGACTTTGTCTTCATCGCAAACAAAACCATATCAGCTTTCATTGTTGGTGTGTGCCTGGATTTTTTGCGCCCTTCCCCATTGTTTAATGCAATCCAATTTTTTTTTCTTTGGGTCTTTTGAATGGATAGTTTTGGATGATTCGTGCGTTACACTGTCATCGGAGAAACTTCTATTGGTTAATTCATGTGCTAGACTATTAACAGTATTTTTTCTTCGAGCAATTGCTGGACTTGATAAGTTTTTTGGAGTTGGCAGCATTTCAAAAATTGAATTCGGGCTATCAAAATGTGGATTAATTTTGTTCATATTGTTTGATTCAAGCTTTTTCCATAAAATTTGCCAAGGGAACACCATCTTCACTTTCAAACATATCATACGATATAGTACATGCATTTGCTTGAGTAGATGGTGATGAATTGAATTCTGTGCAACTTCCAAAAGCGACAAGTTGGAATGCTTGGCAGATATTCTTTTTTGGAAATTCTCGTAGGATCAAATGGATATATACCCCCAAGTCAAAACTTTGGAAAAAATTGCTCAAAATTGCTGTTTTCTTTCTGTCCATTGGTTGTAGCTCATGGATCGTGTTCCTTGGGAGGCAGAAAAGCTTTATCTCGAACATTTCCGCAGCATCAACGATCGAATCATCCAAATGGCATTTTGCACCATCAAATACCAATATACATGTTCCACGAAGCTTATACTTAGCAAAATGGTGAATCCAATAGACAAAAGCGTTCAAGGTCATACTTGCTATAGGCGTCATTTGGCCAACTTCACCCGTTGGTAATGAGTCTAACCATTCCGGTTTTATACGTTTGCCCTTAAATAAAATTATTGGACGACTGCTGCTCAAAGGCAACTAGGTGTACTCTGTTTGCACTGAATTTCACACAAACTTCAGGTGTTTTATGTAACTTATGCTGACAACCTTTCTCCTCAATATTATATATCCTCTCTTGCTTAAATATGATCATTTTCTTCCTGTAGCTTTCGGAGTTTAAAAAAATAATCTGAAATGACATTTTCATATAATTTTTCTGCTTCCTTCTACATAAATTTGGGTTCCGTTTCATAAAATCTCGAAGCCTATCTCTGTTAATCAA
Source organism: Odontomyia ornata (assembly GCA_963969285.1). Classification (NCBI taxonomy): domain Eukaryota; kingdom Metazoa; phylum Arthropoda; class Insecta; order Diptera; family Stratiomyidae; genus Odontomyia; species Odontomyia ornata. Next base: position 305,727,762 of record OZ017739.1, read on the forward strand.
AGCAATTTTACTGCTGTTTATCATATTCTTTGTTTCGCAATATTTCTTCAGGTACATGTGAAATACACGCAGAGTTAGAGGATATCCGACATCATTTAGTCATATGATGTGCGTTGCTATGTCTTTTTCTTCTTGAATATTAAGAAGCGGTTTCCTTTCTAACTTTGATTTCCATTTCTTTTTATCTGCAAGGTTTCGTCTCAGCTTTTGTCTAGGAATCTTGAAGTGTTTGGACGCTGTTAAACCTTCATTTAGCCAGTATCAACAGCTATCATCGCCAAATTCATGTTAGCTTCATTACAAGTACTTTGGGTTTTCCTTGATTTATAACGCAGTGCCATGATCTGAATCAAAAACAAATCAAAATACTAAAAACTAAAACAGAAATATATGAATAGAAATAAAATAAAAATTAAATTAAGCATCAAAAATTTCATATGAAACCTCTCCCTACAGATATTAATAAACTTTGACAAGCTGATCATAATCCTTTGCTATATTATTTGTGGTACGGTTTCCTTTTGTAACTTCACTAATAATTTAAATTATCACCAACCAAATCATAATGGAAGACCTTTATGAAGCTCAAAATCAGCTCTTAGCAAAATTGAAAGACTTAGGGAGAAAATACGATGATCAGGACCCCTCAGAAAAAGATAAATTCTCATTGAATAATTTTAGGGCTAAATTTCAATTATATTTAAATCCTTTTTTAAAAACACATGAGAAAATTCTTAAAAATAAAAACAAAAAAACCACAGACAATAAGTATTTCGTGGAGGATATTCCTTCACAAGCTGAAGATGCCTATTATAGGACAAAGAATAAATTTGATAGATTTTCAGCTGAATTTACATCCAATGAGGTTCCTACCGAGTTAAATCAATCGAATAGCTCCCAACAACACTTAGTACATTCGACATCATGTCTATTTGTGGTTAATGTTCATGAATTTTCGGGAAAGCAAGCCGATTGGGAAAGCATTGGCGATTTATATTGTTCTGTTATTCATAAAAATGAAACATTGAATAATGTTGGAAAATTCGCCTATTTGAAGTCTTATTTACGGGGCAAAGCAGTAGATCTTATAAAAGACTACGATATCTCTGCGAATAATTATCTCACTGCATGGAAAACCCTAACAGCATTTTACGAAAATAAGCGACGCTTAAACAACAAATACAGGGTGGGCCATAAGGGTGTTGGCGGTTTAAATATTCGATTTAAAAAAAAACTACGAAACATAACACAAATATATTTGTATTGTTAGAAAGTAGAAGCATAGGAATTTTTAAGACTTAAAAATAATGTTGTCCAAATGGCTTCCCTCGGCTGCTTGGCACTCTTGGAACCGAAGTCGCAAATTTTGGAAAACTCGTTGAAAAGTAGTTCTCGGTATTTTGTTACTTTCCTGAATAATATTCCTCTTCAGCTGCTCTAAATTGGTCGAATTATTCTCGTAAACTACCGATTTGAGGTAGCCCCATAGAAAATAATCGAATGGAGAGAGATCGGGGCTACGTGGGGGCCATTCAATATCCCCCCTTTTCGAGATGAGTTTTCCGGGAAAAACATTTTTCAGCAGCTCTATGGATACCCTAGCCGTATGACATGTGGTCCCATCCTGTTGAAACCACATCCTCGAGGTATTGCCTTGAAGTTCTTGCAAAGCTGGCACCAAAAAGTCTGTTATAATGTTGCAATAATTGTTAGCTCTAACCGTCATCGCTTGCCCTCTTTCGTCCTCAAAAAAGTATGGCCCAATAATACCGGTTGACGTTATGCCAGCCCACACGACAAGCTTAGGGCTGTGAAGTGGACATTCATGCAAGCGTCGGGGATTAGTCTTGGACCAGAACCGACAATTTTGCTTGTTCACATGGCCATTAAGGTGAAAATTAGCCTCATCACTAAAAATCATGTTGTTGAAATTGTTGAACTGCTCGAGCGTCAAATTGACAAAGTTAAGTCGGTTATTGGCATCATTGGGTTTTAATTCTTGGACTATCTGAATCTTATAAGCCTTTAAATGCAGATCACGTTTCAAAATTCGTCGCAAAGTTGTTCTTTTGACGTCCAAAGACTGACTTCTCTTACGTGTTGACTGTTGTGGATTTCGCTGAACTGAAACACAAACACGCTCCACAATGTCGGCTGATCTTGCAGAAACTGGGCGACCACGAGCCGTAATTGGTACTGTTGAGCCGGTTGTTTCAAACATTCTGATCCATTTTCGTAACACATTGGCGCTTGGAACTTCACTTAAATCGCGTAAACTGTGTTCATGCCGATACAAACGTCGTGCAGTAATCACTGGTTCATTGTTTTCGGAATACGCTCGGACACAAAATGCACGCTGCACTCCCGTGTACGGCTCCATGGCGACTAAATTTCCAGGAAGCGGCGCAGCGAACAACATATCCCCCCGCCACCCCGCGCCGCACGTTACCGAGAAATCGAAGAATTAAATCGCCAACACTGATATGGCCCACCCTGTATTTCTATGATCTTCTATCCGTTAAGCCTATGAAAGTCGCTACATCTTCCTCTTTGAGCAAACTAAAAAAAAGTGTGACAGATCCTATCGAAGCACTAGCAAAAATAGGTCGTACAAAAGAGACGCTTAAAGACGATTTCGCAGTGTACCTCATATCAAGTAATTTTGATCCTGCAACACAAATGGATTCGCATAAGGAGCTAAGTGATACGATTGAACCTTCTACTTCAAGTTCATTCAAAAGCGTGTTGCGACATTAGAGTCTACCGAACTCACACCGTACACAAATAACCCCGACCCCACCCCTGTGCCGAAAAAAGGCTTCAAGTCAGGCCCTACCAAGACCCAAACTAGTCATACTACTAACGGTAATAATGAGAGGGCCTCTTCAGGTGTGTGTCTCTTTTGCAAGTGAGGTCATAAATTGCAACTATGTCCTTCGTTTAAGGCCGCTGATGTTAATGAACGAAAATAATTTTTTATTAAACAACAACGTTGTCTCAATCGTTTCCGCAAATATCTAATTAAAGAGTGTACATCAAAGTATAATTGCCATTGTTGCCATAAGAGGCACCACTCATTGTTACATATCCATAAATCTAAAGGCCAACCCGAATCAAAAACTCAACAGTTTTCAGTTGGCGATTCGGATAAAAACCGTGAGCCTGAAGAATCAATAGATATAAGGGACGACGCATCTTCATCTTCCAATCACACGGGAATCAAGTACCCGCACAATGTTACTAAAGCCACTGGCATTTTGCTAGCTATGACCCTGATCCGAGCAAAGGGGAACAATGGGTTAGAAGTTAAAGCTGAAGCTCTCATCGACCCATGCTCCCAAGTCTCACTTATCACAGAAAATTTATGTCAGAGATTGCGATTGAAGCCTCGACGTGCGCACATACTTCTCAAGTTCACCGGAGGCTCTCTTGCCACCACCATATGCAAACCGGCTGAGGTTCCATCAAACCTCATTTCACATCATCTAAATCAAGTAAAATTGAAGTACTCGTTATTTGCAAGGTATCCTCTTACATTGCCCCTCCAATGCACACTTCTCAGGGACTTGTTTCATGGAAGGCACCTTAATAAACGGACAACGTAATGAACCTATCACCACCAAATCAAGATTAGTGTGGTACTTATCGCGTTACCGCTCTCCACATCTGCAATGATGTTGATCTTGTCCAGACTTTACAAAAGTTTTGGGTACAAGAAGAAGTAACCAAGGCACCCATGCTTGCGCCTTCGAGCAAACTCACTGTCGTACTGATGAAGGTCGATATGTGCTGAGACTACCATTCAAAAAGTCAGTATCTCTCAATGATATAGATTTTATTCTTTCGTACCGCAAATCTGAGAAGATGTTGCAGAAAATGAAAACTCGTTTCCAAAACGATCTCAAACTCAAAGAAATGTATCATAGCTTTTTGAATGAGTATGAAACCATGGGTCACATGACCAAAGTATCATTTGATACATCTCTACAACGTAACTTTATAGCACATCATGGTATTTGGAAGGAGAAAAGTGCGTCCACTAAATTACGTAAGGTGTTTAAAATTTAAATGTGGTGTATTATTAAATGATCTACTCCAAGTAGGTCCCAATCTGTTGCCCATGCTGACAGATTTGCTCATAGGGTGGAAAAATTATCGTTACGTCTTCGTCGCCGACATAGAGAAGATGTATCGTCAGATACTGATACATCCTGTCGATCGCCATTACCAATGCATATTATGGAGATACGATCCATCTGAGCCGATCTTGGCTTATGAGTTGAATACGGTTAAGCTAACTTGACTATTAAGCAACTAGCCAAAGACCACATGATGGATCATCCATAAGGTGCATCAGTTCTTCATGATGAAATTTAGATGAATGATGATTTATCTGGTGGGCATACAGTTCAAGAGCCTAAGGACAAACAGAATGATTGCACTAAAATTCAACTAAAGGGAGGTTTTCCTTTGGAAAAATGTCAAACTAATAATCCCGCAATTCACCAGGGTATCGTTGATGATTGTCTTGCTCAAAGATCAAAATTATTCGAAAATTTCGAGATGCAAACCTCCCCCATAATTGACGAAACGAGTCATTTTATCTCGCACAGCTAAGCTGTTTGATCCACTTGGATGGTTAGCTCCCATCATTATCCATTCAAAAATATTAATGCAGCTTTTAGGGCAAGAAAAGAAAGGGTGGGATGAAGAAATTTCATTGGAACATCAAAATTTTTGGATGAAATGAGAAATTGAGTTTTTTCAAATAAATTGTAATAAAATCCCACGTTGGAACAGCTACTCGCCTCAAGCATAAATCGTTGAAATTCATGGGTTAGTCGATGCGTCTAAGCTCGCATATGCCGCTTGTTTATAGCTCAGAGTTGTGCATGAAAGTCAAGCTTTCGTAACACTAGTAACTGCCAAGAGTAAGGTAGCCCCATTGAAGCAATTATCCATCCTACGTTTAGAACTCTCAGCTGCCTGCTTGCTAGCCAAACCGGCGAAACATTATCTGAAAACTTCTAAAATTGGTATTACATCTTCGCATTTATGGAGTGATTCCACTGATGCACTTCAGTAGCTTAAAGGTCACCCTTCACGTTGGAAGCCTTTTGTAGCGAACCAATGCTCTAGCATCCACGACGATATGCCTGAAGCTCGATGGCATTACTTAAAATCCAAGGATAATCCCGCTGACAAAGTATCGTGGGGTTGTACAGTTACTCTACTAACCCATAACGATCTATAGTGGAAAGGACCATCTTGGTTACCTCGACCCACAAAATCATGGGTATCGTCCCAAGATGAACCCCTAGAATCAAGAAAATCACCTCCTGAAGAAAACTCTTCAAAACCTGTAGTCCATTTAATCACACCACCTCACTATGAATTTGACTTGATTCATCGTTTTTTGTCCGTCAATAAACTCTTGAGAGTCACCTCGTATTGTCTAAAATTTATAGTGAGCCTTTTAAGTCACATGACTAACAAAAGAAAATGTCACAGTGAAGCAAGGGCCGAGGAAACGCTGGTCTGACTCGGTCGACGAAGACAGTTCATCGCTGCTCGGATTTCGGAATTGGATGACGCGGTCAACGGACCGAGACAATTGGAGGCGCTGTTTGCAGGAAGCGTAGGCCCGAAAGGGGCTGTAGGGCTAAGAAGAAGAAGAAGCAAGGTACCAAAAGGAACACTTTGATGTCTAACGTCGAATCTCGTCTGACAAAAAATCTATCGTCTCAATTTTTTATGGTATCAATCATGAAACCTCGTTTCATTTATTCATCAAAAAACATACAGAACTACTTTAGTTGGCGCTGATTCAGAGCTCACCAAAGATGTTTCAAGGTGCCTTAGAATGGTCCGAAAGGGCAAAAAGCCAACTGTCCATAAGCGGCACTAAATCGCATTTCAACCTTCCAGGCGCCCCTCACTTCGGTAGTTTATGGGAAAGTGTGGTAAAATCCATAAAATACCATATGTACCGAATGATTCGAGATCAAGTTTTGACTTTCATCGAATACTCTGCCTTGCTTTGTCGTATTGAAGTGATCACTCAAAGATGAGATAAGCGATTTAAATCCATTTACTCCAGCTCGTTTTTTGATACAACGATCATCGTATCTTATCCCTGAACCTAACCGATGCAATGATAGGATCCCAGTTAGTAAACGCTGGGAGTTATTAACTCAAATAACCCAAGATCTCGGGGATAGACGGTCAGCTGAGTATCTAACTTCACTTCAAAATTGTACTAAGTGGACTCAAAGGCATGATTATATTCAGGTCAGCGATTTAGTTCGTGTTAAGAGCGATACTGGGAAATGACCTTTAGGAATCGTTAAAAAAGTACATCCTGGCACCAATGGTGTGGTTAGAACTGCTACGATCAAGACCACCGACACCGAGCTTAAGCGCCCTATCGTCAAGCTCATGTTACTGGAACGCGCGGTTTTGAGTACATAATGCACAAATTCAGTAATTATCTATAAACAATTTATGAATTTATCACACTAGCTAAGACATTCGAGAATCAAAACTATCAAATTAATTTATTTTAATATGTAATCATCTTTATGAATTGCAACTATTAGTCCTAACTGTCAAGTTCTGCCTCACCTGTGGAATTTTGGAGCCTTTAATTTTTGTTTTTGTTCATCCTGTGACGGATGAAAGGGGGAAAATGTTCGAGATTTTTGCTTTTCAGTATTATAGTTACTATTAGTGATAAGACATTTTTTATTCCCGCGCCTTTGAATCATTTAAAAGAGAAAAGCCAATCTGCGTGACTCCTCTATGTCAAGACAAGAATAATAGCTGTTTGACGTTTATCTTAGAAGAAATTTCGAATTGATCATTCCTGCACATATCAGTCTTGCTAACATACCGTAACTTTTCAGCACATAATAAACTACATAAAAATACAGTCCACGTTTTTTCATTTGCATTAGTAATGTTTACTTCTTACCTTTTAATCCTAAACAATACTTCATATCAAATATATTACAAAAAGACGTTTCTTATGCGTCAATCTTACAATAAAAATGTTTAAAGTTACTGAAAAACTATTTATTTATAATTTTGTTATAAGAGTAGTTTTTAAGGGTAGTAACTTTGTAAGATACTTTTAATGGATTTCTACAAGGATAAGGAAATGAATATTTGACATATTTATATATAATCACAGCTTATAAAATATTTAACAAGTTGAGTAAGCAGGAGAGTGCTCCTACCAGAAGGTCTTTGTAAACAACCTAGGGTTAGAAATAAGTTTTCTAATGGCGTGAATCGATAATTTGAATTATTCGTCCAATACTTGGATATGAAATCGTTCAAATTTATGCAAAAGATGCACAGTTTCTTTCATAAGCACAGTGCAGCCGCCATTTTGACCTAGCTTAACTGATTTTTCTGAATGCTCGGCCGATTGAACATATTCAAGTTAATCACTATTCCTTAAATTTTCATGAAAATTGAAAGAAAATAAAAATGCCTAAGTCAATTTAAATATATATAGGGCTTTCCAATAAGAGGTGTTATTTTGAATAGATCTTCTGATTTAACACCTTGCGACTTCTGCCCTTAGGGTCACGTGAAAAAGAAGGCCTACGCCAACCGCCCAGCGTAGATTCAAGACCTTAAAGATAAATTCGTGAGGCAATCGAGAACATAGGGCAGCCACTTTGCGATTTGGTTATGGAAAATTTCATGAAGAGGATATGGTCCTGTAATCGTGTCGTAGTAGTTATTTGCCTGATGTTAATTTTTCCTATTAACGGCATATCTTCTTCTTTATAATGAACTAAACATCCGATCCTTTAATTAAAAAAAAATGCATTATTCTTTTAATATCAAAATAACACCTCTTATTGGAAAACCCTATATCAACCATAAACACGTGTTATTGTTGTTGTAATTCCATACAATTGAAATGGCTATAACTCACTTGATTATGATTCGATTTCAATCAAATTTTGTATACGTATATAACTTATATCAGTCTATATAACTGCAAAGTTTCAAGAAGTTTAAAGGTACCGTTTTGATTTTATGGGCAAAAATGTAAAATCTACAAATCATACTATTATTAGCAAAGTTGAGTGAATTTCGATTTCTAGGGTATTTGTTGCCCTTGTACTCATAAAGACCCATGTTCGTGATAATTTTCAGATTTTTCGGCTGAAAGGTGTCCAATCGCGAGGGGGGGGGGACACAAATTTTTGGTACATTTTGCCTTCCCCTGGACCCCCTAATTCATAAAATGATTTTTTTATTTCAGATTCTAAAAGTTCTAATTAAGACCTTTCATTTGATATCCCACTCGACAACCTTTGATTTAAAAAATTTTTTAAGGGCCAATTTGCTTTTAGGGGGGACCCCCCTTAAAATTTTTTTAAATTTTTGTTAAGATCTTTACTTTGGAGAAACCATTACTTCTGACCTTTTCACAAAGTTTGAACATTCTAGCTTCTATAGTTTCTGAGGAAATCAGCTGTGACGCACGGACAGACGGACGGACGGATAGACGGACAGACAGATCGCGAAACTAGTAGGTCTTGGTAAAAAAAATTTTTACAAAGACCTAAAAACGTAGTTTTCCACGTGGAAAAGTGGTAGTCACATTTATATGAATTTTAGAATAGAGGGAGGTTTTAAGGGTAGTAGCTTTGTAAAATACTTTTAATGGATTTCTACAAGGAAAAAGCAATGAATATTTGACATATTTACATATAAAATCACAGTTTATAAAATATAAAAAACGTAGTTTTCCACGTGGAAAAGTGGCAGTCACATTTATATAAATTTTAGAATAAAGGGAGGGTAGGATTAGCTGTAATAAATTTCGAAATGTCCGTGTAGGACACGGGTGCCGATGGTCTGGCACAAGTGTCAGCGAGCTAAAACAACACCGAGCTCAGCTAACTAGCTTCGCTTAACGACCGCGTACGCGTGCTTGACGACTAGCATTTGCGGGATCATATGAGGCGGGATCATATGAGGCGGGTTCTTGTCGAGCCACGAAGCTACACTACAAAATACTTATCACGCGTACTCTACTCTACAAGACGCACCGATCAATTTTTATTGTCTTTAGAAAAGTTCTATTAGGTGTCAATTAATCTACTCTACAGAAATTCAATATTGTTTTGCCTCGTTAAAGTTAGCGGACATGGAGGCTTGAGACAAACGCAAACATTACACAAAAAGCAACCGTTACTTTCACCGAAGAAGGTCGTTGCATTACAAGGGGAATGTCAAACCTAAAGATGTTAAAGTGGCTGAAGTGAACCACTCATCTCTGCCTAAAGGATGGAAACTTGACGGATGCAGTTTACTTTACACTAGTAAAACAACAAACTAAGCAGTTTCGATGGGGTGACCACCTTATCTCTTCTGGAGCAGCCACTCCTGACCACCACGGGGCTGCTCGACTGCTTATGTTTATTACATAGCTTGATTGCAAATTTTCAGAAAAATCAATATTGGTTGAAACATTTTCCAGGTTATAGCCTATTCATTTGTTGTTTGCTCCAAGCATTGACTTTTATATAATATCATTCCTATAGTTTTTGCCTCTAAAGTTAAAAATTATTTCGGGACTGCGATTTGCTAATATAAAAGTTCGTCCAACAATCTCCAATTAGAAAAAAAAATCGCTTTTGGCATAGGTATATTACTTCAATTTTGAAGTCTTTTCTAGTAAACTTTCCAAAATTATTTATTAACGCTTTTTCTTAAAGTTTTCTAAAGTCTTTACTTTATTACTAGAATGAAATATTAGCAGAGAGCATTTGTTAGACCTATTTTGAGTTTGAAAGTAAAATTGGGTCTAGCGTACGCTCCGCACTAAAAGCTTTATCATCTTAGTCAATATTGAGCTTTATTAGTTAACAATTCCTGGTACAATGATGAGATCAAGATTTATATGAGTGGATAACAAGTTATTCATATTACGTGTTCAATTTGATATCAAGGTAATACATACAAAATACCAATTGTTGCAAACATCTGTGATAACATTTAGAAGAACAAATATTGTTCATTTGAATGCAAAATACTTTCAGTGCCATAGTTTTTCCAAACGTGTTGACTACAGACATAAAAAGATAGTTAGAAATACAGTTCTGCAACCTTAAACACGAAAAAATAATCGATTGATTAATTGTACGCATCACTGAATTACCAATAAGCAATTTCATCAAACAACATATTACACAGGGCACCCATACTTGTATTTAATTCAACCTAACCAATTAATCAGCTAAATAACCTAAAGAAAGCAAAAACACTGACATGGGACGGGAATGTGCGACGAAACGAAAGACTTAGGCGAGTAACCCGGAAAAAGGTGTTTGGTCCCGACTTGTTGCAAGGCATGGCAAATTTCGCTTTCTTGTGAACATATTTACTTTCGATTCAAACAGGATGATTAAGATATAAGTAGGGTATTTTACCAGAAACCATTTTTTGGTTGTGTAAAGTACGAATTTTCAGTGCATTCATTTCATACGAAAAAGGTGTTTAAACGCAGTTCGGGAATTTTTCAATTTCTGCTTTAATCCATTGTTATGATAAATATCTGAAATATCCCCTGAATTGGACAATAACCTTCTCAAATACTAACATTGCTCATATTCTGATTTTTAATGCCATAATGAAAGCCAAATATGTAATCACGCATTAGCAGCGATTAACAACCACCGTTGATTTCTCGGAAGAAACTCAACGCATAAATTAACCGTTTCACTACATTCTTGCCAATCGTATCCTCTCCTCTACTACCAATTAAAACAAACTGACATTCGAACTCATATATATCTTGAAATTCCTCGGCCCAACACTTACATTCTTGCCCAGCCGCTAATTAACAAGTTTTCAGTTCTTTTTCATTGTTTCCTCTCTAATTCTCGTCCACGATGTTATCGGTTCGTTTTCAAAGTTAACGAATCGTCCAACAATTGAATGTACTCGTACGAGCACGGTGGAACCATTAAGGTAGAGTGGTAGAGCTACCGTGCAACAAGCAACGGTAGCACACTTTTTGCTATCGAACCTTCATATATTATGGTATTTTTGAGAAGATTGGAGTATCTGTGGATGGTTTGGTACAGAGTGCGGCGTACAGTAGCAGATTGTTCCGAGTAATGTTGTTTTGATAGCCGCACTCATGGTATGAAGGGACCTACGCCAACACTTCAGGTGTTGACCGTGCACTCCAGGTACCGGCCGGCCCAATCGACGGGTGCTGTCTTAAGCTATAAAGTGCGGTGGTCATTGTTTATCGTTAATCGCGATAGGTGTTCGCTTTCTTGGACAACAGATGGTTTATTGGTGATAACATTCTGATATGACTATGTAAATGACAATTAAGTTGGACAGTCAGCATGAATTATGGCGACAGCATATGGAGAACGTGTTGACTGAATTTCTTTGGTGGCTGTTATAGCAAGGTCATTAATTCATTTACTAGTTTCATAATAAAGTTTAAAAAAAATCAAATTTTTCAGTTTATGATACGCTTATTGTATCTACCGTTAATCAGTGATACAAAAGAATAAATGAATTCTCTGATCAAATTAATACGTTTGCTTCCTTGTGAAAAAGTGTTGGTAGCTCTGCTATTCAGACATAATAATAGGATACATGTTATTCAAAGAGCAGAAAACAAAGTAGATAGTAAAATTTATGGTGAAATGATGAAAACTTTTAAAAACGCTTTGCATATGCAAAATCTACAAGAAAATGAAATTTTAACGATGCGTCATAATGAACGGTGTTTTGTTTTTTTAATTTATGTTTTAGGGCTAGAAGATCAATATGAATATCTAAACTCTTCCACTGTTTTATTTACTTGATGTTGTTTTAACCAGATAAATATTTTGTCGAATCCAAAGAGCGCTATCGATATCAGACATAAAATCCAAACCCGATAAGCACTATAAATATCAGACATAAAAATATTCGTATACCTTATCGTTTTATGGTATACAGAATATGAGTTTTGAATTAAATACGTGAAGCAGAGTTTGTACCAAAAAAGTATTTGATTCTTCTAGGACTTGTATTCAATATGCTTGAATTAATTTAACAAGTTATTGTTATCCTTATAGTCTATTTACTTTCTTGGTTGTTGCGTTTCATTGAGCATTGAGCTACTTGCAGGTATTATATGCTTGGGTATTCATCGATCCACACAAGAGTAATGAGTGTCAGAACTAGAAGGGAATGACTTTTAGGAAATGGAAATCCAAAATTAAATTCATCAAGGGCAAAACGATCAATCAAAGTATAAAAATTAGTGGGTTCTCAAAAATTTTAAATGCAGAAAAAATAATGCAATAAAAATTCAATAAGAAGTAAAAGATCTTCAGTTTTCCATATAGGAAGCTCGTCACAAAGGACTTCCTGTTCTGATAAGCACTGTCTAATTCTCAGACAATGACTTCCTCAATCAATAGAAGACACTCAAAAACCGATTATTGCATCTGTTCGTAGCTTCCCCTAAAAAAATCCGTGTTTCGCCAGTTTCAAACAAGATGATCTCTGTTCTCAAGGCAAGTTACTTTGACCAACTAGATGAATGATAATCTTGATACTAGATATATATTTTGTGGACTTCTTGTTAGCACACCAGCCCCTCTCTGGCCTTTGCTTCCTACAAATAGTGCCTCCAACTGTCTCGGTGCATCGACCGCGTCCTCCGATTCCAAAATCCGTGCGAAATCGTCAACCTATTCAAACCAGCGTTTCTTCGGTTTCCCCACTGGCCGCCGGCCTTCAGTTCTCCCAACGAATATCTTTTTGGGTATCCGTTGTTCGTCCATACGATTCATGTGTCCAGCCCATTGCAGCTTCCATAGTCTTACAATCGTTTAGACCTCCGGTTCGTCAAAAATTTCATACAGCTCATGGTTGCATCGAATTCACAATTGGTCCCCGTCTAGCTTCGCTCCGATTATTCGCCTCAGGACCCGTCGCTCAAAGGCGTTCAATATATTTGCGGATGCTTGGGTTGGGGTCCATGTTTCACACCCATAGCATAACACAGATCTTATCACAGATTTGTATTCTTGGAGCTTTGCTCTCCTGTGTATGCAGCTGGTCTTCAAAATCGTCAATACTGAATAAAATATTTTATTCGCGAGCTGTATTCTTCGAAATATTTCGTCTCTTTCATTGCCCGTTTTCGTTATTTTGGCTCCTAAATACACAAATTTGCTAATATTTTCGATACTGTATTCGACAAGTATGATATTTTGTGCCTATTAACACTGATTTGTAGCCCTATTAGTTTTGCTTCGCTGTCAAGTTTCAGCAAAAGTTCTTTGGCAGTTGTAAATGACCGTGACAAAATGTTGATGTCGTTCACATAGGCTACTAGTTGGCTCGATTTGTACAGTAGTGTACCTCGCGTATCAACAGCTAGCTCCTTTTGACATACTCCAGAGCCAAATTGAATAGTAATGGGGCCAGCCCATCTCGCTGCTTCAGTCCAATATTTGTGTCAAAGGCATCGGCGAGTTGGTTATTGATGCGGACTTGGGAGGTCGTTGACGTTATTATCGTTTTGGTAAAACTGACTAATTTGGCTGGGATGCCAAACCAAAGCATTATTTGGGACAGTATGTTACGATCAATACTGTCGTATACTTGCTTGGAGTCAACGAAAATTTGGTGTACGTCTATGTTGAACTCCCAGCATCTTCCAAGTACCTTCTTGACTTTTAACAATTGGTCTGTTGTTGATCTATCTGCTCTAAACCCACCTTGATACTCTCCAATAATACTGTTGGCGTATGATCCAATTTTATTTTCTAAGATTTTAGGAAATATTTTGTGCGCCGCACAAAGCAGTGAAATGCCTCTGTAATTTTCGCACTGTAGCTTGTCACTTTTTTTTGTGGATAGGGAATATAATTGATTGCCTCCACTCTTTTGGCATATGTTCGTGCTGCCAAATGTATTGGATTACTTTCTGAATAGCTTGATCAACACTTCTGCCACCATATTTGAGGACCTCCACTGGGATCTCATTGATGTCCGGCGCTTTATTATTCTTTTGGGCTTTGATGATGGAACAAACTTCTTTCGGAGTAGGTGATGCCAATGGAAGCACTCCGTAGACATCTATAGGCTCCGATATACTGGAGCTGTGCGGAGGATTATGGAGGTTCTTGAAATATGATGCCCATCTTTCCTTAATCTCGGTTTCATCAGCGATGATATTGCCGATGTCATCACGACAGAGCATGGTTTTGGGCTGATAACCATGTTTCAGGCTTTTCGCTACTTTGTAATGCTTGTTTTGTGTTGTTGCTTGCTAGGCTTGCATCTATATGTTACTTCTCAATTGGTCGTCATAGAATTTCCATTTCTTAATTCTAATTATCTCATTCGCTACTCTTCTGAGATTCTCATAGTGCTCCCTCTTCGTCCTGGTTTTCCTACCTATGCAGTGTTTGTATGCCTGATTCTTTTCATCTAACGCATTCTAGCACTCATCATCGAACCAACCATTCCTCTTGTACCGGGCTTGATGTCCAATTCTCTGTTCTGCCATGGTCCTGATAGCCGCTTTCACTTCCACCCAAAGCTCGTTGCTCGTCTTTAAAGATGTGTCTAATAAGATGGGACCCAGCTAGCTGTTGAGGGTCTCCGTGAAGTTTTTGGCCACAGACGCCGTTTGGAGCTTTTCGATGTAAAATTTTTGTAGCGGGCTGGTCGTTGCTAAATATACCTTTGACATACGACATCGATATGTTAATTTGATCAAGTAATTATCTCAGTTACAATTGGCTCCTTGGTATGTCAAGTATGCTCGAGGCCCAACGTCGTTGGATCAGAACATGAATTACAAGTTAAGACGTAAATGCCGTATACCTTTTCCTTAAATAATAAAAAAATCAAAAATTTGTTTTTTGATAAAGAATATACTTTCTCCTTGAAATTCGAGTGTTAACTAAATCGTTACAAATGAGTATTTTCCTATTTATACTTAAATTACTCCTACTTCCTATGTCATTTTTTAGGGTTTTGTAAAATAATTTTACAAAACCCTTCTAAAATCACGTCCTGTCTGTCCATCTGTCCGTCTGTCTGTCTGTCCGTCCGTCCGTCCGTCCGTCCGTCCGCCCGTGTGTCACAGCAGTTTTTCTCGGAAACTACTTAAGCTAGAAGCATCAAATTTTGTATATAGGTGTAAAGTGGTGATCTCTTCAAAGTTCAACTACTAAAAAATTTTATAAGGTATTTAAGGGGGGTCTCCCCATGTAGGGGAGTGACCCCCCAAAAAAAAATTTCATTGAAGGTAGCCGATATGGGTATCAAATGAAAGGTCTTGAGGAGAACTTTTCAAAACAGGTCTTAGTTTGGCAAAGTTTGCTTCGAGGGGCGCACAGGGAGGGGAAATACACGAAAAATCTGTGTCCCCCCCCCCCTCGCGATTGGACACCTTCCATCCGAAAAATCTGAAAAAAATCAAGAATGTAGGTCTTGATGAGTACAACAACAACAAAAACGTGAGAAGTCGCAATTCACTCAACTTTGTTAGTAATAGTATGATTTATCGATTTTATGTTTTCTTGAATAAAATCTTAACGGTACCCTTAAATTCAATGAAATTCAGTACACAGATGTCTATTTATAAGATTGATCAACCCTGCAAGTTTCATAAAGATTGCATAATATTTAGCGAAGTTATAGCGGTTTGAATTTTCCTGTATTACTATGGAACAATATGCGCTGCATGTATTACTATGGCAACATATGCTATGGAACAACATGCGCTTTTTACCGACTCAAACACTACAGTTTTGCTAGGATTTGCATGAAAATTTCAGGAATGATAGGTGTCATGAATAACTTTGAGAATCAGTTCAGCTAGTGGTATCAGTAATCGTAAAACAAAATAGTGGCTGTTTTAAATGCGGAGATTGAATAACTTTGAGTTATTTTTTCCCAACTTCAACGTTTAAGGTGCATGCTTTGAACACTTGATTCAATTTAATGAATGACTGAAGCTGAGTACCTACAATTAATGCTCATAAGTGAAACAAGTCAAGGAGGCGGGAGGGAGCTTCTAACAAAAGGGCTTTGTAACAACTCTAGGATTCGAAAAAATTGGCTATTAATCGATGATAACAGTACAGGAGAGTGGCCCCTGAAAAAAAATTCATCAAACGTAGCCGATATGAGTATGAAATGATAGCTTTCATGGGAGCTTTTCAAAACAGTTCTTAAACTGTCAGTTTTTGCTTCAGTGGGGGCACAGGGGGGAAATACATGAAAAATGTGTTTCCTCCCTCGCGAATGGACATCTGAAATAATTATCAAGGGAGATATTTATGAGTAGAACAATAACAAAAACCTCAGAAGTCGAAATTCTTTCAACTTTGTTAATAATAGTATGATCTTCGAATTTCATAGTTTCTCCAATAAAATCGTCATTGACATGCTTCTTGACTTTATTCAATCTGGTGACTGCATTTTGAAAATTGAATACAAAACCCTTCTGACATGAGCGTAGGTCTGTTTACCCAACTTGTTTCTTATATTTATTGCCATGTAATAAAACACTAACGTTGCACAATTATCAAATCTCTTTGGTCTGCCGACAATTTCATGATCCTCTCTAAATATATAATAATCCTTAAAGTACATCTGGCATTTTATTACTTACGACTATTTCACACCCGTCCTTTGAAATTATAAAGTAATGAAAAAGGTTTCGTAATTACGATAGCATACGCAACAGAGTATGTAACTATTGAATATTGCACAATTAATAATTCTCCGACAATTTGTTTATCCTCTATAAACATACAGTAATCCTTAAAATACATCTGGCATCTTAATTACTTACAACTATTTCACACCCGTCCTTTAAAATCCTTTGGATTGACGATAAAGTAATAAGGGAAAAAGGAAAATGCTCTATAGATAATATCCTATGGTCAAATACATATGATGTACATATGTAACTCATGATCGATCTGGTTTTGCATGTTGCCATCTGGTGATACCCAGGTTATTTTATGAATGCGTCGATGTGGGAAGCAAGTCGAACGTATGACTAGATTTCTGCGACGTGCAAAGTCAATCAGGCGCTAGTCGTTGTCATTTGTTTCATTGTGGAGGCTATACCCTCCAGTCGTTCCCCGATGAGATAGCTCACTGCCAACGTTAGCGTTGAAATCATCCAGAATTATTTTTGTGTCATTTGTGGGCAATGAGTCGACCAGTCTTTCCAGGTGATTGTAAAACATTTCCTTCGTTTCTTCGATCGGGGCGTGAACATTTATCAGCCAGATTTTGAAGAATTTCGCTTTTATATGGATCGCACACAATCGTTCATTTATTGCGTTGAAATTAATAATGTGCGATTTGAACTCCCTATCCACAATGAAGGCCATTCCGAATTCTCTTTTTCCAGTAGGCTTCCCACTTTTGAATATTGTGTGTGATTTCATGTCTTGGCAGTACAGAAAATGAATTGGACTGAAAACGACATTCAAGACATGAGATCTTTTACTATCTGTTGGAAAAATTTCAATTTTCTGCTTTTCTTCACGAAAACCAAAATCTTAATATTTTTGGGATCAAAAGTATCCAATTGTGAAGAAGTTGGACACAAATGTTTCGTACATTTTTCTTCTTCCTATATATCTCTCAATGCCGATGATAATAGCTTGTTTGAGAAGGTTCTCATCGACAGCAACAACAAAGAAGCCCTACCAAGTAAAAACCTTCTCTGTCAGCAAAAAACTTAGCCTTGAAACGTTTAGCACATTACTTTCGATTTGCTCTTATTTTTCTTTGCCTAGCTGCATCTTCGGGGTCCATAAATCTCCTTGTTAGAAGATAGATAGGGAGGGAAAGGGACCACTAGTGCCACTGCAAATTTTCTCGCAAATCACATAAGCTAGAAATATGAAATTAGGTCAGTAAGTCAAAAGTGCTGCCCTCTTAAAAGTTTCAGTACAAAATTTTCTTTATAAGGTTCCCCATATAGGGGAGTGAATTTTTTTATGGAAGGTAGCCAATATGGGTATCAAATGAAAGATCGTAATGAAAAATTTTCAAAACTGATTTTAAACAGACAATTTTCACTTCAAGGGGTGCGGGACATGTACGAAAAATGTGTGTCTCCCTCTTTGATTCAAAAAATCAGAAGAAAATCAAGACAGTATACTTGCATAAGTGCGAGGCTGGCTAATGCCTTTGAAGTTCAAATTCGATCAACTTTGCTGATAATAGTACATCTTATGAATTTTACGGTTTTGTAAATAAAACAAAAGATAACTATCAAATTCCACAAAACCTTGTACTTAAGTTACTTGATACTAAATGCATGTTACCTAAAAATTTGATATAGATCGAGTTTTAAAAACAAAGCTACAGTCGATTGAAAATTTATCCATTACAACAATAATAACTATTGATTTTGTAGAGATACGCGTTTGCAAAACACGCAGACACCACAGATATGTTGAACTTTTGATGAAAATTTCGGAAATGTTTTGTAACATTAACATGTCTCTATGATTACCCGAACAATGAGGTCAGTATACCGAAAATAAAATGGCGGCGAATCAAAATACATCATAACTGTTTATTAGTTTCCCAAACTCACAGGCACGTGGCCAGGATTATCTTTCGGTAGGGGCTACCTCTACAGAAAATTTTAGAGAGTGGAAATCTGATCCATTAGACCAATTTTTTTACTATATCCTGTGGTCTAAAACTATGAAAATATTATTTTCTTTATAGCCTTTACTTCTACACCTCTGTAGCCCCTCACAGAAAATATTATAGGAGTAGAGTATACAATTTTTTATTAATTTTTTCTAACAAAGCAAGGTTTTTAAAAATCATGTTTTCATTTGCTGAAATTGTGTATATAAAAGTACAACAACTGACTAAAATTAAAGAAAATACTAATCAACCAATTTTTTGCCAAATTTATTTCCATCATTAAAGCTACATCATAAGCTTTTACTGAAGTTAAAAACTGAAAAGGAAATTGTAACCACTCTGTAAATACGAACTGGCAGCAAATCGCCAAATTAATTTCAAAATATCAAACTCTTTCTACCGCTGTCTCATTTAAGTTTTATCCGTGTTCAACTGGACCAAAGTGTGATAAATTCATTTTAAAACTACTGGATAGATATTGAAAGTGTTTATGTTAGTGATAAACTAAACATTTTACGATTTTTATTTTTTTCTATGTATATTTATTATTTTCTAAGATTTTTATTATTACGTGATAACAAATCTTACTTATTACTCACAAATTAAATATCCCTTTTCAACGTCTTCGTTCTGTAATTACTTACAGTAACAGCCACCTTTTCTTCTCGGCTCCCATTCGGTCAATATTTATATGATGATGGATAGATATCATGGCTAGAGCATTGAGTCGTTGATCGGTCATTAAACTTCTAGACACACTTTTCACTCTTTTCATGGTCGAAAACGACATTTCTATGCTGCATGTGGTAACTGTTAGCATAGCCAACACAGCCAAAAGGGAATGGATTGAACGGTAATAAGTTTTATCACATTGCCCAAACACTTTTAAGACCTCGTTATCTTTCTTCATTGTTGATGTAACATCACACCACATTGCATATTCAGCTTTAACAGCATCAGGTGGAGTGTCACTTTCAAATTATATTGAAAGTTTTTCCAAATGGCTTATTTTCTCCATACTTACGAGTATAAATCCAGATAGAAAAATTTGGTCGCTGGCAAAGATGTCTTCATTCAGTTGAACATTTCTGTTATATTCTGCAAAAGTGAGTCCAAGCATTCTAAAAATATGGTTATTCTAAAACAATCCTCAGCGAAGTTAGTCCCTGGGTTTGCCCGATGCTTTTACTTTGAGTTAAGCCTAGAAATTTTTAAATCACAATGAAATATTTCTTCAGATACTGACTTTGCTGAACCAAACATTTATTTAAATATTTTGCTTGCATTTTTTCACAGAACTTCCAAAGAGTTGACTAATATCTTGGCATAGTTCGTTGCGTCTGCCATATCTAAGCCTTTCCTCTGAAGAAAAACTGATAGGGGCAAAGAAAAACTGAATAGTTTTGCGCAAACAAACACACTGACAAGGAGGTCACTTTTTTCAATTGCAGCTAAGAATGTTGAAGCTGAAGAAAATACTTTTACTGGCTCTTCAAAGACTTCCTCTAAGCTAGCCACTTTTGGCTGAAATAGCTCAAGAAATGTTAGAAGTCTCACATAATCTGTCAACCTTCTCTTCTTGGACGCTAGTACAAGCTCACTTATATATTTTTTCTGCAAAATATTATAGCAGAAGAACTGTTCAAAAAAAGATTAGTTTTTTTTCAGAAATTTTTCCAAGACTATTTCTGACAGAGTAGTTAGAAAATGTATTGCTCAACACAAGGTTCAACCTATGGCTAGCCCAATGAAAGTACCTTGCCTTTATGCACTTTTCTCGCATTTGTGTTTGAACTCCAATTAAATGACCAGCCATTGTAGGAGCTCAATTATAGCCTTGTCCTATACACTTATTGATATCCAGTTTCAACAAAAAGCATTTCTTTGAAATAACTTTCGCAAAATTTTCTGTTGATTGGTCATAAATCGGCAAAAATCCTACAAAGTTTTCTCATACTACTTAACGTCTTCTTGTATTTCAACATACCGAATGCATGATAAAATTTGCTTCGTTGCTGAAACATCCATTGTTACATCAGATAGTATGGAAAAGCAATCGGAATCATTGATTCTACAAACTATCTCTTCCATCCCTAAGCTTGAACAGATTGGAATAATCTCATTCTGTATCTCCGGACTTATGTATGTAGCGTTCTTGCCGCGATTAATGATATGCTTTTTTTCGATTTTCGTCTCCTGAACATGCTCTAAACCTTAATAGTGCACAAAATTTTCCGTCTTTACGGTCAGGTTTTCTAAGGAGAGGGTTCCACTGTCCTTATCTCCTCTGAGTGCCAGCGCTTGTTCGGCGCAAAAAAGTATAGTTCAATGATGGAATTCAGTGCTTTTTTCTTCCATGCTTCTATTTCCTTCCTTTTCTCTACTCCGTTACTTGTTTATCTGCAAGTAAACGTCATTTTCTTTTCTTGAAACTATCCTCATAAAATTTTCTGTAAATATAACACATCTTTTGTGATACTCAATGGTTGCACGTTTTGAAAATGTTTCTTTGGATATCTTCACAACTGACTAATTTACCAGGAGCTTCGTGAACTCCTTTTCAAACACCTTCACTAAAAAATAACAAGTTGAAGTAGCAGGATCGTGCTCCTGCCAGAAGGGTATTGTAAAACAATTAGTAAATCAAACAATATATTCTGCATATCAAAACTTGACTAATATACAGATTCCATAAATTGAGTTGGAAGAATTATTATGGTTATTATATTTTTATATTCGCCGCCATTTTGTCTCAAGTGTTCTGACCCCCTCGTTTAATTAGTCATGATAAAACATCAATATTACAAACCATTTCTAAAATTTTTATCAAAATTCCTACATATTTATAGGGGCTAAGTCCGTTGCAAACGTGTATCTCCCTAGTATCACGTGTTAATGTTGTTGTAATTGTTAAATATTCAATCGGCTGTAACTTAGCTGTTTATTGTTCAATTATTGTGAAATGTACAGGACACATACAATTGCTTTAAAAAAACTTAAATTGTAGCTTTTAGGGAATTTAAGGGTCGCATTTTGATTTTACAGGCAAAAACGTAAAATTTATGAAATGTACTATTATTAACAAAGTTGATCAAATTTCGACTTCTAAGGTATTTATTGCCCTTGTTCTCTTAAAGTCACACATCTGTTATTTTTTTTCAGCTTTTTTGGGTGAAAAGTGTCCAATTGCGAGGGGGTGGGGGACAAAATTTTCGTACATTTCCCTTCCCCTGCACCCCTCAAAGCAAAATTTGTCAGTTTGAAACTTGTTTGGAAAAGTTCTCATCAAGACCTTTCATTTGATACCCATATTGCCTACATGCGATGAAACTTTTTTTTTTCGTGGGCCACTTCCTTATATGGGGAGACCCCTTTGAACACCTTATAAATTTTTTTTTGTGATGAAATTTTAAAGAGGGTGTCACTTTTCACCTACATACCAAATTTTATGTTTCTAGCTTATGTAGTTTACGAGAAAAAGTGGTTTGACACACGGACGGACGGACGGACATACGGACAGACAGGAGGCGATTTTAGTAGGGTATTGTAAAATAATTTTACAATACTCTAAAAAGCATGGCTTACAACAAACTGTATCTTCTTTTTTTAGCATAAGCCAAGAAAGGAAACCCAGATTCAGGATCCATAGTCCATTTTTCTTGGAATCTTCTGTTTTAATTTCGTATGATAGCTATTTTGGACCGCTATTTGCAATCTACTTCAGTACAATAATTATTTGCTTGCAAGATTTTTATTTAGGTACAAATAACTTTTAAAAAACGCTATTACATATACGATTTGATTAAGCTAAATAACACTGAATGGTAATTACCATTATCCGTATTCATTCTTGGGTTCTCAGGTACTTGGATTATCCTTATTGCTTCAATCGCGTCTGATTTTCTAGGACAATCACTGCTCTTAATTACGTTTACATCGATAATATCCATCAAGTGTTCTTGAATTATGAGTTTAGCTATGGCTGACCTCATGTAAATGCGATTCGTGCTTCCCTAATATGTTCGTGGAATCTGACCCCGATCAATCTTTTCGTTTGTCCGATATATATCATAGGACTTCTACATCCGATTTTGTAAATGCCACTCGTCTCTTCCATCATTTTTAAGATCCTTGCCCGACCCCAATATGTTTCGTGCTGCACATCTGCGACTAGAGGACACCATTGCTATTCCGTGATGTTTGAACACTTTCTGGATGTCTTTTGAATACCTGGAATATGTCACAGATATCCGCTTTGGAGCTTCTTTTGTCGGTTTCAATGTTGTTAAATTGTCACTATTTTGTTTTCGAATCTTCTTCTTGATGATTGCTTGGATGCAGTTTTCGTCGTATCCATTTATGCTGGCTGTATTTATAATATTTTTCTTTTCTTTTTTGAATCACTCTGCTGTTAATGGAACTGTCAGTAAGCGGTGAACCATTAAATGGTATGCTGCCATTTTTTGGGGGTAGCTTCGGCTAGAGTCGCTAGCAATTGTACGTTGGGTACTCGAGGGCTTCCGGTAGATGTCGATGCCTTGATTTCTTATAAGTTTCAAATCAAGGAACGGGGGTGCGACCCACTTCTTCTATCTCCATGTTGAACTTTTTCTTCGGGTGGATATTGTTAATTTTCTGGGAGGTATTTTCCAATTCTTCCTTTGTAATTATGATGAAAATATCGTCCGCGTATTGTACACACAATTTTGGCATCAAGCCTTCTTCTTCAATGCTATTTTCAATATGGTCCATAAAAATTTCGCTGATAAGAGGAGATAAAGGTTTGCCCATTGCTGTACCGGACATTGATTTGAAAGATCGTTGCCTGAACATGAAATAATTTTAATTCATGCATAGTTGAGCCAATTTTACGTAGTATTTTGCCTTATCTTTCCATTCACTGGAGTTTTCTATGCTTAATAACCACTTTTCCAGTAAATACAATGGTTCTTAAACTGGAACGTTAAGGAAATGGGCTTTTACGTTAAAAGATGCCAGAATATCTTCGTTGTTCAAATCATCTATTTTTTCCAATTTTTTTATGAGAATTCCCGACTTTTTAATTGACCAATTACTTATTGGTATATTTAGTTCCTTAATTTGGTTGGTTAACAATTTGTTTACGTTGTATGTTGGCAAATTCGTGTCGGCTATAATTTCACGTACCTCCTTGCCATTTTTATGAGTTTTTGGTTGAATACGGATCCGGGGGAGCGATGGATTCGGCATTCTCAAATTTTTACTTGCAACCACTCGTCCACATTCCTTGAGAGTTTTTCCTACTCGTTTTATGGAACCCTGGGAGCGGATCATTTTGCAGTTCCATATGATTTCCATTCGATAAGGTGTTTAATATGATTTCATCGGGCTTATGCTCGTTCATTATTACCACAGCGTTGCTTTTATCAGCTTCTAGATAGAACACTGGTCATTATTTTAACTACGTTATGTTTTTGTTTATGTGTATTTTGTTCATTTTTTTCCTAATACCTAGGTGCTTTATTCCCGCTTCAAAATCAATGATAATATTTTCTAAAGGGTTTATTAGTTTGACTGCATAATTCAATTTTTTATGCAGTACGTTTATTTCTTGTTGAGTGAATGACGTTGTTTTATTATTTATTATATAATTCTTGATGAATTGCGGTCTTCTTGGTGTAGGAACAATTTTTCGTTTACTCAGGTTATTTAATTTATTATCTAAGAATGCACGTTTTTTGAACTTCTCGCATAGAAATGCCGTGTTGAGCTTTCCGATTCCTATAACTATATCTTCGTTTTGAGTAACCATTAGGTAAGCCAATTTTAAATGCGTGTTATATGCTTTCAGGGTGAAGTGGTCTAATTTTTTTATAAAGATCCTTTACACTTTTTTTTTACTAAATTCTTCTCCACTAGATTTTCCTGTTGATTTATTCTATTGAGATGTGTCTTAATAAAGACTCTATGAGATTTCGGAATCATATTTATTTTCAGGCTAATTTTCATAAACCGTATGTCTTCAGAAATACTTGGGATCAACTTTTCAATTGCAATAATTTATTGTATACTGACTGAGGCTTGAGGGCTCTTTTATATATACATATATAGTCGGTTTTTTCTAATATTATCAAAATTATAATAAAACTAATGACTGAATGAAAAATTAGTTTTATTATAATTTTGATGACATTATAAAAAAAACTGATTATATACAGGGTCTGAATAATAAGTAACCAGACTGACCTCAGGAAATTTTTTATTGGCAAAATATGTACAATTTTTCTTTAGAAATCTTCAAAGTAGTCCCCATTGGAGTCTATAACATGCTGATACTGGATTTTCCAATCCCCAAACGCTCCCTGGAAGTCGGCAACCTCGGTGCTGTCTAGAGCCCTCGTCATAGCACGTTGAACGTTTTCCAGAGTCCCGAACCACGTCCCCTTAAGGTGTCTCTTGATCTTGGAGAACAGAAAGAAGTCCGCTGGTGCCATATCCAGGCTGTAAGGAGGCTGTGGCAACTGCTTGGTGACGAGCAGGCAGGTGTGCGGTGGAGCATTGTCGTGATGGAGGATCCACGAATCGGGAATCTCCGGACGGACTCGGCAAACCCGGGCGGTTAGTTGACGGAGCACCTCTCTGTAGTACTGGCCGTTTACAGTTTGGCCGGGTGGCACAAACTCATTGTGAATAATGCCTTTCACGTCAAAGAAAGCAATGAACTTCACCTTCGATTTGCTCATGCGCGCTTTTTTCGGTCGTGGTGACGCCAGTGTGAGCCACTCAAAACTCTGCCACTTCCTCTCAGGATCGTATTCGAAGACCCACGTCTCGTCTCCTGTGATAACGTGGTTAAAAAACTCTGGTTCGGTTGCTCGATCGTACGCTCCATTTTCACTCCAACGACGTAACTGAACACGCACTCCGCTCTCGCTCGATGCTATCTCTCCAAGCGCTTGGAGACAACTGCTGCAGTCCGGTTCCCTTTATCCAGACCCCCACCACCACTACAGCACCAGATACCGGTTAGCAGACGCTTTGACGGCGCGGGGCAGGCGCAGTCCGGTTACTTATTATACAGTCCCTGTACTTATATGTGTGGAGGTTTCGGTAGAATAACTGAATCCAGAATTTCTCTTTGATACTGACGTCTGATTTTTCTCTTTCTCCTTAATCGAAATACTCCGTATGCCAATTGCATGCACAAGTTTCGTTAAGCCCAACATATTTTTCTTTGCTTGAGTAATGTCCGTCTTCGGTGCCATTCATATGTTTATGTTCGAAAGCAATGGGCCCATATCTGAAAAAATAATAACACCTTAACTCTTGCTAATGCAATTCAATTACTGAAAGCTTTCAACTTTACAAATCAAACTACGTGCAATAAGCACTGACTATTCTATATAACTTATCAAAATTCACTTTTCTCATCAATATTTACTGTTCTAATTTTCTATAATAGCGAAATATGATCATTGTTAAGTGTATAGAAACTGGCTCGGCTGCTCTCATTACTATAATTTAAATTCATGGCCCGTTCTGTGTAATGATGTAAGACACAGTACATAAGGCGACTGAATTTAACACCTACTGTTTCGATTTACAAAATATGTATAATCGACGCAAGTTTAGAGTACCATTTGATATTAACAATATGAAACCAGAAATGGAGAGGCTAGTCCTATTGGTACGGAATATGATCATTTTTGTATCTCGGTGGCTATTTTTAGGGCTTTGTACTAAAATACGAAACCCTATTGCAATCACAACCTTTGTCCGTCCGCCCGTCCGTCCGTCTGTAGGTCACAGCACTTTTTCTCCGAAACTATAGAGGCTACAGCCATGAAACTTTGTGGAAAGGTCAGAAGTGGTGACTTCTTGAAAGTTCAAGGGCGGAAAAATTTTTCAAAGGGGTCAAAGGGGGGTCTCCCCATATAGGGAGGTTACCCCTCAAAAAAAATTTCACCATTGGTAGTTGAGTAGGGTGTCATTGGAAAAGTCTCAATGAGATCTTTTCAAAACAAGTCTTAAAATTGCCTTATGAGTATTGAGGGGGGGAAGGGGAAATGTGCGAACTTTTCGCGTACCCCCCCTCGCGATTGGACACCTTCCATCCGAAAAATCTGAAAAAATCACGAATGTAGGCCTTTATGAGCACAACAACAACAAATACATGGGAAGTCGAAATTCATTCAACTTTGTTAGTAATAGTATGATTTATCGATTTTATGTTTTCTTGAATAAAATCCAAACGGTACCCTTAAATTCAAGTTATCGGCAAAATTGTATACTTAGAATTAACTGTGCTGTTTATGAGTGAATTGATTTAGTTTCAAGTACCTGACAGAGCTTAAAAAACTTTTGATGCTCAAATTAGATACGTATACATTTTTAATTCTTTTTATACGTGTCATGTACTTGAAATATAATTGATATATACATATATATATATATATATATATATATATATATATATATATATATATATATATATATATATTATTATATATATTATATATATATATATATATATATATATATATATATATATATATATATATATATACTCGTATATATATATATATATATATATATATATATATATATATATATATATATAGATATATATATATATATATATATATACTCGTATATATATATATATATATATATATATATATATATATATATATATATATATATATATATATATATATATATATATATAGATATATATATATATATATAGATAGATATATATATATATATATATATATATATATATATATATATATATAGTTCAAATATGATCGAGACAAATGCTCTGACACGTCTATTTATAATCGAAAAAATTTACAGTTTTTTAAGGTACTCCCCCTTACAAGTTACGCATTTTATCCACCTTTCCGGAAGCTTAATGATGCCGATATCAAAGAATTCCTTGGGCAGCTCCGAAAGCCATCTGCGCACGAACTCCTCTACCTCGTCGTCGGTGTTGAAATTTTGACCTCCGAGGGCTTCTTCTAGTGGTCCAAACATGTGGTAGCCGCAGGGTGATAAATCTGGACTGTAGGGTGTACCAGTACCTCCCACCCCAATTCCGATATTGTATCGAGCGTGAGACGTGGGGTATGAGGGCGCGCGTTATCCTGGAGAAGAAACGCACTTCGCGCAATAATGCTCTTCCGTTTCGAGAGATAAGCATGTTTTCCGTGTGTTTCAGAAGGTTAGAGTAGTATGCAGCATTGATGGAATGTTGGGTGCGCAGGAAATTGACGTACGGCACGCCCCACCGGTCCCAGAACACAGTACACAAAACCTTACCCGTTATTTTGCGGTATTGAAGGTGTTTGTATATGAAAGACTCTACACCACCAATGCTGATCCCGAGTTCAGCCAAAATGTCTCGAATCCTACGGTCCTCCAAAATGAGTTGTTTTACATGGCAAATATTGTATGGTGTCGATGGTTTCGCGAAAATTCTTGAATGCTTTGGCCCATTTAAACACAGCAGCCCTACTTAGGAACTCATAACCGTACTGATTTTGCAAACACAGAAAAATTTCCATGTTTGTAACGCCTTCTCACACTAAAAAAAGAATGACATAACGTTGCGCAACGGCGGTCGGCACTAAACGTTCACTCATGGTCGTAGGACGCGCGTGAAACATGCACTCTCAATGAAAACTATGCCACACTGTTTGTGAGGGATCCAGCTATCACATACTCAAGCAACGACCTTCAAAACATACATGCGTGCCATCTACAGCGTTGACCAGAGTTAAACAAACTAATGTACGGAGACTAGCATTCTTTATTATTCCAAAAGAAAAATATCATTGTTATCTGTAGATAAAACACTCTCGTCTCTGGTCTTTTTGAAGAACGATGTAATGCTTGCTTGTCCTCGTTTCATGTTTTTCGGATTTAAAAACAATTGACTGAACTGTTGGTAGACACAGATATACACAATATCTATATACTCGGCCGAGTGTATACTATACAGTCGCCGCTAGTTTTCCCGACCTGCACTGATAACTTCTTGCAGTAACTACTTTTTGGGCCGTGATTCACTGATTTACGAGTCTTTTATGTGAGGCAAAATTACCCCTATCCTCACCGAAGAGCTCCAGTAAAATTTTGCCAGCCACTCATAGGTCATATAAGTGCTAGTGAGTAGCAATTATACATTGCCTCTATCAAAAGTAGAGTGCTTATGGATCCACTTCAATCAAAGATAATTTTTCTGCGAAAACCGGTAATCATCATAGCAGCAGCTTTATCTTGTAAACTCTTCCATCTCTATTCGTTATAAACATGAAGAGAGAGAGAAAGAGAAAGAGAGAGAATGGACACGCAATGATTTAAGAGAGAGAACTGCAGCATTTCACACTTGTATACCGCATTTGTGTATACATATGTCACGTGCATATTAAGTAAAATTTCTTCCCGTACAGCTTGCCAATGCATAGCAAAGTAATAGAAAGTTCAACTGTACATCAATAAAAATAAAAATTTAAGAAATGATGTGAAGCAGAAACTTGAGAAGGCAGGGGAACTTTTTCTGGAGCTGTAGCTTTTGATCACATACTAATATGACATTTATGCGACCTTTTTGTATATTGTATAAATTAATAAATGAAAATAACATTGATTTACGTGTAATAAGCTTCATATTATTATAAGTAAAAATCATACATATAGTATTTTTTGGTTAGTTTCTCACAAAAAAATCATCAAAATTTGGGGGGCTCAAGCGCTACCCCTGGCTACGTGCTTGCGAACTCATTTTATCGAATATATAGTTAATTGAGCTAGGTTTTCATATTCAAAGGACATTGATTTTTTAACAATTTTACAATACCCTTCTGGTAGAAGTACATTTCTGCTACCTTGACTTGTTTATCTTCCAGTACAGTCCATACATAATGGGCTATGCGATTTCATTTTAAACAAATGCAAGCATCTTTTCAATTATAGTCTCTCTTCATTGAAGAGGTCATCACACAGCCTGTCCAATGTTCAATTTTAAATTTTTGTTTTTTTAATTTTCCATCATATTTCCATCAGTGTGTAGAATGAAAGAACTCTCCGTATGAACATACTCCTAGTCAAACACTTCAATGAGCTTCATATTACATTAACATCCGTTGAAAATTATGGCCACTAGAGTACCATAAAAATCTGAAACACTCGCATATTTAAACCACCGCCAGTTTGAAACCTGCACTATGGTGATTACTTAAATAACAAGATCATTATAGATTATACAAATTGAAAATTCTGAAGTTACCCAACAATTTGAAATTTAAGAACTGACCTACAATTTCTTTTATTGTTCACTATGCGCTTACTGTCTTTACCCTGCTACCAAGCTTCATCAACATTGTTAATAGGGGTACTGGTTAATTCGTGCGGTTTTCTAACAGATAGCGTAACTTGATTTTTATTCCAGTGATTCACCTTTCCAAATATGTGTTGGACAGCTACTGTCATATAGTTTCAGAATCAGTATGTGTCATTTAGCTGAAGCGTAAACAACAACACTTTTTTTGCTCTGAAAACGCCGAATCTTGTGCCGAATAAAGTGTTTTTGTGGGGAGTACTTCTTCATTGAAGAAAAAGGTTGCCGAAAGTCATCGTATTTTGGTGGAAGTGTATGGTGTGCATGCTCTAGCTGAGTGTATGTGCCAGAAGTGGTTTGCACGGTTTAAAAGTGGCAATTTTGAGTTGGAGGACGATGAACGGCCCGGACAGCCAAAAAAGTTTGAAGATCACGAATTGGAAACATTGCTGGACCAAGATCCATCCTAAACTTGCAAAATCACATGGCGTCACTCAACAAACCATTTCCGATCGTCTAAAAGCAATTTTTCACAATAAAGCTTCAATTTTCGAAAAAAAACCGCACGCATTGACCTGTACCCCTATTAACAATCTTTGGTCATAAATGCAGTAACAAATTTTTGCCCGTTTTCCCAACTCTGAGTAGCCGCTAATATTTGTTGGACGATGCAGCTTTAAGCTTTTCATTGTGGGCTTCATTATACACTTTGTTGAACCTCTGCGTTATTTTTGCCAGAACCACAGTTACGCTTTGGTAGATTTTCGCCTAAAATGGGCGTCACTTAGTTTTCGCTTGGCCGTTTTGGCTGGTTAACGAGTTAAGCTAAGATAGCCGACATGGATATCAGCTGAATGGTCTTGATAAGATTTTTTCAAAACAGATCGGAAACTGCTGTTTTGTTTCGATGGGTGCAAGAAGAGGGGAGGTGTATGAAAACGATGTGTCCCAACCCCACGCGATTGGGCATCTTTGATTTTAAAAATCTGGAAAAGATCATGTCATTTTTCAGTAGTAGTTTCACATATCCCAATAAATACTAATATAGAACTAGCGCTCAAACGTGTCCAATCGTGGCGGTGGAACACAATTTTGTCGTATATTTTTCCTCACCTTCGGCTCCGTGATGCACATATAACTTTTCGTTATGGGTTTTTATTTTCCTAATCAAGGTGTTTGATTTTATTTCAAACTCAACTACATTCAATAAAAAAAGTGCAATGGTCACTTCCTCATTAAGGGGGCTCTTCTACTAAACATTTTAAAATTTTCGATAAGGCTGTAACTTATAAGGGACCACCACTTCTGACCTCCCCACAAAGTTTAGCGTGTTGTGGTTTGTATAGTTTCGGAACAAATTTACTGCAATGCACGGACAGACAGACACATAGAACGCTAAGCAAGTAGGTCTGTCTAAGATGAGTTTTCAAATAACTTCTTCCATAAAGAAACACATTAAGACAGGAAATATCGAACTTTATCGTAAAATAAAAACACCCACTGAAAGAATTGCAATATAGTTTCTGCAACCCATTACATAATACACATATTTAGAGCCTCGCATAATCCACTTTCAAATCGATTATCATAGTATATAGAATCATTCCGTTATTGTTATTAAATTCACACATCATATCTGTCAATAAATCCCAAGTCACGCTTATTGCATTTGATTTAACAATTAGCACCCTAGATAACTTTAAGCGATCCTTATTATAGACCTTTCATCATCCATCACTTCGCAGACGATTCATCCCAACCTGTTCATAGCCAAAGCCTCTTAAAGTGTTACATTTCGCGAATCTTATTAAAAAGCCATACACAATAGATCCATGAATAGGTCACGCATTAATTTCTTCTTACGCGAACGCGCCACCATCTCGAATACAAATATTAATCAGTTTGAAATACACCATTCATTAGATTACCTTAACGGATACAAATGGTTTTGCAAAAATAAAGAAGTTACCACTGAATCCTAAGACTTCTTGGACCAAGCCATTGGCTGTGTACAAACGAGGTATCTGTTTGTCTCTAGCGGTTCTGTGCAAGGTCTTATTGTTAGTGGCAAAGAAAAGTGAAAGAGCGACCAGCGTCCGAAGAACCGGTGCTGGTAAAAGTAAATTGATGGGATTTGCTCCTCACGCTCCGCGGTGCATTCAACAATTGGAGCACTGTGCCCAACCCATGGTGAACTCTGAGGTTGGAGGTAAGTAGGATTTTGTAAGTGATGGATGAGATACAGCAAGAACAATGAAATTCGCGATGCTTAACCGTGGATAAACAGTTAACATGCAGACGATAGTGGCGCGGGCATGCTTTTGATGGTTATTTGTTTAGATAATTGAGTCAATAATATTTCATTGAAAGTGTAAACGTAATGAATAGTGGAGTTTTGCGGAGATTGATAAGACTGTACCATTTAATCAGGAATATATTTGCCCATTGAATTGGCATGCAATTGAACTTTTGGCAGCATATTCATATTCATTCAACCACAGTTAAGTGGTTCGCTAAATATTGATAAATATAAATGTTTTAGTAAACATGTTTTTTGTTTTTGGTGGTTAGGAACCATGTATCTTTCACAAGCCATGTGAAAAATATACAGCTTTTTCATAACTACATATTTCCCGAGTTCAATATGACATGGAAAAGAGTGATTTGAGTCATTGGATCAGCAAGTTAAGGTCTAAGAGAGCATCATCCATCCTCTTTAAATATTGGTCGATCTTTTGAAACTTGGAATATAAAGGCAATTAGTGAAATTTAAATATTTGTTGTTGTACTTATAAAGGATGGCCTCTATGATTTTTTCCCAAGTATTGTGATCAGCATCGTCTATAGCGCGTCAGTCCAAGCTGGGCCTTGGCCCCCAGGATTAACCTCCTCTAATTATCACGCCAGTAAGTCACTCCCGATAAGGATCTGCTCTCAGCTTCTATTTTGTCTTCCTATCGAGTCCTCAGTATTTCCACTGGACGTCTATATGGTGCTATTCCTTGCAATGTTCTATTGGGTAGCCAGTTTTCTTTCATCCTTTCTACATGGCCCGCCGATTGCAATTTACATAACTTCACGCAAGAGGAACCAGGTGGATCGTAAAATAATTCATACAACTCACCGTTGTAACGTAGTCTCCACTCTGTTCCTTGTTTTACTGGGCCGTCAATTTTCCGGAGCACTTTGCGTTCAAATATGTCAACGACCTATTTGGATTCACTCGTCGAGGTCTATATTTTACTTCCATATAACACAACAGGTTTGACTGGTGATTTGTTAAAACGAAGCTTATTTTGTTTGTGCGCAATCCTAGACTAGAATGGGAAGTACGGAGTAACAGGTCTTGTTGTCTACAGGACGTATCATACTTCTTTGCCAGTCCTCTGGCTATTGTTCCTCTAACCTCATTCCGCATATTAGTCTGGACAGAAGGTTACTTAGATGGGGACCCCGCCCGGGAGCAGTTCTACTGGTATTCCATCGATCTCAGGAGCCTTACCTTTTCTGAGATTATTTACCATTGCTCGTACTTCATCTATGGTTGGTTGTAGGACTGGGAACTCTAGTTCTGGTGTGTTCATAGCTTCAGTAATTTCTGAGGGTGCCGGGAGTCAGCTTTGGAAATATTGCAACAGGTTTACCTATGATTGCCTTTTGTGAACTTTTGCAAAGACTTATTTGTGGTTTGAAGCCATCTCTTAGTTTTTCAATAGAGGTATTCGCCAATCTGTCTTCATATAATCTCATGTTTTCGTTTGTCTATTGGATCTTTGCGTTGATGGTCAGTAGTTCCTTCCTTCGGCACACTTTGTTAGCTTATCGTCATAGTGATCTTCTTTGGCTAAAGTTGGTTGCTAGATATAATCTTTGCACGCCTGGCTCCTTTTTAGGGTATTGTAAAATCATTTTACAATCCCCTTTTAGTTTCGCGTCGTGTTTGTCTGTCCGTCCGTCCGTCCGTCCGTCCGTGTGTCACACCACTTTTTTTCGCAAACTACATAAGCTAGAAACATAAGATTTTGTAGGTAGGTGCGAAGTGACGCCCTTTTCAAAATTTCATCACGAGAAGAAATTTAAAAGGTCTTTAAGGGGGTCTCCCCATATAGGAGAGTTGCCCCTGAAAAAAAAGTTTTCATCGCATGTAGGCAATATGGGTCTCAAATGAAAGGTCTTAATGAGAACTTTTCAAAACAGGTCTTAAAATGGCTTAAAATTCTTCGAAGGGTGCAGGGGAAGGAGAAAGGTATGAAAATTTTGTGTCCCCCTCCCCCTTCGCGATTGGACACCTTTGACTCGAAAAATCTGAAAAAAATCACAGAGGTGTAACTTTACAAGTACAAGGGCAACAAATACCTTAGAAGTCGAAATTCGATCAACTTTGTTAATAATAGTACATTTTATAAGTTTTAAGTTTTTGCCTATAAAATCAAAATAGGAACCTTAAATTTCCCAAAAACTACAATTTAAGTTTTTTGAAAGCATTTGTATGTGTTCTGAAAATTTCACAATAATCGAACAATAAACAGCTAAGTTATAGCCGATTGAATATTTAACAATTAAAATAACATTAACACATGATACCAGGGTGAAACACGTTTGCAACGGACCTAGCCACTATAAATAAAGGGTTTTCCAATAAGAGGTGTTATTTTGATATTAAAAGAAAAATACTTTTTTTTAAATAAAAATGATCGAATGTTTTTTTCATTATAAAGAAAAAGATATGCCGTTAATAGTGAAAAATAACATCAGGCAAATGATGACCACGACACGCTTACCGGACCATATCCTTTTCATGAACTTTTCCATAACCAAACCGCAAAGTGGCTGCCCTTTTTCCTCGATAGCCTCACGAATTCTATCTTTCAGGTCTTGAATCGACGTTGGGCTATTGGTACAGACCTTCTCTTTCACGTGGCTCCAAAGGAAGAAGTTGCAAAGTGTTAAACCACAAGATCTATTGAAAATAACACCTTTTGTTGGAAAACCCTATATGTAGGAATTTTAATTAAAAATTTTAGAAAAGGTTTGTATTATTGATGTGTTATCATGACTAATTTAATGACGGGGTCAAAATACTTGAAACAAATTGGTGGCGAATGTAAAAATATAATAGCCCTAATAATTCTTCGAACTCAATTTATGGAATATGTATATTAGTCAAGTTTTAATATGCAGAATATATTGCTTGATTTACTAATTGTTTTACAACACCCTTCTGGTAGGAGCACTCTCCTGCTACTTCAACTTGTTTTAATCGCTTCCTTGTATTCTTCGTCATACCAGTCGTTCCTGCTTTTCTTCGGTCGATACTCCAAGACCTATTTGGCCGTTACCGTATCTCTCACTGTCTTCCACATGTTTTGGATGTCACCACTAGTTTCTCCTGCCTGACGAGATATGTCGATGCGATTTTTCAGCGCTGATCTATGTGTGAACATTACTGAGCTATCATTTAGCTTGTGTATCTGGTACTTTTGGGTAATTGATGTTACTTTTTTACAGCTCTTGGAGAAACGGCTTTGGAGGTTAACCCTTATATGGTAGTAGTCAGATTCGTGAAACAGTGCCACGGGATGGGTCTGTATCGAGAATGCTCCCGTATTTGTATGACAACATGGTCGATCTATTTGAATGTGCAACTGTCTGGAGATGCTCAAGTTCTCTTGTGGATGTCTTAGTGCAGAAAGTGCGTGGAGCTTTTCATGCCCTCAGTGTGAAGCTCCTAGGTCCTCAAAACTGTTGGCTAGACACCTCCTCTGTCAACTTGAAAACCTAGCCTGGAACCAGGTGCCATCAAGTTGCAGGAACGTCCCTCCCAGGTAGAGCGGTAAAAGGAAAAGCAGCACTAGAAAATAGATCTCAGTACCCTTAACGTCTTCAGATGCTCCCTCTTAATGATTAAAATAGTTAGCCTGAACATAATATGCCACCTATGATTTGTTTACTAATTTGAGCATCTTAACGATTAGGCTATCTGTAGAGAAATCCCTTAATTGTTCAACAAGGCCATTGTATGGTCTTAGCCACACTTTTTGGAAGCAAACAATGTATGGCAAGCGTTCTCCAACTTTCCAGACAAGAAGACACAATAGGCAGACTGTGGCTTGCCAATCTTGATCAGGGAAGACTAAAAGCATCCGTGCCTGCTCAAAAGCTTAGCAAAATTAAAGTCAATCTCATCATGACTACATTTGAGCCAGGGCATCTGGTTAGAAATGCGGTGCATAGTCTTACTTCTTTTCGTGTTACTGACCAAAAATTGTAGTCAGTCGCCAAATGAGCATTGACTTTCTTCAAGCGCTGCTGTCTCCCTATCACCTTCATCTTTGTGCAACCAAGTTATACGGTATGCTACTGTAAGCAGAGTAATAGGTATAACGATATGCAGATGCCTTTCTTAGTGTTATGAGGTATTTAACAAAAACTTAAAAAGCAAATATTCTCCGAAACTTCCAAATATCTCTCCCATGACTCAAAGTAGAATGTACTTTGAAATGATTTTCAAAAGGTTCTCGCACGATCAAGATCTCCTAAAGCAAATATAAGCTGAACTCTCACCAGTAAAAGACATGAGGTATCGGTACGTGCAAACGGACTGTACTCAAAAGGTCAGCTAGTCCGGGCATCCTTAGTCTACTAAAAAGGTTGCTGCTTGCAAGCTAGCTAGTTCGGAGAGGAATTTCAATCGCAGGTCTTACGTGAGAAGACTAGGTCCGGATACAATTTATCAGCCACCGATTCAAATGCCGATGCGAAAGGCAGTCTGAAAATCCTCCAATAAAAATTAATTTGTCATGACGTCACGTGAGCCTTTTCGAGCGTTTTTATTGTTTTACAACAACCAAAATCAATCCGGACGTTCCCGATCTCAATACCGGCGCGGTGCTAGAAGTAATCTACTAAGTACCAATAACAAATAACGAATGCAACCGATGGCACCACGTAACTAAACCAAGCAACCTATGCTTCGCGAATTTAAGTGAAACCTCCCTCCGCTTTCACTGCCTACCTACCTCTCATTTTTGTCTCCTCCCGAAAAAATAGCTACTGGAAAGGAAAGAGATGGTTAACTTAACAGTCTATTTTCATGTTTATTGTACATAGTGATAAACTCTCAAAATTTTTTAAATATAAACAGTTTACAGGTTACTTAGTAGATTTTCCTGTCACAAAACCAGAAAGTGGATGGAATATATAGAAATGGGTTAGTTAAAAAGCAATCTTTAAAAATAGGTGAATATAGTCATAATAGCCCTAAAATTAAGTTTGCATCTTCAATTACGTTCAATATTATACTTGTGAAACTAACAAAGCTTACTCCCTAAAAGCTTGTTACAAAGCAAACTTCATGAGCTAAAAATTAGACAGATGTGAATTTCATACTGTTTATATAAATATTTTATTTTTGTTTCAACTGAAAGTAAACATTAATATTGCTCATAAAATCATGATTTCATCTTTAAAAACAAAACTTTTTTGATATATTGAAAATTAATGTAAATTCGTTATTCATTCCAAGTTCGATTATTCTACTCCAGAAAATGTATTATAAATGAATACAGATAAAGAGTGCAGTAAATATGAATATCCCGCGATAAAAACATAGATTGACTTAAAAACAAGGAGACGTAAGAACGTAGTAATTACGTTAAGATCAAGTGACATCTCTAATAGCAAAGTTTCCATCTAACTTGTTTCACATGGCTGAACTCGAAATTAATATAAAAGTCAACCAACTATGCTATATACCATCATTATTATACTGATGCTGGTGCTTCCAAGCTTTTTCTTACATTGAGCCTAACATGATATACTCTGGTTGAATATGTTTTCTACTTTGCCCTACTTTATTACTAGTTATAGATATGCACACGTTTTATCCTACTCAGTGGCAATACACTCCTTAACAATGCCATAAACTCAGCACAATATTTTTTCCGATTTTCCCTATCATATATTTCGAGTATCTCTTCTACAACCATGATATAACTTGATCTTTACTCACATATATAGAAAAGAAAGTTAGATAGCGCTTTTTGCCATTGACAGTTAAGTCAACTTCAGGATGAAACTGTACACCATAAAAACGGTTCTGCTCATTGTATACACCGACAATAATGTTATTTGACAAATATGCACCAATCTTCAATTTTTTGCAGATCCATCACTGTCGTATTCTCTTTAGTGTCCATGAATATATATAACTTCTTGCGCCGTATGGCTCAGTGGCTAGAATAATTTACAATGGACGAGTCAATTCTCGTTAATGGATATTCAAGTACCTAGGAAGTTGAAGCGAAATAATTCCCGACTGTGAGACGTCCCTTGAAGCGTTGACGTTTTTCCTCTCTCCTGATACTGACAGTGACCTGTGTCGGCCCTTAAGGATGGAACAAATAGAGAGACTTTACCCATCAAGAATGAAGGGGAAAGGAGAGGACCAAGTTCACTGAGGTTGATTGTCATTTCCTTTCCAGGACTTCTCAGCTTGACAACCAAAGTCAGAAACAGAGATAAATATATATATTTTTTTTCCTCAAATGGCTTTTATTACGACTTGGGAGTTTCAAAAATTTTTGAAACTTTGAGTTAAAAAATTGCTTAATTCAGACAAGTTGTTAAAATAAGTTATTCTTGGTTTATCTTTTTGACTCATTCTTTTATCTAGTTTCAACCACACTGAGATTTCGGTTCTCTGAGATTCATCAAAGCCAACCAGTATGGGCCATTGATAATGTTTGGATGGGAGTCAGAAGGTACTGTGGTAAATTTTAGTAATTATTTTTCTAATTTCTGACTCAAATAAGTCGCCAATGGGATTTCAAAAGTTTGTCGCCCTTGAGCCGGGAAAAAAGATCACGTACTCCAGGACATAAGCCATTCATTAGTCAGTCTAGTCTCAAAGATTTCTGCAGAAATTGTCAGTTTACCAATTTCGGAACAACTCAAATAGTTCAACTTTGACTTGCGGCTCAAAAATTTGAAGTAGTTTGCTCTCCACTCTATTCACTCAGTTGAGGTTGTCACCTTTGTTGGCAGAAGCACAGTATAATAATAAAAGTACTCGAACATATTTGCTATTCCGTTCAGCCCAAGCTTTTAATGTAGGAAATAATTCCGATGATATTTTTAATTCGCCTGTACGTGAATATTGACTACAAAAAGCTTGGCGAGAAAATTATGATCGAAATTTTGGAAATGCATATGCATTTTAATAAAAGAGAAAACATTAAAAGCTTTCAGTGAACATTTCTCCATATGATCAAACTTCAGAGGCATTTAAAGTTTTCGGGTGCGAAAGGCAAAGGAATAAACAAAATTTTATTTTCTCATGTGATAAGATAAGATTTATTCGTTTAGTGGCATATCTCAGTTGAAAATGAAAATATACTTTCTCTTAAGTTGGAAAAAATATTTTGGGTAACAACAAAAATAAGTTGATATTTTTTAGTGAATACTTGTTTTTAAGAATAATTACATGTATATATTTTTCTAAATGAATTAGATATGAACGATGTACTCAATACCGCATCAGTTACCAAAACCTCTATTTCATTGTTATGTGAAAATGATAACACATGTGTAATCACACTTCGAAGCAAACCATTGCTCACCAGTTTGCACACTCTTGCACGATATTTTCATATGGTTTAGTAAATTTTTCTACCTCACGCTACAAAGTTTTCAAAAATTTGTTCACCCCACTCTTTAAACACGGCAAAGGATCTTATTTATTTTTCAATTCTCTATCTGATACCCTACGCAGGGGGAACTTTTTTCACTTCATTCGATAAATGACGCTGTGGAAGGTAGCACGTGTATGTAGATATGTATGCTCAAAGTTGTTGGAATTGATTTTGCAACTTTATCAATTTGTCTTTGATTTACAGTTCAGGTATTATGCATTATGTTTATTTATCACCAATCAATTCAATGGACTAGCAACACAGTCTATTGAAATGATTGGCGATAAGGAACATAACACGCGCACGTCCCTCCATCCAGATGAAAAGATGCGAGGCAAGACTTGTGAAAAGTCCCATAGAGGAAACGCGCACGTATTCTCACCGACGACGAGTAAATAGATGAATTTTTTTCCCAAGACTCTGTTAAGTTTCATATGAATTTTCTTATGAATGCAAGTAGTACATTCACTACTTTGTGGTTTGCTGGGATATCTCCAATTCTCCCGCGGATGATAATTGAATGAACATTGGGCTTTTTTACATGTAGCGTGAAAAGTACGAAACAAGTTATATGGGCAAAAAGAGAGAGAGGCATAGAGGAAACTTAATGGTTGAAAACACTACAAAATTTTCTTGGGTGCGCCGACGTAATATACGAGTACATACAAATGAATGTCATATATCTTTCGGTCAGGAAAGTTTTCGGGCAGAGCATATTAATCATTTCATATCGAAAATTAAAGGACGTCTCTGGCAACGATGGCGCAGAGTGCAGTAGATACGTGCACAAAAGATGAAACTTTGCCACGTAGCTATAATGCCTTTCTCTCCTTGCTCAATAGCAAGTAGAAATGTAAGAAACGTAAATCTATGGGTGCAATATGCGATGCCTGGATGAACATATATTGCATTATAAGGGATGGGAGAGACTACGAAGAGATAGTCCCATGACCATCGTAATTATACATGGTTAAATAGAAGTGCACACACTGCGATTTTGCAATATTTCTAGCACGTCAATTGTCAAAAGGACTTGCGATTTTTCTTAAAACCAGTTCAAAAGGCATGATAATTTTTGGGTCGTAAATTTTGAGGTTCTCGCGCAGGCGTATGCCGTTTGCTGGCATGCGTGGAAGTAATTAATTTGTTTCATTCGCCTTAGTAACAGTAATGCCACCAATCTTTGTGTAATTGCCTTATCTAATTCCTACTGATTGTCTTGAACAAAACGGAGCATATGTATTCCTAGCAAAGACATACATACCTTCAACTGAGGATTTCAGTTCTGTGCATGCCTAAACACGGGTAGAAACGTTACGAGAATTATTAGACACACATAAACAATGTGTACCGTATACAAAAATATGCTGTCTGAACTATAGGAGCACGTTAAAAATGATAGCATTGGCGTAGAGCAAGTTTAACGCCCCTATTTTTGACGCCATGTGTAAAAAAGTCTCACTGTTAAAATCCATCTCAAAGCTGTACAAAACCTCGAATTTTCGTTGACACCTACACAATTCTTCATACTCGTATACCGCCATATAAATTTGCAAAACAAGTCAATCCACATGCGGTCATGTATATGGTAGTACCTAAGCACTGCTGCAATATGGTTTATATGTTACCTTACTTCAAGTTTGGATTTGAGCCATCTGTTTTCGCATAAAGCTCATGGGAAGGCTTATATTACCGGATTTAATTAGGCTAGTTTGGGGGCCCGGCGCAAGTTCGCGGTGGGTAAGAGCAACTTCATACCAGATTAAGGCTTAAGTATAGGATAAACCGAATAAGTGCAACCCACTTAAATGCAAATAACGCATAAGTACATAGGCTACAAGTGTACCGATTTTCCTCGGCTATTTTTCGTATATTTGCGCCCGAATAAGTGCAAAACGGGTAAGTGCACAAAACATATATAATAAGTGGACATTCTTTTGTGAGTCAATTTTATTTGACTCATTCAATGTTGCCCCGTTTAGTTCATGCATTCAAAAATAATTTTCAGTTTTTATTTAGAAAATCTTTTCAAGGTGAACAGCAATTTCCATTTTCTTAACTCAAAGTAGTCCCCATTGCAATTTCCATTGCAGCACAATATTCCAAGAAGAGTATACAAGTTGATAAACAATTATATCTGCAGCAAAGTGCAGCCGCAGCCGCTTTAGTTGAAGTTGATGTTTGAAATTTTTCCAGAAAAAACGGGCAACTATAACGGTGGCAAGACTTTTTCCATCAATATTTTCTGGGCTTTTACAATCTTTCTAATAAATATTCGTCGTGAACCGTCCACCCACTTGTCTACCCTAGTGTAATATTCTCATTGAAAACTACAGAAAGTTAAATGAAATTTTTACAGACGTCAGAGACTGCTATCGTTCTTATCGTTGAATGAAATTATTTAGCATAAAATATTTCTTTTTGAAACATTAACATACATAAAACAATTAGATTTTCAACTTTTTGAGTTATTTTTCTACACACTGTTGTTTTGTAACAAAACTCTATTTGAAATCGATTGAAGTTGTGAATTCTTTGTTAGTCCCTTGAATGCGCTTAATTGTATCGATATTTGGGTTAGATTTTTCTAAAAGTGTAATTCGTGATAGTGAATTTGCTCCATTCGCTATAATGGGTGTGTGCTTACTTTTTTTTATTTTTCGACTGTTTAAATATTAAAATATCTTAGCTTTTCTGATTTTACTTGATACTACCGAAAGCTTAAACCGATATCCTTTAAAATATCATCAAAAAGAAAACTGATGAATCTTACTATTAAAACAAAAAATCGAAATCTTGGACAAATTAAGTCGCAAATTAGTGAAGGAGCTCTCTATTGATTACGGATGTGACATGTCTACAATCTCCAGATGAAACAGAATGCTGAAAAAAATTCGGAAAATCGCTATAGAAAATAAAAACATTGCAAGGAAGAGGATTCGTAGTCGGCATCATGAGGTTATAGACAAAGCAATATTGATATGGTTTCAACAATTACAATTAATGAATGCGGTTATTTTTGGGCCAATGCTTGTTCCAGAAGCATCAAAAATGGCAATTAAGATCAGGGCTCGCAAAAATCCGATATTTATAATAAATATAAAAAAACCTGATATCTTATATATTGGATATATATCACGTTTACGAAAAGTAAACATTTTCCAGTCTATGATTTATTTGAAACCGTCAAAATGGAAAAATAATAAAAATTAGTCTGAATATTTCACTTTTGATTGCTAAGGTAACAAAAACGTGAGTAAACATTTGATTGATTAATTTAAATCAGGGTCAATGGTCAGGCACAGATCTGTAAGGGGTAAAGCATCTCTGACTCCTACTCAAATTGGCTTTCGGAATCTACGCTCAATATTTCTTCTAGCATTTCCATATTTGCATTGGAAATCCAGTCCATATTGTATGAAAGAACCGTACGACAAATTATCTTATGGAATTGGTTGAAAGTCTTGAAGATATGGACTCATTTATGGGCTTTCTCGATTCCTAATCAGTTACGTATCTTCGACGGCACAAGGTCGAAGGTAGAGAATATTCTTCCGAGACCAGCTGTTGATGCTACTGCTGACAGTAATTGTTCATATAGTGGATGAAATCTTTCTTTGCCATCCCATTTGAGCCATCGATTATCGTTTGCGTTCATATTTAGGAGCTTCCACCATTCTAAAGGTGGTCTGTTTAAAATTTTCCCCAAAAATATACATAGGAAACATGGATGATTGTGTCAGCAAAGATGTTACAATAGGCATGAAATCGGGCGGCATTTCAGCAAAAACTTTATTTCTTTGATTATTGCACAAATTCTTGCCCAGAAATCGGTGATCCAACATATTAGCCAAAAAATGAACAGACTCTAATGCCATGTCTCAGCAATACCGAAATCAGTTCTGGAATTCTAATGTTTCATTTTCTAAATCCTTTTCTAGCCGGTGCCATATTTCTACTGCCACCGATATTCATGTTCCATTTCTTTGGGCTCTGTCTAAGGCTCTAGTTATTAGATACAAGCGTGACACGACTTGAATTGCATTGTTCGTGATTTATGCATCATTTACGATTTTGAATATGTTTTTGTCAACTTCATTTTTATTATTTTGTCATATTTGTACCAATATTCCTCGATTTGCTAAGTAAGAGCTAATACAGTCTCTCGTTGTATTCCATCGAACGGTTATGGGCATTACCAACTTTTTCCAACCAGCAGCCTTGTACCAACTTGCGGGCAGATGTTTATTCCTAAAATATTTGGTCACCTTAGTTATGTTTCCAGAAACACCTTTTATTTCCACATCTTGCGCTAGCAGGGTTAGTGTATGCGCACAGTAACCATATTGAATTAAGCTATTACTATCTTTACATTATTAGTGCCTCATTTTTTTGACGTTAGCTGCATTGGCAATAATAAAGCTCTTAACAATCACTTTGAAGTTTTTGTTGAGATTTGTAATTGTATCCGTAGCAATTTCTTTTAAATAATCAGCAGTATGAGGATGGCTTGATGTATCGATAGTATCAACTAGTATCGATTGTCCTTTATGTGTAGTGAGGCTGCAACAAATTATAGGCTCATTGTATACGTTAGACCAACCGTCCAAAGACAAAGATACGGCCTTGCCCTCGATTTCATCTTTTTGTTTTTGTAAGATATCAGCATAACTCTCTTCTAGGAGATGGCCTCCTATTTTGTGGGAGGTTTATAGCCTGGATGAAGTGCCATGATCATTTTTTTAAACTTCAAGTGATCAGCATGCAAAAACTGTGTTTTGGTGGCATAGAAAAAGTTTGCGACCGCCAAATCAATTTTTTTGCTTGGGATTCCGATGTA
The DNA here is from genome assembly GCA_963969285.1 of Odontomyia ornata. Lineage (NCBI taxonomy): Eukaryota > Metazoa > Arthropoda > Insecta > Diptera > Stratiomyidae > Odontomyia > Odontomyia ornata. The sequence continues at coordinate 305,772,316 of OZ017739.1, forward strand.
ACAATTACTTTTTCCAATATATTGAATGATGGCCCGCCAGTCAACAATGCGCGTTTTTTTCCACTGATTCGATTATGGTGTCATTTGATGTTGAGGGGTGGGTATCATGAACAGAATCTGAGGGTGGCACATATGAGCTAGAAGCCCTTGACACTGGACAAACATGTACATGTTTCAACAACCAGACAGGAATGAATTGCAGCTCTTTTTTGCAGTTTTTACATTGGGCCTATTTACCACTGTTCCCCATCTTTCAAATAATGTTAAATTTTCCCCATGCAACATTCGCAGGTTTCGGCATGACTCAAATTGTTTTGAGTACTGTGGAAAAATGAAATGTAGAAAGAAAAACACTTAGGCTAAACGATATGACAACTTGTATTGTTTTCACACTACCTTCAAAATTATCGTTCAATAGGTCAGTTTTCTACTTCAATGAATATCGCGCAGCAGATGAATGCAAAGATCACTGCACTACACCAACTAGATAACGATATCAAAATGAAATACAAAAAGTAGGATTGTAGCATTAACCTTTTAAACTAGTCACGCATTTCTGAAGTATATATTAAATTGACAGTCTGCTTGAGTTAACAATTGTCAAATACTAGTCCGCGTGCACGTAAGCAAAACGAGGAGTCCCCGAACTTCTGATAAGATAGCTGTTCGGAGAAAAATAATCTAAATTTTAGTTTTTCTTCTAGTGTTGCCAAGATGCTAGATAGAAAATATCATTTGATATATACCCGCATAAATACCAAATGATATATATCATGATATATATCCTCTGATATATATCGGTGAACCCTGATTAAAAAGGAGATAACCGGTTTTGAGCCAAGTAAGTTCCATGGAGCTAAATCATCTTCTGATGAAATTGCAGCACAAAGAATATACTGCTAGATATGATCAAGGACTCCGACCCTGGATACATTTTCAACGCAGATGAGTCAGGCCTTTTTTACAAGACCCTTCCTTATGACACTCTATACTGTGGCGGGAAAGTTCAGAAAGATCGTTTAATGTTATTTTTCATAGCAAGTATGTGTTGAGCTAAGAATCATCATTCATGTCATTGGGCGTTCTAAACAACCTCGTTGCTTGCGGGGAAAAACATTCCTTTACCCTATGATTCCAACCGGAAAGCTTTGACGTGACTCGTGACATATGGACCCAAATAATCCAAGTATTTGATGTGGAGACTAACAATAACAATAGAAAAGTAGTCCTTTTTATAGACAACGCTGCATGTCATAAGTTGACAGAAGGAGCTGTACTAAAATGCATTAAAATTGTTTACCTGGCAGCAAATACGACTGCCATTATTCAACCTTTAGATCGGGGAATTATACGGTCCGCAAGGAAATCTTGGCAATTGAAGCAGGCTCATCAAGTCAGAATTTCTGCAAATCATTCGATGTTTTTAAGCGATAAATTTTGTAAAGAAATCTTGGTGGTTGGTGAAGCCCACAAAAATCCAGAACTGTTTTTGCAAGGCTGGATTCTTTCACCAATCATCAGTGGAAGTAACTGAGAGGGAAGAAAAAAATTATTGAATTGCCGATAGCAGAGGCTCAGTTAAATAAATTTTTACCTCGATTGTTATGGGGAACCGGATGAAGATGAACTTCTCAAGGAAATTCGATTCCAAAATGAACATGACTTTGATGATGAAGAGCTAATTGAAGAGGACGCTGTCACAGACAAATTCTTACTAAACCTCAGCACTTGCCTCTGCCATAAGTTCACAAGTTGTACGAAAAAAATGATATAATCACCCGAGCCAAGCTACTATTGGAAACTTTGTAAATAAAACTAAGTTGCAATCATTAATAACACAGATAGTAAACAAATTATGTAAGTCAGGACGATAGCTAAACAAAAAATGCCCGCAATAATGACTCTGCGAAAGCGCGCCTCCGACGGCAAACCATTGAAAAATGCACAAATCGTTGGCGGTACACATATCAATGCACATACTGGAGCTTTAATCGAGACTTTGGTTGAATTACGTGCAACGATTCGATGGGCGGCCTGTAATAAATACTCGACACAGAATTAAGTTGTTGCGGCATTGGCTGAAGCAGATTATCCGATATTCGCATGGCTTGGTGAGAACGAAGGAGATTTTTGGTAGTGCAACGACAAATGTGCAAAAGCTGAAAATTTGCAACCAAATATAATTTTGGATGATGAAGGCGATGCAAGTTAATGTTGAAGAAATATCCAGTTAATGTTGAAGAAATATCCAGTTAATGTTGAAGAAATATCCAGCCATGTTTCAAATGGTTAAAGGCATGGTAGAGGGAAGCATCACTGGCGTACATAGACTGCACCAGCTATCAGACTTTGAGAAATTAACAGTCCCAGTAATGAATGGATTCCGTCAATAAAACAAAATTTGAGAGTTTGTATAGCTGCAAAGAGTCTATTATTGATAGGTGAAAGCGTTCAACAGACGTTATGTTTGGCGGAAAGCAAATAGTCATTTGCGGATATGGTGAAGTTGGAAAAGAATGCGCACAAATATTGGAAGGATTGGGATGCACCATATACATTTCTGAAAGTGACCCTACTTGTGCTATAGGCCAGCATGGATGGTTTTCGTGCGGCAAAACTTAATGACGTTATTCGAAATGTAGACATTGTTGTTATCGCCACCGGTAATAAAAATGTTGTAATTCGTGATCACATGGACAAATCAAGAATGGGTGTAGAATCCACAAGTTCGAGCAGTCGCGGCCAACTTCACCGAAGGGTCTCTTTAACGGGGCGAAAAATCCCATCCAAGGCGACAATGGACCGAATACTGAACGAGGGGCTCTCTTATTTGTTTTGGAACCCGTGTGGGAGTGTCACACTATCGAAAGAGGGAAGGAATCGCTGATAACAATTCTCGAGTTAGCTTCTGCTTTTTTGGAACGCGAGTGCAGGGGCTGTGGCTGTCTCCGAAACGATTACTCCAGAAATTCTTCCAGGAAGAAAAAAAAAACATCGGGCCGACAAGGACAAGCCTCGAGGAATTGGTGGTGAATTTTATCGGAATACAGGCGGCTAGCAGGAGCCGAGCAACGGGACACAATCGAAGCGGAAAAATTACCGGCGGCCCCCGTCGTCGAGTTAATTGAGTTAATGTTAATATAATGATAGAGTTAAGGAATCATAATTTATGTATAATAATTATAGTTGGGCGTTCAGTGAATCAGATTTCTTTTCTTCCAATCAAGAAACCGCAAGAAGTGAAGTGTAAGACTTGGTTTGGGAGTGAATGTGAAAATTTTAAGGCACCCATTTTCTGCGCCAATATTCCGCAAGTGGTGGGGTATATTAAGTATTTTATTTGGTTTCGAATCCCAGCTCCTGGTGAAGGTGATTTCTCGTGAATTAGGAGTTAGGGTAGATAGATTACGGGATTGTCACGGGAGTTTTTTGGGTGGGTTGTCATCCTCTTTTAGGTTGGTACACAGATAAAGGTAGTGACCGTTTCCCGTAAAAATGAAGACTCCAGCGCGGGCCAAGCTCGTCTCGAGGCGTGGGGGACTAATTTACGGGTAGACGAGTGGCGCCCACGCCCGCCTCCGACGGAGCGACCCGGGACCCAAAACGCCTCCGGCCGGAGCCAGCACGTATGGTTGGATAATCTTCTCGGGATGGTTTTACCTCCTAACAATGCTGAAGAATCTTCACAACATGTATCCCTCTCTAAAATTAAGCAATACCTAACCATAATACGGTCATGAAAATGGGATACTCTAACTATCTCTAAGCGAAGGCCCGATAGGGGCTGTAGTGCTAGATAAAGTAGATGAAAGTCTGATGAAATATACGGGTAAAAATGTAGTCCAAAAAAAATATCTCATTTGTTCGCGATTAAAAGAAAAAATACTCTTAAATATAATGCATAAAATCATAACAGTGTTCTTTGTAAGATATGTTTCTATAGAACTTGCATCTGGAAAATTTAAATTCTGTTTTATATTTTTTGTTAAGAATAAAAATACATTTGTTATGAAAATTTTTATTTTCAAATATTTTTCTGATAAAAAAGCTGCAAATTTAGCGAAAGAAACAAAATTACTGCGCGACCCGCATAAGTGCAATAAAGTTTCTGGATTTTTGATGTGCAGTTACCTGGGGTTTTCTATAAATGATATTGACGGTCAATTTTTTTTTTTTATAATTAGATACCTTAATTTTTCATATTTCCTCCCCTATTTAAAACAGGTAAAATTCTATCTTCACAAGATTTATGAAAAATCCTCAAATCGATTTTAATAGCAATAAATTCACTGTGGAAACAAGGTTAATAAAGCTATCATCAAGTTGAATGGTTAATCATGCTGGCTTGTTATAACTGGTATGTAATAATCAAATTTATACGATATGGGCTTCGGTTAAACTTGCCCTCACAGGTGTACGTGCATGTCTAACATCGTTCCAACCATTCACAAATAGAAATAAAGGCCAACTATTACTTTTCATTGTTATTCATTCAACGAAGTTATTACTGAATGGACATGGAAAATTTTTTGAACATTTATCTTCTTCGATCAAAACGTCCGATCGGCGAATTGTGAAAAGGCAACCAAACCATCTATCTTTCGTGCTGGCCTGAACTAGCAACATACTAACGGCAATTTCTTGAACAAGACGATTAACGTCTCGCTAATAGCTCACTTCCACTTGATGAGAACAATCTGATCTAGTTCACTAGCGCCAATTAGCGAAAAGCAAAAGTTTATAGTTTTCCGTGTAAGCTCGACTTTCTTGTTAGTTTATTGCAAACATTTGCAGATGGTTTATCTATTGTAGACCGAATGTTGCACATATGTTTGCCGGCTTGACTGACATGTGAACAATATTGGTAGTCTTAACGTTGTCGGAATCAATGAGGGCGTACGCGTTGTAGAACGCATTGTTAGAAGACATCTACGAGTATGTTATCGGCGTGGACGAGGGAAGAATTTTTATCATTGCCATCAGATGATCACTTCATGGTTTGCACTTCTGGAGCGGCAAATTAAACTCCAGTATTTTAAAATCAGTGTTGACACGGACAAATGTGAGAAACGGCGGAAAGAATCAATTCGATTGATCAAAGAGAGCATTCAACCAATCCAAAGTGACTCAATTAAGGCTCGGAAATGTCGTAGAGTGATTTGTTATTCAGTCATCAATCTGTAGATTTGCATATGTTTCATTTTATAGTTTCTGAGGAAAAGACCTTCCAGGCACAGTCTGCATTGGATTGATAACATCATGTCTGGAATTCTGAAGAAATCGCACGCTTAACCCAAATCTAAAGTGCAAGATATTAGACAAGGGTAAAATTAGATCAGATATTGAATTAATGAAAGTTTCACTGTAATAAATAGTGTTGGAAAGGGCAGACAAAGTTGGAAGATTTGATAAAAATTCTATGAATTATCAAAATGAGAAAGTTATAACCGATTGTGAAATGTACGAACAAGATGAAATAAATTTCGATCTTGGGAATCAACATTGGTTCCACACGAAGAATCCTTTTTGGAACTTAATTTTTATGCCATAATTTTTTTCCATAAAATTTTTATGTCTATTTTTAGTCGTAACTTTTTCCAGCCATATTTTCCAGAGACACAACGTGAACAATTTATTATTCTTAATATTGTATATCAATATTGCATAAATATTTAACATAGTGATTCAACTAATTTTTGATTCAATTCGAAAAAGATATTCACTACAGTCAGGGGTGAACCTTGGGAACAGGGTAATTGTAGGGGGGAAACAATAAACTAACGCGCATCGTTTGTTAATAATTAATTTATTTTGTTCAAAACACAATGACTCGGTTGAGGGTTCGGATGCGACTGATTCTTCTCGATTTCTTCCGTGAACGGTGCTCTTCAATTGGTGTTGCCATGACACTCGACTATCCTGACATTGAATCGTCTCGATTCATTACTCCGTGCTGAAGCCACAATCCACGGTTTCAACTTTTCGCACGTATACACCGAACAGTTGGTTGGTTGGGACGTTCGATTCCCACGTCCTCGATAAGATATCTGTCGTTTTGTAAATCTTCGAAATATTTGGGCTCTAACTTTCGAGATTCTCCCGTAGCAGTAGGTACGTTTCTAGAACGATGAGATCTCCTTCCTTGTAGATAAAATGTTTCTTGTGTTTCGCGTTGAACCTCAATCTCAATTTCTCTCGTTCGGTGCTAATTCGCTCTGCAGCCAATTGTCTTCGGTTAACCATATCGCATTCCCTCGGATCAGTAGTCACTTCATCTGATGTTAGAGCCATAACTAGCCGATTCATAATGTCGTCTCGAAGGCGATAATCGAATATCAACTCGATGAGACTAAACTGAGTCAAAGAGTGACATTACGAATTCAGAGACCACTCAAGATTGCGCAATTGCAAAGCCCAACCCTTATGATCAGTTGGTGCAGTTCTTAGAAATTATAAGATGGACTGATTTGCACGTTCGATTTGGCCATTTGCTTAAGGTGGAAAATTCTCGTGATGTAAAAGCAGTGCCTCGATCGCTAATTATACGCTTAGGTAGACCGAAGTACAACGTCAGATCCATGAATGCGTCGATGACGGGCTTCAATTTCGTAGTTTTGACAGCTCTCAAAATTAAGTACTTACTGAACGAATCACATATTCCAATGATGTGCCAATTACGTCAATGACTGCATGGAAAAGGTTCCAGGTGATCAACGTATAACGTCCAGAATAGAATAGAATTGACCCTCCGGTTTGCTTGCGATTCCTTTACTATAGCAGCACTCTAAGCATGCTGCGATGTACAACTTGATGTATTTTCAGAGATTGTTGAGCAAAAAATCTTACCGAGCTCGATTTATGGTCTTCTCAAGACCAAAGTGGCCCATATCATCGTGGCACTGACTGAAGATGGAACGACGAATTAGAGATCTTGGTCGATCTTACGATATAACAGACCGTTTTTGAGCTGATAATCTGACTTGATCTGTTTAGATCGAGCGGACTCAATATCGCTTCTCAGAACTTCGATTAACTCCTTCAACTTCACGTTTCGTCGTTACAGGGGCACAAGCCAGTCTTCATTTTCTTCCACTCGCATTTTGTTCCCCGATGCTATCTCGGGCTCGTTTGGCCGATCGATGTATTATGCGGAAATTGTACTCCTGTAGCTTCAGAAACGATCGATCGATGTGCGGTAGCAATGGCTTAGATGTTCTTGTGGTGCTAATTGCGGTGCAATCGGTAATTATCTCGAAATACTTACCGAGTAAATAAATGCGAAATCTTTCTAACGACTTGACGATAGCCAAAACTTCAAGCTCATGACCACGGTATCTGCTTTTGGATTCGCTACACTGGCGGCTGTAGTAGAAAACCGGTCTGAAATTGCCACCGTCGTCTCATTGCATGAGGATTCCGGCAAGACCCAGTGTGCTCGCGTTAATGTGAGCTTGATGTTCCTTCAACGGATCCTATGCACTGAGGACGGGATCACAGCAAAGTGCTGATTTCAATTTTTTGAATGCGTCTTTTTGGTCGGTCAACCAACGAAATTGTGGATTGTCCTTCTGCTTCAACAAAAGTGTAAGCAGCCTTGATGTTGGAGAATAATCGCGAATGAATTTGCGGAAAAACCCGCTCGATCCCAGAAATCATCGAATTTCTGTAACGTTGCTTGGTTCCGGAAACTCTCGAATTGCATTAGGCTTTTCAGCTCCTGGTTTTATTCCGTCCTCATCGACTCGATGACCCAAAAACGTGATTTGTTTAGACAAAAACGTGCACTTAGAGGGCCGCAGCGTCATACTGGCATCTCGAAGTATAACCAGGAATTCACGGAGTTTGATTCAACCCTCGGTGATGGTTTTGCTGGGCAGAATTACTTCACCTACGAAGCTAACTGCTCGGTTTCCCATTTGTCGCACCAACTTGGTAATGACACCAAGAAAATGACTCGGTGCATTGCACAGGCTGAAAGGCATCCGATTGAGTACGTATTGGCCCGCATGGGTGACAAATGCAGTGTACTTCCTGCACTCTTCTGCGATTGGTATTTGATAATAGCCGGACGTTAAATTGAGAGTCATGTAAAATAAATTACCAGCGATCGATAATAGCTACCCCTCAATAGTTGGCATGAGAAACAGACGCTTTTCAGTGATAGCATAGAGCTCACGGAAATTAACACAGAGATCGTCCTCACCATTTTGTATGCGAACGAGGACAATTGGTGACGAATATTCTGATGATGATGGACGTATGATACCGTTTTCGAGCAGTTTGTTTGCTCTTTCTTGAAGGTGCTCAAACTTTGCAAACAGTATCCGGTATGGCTAGCGTCAGATAGGTTTTAAGGTCGCTTACCTTATCGTCATCGTTACCGAGTTGCATTGGCCTAACTGAGCAAGTGATTTAAAGATGCATTCTCTATGCATACTGATAAGCTGATACAGTTGGTCCTTTTCTTTGACGGAAGGCGTTGGCTCAAAAGTTGGAGCGTTTTGGAAAATGTTTTTTAATTGACAAGCTTCCGGTTCAATGATCAGTCGTTTGCCCGATGTGCAGAGTAAATCTGGCCCTAATAAAACTGGCTCCGAGGTCAAGTTGTCATCCACCGGAAAAATCTTCGCATTTAGATTCTTACCATCTAACTGAATTTTTGGCTGCACGTTACTGAAGCTCATCCAAATCCTTGTAGGATGATTGGTTGGTGAACACTGATTCACGCTTTCTATCGAAATTGCGATCATACGTTCAATAAGGGTTCTTTTGGTGCCGGGGTCGATGAAGAACTTATTTTTGTTTCCGTTGAGAAGAACCTCCTTAATAAGCGGACTAGTTCTCTCTGTTCAATTTATGCGATGAACATTACTGGCAGTGGTTGCAGTTTCATTTTCTGGACATTGGTTGGTCCTGTGTGATGTTCGTTGACACTTTTGCATCTTTGTTTCCGTTGCGGTTTTGGACGGCTCAGAAAAATATGCCCCACCTCAAGACAATTATAACATCGGATTTGACGGGATTCCGAATTGCTCGAAGTCAGCTTTGCACGCGCATTTGATGACATAATACCTCGCTGTATCGGTGGTGGTGGTTCAAAATTTTGCCTCGACTCCATTCGTGATTCCGAAATTCGAACGGAGTGCATTTCAAAATTCTTCATTGCGGCTAAAAGATCGCTGATTGTGTCGAAAATTGAGCTTGCGATCGTATTTCGCAAAGATGGATGCCGTAGCCCGTTCCTTATATGCCGGATTAAAGCGTGATTGCTCAAGTTGCCTTGTCTTCCCAATACTAGCATAGTCTAGAAGTAATTTTGTGTTGTCTCGCTTGTCCCCCTGGTGAGATTCATCATTTTTATTTGAACGTCGGCCTCACTTTCATGGCTAGGGAAATCTTGCCTCAATAATTTGGATAGCTCAAGCCAACTTCCAGGAATCCGCGCAGAACCATCGCTTCAAATTTTAGCAGGTCCCTTTAGGGAGGCTTGCACGGCGAACACCAAAACTCTATCGTTCCTCTGATATGCCTCGGCAAGTTTCGTAACGCGACCAACGAGCTGCGCTGCCGACATGCCGGATTCAGGTGATGGGTCGAAGTCTGGTAAAATATCCGTCAAATCTCGGATGATATGAAAATGTGGTCCGCTATATGCCCACTCTAAATTAGATGGATGCGTCAACTTTGAACGTCATTGCCGGCGGCGTCTCACCCGATTTCATGGCGGTAGTTAGTGGTGGTGTTGGCTCTTGTACTACGATCGTTTGACAACTTTCCCCCGTTTGGTAACGTGGTGACGACAACTGATATAAACTCGCTCAATCGCTTCACTTCATCACGTAACCCACGCATATCATCTTCACCTGAACATTTTGACATTTTCCCGTCCATTTCGATTTCGTCATTAGACAGAATTTCACAGAGTCTTTGTGCTGGCTTGGCTTTGTTTCGCTGCGTAGAGGCATTCCGTAGTCTTAGTTCAAATTTAAGTCGTTCCTTGTTTGTTTCGACGGCGTCTATTCGTTTTACGAGCACGATTCGAATTTTTATTTATGATCCGTACCAAACCATCCTTGAATCCCACTTCTGATTTTGTCAGCGGGTGGACCTTGGGAACAGGATAATTGTAGAAGGAAAACAATAAGCTAACTCGCACCGTTTGTTAATAATCAATTTATTGTGTTCAAAATACAATGACTCGGTTGATTGTTTGGATGCGACTGACTCTTCTCGTGGCTGGTGCTTTTTAATTGGTGTTGCCATGACACTACTGAAGGTACCAACTTATTGATATTACGTGTAGGCCAAATGTATACAAATGTGGGCCATATCTAACTTTGGCATCATTTCGAAACTTTATGGCTGTGCAAATAAGAATACAGCTGGCCTCAGCATTTTGCTGGCTCAGGGCTAAACAGATGGTGGCGGCACTAACGTAGAAACAATTAGATTACTTTGAAAAACATTTTTTTTAATATTGAGTTTGAAAAAATTTTACTTCAGAGAATGAAAGAAAAATCGAAACAAATTCAAAAATTAACCTTACGAGCTCTGGCATTAGTAAATTGGAAAATTATAAAATGAAGGGTTTTTCTCAATATGTACACAGCTTGTTGAAGTTGAATTATGCTTATATGATGATATCTGGGAGGATCAAAATCAAATATTTAACGAATCTCTGATGATAGGTTGCACATAATGGTACAATAAAAGTCTCATCATGTTTGCTTTGCATCAAGTTTTATAAGTTTTGTACAAATCACTAAAATGGATCGAGTGGTGGCCGCCTGAGTGAAGTGCCCCTGGTCGACCGCCCAGCTCACCCACCCATAAGATCAGCCCTAAATAACGATGGAGTACAAGACTCTTAACTGGAATTTCCTTTGAATATGCCTCTGATTTTCCCTATTATGATATTATGCAGTATTCCTGGCTTTTCTTTAGCCTTTAAATACTGACGCGGCTTAGTCAGATCAAAATTTGGTGTCATAAATTATGTCAGACAGCTACAGAAATAATCAATTAATAGTATTATTATGTGCTTATCACGACATTATTCAGGGGAGAGCTTTGAACAAATGTGATTTTGTCGCTATTCCATATAAAATTTTAGTAGAAATTATTTTTATGTAATGGCAGCACTAGCTCACACAATAGTCATTTCTCATCGTCAACACTTGACAGTGCACAGCTGTGATACAAGGTGATTTATTTTACGTGTATCAATTATAAAGGTTCAGAAATAAATGTGTAAGGGTGTGAAAAACTCATTTCGAGGTATGTGGAATGTTTTTCCAGCTTGTTAGTCACAATAATTTATGATGCACAAAAAGAAATTAAAACTAATAGAAATTCTGTTAATTTTGTTCGGAGTAAACAACTAGTTGTTGCTGAAGTGCTATTGGGGCAGCTTTGTACAAAATGAAGGGGGCACGTTTGAAACTTGTTCAAAGCTGCCCCAGATTTGTCTTGCTAGTAGTAAAGCTGCTGCATTTACACTATCTATTTTTTGAAGATAATCATCAATGGTTCGGAACGACAAAAAATAAGGGAGAAAATTAAATCGACGAACAAGACGTGAAGACTGCTATTTTAAGAGTAACTAATGGCGAAATGAAACTAAGCCAAGCTGTTAACCCCTGCAATATCAAACCGAATTCAGAAATACAGTTTCCAGCGTATCCAGAATATCCCCCTATATAGCTGAATTGAAGGCATTCCTAACGTCGAGCGTCGCCAACAGAACGATCCATCACTTAGTGCAGCTATATGCATACCTCTGCCTTTTGGCCCACCCTAACCACCTCTACAATCATATCAATGGTGGAGGGTCCTACTATAAAGCCATACTGCCGAGGGAATAGTTCCCGGCCAGCATGAATTGCGTCAGTGAGTTTTTCCTTCATGGGTTTTTCTAGCACTTTCCAAACCCTGCCTAGCATGCATAACGGGCAATATCTAGACGGCGAACGAAATGTCTTTTCCCCTTGTTGATTAGCACGAGCCTCCGTCAAGAGCACGAAGGTCAGAGCACAATGTCATGTATCTCAAGTAGAATGTACTGATGATCACTGGATCCATACTAAAGAATCCGAGGCGAGTGTCACGTCTGGTATGGTCCCTTCACAGCAAATATGGGGGAAAGTCGGCGTACTTCCAGTATTTAGTACGACGGGCATTGTCCTGATAGCCATTTAAACGATTCATTTCCCTCGCGGATCTATCCAAGGTATACCCCATTTGATTGCTTTACAATGACTTGGTCTGTCTGGTCAATCCCTTTTTTTCTGCCGCGAGGACTCTTGCGTCAGTTGCTTTGGTAGCAATCGCAGCAGCAACCATCGAATTGTTCATGTTCCACCACCCTTCAAGGATCTAGCGTGTCCTACAGAATTTCCCGCTTCTCCTTTTAGGACACTGAGGCATTCGCATCATTTTTTGCTGCACCCAAATACCAGAGGAAAGTATTACAATATTCGGGGATATAGCTCTGTTTTCTCCTGCAGGCCTGGAACAGGAGAAGGTACAGCATCTGACATATATATTATAATAATAATTGAAATAACCTGCGTAGGTAAAAAACTAAAAATCGGTGCTAATCTATAATCCCAATCGTCTCAATGCGCAGGACTTCTGCACAGTAATAGATGCAATATACTCTACTGAAAAAAATCTAGTCACAGTTTATGATACAAACATAGACGTGATTGCAGAATCTCCAGAATCAAGGATATACAAAGCTACCCTGGAAACAAACGGAGCGGTCATTGTTAATAAGGACAAAACTATCCGCTAGTCTCCGGTTTTGGTTCGTCTTTACTGTCATTATCTTTGTTGATGTTTTTATTGTCGTTGGTACTGTCCTCAATGTGTTTTTAGGGGTTTTGTACTAAAATACAAAACCCTATTGCAATCACGACCTGTGTCCGTCTGTCCGTCCGTCCGTCCGTCCGTCTGTATGTCACGCACTTTTTCTCCGAAACTATAGAGGCTACAGCCATGAAACTTTGTGGAAAGGTCAGAAGTGGTAACCTCTTGAAAGTTCAAGGGTGGAAAATTTTTTCAAAGGGGTTTAAGGGGGGTCTCCCCGTATAGGGAGATGACCCCTCAAAAAAAATTTTCACCATTGGTAGTCAAGTAGGGTGTCATTGAAAAGGTCTTAATGAGATCTTTTCAAAACAAGTCTTAAAATTGCCTTATAAGTACCGAAGGGGGGCAGGGGAAGGGGAAATGTACGAACTTTTCGCGTAACCCCCCCCCCTCGCGATTGGAAACCTGTGATCCGAAAAATCTGAAAAAAGTCATGAATTTAGGCCTTAATGAGTACAACAACAACAAATACATGAGAAGTCAAAATTCACCCAACTTTGTTAGTAATAGTATGATTTATAGATTTTATATTTTCTTCAATAAAATCCAAACGGTACCCTTAAATTCAATAAACTTTTTATAAGGTTGATCTTTTCTGAAAGTTTCATAAAGATCGAATAGTATTTAATGAAGTTATAGCGATTTGAATTTTCCTGTATCACTATGGAACAATATGCCCTATATTGCCGTGGAAACATATGGCTGTGGAGCCATATGCGCTTTTTATCGATTTAGACACTACAGCTTTGCTAGGATTTGCATGAAAATTGCAGGAATGATAGGTATCATGAAAATGAGTACATACAATTGAAACAAGTCGAAGAGGCAGGAGAGAGCTCCTAGCAAAAGGGCTTTGTAACCATTCTAGGATTCGAAAAAATAGGCCATGAATCGATGATTACAGTACAGAGGAGTGGGCCCTGAAAAAAATTTCATGAAATGTAGCCGATATGAATATCAACTGAAAGTTCTCTATGAGAGCTTTTCAAAACAGTTCTTAAACTGACAGTTTTTGCTTCAGTGGGGGCACAGGGGGGAGGGGGGGGGGGGGGAATACATGAAAAATGTGTTTCTAAAAAATCTGGAAAAATTATCAAGGGAGATATCTATGGGTATAAGTAAAACAAATACCTCAGAAGTCACAATTCTTTCAACTTTGTTAATAATAGTATGATCTTCGAATTTCACATTTTCTCGAATAAAATCGTCTTTGACATGTTTCTTGATTTTATTCGTTGCTGGTTACTGCATTTTGTAAGTTGAGTACAAAACCCTTCTGACATGAGCATAGGTCTGTCTACCCAACTTGTTAATATTGTGGCTGTAATTGTTCGTACCATCATCGTAGTTGATATTTTTTCTTTGATTTGTTTTTAATCGATTTTTCCATTTTTAAGCTGAAATTGCTCCAGCTTAATTGGGTCCTCCCTCAGTGCCGCTATCTCTGTTCGTATGTGTAGTCACCTTTTTGGTCCCGTAGTTATCTTTGCAGAGCAAAGAGGCCTTGCAAGCATTGGTACAATCCTTCATGGGGACAAGTGCTCAAGGCCGGACGTCACGCTCATCGGAAGTCCATCTCAACCGAACCTATATCAACAACCCAAGGACAGAATTGGGTGGAATTTTTATTCAATGTGCATAAGGTTTCACCTCAGATCTAGAACTGCTATGTTACAAAAGTATTGTGCAATTGGAAGTATGGCAAATTTCTAGAATTCTCATACAATCCGAAATAACCAAGAAAATCCCCATACCATGATAAGGTGGTGTAAAGTGAATACTATCCATCACTTCTTTCATTCTTTCCGGAATTAAGAGTTCATCCTCAGTTGGAGTGCCGCCACTTTTTTCTAATCTAGTGGGTAAACATTCTCTATCCTTTCGGGATGGCGTGAGTTGCCATAGAGTTTACCAGCAACACCAAAGCTCTTCCAATAGTCTCTACTTCCATGTGTGTTAATTTTCACTTAGCTTTTGCAATGGAAACTCCACTCTCCTCTTCCTTGGGAGCAGCCTGGTTCATTGGTTTTTTGTAGGGGCCCTGAACCCAGTGCTGAGCACGAAGTGTATTACGTGACGTAGTTTCTTTGTATGGTATATAGTGAGCCACCAAAGTATTCCTTTCTTTGCAACAAATTACACTCTTGTAGGCGTGTTTTTTCCTACCACACAGTGCTGGTTCTCCTTTTTCAGCTTGTAATCATAATTTGTTGGATGAAATTTCACATGTACCACCATCTGCATGTTTCCCCAGTCTTTACATCTTCGTTTTATCAACTTAAATCAGATCGGCACTCTCTCCTTGAAAAGGATCACCAATAATCTGCATAAACGTGACTTCCTTGCTTTTTTTGCCTCCAGAAGCTTTTCTAACCTCGTTTTTGTTTTTGCTTTACCACTACAGTTTCTTTCGGGTCTTCACCTAGAAATAGCTGGAGTATCTTATAATTTTGATTGAATGATTGAAACTCGAGAAAGTAATACATTTAGTACAGTTAGTGGCCGAGTATTCATCCACTCAGCTGCGATACGTTCTCATTTGGAGCTGATGGAACTTGATGAACTCTTCTTGGAATTTATCCCTCAATTTTTTTCAAGTTTTTTGTCAAGTTCATCCAATACCGGCCACAAATAATCATCCAACATAATACGATAGCGCTTTCTAATGACGTTAATATGACGGCCGTTTTCATTCAGGAAAAAATATGGCCCAATCATATCTCCGGCAAGAAAACCGTACCAAAAAGTAATTTTTTCAGATGCAACGGTGTCTCAAAAAGCACATGTGAGTTCCTTGCTGACCAATAATACATACGAGTATTTTGCTTATCAACAAAGCCATTGAGTGAGAAATGAGCTTCATCGCTGTAAATGATTTTTCGATGAATTATTCATTTATTCAAGCTCTGCCAGAGCCCAGTTGGAGAAGTTTCGGTGTCTTGAATCATCAACTGGCTTTAGTTCATGAGTCAATTTGATCTTGTAACCATGTAGGCCAAGATTTTTTCGCAAAATATGCCACAGTGCCGTTTAAGCGATGCCCAATTCTTGAAAACGACGTGGAATCGACTGATTTGGCTCATTTTGAATCGATGCACTTATGACTGCGGTATTTCCTTCGCTTCGAGCGGTACGACGTCTTTTTGGCACCGGAACGTCCAATAGTAAAAAATCAGATTTGAACATATCTATTGTAGTACGCACAGCCTGCCGGGTGGGATAAATATTACGGCTGAAAATTGGAGTAAGCGCTCTTAAATGTGCGACCACCGACTCAGAATTTCGGTAGTAATAATATTTCCAAACATTGCTGGCTCGTGAACTTTGCCATGATAAAAAGGTTGGCTTTAAGTAGGGTTTTGACATTGACAGTTTATAAACAAATTTTAAGGGTGCGTTCATATAAAGATACGAAACTTTTATGTTCTTAATGGAAAAGCGTGTACTTACAAAACTTCAAGTTTCTAGCTTATGTGGCTTGCGAGAAAATTTGCTGTATCACGCGGACGGATGGAAAGGTAGATTGGACTGACGGGCAATTGCGATTTTGGCAAGGTTTTTTAAAATTATTTTAAAGCACCATAATACCGAGAGAGGGGTTGAACTAGAAAAACCTGCATGATTTAGGCAAAGTTCTTCGAATAGATATATATGCATTTGTTTGAAATAACACAGATTATAGCATGTGTAACGAAGGTCTGGGTGATGAGGAAAAAACGTCTTCTGAAGACACCAATAAAATTGATGAAGCAGAGTTGTAAGCGGCTATAACTTTTTTGTTTGAAACTCAAAGGAAATTATAAGAAATTTTGTTAGAAAAAATGGCAAATATTTTCTTCTGAAGTATGAATCAGAGGCTCGTACTGATCAGCAAGGGGAAGGGAAATTCCGAGTTGGCGTTCGCATACCGGCCGTTATGTATGCTGGACACGGCTGGGAAAGTGCTCGAGAAACTTATCAAGGGAAGACTCATTGACGCGGTCCGTTCTGCCGGGGACCTATCTCCACGGCAGTATGGTTTTAGAGAAGGTCGCTCCACTATTGACGCGATAGCGGAAGTAGTGAGCGCGGTCCAAACAGCGGAGGCTCACTGCCAGTCAAACAAAAGGGCTGGGTTGCTCGTGACGCTTGACGTCAGAAACACCTTCAGTTCCGCTAGATGGGCGGATATTCTGGAAGCACTGGAAAACTCTTTTCAAGTTCCAGAATATCTGATGCGGATTTTGAAGAGCTACCTGACAGACCGGAGCCTGCTCTATGAGACGAAGGAGGGTCGGCGGAGGATGGAAGTTACATCGGGTGTTGCACAAGGCTCCATCCTTTGCCCAGACCTATGGAACATCACGTACAACCGGCTACTGAGAATCGAGCTGCCGGATGAGTCGCGCTTGGTCGGCTATGCAGACGATGTCGCGGCGCTAGTTGCGGGACGCACTGTTGAACAAGCGCAACTCAGACTGGGTATGCTAATGCACCCCGAGTAAGGGACGGGATGACTGCTCGCGGGTTCAGCCTAGCTTTGGAGAAAACCAAAGTAGTCATCTTGACAAAGAAGAAAATCCCTAGAGTAAGGATGATCAACATTGGGGAAGCACTCGTTGAGACTAAACTAGCAGTGAAGTACTTGGGCATTTTGATCGACTCGAAGATGCGTTTCTCCGAGCAAATCAGGGCAATAACTGACAAGGCTGCAGCGAGTGTTTTGGCTCTCAACCGACTAATGGCCAACATAGGGGGTCCCACCTCATCAAGAAGGAGACTTCTGATGACTGCAGTACAATCGGTGCTGTTGTACGGATCGGAAATATGGTGTGAGGCTCTCAACAAGGAGCTGTATCGAAAGCGCTTGGTACAGGTGCAGCGACGAGGTGCGCTGCGGATTGCATCTGCGTATCGGACTGTCTCGGAGTCGGCAGTGCTGGTCATCGCAGGAGTGATTCCCATTGCCCTCCTTGCCAAGGAGTGCCGCAGAATCTACCTGCGGAGGAACGAATGCGACAGAGATGCTGTCGCCCACGAAGAACGAGAACGCTCACTCAGTGATTGGCAACAGTCCTGGGTGAGCGATACAAAAGGTAAGTGGGTCGCACGCCTTATTGGTGACCTGAGGCCGTGGCTCAATCGAAGGCATGGTGAGACTGACTTCTATCTAACTCAGCTACTGAGTGGACATGGATATTTTCGGTCTTACCTGCACAAGATTGGTAAATCACGGCCTCCTGACTGCATATTCTGTGCTGGAGAGTTCGATGATGCCTACCACACATTTTTTGTATGCAAGAGGTGGGAAAGGCAGCGCCGTGACCTCATTGAAGAAATGGGAGATTTCTCTCCGGATGAACTCACTGGAGAGATGCTCACATCCGTTGACAAATGGAACTGTGTGGCACATTACGCTCGAGCAGTCCTTAAGATAAAAAGGAAAATATATGAGCACCTGGAGACGTCCAGGGCGGAGGGGTCTCTTTTCTAGAAATCCCTCTCCCTTCCCCTCCTTCCGCTGGAAAAGGGATCCCTGTAGCCCGGTGGCGTCTAAACGCGTAGAGAAACGAGGCTTAGCCCGAAGTAATGTGTCAAACGGTTCCAGGCTAGGTTCTCAGATTGACAGGGGAGGTGTTTAGTGGGTAGTCCAAGGGTATCCTCCATGGGAGTCCCACACTGCCAGATCCGGCGGCGTAAATGCCTTCACCTCCCTACCACAAATTTCACATGTACCACCATCTGCACGTTTCCCCAGTCTTTACATCTTTGTTTTATTAGCTTGAATCAGATCGGCACTCTCTCCTTGAAAAAGATCACCAATAATCTGCATAAATGTGTCTTTCTTGCTTCTTTAGCCTCCAGAAGCTTTTCTAACCTCGTTTTTGTTTTTGCTTTACCACTACAGTTCCTTTCTGGTCTTCACCTAGAAATAGTTAGAGTATCTTTAATTGAATATATTGGCACTCGGGAACGTAATACAGTTAGTGACCGTGTGTTCATCCACCCAGCTGCGATACGTTCTCATTAGGATCGAGCTGATGGAGCTTGGTGAATTCTTCTTGGAATTTATTCCTCAATTTTTTTGTCAAGTTCATCCAATTCTGGCCACAAATAATCATCCAACATAATACGATAGCGTTTTCCATTAACGGTAACATGACAGTCGTTTTCATTCACGAAAAAATATTGCCCAATCACACCTCCGGCATGAAAACCAAGCCAAAAGTATTTTTTTTTTCAGATGCAACGGTGTCTCAAAAAGCACATGTGAGTTTCTTGCTGACCAATAATACATATTTTGCTTATTAACAAAGCCATTGAGTGAAAAATGAGCTTCATCGCTGAAGATGATTTTTCGATGAAATTATTCATTTATTCAAGCTTTGCCAGAGCCCAGTTGGAGAAGTTTTGGTGTTTTGAATCATCAACTGGGTTTAGCTTATGAGTCAATTTGATCTTGTAACCATGTAGGCCAAGATTTTTTCGCAAAATACGCCACAGTGTCGTTTGAGCGATGCCCAATTCTTGAGAACGACGTGGAATTGACTGATTTGGCTCATTTTGAATCGATGCACTTATGGCTGCGATATTTCCTTCGCTTCGAGTGGTACGACGTCTTTTTAGCACCGGAACGTCCAATAGTAAAAATTCAGATTCGAACATATCTATTTTAGCACGCACAGCCTGCTGGGTGGGATAAATATTACGGCTGAAAATTGGAGTAAGCGCTCTTAAAGTTGCGACCACCGACTCAGAATTTCGGTAGTAATAATATTTTCAAGCATTGCTGGTTCGTGAACTTTGCCATGATAAAAAGGTTGGCTTTAAGTAGGGTTTTGACATTGACAGTTTATAAACATAGTTTAAGGGCGCGTTCATATAAAGATACGAAACTTTTATGTCCTTAATGGAAAAGCGTGTACTTACAAAACTTCAAGTTTCTAGCTTATGTGGCTTGCGAGAAAATTTGCTGTAGCACGCGGACGGATGGAAAGGTAGATTGGACTGACGGGCAAAGTTGCGATTTTAGCAAGGTTTTTTAAAATTATTTTAAAGCACCATAATACCGAGAGAGGGGTTGAACTAGAAAAACCTGCATGATTTAGGCAAAAGATATATATATACATTTGTTTAAAATAACACAGATAATAACATGTGTAACGAAGGTCTGGGTGATGAGGAAAAAACGTCTTCTGAAGACACCAACAAAATTGATGAGAAGATTGTAAGCGGCTATCACTTTTTCGTTTTAAACTTAAAGGAAATTATAAGAAATTTTGTTGGAAAAAATGGCAAATATTTTCTTCTGAAGTATGAATTTGCCTCTGTAATCATGACGTTAAGCATTACTAATTGTTTTTTTTTTCTTGAAAAGCCGTCAGGCCTTGCTTAACAGCTTAAAAAAAAAGAGAATTGGCCTGAGGATACCAAATAAACAAAATAATTGATTGCCAATTGTGTGTCAAAAGATAATATCTTGTAATATTTTTTCGATTTTTTGGTTTCATTCTAAGTTTTTCGCAATCATAGCTCAAGAAACTGACACTGAGGTTTACGTCTACTGAAATTGTTTGATGTAGCATTAAATTTGTACTTACTATAGATTTTTTTAGGATCACTTTTCAAATAATCAAATTATCCTTTGCTCTGCAGTGAGCTCTCTAACCTTTACACTATGAACTTAAACTATCATAGCCAATTTCAAAATATTGTTGCTAAAAGTGGTAAAATCAGACCAAAAAGCAATGAACCCGAATTCGTCTCACTAAAAATTACATTATCTTTGTTAGTATCAACTAACGTAGAGTAAATTAAGTAACCAAGAACAAAGAATGCCTCAATTAAATGAATCTCAATTCATAAGCCAAATTATCAATTCAATATGAATTAATTTGTCTTTTATTATTTCAGATTAATTATGGCACCATTAAATATGATCACGCTGAGTTTCCTCCTCATTATCGCATTCGCAACAGCTGCTCCTGCACCGCCGTCAAAGCATACGACAAGCAGTCACGCACAATTTGTGCATGAAAAAGATGAGCCAAAAGCAGAGCCAACAAACAATGACGAAAACGATGAATACCATTTGACAAACGACTATAAGCCTGATCCACCTCAGCCTTCATTTCCATCATGGAATCCGTTTATAACCGGTGACAGTTCAGCTGCAGCTCGTTTACTTGGCCTGTTTGGGTATCCCAGTCCAATGATCATCCCTTACCCAGTATATATTCCACAAGAATCAATGTATCCGTACCAGGACTATGATGACTATGAGGATGTTATGGCTAGGGCAGGAGGAAGACGTGGATCTGGATACAGAAATTCACCAGTTTACTACATAAGATTGCCCCCAACACCTTACATGTTCATTCCCGGTCTTGGATATCATTCGCAACCACCAACTTTCACACCCAGTTTCTCACCACTCCTACCGTACAACCCAATTCAAGCACTTCCTGTCCAACCAGCTATCAACCCATTCATTAACTTGCCGCTCAATTTTATTTCAAACGGCAAACCCACAGGCATCTATCAGCTTGAATCAAATTCACTATCCTCCCAACAATACCAACCATTTATTCCACCACCACCTCCACCAACTCCAACCAGGCCTTACAGACCCTCATATGCTCCACCACTCGCAAGTTACACTCCATCGGACACGAAAATCTCCCAACTGAAACGTCCTTTCCTGTTCAACGGTCGCCCGGAACAAATTTACGTACTACCCAGCAGTTTTAATCCGATGTACCAAAGTCCGTTACCAGGATACTATTAACTAGGAGAAAAAGTCAGCTATTAAACTTAACTAATACCACCACTGGTTTCTTGTAGACTTAAATGTTCATTCAAAAGTTTACCCACCATTTATTGCATTTATTTAAATTTAAATAATTAATTTAATTCCACATTACAACGACGACATGAGCACATTAACCACAACGCGACGCATTTGAACTTGGGATGAACATGCAATCGAGAATAACTCTGCAAGAAACCAGATTAAATATAATTAATTAAATTACTTTGACTATAAGATTCGTACTTTCTGACTGCATACTTAATACTCATACCTTTGGTGTTGGCACAACAAACGTGGTACTGGCTGACATGGTCAGCGATAAAAAAATTTGCAATCTGTGATTGACCTTTAGAAATCTGTAAGAATGAAAATGAAATGTATGCTTTGAAATTAAATTTGAATTAAGTATGAACGTATGATAATAAATATAAAATTAATTGATTGTGTCTTTTCATTTATTATGTACTCGTACGTCGGGAAATTGATTATAATTACACGCCTATTTTAAGTTCTACCATTTGTTTTAATATAATGCATATAAAGCAGTAATTATCTTAAAAGATTTTCATCTGATGAAGCAGTGAACCTACTCTACTCGTAATAATCATACGTGGCGAAAAAATACTGTACAATATATTTGATTGGAACTAGAGAGAAATAAATTACAAAAGTTACCACGGAGGGAATAAGTACATAAATAATTTATGTATTTAATTTTTTCGAGAGCATTTGGATGTTAATATTGGATAGTCTAAAAAGTATTGTCTTTCTTGTCACTAGATGGTGTTCGCTGTCATTTATCGGGTAATACTAATCAGATTGAGTCAAACTGACATGCGCTTGAAAGGTGACATTCCAGGCTACAATTTTCATATGGACAGTTTTGTATTTCGTCATTCGTGTCAAAAGTTGTATTCATTTAAAAATGAGTGAACCTTCTGAAAAAAACCGTTATATTTTCCAATATCACCACGATCACGGTGAGAATGCATCGTAGGCTTGTGGAAAAATTTGTGGTTTCTACGGTCAAGACACTTTGTCAAAGGCCACAGCCAAGAGATGATTCGCTTGCTTTCGTATTGGAAATTTTGATGTCAAAGATGCACCTCGCTCAGGTCGACCAATCACTGAAAAAGTCGATGAAATCTTACAAAAAATTGAAGAAGACCGACACACAAGCAGCTATGACATTGCTAAGGAATTGAATACTCATCACCAAACAGTTTTGAACCATTTGCGTAAGGCTACACAAAGAAGCTCAACGTTTGAGGGCCACATGAATTAACACAAAAAATTCGATCGACCGAATTTCCATTTGCGAAATGCTAATAAAACGCAACGAAATCGAGCCATTTTTGAAGTAACTCATTACGGGCGATGAAAAATGGGTAAGATACTAGAATGTCGCTCGAAAAAGATCATGATCAAAAACAGGTGAATCATCACAAACGACTTCAAAGCCTGGATTGACACCATATACTCGTAAGGTTATGCTGTGTGTATGGTGGGATTGGAAGGGAATTGTTTATCATGAGGTACTAGAACCTGGCCCAACACTCAGTTCGGCTGTGTACTGTCAGCAATTAACCAGATTCCAACAAGCAATTCAAAAAAAATCCCGCCCAGAATTGATCAAAAGAAGGGGCGTTATATTTCATCATTACAATGCCAGAGCACACACATTTTTGATGACCCGGCAAAAATTGACAGAGCTTGGTTGGGAAGTGTTGATACACCTACCGTATAGTCCAGACCTTGCACCATCAGACTATTATTTGTTTTGGTCTCTGCAAAACTTCTTTAATGAAAAGGAATTCACTTCAAAAAGGGAGTGTAACATTCACTTGGCAAGTTTTTTCGCTGATAAACCACATAAGTTCTACATAGATGGAATAATGGCTCAACCCCAAAAATGGCAAAAGGTCAGAGATAATAATGGACAATATGTACTTAAATAAAATCCATTTTAAATAAAAGAAATATTCAATCGAAAAATTACAAAAAAGGTTCAATACTTTTTAGACTTACCTATATTTATTTTGACCTCAAACTCTTGATTTCACACATTTAGAGACTGATTTTATTTCTAAAATAAAATTTTGGAAAAATTCAAGTTATCCCTCTTATATCTATATTTTTGCAAGAAAGAAATGTATAAAGATTGTTACGGATAAACATTGAGGTCTCTTAGTTTTGCTCACTTCAAACACGACCATACGTGATTTCGTAGAATTAAACCTAGGGAATACCGAGCCGAACTTGATTCAATTTTTTGGTAATGTAAGATTGTAGCTGAAGGCAAGAAATTTTAACTTTCATTCGTAAAACTACTAATTGTTGTTGTTACTAAAAGCATGTGACGTAATATTTTGTTTTCCATTCAACGCCATGTAATTAAACTTAAGTAGTTAGGCCGCTTCCAATTCACACGCCACATTATGGACAACGCCAACTGTAGCAAGCGCCAAAAGCACCCTAGACTAACGTGAGCTCGGTATGCATTTAAATCAGCTGAAGGAAGCCGGAAAGGTTCGTTAGCGTATTTATAAACGAAGGTTACCTACAAAGCGACTACCACATAGTTTGGCCATCAAATTTGGAAGAAAGCGTTCACAATGTGGATCTACTACTAAATTAACCCATGACTCTTAAGCAAACATACTCAGGAAAGTGTTGTTACCAAAAGAAGGAGACAATAACCTGTTAGTCAATCCATCAACCGACCTCTAGCGACTTGAAACAAAACGCAAAATTCCTGGCCCTACGACTATATCACACGGAAGCTGAACCTATCGACACCCATTCAACCCATGCAGAATCACAGAATACATAGCCCCTGGAAGCAAAATACATAAACCCTTGAAGCAATGGCGTCGGATATTAGAATAATGCATGAAAATTGAACATTATTCAAAGGCGAAGATATGCATAGTAAGTTTTAGTTAAAGGAACCATTTCTGTAAACTCAGTTAGTCTAGATCACGATCAATTCAGGTTTTGTAGAGATTGAGACTGCAGTGCCATAAATCATTCGTTTTTGAGTACATAAAACAAGACACTCAGAAACTGAAATGTGATTTACAACCAAAAATAGCTCTGTTGGTGTCAAGATAACAAGAATATTAATCTATTGTTTGCTGACTGAATGGTGAAATGATTTGAAGCGCCAAAACATTGCAATGCACGGTTTTATCGTTATCAGTGTCTGAACTGGCTCAGCCGCACGCAGATTGGTTTATAAATTTAGACCTGATTCTCGCAACACCGAAAATTGATTGGAGCTACTCTGGCACTAAATTTTGAAGGATTCTGATTTCTGGTTACAGTCCAAGAGCTCAATGGATCAGTTCAATGAAGACTGCAATGGATGGTTCCATTAATACTGCATTTGGATTACTCGTTGCAGCTTGTGGAGATTTTTAACGCCACTAATTGTCACATCCAACGATCTACTATTCTAAAATCACCTGGCAAGACTAGTCGACTCATTGCTTAAAAATGACACAAAAATTTCAACGCTAAGATTGACAATGAGCTATCGCATCAAGGAAGGACTAGAGGATATAACCTCCATGGTGAAACAAATGACAACCGGCAGCGCATGATTGACTTTGCATGTTGCAGAAATCTAGTCATACGTTCACCTTGCTTCTCTCACCGACACATTCATAAAATGACCTGGGTATCACCGGATGGTAAACAAAACCAGATCGACCATATTCTGATCCAACAACGTTGGGCCTTAAGCATATACGTCATCCATACATACTGAAGAGCCAGTTCGATGTCATATACATATGCAGCGTAGACCAGCCCGCATTAAATATTTGACATCGAAACGTTCCAAATGGCGTCAGTGTTGAAAAATTTGACAGGGACCCTCGACCACCAGCTGGCTCCCATCTTATCAGACGTATTGCTGAAAATAAGTAACGAACTTTGGATGGAAGTGAATTAAAGTGTATTAAAGACCGTGGCAGAACACGAAATCAGACATCAAACTCGGCACAAGAGAAATGATCAGCTTGTAGTTGAGTGCCAGAATGGGTTAAACAAAATGAATCAGGTGTATAAAAAATACGTAGGTGAGGAAAACCAGGATGAAGAGAGAAAAAATGGAAATCTCTCAAGAGTAGCAAATAAGGTAATTAGAATCAAGGAAAACAATTCAATGGCGACCAATTGAGAAGCATTGATCTAAGTCTAGCAAACAATAACACATCAATGCCATGGCTAATGAAACCAAGATTCAGGGAAGATGGGCATCATCTTTCAAAAACCTCCTTAACCCTCCGCACACTTCCAAGATATCGGAGCCCATATATGTCTGTGGAGAGCTTCCATTGGCCCTGCCAACTCTGGATGAAGTTTGTTTCACCATCAAAGCCCAAAAGAATAATAAATCGCCGGGCATCGATGACATTCCAGTGGAGCTCATCGATTATGGTGGCAGCAGTGTTCATAAAGCTCTACACAAAGTCATCAAGCGAGAGGAGCAAATGAACTCTATTCTCTTTCCACAGAAAAAGTGACAAGCTACAATTCGAAAATTATAGAGGCATACCAGTGATGTATACGGCGTACAAAGTATTCCGGAAGATCTTGGCAAATAAAATCAGATCATATGCCAATAATATTATTGGGCTGTATTACGATGGTTCAAGAGCGGGTGAATTGACAATAGACCAACTGTGCACAGTCAAGCAGGTACTTGAAAAATGCTGGGAGTTCAACATAGACGTAGACATAGACGCAAGTATACGACAGTGTTGATCGTAACGTACTGTGCCAAATAATGCTTTGCCTTGTCATCCCAGCTAAATTAGTCCATCTTACCAAAATGAAAATAACGTCGTCGACCTCCCAAGTCCAAATCAATAACCAACTCACCGATGCCTTTGACACAAATATCGAACTAAAAAAGAGGGATGGGCTGGCCCCATTGCTATTCAATTTGGCTCTAGATTACGTCATAAGGAAGCAACCTATTGATACATAAGGTACATAACCATACAAATCGAGTCAAGTAGTAGCCTATGTGGACAACATCAACATTTTTTCACGATCATTAACAACTGCCAAGGAACTCTTCCTGAAACTTGACAGCAAAGCAAAACTAGTACAGCTACAAATTATTGAGAATATGGCAAAGCTCATGACGCAGGCGAGGAAAAATATCTCGATTACACAAAATATCACACTTGGCGAATACAGTATCGAAAATTTTAGCAAATTTGTGTATTTGGGCGCCATAATAACGAAAACGGGCAATGAAAGAGATGAAATTCGCTGAAGATTACAGCTCGCAAATAAAGTATTTTATTCAGTTTTGACGATTCTGAAGACCAGCTGCATACACAGGAAAACAAAACTCCAAGTATACAAATCTGCGATAAGACCTGTGTTATACTATGGGTGTGAAACATGGACCCTAACCCAAGCACCCGCAAATATATTGAACACCTTTGAGCGACGGGTTCTGAGGCGAAAAATCGGAGCGAAGCTGGACGGGGACTAGTGGTGAATTCGATATAACCATGAGCTGTATGAAATTTTTCACAAACCGGAGGTCTCAACGATTGTAAGACTGCGGAAGCTGCAGTTGGATGGCCACATGAATTATATGGGCGAACAACAGTGGGGAAACCGGAGAAACGCTGGTCTGATTCAGTTGACGAAGATAGTTCATCGCTGCATGGGTTTCGAAACTGGAGGACGCGGTTGGTGGACCGAGACAGTTGGAGGCGCTATTTGCAGGAAGCGAAGGCCCGAGAGGGGTGTAGTGTTGAAAAGAAGAAGAAGAAGAATCACTGATTCGTACGGCGCACGGAGAGATGCTTGTCTTGAAGTCGATTGAAAACAATTAACTTCCTTTTAATATGGCTGACTGTAAAGTAAAAAACAATTGTTAATTCAAAAAGACTATATTATAATGTTATAAAATATACAGAAATATCTTAAAATGTACAAAATTAGCTTAAAATCTATGACGAATACAATTTATTTAAACTTCCCAAAAATCCCAAAAGTACCCGACCTGACTTACGAATACAGGTAGTTTTAAAAAAATAATTACTGCGATTGACAATACCATCTTTCAACAACTCAATGTGAAAAATTCGTAACGGTACGTTTATTATTATTTTTTACAGACATACAAAGTGAACGCTCTCAGTGAATTTGTAAATATGGAAAAAATCGGACGTCGTAACAATACTTTTATTTGAAAGGTCTAAGTCCAACCGATATCAAAGCCAAGTTCGATTTTACACTGGGGAAGTCTGCTCCTTGATTTACAATTGTCAAATATTGGGAAGCTGAGTTTGGGCTAGGTCGTACGAGCTGCCAAGATGAACACCGCAGTGGTCGACCCAGTCACTACGTCATAAAATGTGAAGAAAATCCACAAAATAGTATTAGACGACCGTCGACTAAAAGTGTGCGAGATAGCAGACATGGCAGCATTTCAAAAAGTGCTGCGCATCGCATTTTAGCCGAAAATTTGGACATGAGAAGCAGCAATAAAGCCGAGTTTTTGCATCAATTCATAACCATGAACGAAACATTGATCATTCATTTTACACCTGAGACCAAGGAGCAGTCAAAGCAGTGGACTGAAAATGAAAAAAGCAAAGACAGTTCAGTCAGCTGGCAAGGTCATGGCATCCGTTTTCTGGGATGCGCGTGGTATAATATTTATTGATTATCTAGAAAAAGGAAAAACAATCAACGGCGCATATTATGCAGCCTTATTGCAGCGTTTGATTGATGAAATCAAGAAAAAACGGCCCCATCTGACGAAAAAAAAGTGTTGTTTCATCACGACAACGCACCAGTCCACACGTTCGTCATCAATGAGTTGAAGTTCGAATTGCTTCTTTACGCACGCTTTTTGCTAGATCTGGCTCACCCGAATTATTTTCTTCTTTCTTATTTGAAACAAGTACTTACAAGAGAAATTTACCTTGAATATAACTTGCAGATACAAAAACATATTGAGTTTGCATAAGTAGAAAAATTAAAAATTAACTCCCTCACCTCTGAGCATGGTGGTCGCCATCACCGGTGTGTATCTAAGAGTGATGGCCTGAGGAGAATTAGTGCACACGTCGAAACCACCTTCTTCTAACATTTTTCTTCTCTAATAATTTTTCAGAAAAATTATTATTCAAAATATGCAACTCATTTATATGTAGCTGCAAACAATTCCATAAAAAGTAACTATTCCTCAAATTTTCGTGAAAATTGAATGAAAACAAAAGTGACTAGGTCAAATTTAAATATGTATCAACCATAAACACGTGTTGTTGTTGTTGTTGTAATTCCATACAATTGAAATCGCTATAATTCACTTGATTATGATTCGATCTCAATTAAATTTTGTGAACATATATATCTTATATCAGTCTTTATAATTGAAAAATTTCAACAAGTTTAAAGGTACTGTTTTGGTTTTATGGGCGAAAATGTGAAATCTACAAATCATACTATTATTAAAAAAGTTGAGTGAATTTCAATTTCTTAGGTATTTGTTGCCCTTGTACTCATAAAGGTCCACATTCGTGACAATTTTCAGATTTTTCGGCTCAAAGGTGTCCAATCGCGAGGGGGAGGGACACAAATTTTGCGTACATTTTGCCTTCCTCTGGACCCCTAATTCATAAAATGATTTTTTATTCTTAAAGTTCTAATCAAGACCTTTCATTTGATACCCCACTCGACTACCATTGATTAAAAAAGTTTTTTAAGGTTTCATTCGTTATTAGGGGGGACCCCCGTTAAAAAATTTTTAAATTTTTGTGAAGACCTTAGCTTTCGAGAGACCATCACTTCTGATCTTTTCATAAGGTTTGAGCGTTCAAGCTTCTATAGTTTCTGAGGAAACTAGCTGTGACACACGAACAGGCGGACAGATGGACAGACAGGTCGCGAAACTAGTAGGTCTTTGTAAAAAATTTTTTTACAAAGACCTGAAAATGGCTGAGCGGCAAAAGATTTGCCAACAATGAAGAGGTTTCAATTGAAGACTAAGCTCCTAGGGCCGTTTTCAAAAGTTTTTGCTAAGACCTGTCGTTTGATAAGTAACTTGACTAGTTTCAGTAAAAACCTTCCACTTGATGAAGCAAAAAAGGGGCAAACTATTATTGTGTCAAATTTTTAGCTCACATTTCACTGAAAATTATTATAGTATGCGGGACTCTTGGAAGTCTTATGAATATTTTTTACAATAAAGAATCTGTTTACTTTTCAATTAAGTTTTAACAGCTTAAACGTTCAAGCAACTACACTGTCAACGGAATTTTAAATTTAAACGCTAATTTGTTCAAGAAGTTACCAGTAGCAGTATATTTGCCTATGAAATCGCCTCGGGTGACTATATCAATGGGGGATTTCGGGAAAAAATAAGTCGAAGTAAAGGGGGGTCCAACTATAATGCACGATGTTAATTGTGAGTCACACCTTAACGCCAAGTTTTTCGCCCGAATTAATTTGACTTTTCTTTGTTTCAGTGTTTGATAAATTCAACCATGGAGAGCTAAACAATCGAGCAGCGCGTTAAGGTTGTTGAAGCCTTTTACAAAAATGTGCGTTTAAATCAAAATGCATTTCGTGCACTTCGTGATTTTTTGGTCAGCACAATCGACCAAATGTGTACACAACCGGGAGAATTGTGCGCGAATTTCAGCAAACCGGGTCTGTAGAAAATGTGAAATCACTTGTGCATGCTCGCTCAGTTCTTTTTGCAGAAAACATCGCTGTTGTTCGCGATAGTGTGGCAGAAGAGATGTCAACCTTGATACGTGCCCAACAATTGAAAATCTCACGAACATCACTGATGGGAATTTTGAATAAAAATTTAAATTGACACTCTTACAAGGTTCAATCGACTCAAGAGCTGAAGCCTACTGACCATTTCAAGCCTCGGCAATACGCCGTATGGTTGGTTGGACAGGCAGAAGGGAATTGTGACTTTACAAAGAAAATCATCTTCAGTGACGAGGCACACTTTCACCTCAGTGGGCTCGTTAACAAGCAGAATCGTCGCATTTGGGCGAATAAAAATCCACGAGTGATTGTTGAAAAGCCGATGCATCCACCGATGAATTTTATTTGCTAGCGGTGTTATCGGGCCGTACATCTTCGAAAATGAGGACGGCCAAGCAGTAGCCGTAAATGGTGTTCGCTATTGCGAGATGATAACGGACTTCTTGTAGCCAGAAATTGAGGTGATGGCCCTAAACAATATGTGGTTATAACAGGATGGTGCCACACAGACAACGAAACAATGGCTCTTTTGCGCGATGTTACCTCACGTTGTGATGATGTTACCTCACGTTGTAATGATGTTAATTAGCCGCCACGATCATGTGATTTGACACCATTGGACTTATTTCTCTGGGGGTATTTAGAAGAAAAAGTTTACGTCAATAAGCCAAGAACAATTTAAAAGCTAAAGGATGAGATAATTCAGCACATTAACGACATTGAACCTCAATTATGTATGTCTCAAAGTCATTGAAAATATAGACCATCGGATAGAATAGTCATAGTCGTGACGCGCATTTGGACGATATTTTGTTTCACACATAATTATCATAGATCTTTCTTTTTGTTTTATTTACAATTAAAATCGTGCGTTTTAGTTGGACCACCTTATAGTAGAAAAGTTCTCCCACTAGAAGTGTTTCGCTAAATTAATCAAGAAATCAAATAATGTCCTCCAAATGGCAACATCAATCATATAAAGGATACACCTCTTTTGTAGGGGCGCATAAGGCTGAAGGTGAGTCTTTTTTTTTCTTTATTTTAGATCTATTTTACAGAATGAATTAATTACAAAATACGTAGGCAGAAAGCATTTTCAAAAGAAAGCTACAATTTAAGGCAAAATAAGCATTATTACAAAAGATGTGAACGAAAGATATTTATATGAATTTAAAAGAGGTAACGCAATAAAATTAAAAATTTAGAATCCTACGTAGCTTGAACTTGAACACTGCGAAAGATTCCAAACGAGCACCAAGCTGATGGTATTCATGGTCATGGACGAGTCGAACCAATGGGGAATGAAAATAAATATCTGTCAGTGCGTATGCAAATCGCGTTTTGAATATCAAATGATAAAAAGCCTGGAGTAAGCTTAAAAAGTAAACATTGGTCAAGGTATTGTCACCTCATATCCAAGGAAGGGATGCCAAGGTAGATAGACGTTCACCATATGGACGGTAGGATAGTTTGTATTTGTAAAAAAATGAGCAAATAAATTTTCTCTGTACGGATTCAACGGCATTCGCAAGGTATGTGTGACGGGGAGATCATATTTTACATGCGTATTCTAGAATAGAGCAAACGAGTGAGATAAATGGACGGACACATGTTTGAGTGCTAAATGAAGTGTGGGAACAGCGCAGGACAAAGCCCTTGATTAGAGCTGCTCTAGATGTCAAATGGGCGATGTGGCGGTCAAATTTGGGATTTTGATCAAACATCACACCAAGATCATTAAAATAGTCAACCGATAAAAGCATTGAGCCACTAATCGAATAGTCAAAGCTTAAAGTATTTAGTTTATTGGAAAAACACATCTGAGAAATTGATGAACGTTGAGAGCAAGACGATTGATATGACACAATTTGTCCAATACATTAATGTCATTTTGGAGTATTAAGCAGTAATTCATCAAGCGAATGATCCTGAATACTTTAAGATCGGCGCAAAGAGAAGACAGTTTGAAGTAAAAACACTAAGAAGGTTATTGATGAAAAGCTTGAATAGGAGAGGACTTAGGATGGATCCCTGCGGCACGCTAGAAGTCTGGGCAAAGGGGGCAGAAGAGCACTCATTCCAAATTACCGAGCAAGAATGGTTCATGGACAAAGGAACTGATCCAGGTATGGAGGCACCGAAATATCCCGTATTGACCAAGATTGTGTATTCAAGCTTCAATGATGTTAAAAGCTTTGGCGAAATCGGTATATATCACGTCAACTTGGCAGCTGAAATCTAGAGCAAGAGCTATGAAATTGCAAAACTCTAGTAGATTAATAATGGTTGAACGACCTTTTATGAACCCAAGCTGCTTAACGGAGAGATTTGTATGGAAAGCATCGCAAATTCTGGATTGGACAGTCTACTCTAAAATTTAGTCAAAGGATAAGAGGAGAGATATTGGCTGATAATTCGAAATGGAATTACGGTTGCCGGATTTATGGATGCGGAAAATATTAACACGCTTCCATGCATCATCAGAGAAGAGCATAGCGATTTAATGAAGAAGTTAGGAAGGCCATCAGGTTCCATAAATTCGCTTGCATCTATCGAGACGATGATATGTTCCACTTCTATAGGATTGGTAGAGATAAAACCGAAATCAAAGTGGGCTGAACTACAGGAATTTATGGAATAAGGCGAGTAGGATCGGAAATTGGATGAAAAAAAGTCGGTAAAGAGATCGCATATGTCTTGATCATTAGAGCCTGTTTTATTAAGCAATGATACTGAATTAGGAAGAGTATTGAAAAATTTTAGTGAATGAACATATAGCCATAAGGGTTTGAGGTTATTGGAGTAGGAGAAGGCTTCAATGGCTGGTAGTAGGCAAGTAAAGCTAGAGGAATAACTCGAAGAAGTTTGTACCTTAAAAGATCCATATTGAAATCCGATCGAAGGTAGATTTTACGGGCTTTGTCTTTCACAAGCAGTACTTGTGTGACGTCAGCATTGAACCAAGCTGGATGATTATGACTCAGCGTACGAGTCTATGGCGTGAACTGAGCGACTACAAAAATTTGTAAAGCAATCTCGGGATCAATTGGGTCCAAAAGAGAAACCAAATCAATGTTTGCTAGGGTTTATGCTATTTGATGGAGAGACAATCCTGATCGGGGGTAAAACATCAGCTGAACCACCGGTCATTTCGTTGGTACAGCTCTTAAGAGATAGGTTACCTGCAAAGTGTTGAGCATGGCTGTGATTCGAAAGCTTCTGAAGATTATCCTTCCCAAGGTTGTTGGCGCTGGAGTATTTACCATCATTTTGTTGCTGCTGGTATGAATTATACGATTAACGTCCGATGTAAATTGAGTCTCTCCTTGTCTAATATGTTGATTCGATTTGCTTCTCGTCGTAGCATCGTTGCAGAAGAGCCAGCACATGCAGCAATTGGCGAGTTTGAATTGATGTTAGATTCCGCAGGATCCATATTATCATATGAGTCATATAACGGTACAGGATTCGATAGGCTGCGTTTGAGAGGCACCATACACGATAGTAGCGGCTGCTTTTCAATGTCTTCAGTTGAAAGATGTTGTATTATTACCTCTTCCGCATTACTAAGCATCTCCTTTAGTTTGAGCACAGAGGATGAAAGTGTGTCCACAATTGATTTAGCCTTATAAAGCCTAGTTACGTAGGCAGCAATGTTATGTTTTCGGCAATTTTGGCAATAGCAGCAGACAGTAGTATTCTTTTTCATGATTGCATCAGCAGTGGATCCCAGCACATCTACGCGCTTAGCATGAAATGGCAATCCGCAGAAGCCATAACAGTTGGCTAAAATTGTATTATTGCTTTAATCGATGCATATTCGGGCTGCGCGATTCGACATGATGCAGGTGTTAAGACTTTTGGTGAATAGAAGGTGACTTATGCATGATATCAGGAAAAAAATCAAATATGTTTAAATGCTTCGGTCAGAAGCCATGATCACCATACTGCACAATATGTAATTGCACAGTAGCTTTATTTGTTTTAAGCAGAAAAAGTATAAAATAAAATATAAAATAAGTCGGACAACTCTCACACTGTAGTGAATTAGGTATATAAGAATACCCGTGAAGGACTGCAGCGATGGTCGGCTGCCTCGGCGATTGGCCTTATCTGGGGACGCGTGGATGCGCTGGCAGGCTAGCGTTGTGGTGTCGTGGGGCGGGTTCTTTCCCCCTAGCACAAGGACCCACTACAAAAATATATCGCATTCACGAATTAACAGGTCAACATGCCGATCGACTGGTTTCGAGGCCGAGGTAACCTACTAAAGGTTGCAATTGTTTGTTCAGAGAACAAGTTGGTTGGACTGGCGGAGACTTCGTCGTTAGCCGGCGATTCAAATTTTAATAATAAAATAATCGAATTTAAAAAAACATCAATGATAAATTCAATCAAATATAAAAATTTTAATCAAATACATAAAAAAATCAATCAAATATAAGATTTAGTCAAACATAAAAATTGCAATCAAATACAAAAAAAACCGATCAAATATAAAAAAAATTAATCAAATATAAAATTTAAGGAAAAACAGGTACTCACCAATATCCTCGTCGGGCGCTTGCTGATGCGGTGGTTTCACATTGATCGTTGCTATTAACTTCAAATAGGGATACAAGTTTATAATGCTCACTTATAGCCCGCATAACTATTTACTACGTGCCAGACACTATCTTTACAGTAAGGAAATCTATTTTGACTGTATTAGGGAGCTGATCTTTACACTTGGAGATGCTTTACCGAGTTTCAAATGTTTGAGATGATTTTGAGTTTTATATATTTTGAAGGAAAAGCAATGGGAACGTGGCAAACTGTGTTGTGAGTTAAAGTATCGGATTATAGCATGATAAACCTAATCATTAAACAAAAAACTGGATATCCTACGATTTCTTGCCTCTTTCGCCACACATGCTGAGAAGACTACGTGCACAATACTAAACGACTCGAAATCAAACTCCTTAAAGTAAGCCGCAAAGTACTGACAAGCCGTTTCTATATCTCCCATTTCCGCGGTTTTCAGCGTTGATTGCACCACATCAATTTCTCGGTCTTAGAAAATTATCGACTTTTCCAATTTGGTACTGCTGTATTCGGCCGTTAATGCAACATTATGATTTTCTTCATTGCGCAAAATTTCATCAAGGTATTGTTTTGTTTGTGTTTTATCGTTCCATCCGTAATCGAAAACAAGCCCTGATAGCAGTGTGTTTGCCTCAAACGTCACTGAATGCTGGCTTCTTTCAGAGAACTGTTATATGCGTCACAAGTAACCGCTAAGTTAATTTCTGTGCCGACAAACATGGTTTTCGTATGGAAAAACTCGTAATCAAATTTTTCTTGCTCTAAATTTCCATCAACGGCAATCTTTTTAAAAATTATCTCGCGATCACCATCATATCCATGACTATTCCATTCAAAATTTAAATGGGAAGCGAGGGAACAATTTTTGTTGAAGTTTTGCTAATGGACAGGTATTGTGGAGGATTGAGTCACTTGCAAGAGAACACCATCATTAAACTCGTAAATATACTATTCGAAATAATCCGCAACTTTTTTTTTAAGCTGAGTAATTTCTTTTCCTTCCCGGCCGTTCGCTGCGTACTCGTCGTGTCGCGGTCGTAAATCAAATCCACGATCCGTCCCCAAAACTTGTCTCTCCTCTTTCGCATTCCGTGTATACGGTGAATCGCATCAGCTGAGCTCCATTGCCTTCCGCAAGGTAATACGCCGTTGGGGTGCACTCAATCAGTATTTCCATACTCGAAACTTTATTTGGCAGATTTAAATTTTTTTAAATAAAATTTAACTGAAGTAAAGAAAAATGAAGAAAATTTTAAATAGTAATAAAATTAAATCTCATGAGAAATATAATCAAAGGGAAACGCTTAAATTTAATATAAGGGAAAATTGATATAAAATTTCATTTAATAAAAAGGAAAATAGATATGAAATAACATTTAATAAAAATAATAATAAGAAAAAGTATTCTTCAAATTAGGATCACGAATAAAATTAATTACATATTTTTTCCAAATCTGCCACATAAAATTTTGAGTAGGGGATAGGAAAGTTTTCGAGCAGTTTGCTTGTGTGACTGCTCGATTAATACATACAATACATATGTTGATGTCAACTTGTCAAGTTTGTAAGAAATTGTAGATAATACATTTGCTTTGAAGGAAAAATGGGATGAAGGTACGAAAGCACTGTCACTTAAACCAAGAAGTACACTACTATGAATCACCAAAACCAGGCTTCGAATATTGTACGTTAGTATGAAAGCAATCGCGGTTGGACACCAGAAAAATCAAGATTAATGCACAGCGAAATTATATGCGTCGTTCAACACCCGATAAAGGAATCACGGTAATAACCATGCCACTGAAATGGAGATTGGTGACGGCCTAACCCCCTATACTTGGAAAACCCTACATTGTTTCCAAACTTGCAGAGGAGCCTTGGAATGGATTGAACCTACGCCAACGACTTCGCAAATGGAAAAAGGACAATGGATCTTGGAATGTCAGATCAATCATTACCCTTGCACTGTTAAGGACCTTTTACAACAGGACAGTCAATATAAATTAAAAATACTAGCAATCCAGAAAATGAATTGGAGTGGAAATTATATTCGAGATTTGAGAATGCACATAATATTCGAAAGTAGGAAGCTTACTAGAAGACGAGAATTCAGAATGGTTTTCATTTTGGATAGAGAGCTCAAATCGCACGTTGATTTTAAGGTAGTTAACGAACGGTTTTGTGTGATCCGCATAAAAGCGAAATTCCTCAAAATCTGGCTAATCAACGTACACGCCCCGACTGAAGAAAAGGACGAAGAAACGAAGCAACGTTCAACAATCACTTAGAAAGACTAGTCAGCCCATTATCTACAAACGACGCAAAAATAATTCCGGGTGATTTCAACGCTAAGGTTTGCAAGGAGATATCTCATTGGGGAACGACTGGAGGGTATAGCCTCCACGATGCAATAAATGACATTGGCCAGTGCCTAATTGAATTTACATTTGGCATAAATCTAGTCATATGTTCAACTTGCTTCCCTTATCGGCACATACATAAAAAGGCCTGTGTCTCACCAGATGGCAACACACAAAACCAAATCGACCATGTTCTGATCCAACAACATTGAGCCTTGAGTATACTTGACGTCCGTACATACTGAAGAGCCAATTGCAAATCAGAGCAAATTAACCTAGTGATGTTGTATTTCAAAGGCATATTCGGCGAAGACCAGCCCGCTACAAAAATTTGACATCAAAACGCTCGAAACGGCGTCTGTGGCCAAAAATTTCGTCGAAAACCAGCAAGCTAGCTAGACACATCACTGACAACAAACAGTGAACTCTAGATGGAAGTGAAAGTGGCTAGTAAGACTGTGGCAGAACAGACAATTGGGCATCAAGCCCGTTGTAAGAAAAATAATTGGTTCAATGATGCGCCTCTAAATGTGTTTGATCAAATGAATCAGGCATACAAATAATACTTAGCAAGGAAAATCAGGACAAAAAGAGAACACTATGAAAATCTCAGGAGAGTAGCAAATAAGATAAATACAATCAAGAAAAATAAATGCTTTGGCGACGAATTGAGCAGCATTCATGCAGATCTATCGAGCAACTATACAGGCTAAGCATACAAAGTAGTGAGAAGTCTGTTACGAGATTATCAGCCCAGAACCACGCTGGGTTGTGATGACATCACATCGGCAATATAATCGCTGATGAAACCAAGATTAAAGAGAGATTGGCATCTCAAAAATCTCTAAAATTCTACGCATTGCTCCAGCATATCGGAGCCTATACATGTCTGTAGAGAACTTTTACTGGCCCTGCCAGATACATTGCTGAAAACAAGCAATGAGCTATGAGTAGCAGTGAAAGCACCAATTAAGACCGTAGCAGAAAAAATGATTGGACATCGAGCTGGCGTAAAAGAAATGATTGGTTCAATGATAAGTCCCGGAATGCGTTAGAAAAAAGGAATCAGGCGTGCAAACAATACTTAGGTAGGAAAACCAGGATGAAAGTAGAACATTATGAAAACCTAAGGAGAGCAGCGAATAAGGTCATAAGAATTGAGACAAGAAAACACTATGATGACCAATTGAGAAGTATAGATGTAAGTCTAGTGAGCAACAACACAAGCCAAGCATACATAGTAGTGAAAAGCTTGAATTGAGGCTATCAGCCCAAAACCACGCTCTGTTGTGATAACATCGGCAATATCATCGCTGATGAAACCAGGATTAAGAAAAGATGGGCATCAAATTTCAAGAATTTCTTTAATCCTCCGCACAGATCCAGGATATTGGAGCCTGTAGGTGTTTTTGGAGAGCTTCTATTGGCCCAACCAACTCTGGGCGAAGTTTCTTCCACCAACAGAGCCCAAAAGAATAATAAAGCACCTGATTTAGATGACATTGCAGTGAAGCTCATTGAATATGGTAGTAGGAGTGTTCAGGAAGCTATTCAAAAAGTCATCCAGCACATTTGGCAACAAGAACATATGCTGAACGAGTGTAGCTAATCAATTATATTCCCTATCCACAAAAAAGGTGACAAGCTAAAGTCCGAAGACTATAGAGGCATATCACTGCTTTGTACGGCGTACAAAAATTTTTAAAGATCTTGGAAAATCAAATTGGATCAGACACAAATAGCATTATTGAGGAGTTTCAAGGTGGTTCAAGAGCCGGTAGATTGACGATAGACCAATTGTTCACTATCAAGCAGGTACTTGAGAAATACTGGGAATTCAACATAGACGTACACCAAACTTTCGTTGACTTTAAGCAAGCATATGACAGTATTGAGCGTTACGTACTGTACCAAGTAATGCTTTGCTGTGGTAACCCAGCCAAATTAGTCCGTCTCACAAAAGTGACAATGACGTCATCAACATCCCAAATCCGTATCAATAACCAACTCACTAATGCCTTTGACACAATTATCGGACTAAAGCGGAGAGATGGGCTGCCCCTTTGCTATTCAATTTGACTCTTGAATATGTTATAAAAAAACTACCTGCCGATTCACGAGATATACCACTATACAAGATGAGCTAAATGGCAGCCTACACGGGCAACATTAACGTTTTGTCACGGTCATTAAGAATTGCCAAAGAACTTTTCCTGAAACTGGAGAGCGAACCAAAACTAGTAGGGCTTCAAATAAATGAAAATATAATAAAGTTCATAATGCAGTTGAGGAAAAGTACCTCAAATGCACAAAATATTACACTGGTGAATGCAATATTTGAAAATGTTAGCAAATTTGTGTATTTAGGCGCCAAAATAACGAGAACTGGTAAGGAAAGAGAAAAAATACGCCGAAGAATACAGCTCGCAAATATAATATTTTTTTCAGTTTTGACAATCTTGAAAACCAGCTGTATACACAGGAAAACAAAGCTTCAAGTATACAAATATGTGATAAGACCTGCGTTATACTATGACCCTAACTCAAGCATCCGTAAATTTATTGAACAGCTTTAAGCGACACGTCCTGAGGAGATTAAACGGGGGCGAAGCTAGACGAGGACCAATGGCAAATTCAATACAACCATGAGCTGTTTGAAATTTTTGACGAGCCGGATGTCTCAATGAATCGTATGGATGAACATCGGATACCCAAAAAGGTATTCGTTGGGTTTCAGTTCCCCCAACGACTACCTTTTTGGGCGGGGAAACTGAAGAAACGCTGGCCTGACTCGCTTGACGAAAACAGTTCAGCATTGCTGGAACATTGAAATTGGAGGACGCGGTCAATGGACCGAAACAGTTGATGGTGCTTGCTGCGGGAACCGAAGGCCAGAGAGGGGCTGTGGTGCTACAAAAACGAAGAAGAAGTAACAATTTGTGATTATCATGTATTTGAATTTGTTACCATTTTGTTTGCATTTACTGAACTCGTTGCTTTAGCAGTCACGATAAGCAATTTCTGAAATTTTCTTGATAATTTGAACATATTTGCAGTGGTCAAACCGCTCAGGAAATTCGATCTCCAAAGTATCACATATTGTTGTTTTGTTTTGATTGTAAAATAGCTTTATATGAGCTTCTAATAAATTGAAGGGCCCCCTTTTAATTTTTTCGAGAAAAATTTAAAATTCTGTAATGATTTTTGACTCAAATTGCTCAAATGAAATCGGGACCGACCTGTCATCGGTTCTAGACGTGAAGTCTTGGGACGTGACAACGGACTGTACCCTACAGGTCAACAAGTCCGGACGCACTTAGTCTACTCCGAGGTGGCTCCTGGCTGGCTAGCTAGTTCGGAGAGGAGTCTTGCGTGAGCAGACTAAGTCCTGAATACAAAAATTCAGTCACCGGTTCACATAACCGTTTTACTAACGTGTCAAAACATTATGTTAACATACGGAAAAGAAACCTACTTCTACTTTATTCCGTAACACAAAAACTGGATCTTACTCCGCGTTCCCAAATATCACCGACGTGGGTCCGAAAAATATCCTACTCTAACTCGAAATCGGAACAACCTTCTCTCATAAAAAACGTAAAACAAATTATGGTACCGAGCGTGACGCGAAACTGGCCATCTGCAGTTTCTACAACCCTACCCTTGTAACGGGATACTACCGTTCGCTACTATTCCTGCTGGAAGAGAAGGGCATGCTGAAAAGGAAAGACTGAGTTAGAGTAACAATTCATTTTATTCATGTTGTGCTTGTGCAATAATCGATACATAAACTAAAGTTGAATCTTTGCATGCTTCTAAATCCTTCTATACATGTAAATTGATGTTATTAACTTAAGTCTGAAATTCTACCGTTTCGTTTGTTTTTTTATCTAGGGT
Organism: Odontomyia ornata; assembly: GCA_963969285.1. Taxonomy (NCBI): domain Eukaryota; kingdom Metazoa; phylum Arthropoda; class Insecta; order Diptera; family Stratiomyidae; genus Odontomyia; species Odontomyia ornata. The sequence goes on from OZ017739.1 coordinate 305,813,584, forward strand.
AATGAAATGTAAGCTACATATATTGTATCGTTATCCTTTATAATTAAATAAGCTAAATAGATTATTCGTTTCTGTTTGATAAAATTTCATCCTCTATTTAAGTGATATTTATGTTTATTCATTACTACATTTATTTAAAATTACGATTTATACTCGTCAGCGGTTAAAAATACAATTTTTTTAATTCAATATTAAAACTGAATCTTGCCATTATACGTGAAACACAACATCATTCAAATGTCCTCCATGTGACCTCTTACAGGCCTCAATCCTTTTGAGGTAATTTTTAATGACTTATCGTTACATTTCCGGCAATATCTCGGCCATAACTTCACGAATATTGGCTTTCAATTGCTCAAGATTTTGAGAATTGTTTGCGTAAACATGATCTTTCGAAAAGCCACATAAAAAGAAATCCAAACGTGTTAGCTCGCAGGATCTTGCGGGCCAATTGACATCACTCAATCTCGAAACTACGCGTCCTGGAAATTTCTCTTGCAAAAGTGCTCATTTAGCCTGTGTTGTATGGCTTGTGGCTCCGTCCTGTTGGAACCATATCTTCTCCAGATCATAATCTACAATTTCTCTCCGAAAATAATCGGCTAACATCCGTCCATAGCGGTCAGAATTGACTGTAATGGCTCTTCCTTGATCGTTTTCAAAAAAATACGGGCCAATAACACTACCAGACCATAATGCCCATCAAACGGTCACTTTTTCCAGATGCAAACTCCTTTCTGCGATCACCTGAGGATTTTGAGAGCCCCATATGCGGGAATTCTGTTTATTTACGTAACCACTGAGTGAAAAATGAGCCTCATCATTGAAGAAAATTTTGTTCAAAAAATCGTTATCAATGGCTTGTTGTTCAATCACCCAATTCGCATACATTCTGCGTTGTGTATGGTCTTGAGGCTTAAGTTCTTGAGTGAGTTGGATTTTGTACTAATGGAGATGCAAATCCAAATGCAAAATCCGCAACAATGAGCCGTAAGACAAGCCCAAATGTTGAGCAAGTCAAGGAATCGACAAGTTCGGGTCTTCTTCCACACTTTGAGGAACGGCAGCGATATTTTCAGCAGAACGAATGTTGCAATGATGCACAGGACTTGCAATATTAATAACGGATCCAGTCTCTTCAAATTTTCTCACTGTGTTCGGAATTGTTTGCTGTGTAGGTCGATTATGTCGACCGTAATCGGCTCGTAAAGCCCCTAAATGTTGGAACAGCAGAATCACCATTTTTATAATAAAATTCAATAATTTTAACGGGTTGTTTGACTGTTAAACGATCCATATTTCTAAATGGCAAACCTTCAACTAAAAAAATGCGCATTAAATGACATTTAATTCTGACAAATGTCAAATGGCAGGGTTATACTTTCCCAACTACAAAATGGATAATCCTGTATGTTTTAATAAAATTTCATATAAAATTGATTTCACTAGCTCTAAAAGAAGTTGCTTTGTTTATTTCTTCTCTTTGTTCTTCTTCTTTGTAGCACTACAGCCCCTCTCTGGCCTTCGCTTCAAGATAGCTAGAGTATCTCATTTTCATGACCGTATTGATTTTTCCGGAAGTTGGTTTGGTCAGTACCGTGCTCCCGTGTGCTTGCTCAGCTATGATATGATCTGATTAAATCAGTACATATCCCCACTGATTGAACACTCGTAGTCTGTCCGGAAAAATCCCCCGAACTAAGTCACGTTGCTTCCAACCACATTTGAACCTGGGACATTCGGCTTATGCGTTCATGCTCCAACCACTAGACCACACAGACTTCTTCTCTTTAAATATATTGTAAATCCACAGGGTAATTATGTAACTGACTGCAAGTGACAAGCAAAGAAGCAATATCTCACATCAACCATTCAAATATACTAATCACAGTGTTAACCCAATGATTATTACACTAATATTTAGAAAGTATAACAGATACTGTGGCTATTTTTTCAAGTTCGTTATCCTACGTTTTTTGTATGCAAAAAATAATCGTCGAAATTATAATTTATCTTCACAAAGCATTTTTATCTTAAAAATAAGTTTGTTGCTATGCCAAATCGAGAAAAAAATGTTTGAAATATGAAATCGTGCGATTACTTAATATAACTGTAAATTTTTGAATTATTAGCTTTTTTGATATTCCACAAAAATCGGTGATGTGGTTAGTTTATTACAAAATAAGACAATACTCATTTAAAAATGGGAAAAATGCTAAAATATATCGCATGTGTTTGATGTCAGTGTAAATAAAAGTTCAGAACGTATTGATAATTGATTTTAAGTCAAGTTTAAGTACTACCACCTCCATTATGTAGAAGGCAAAATTAAGTTATATCTACTAACTTACCTCAAGCTACTTCTGTCCATCACTTTTTCTTAGAAGTGGTATCAGTCGTGTTCCACATATGGCATCGCATTTAGCTAGTTATTCCCCAAACGATATTTACTCTGGTTGTTTGGTGTCATAAGGCAAATTATTGCAAAGTTCGTTTTGTCTCACAAAATACATGGCACTTATTTTTCTCCCGAGGCAAAGAAAACATTCTTGGCTCGTAAATGAATCTCTCCGTATCAATTTTTCTAAACTAATTTTCCACAATAACCAACCCCAAATACAGCTCCTTAAATTCTTCTTCTTGTTAAAATTCACTAACTCCCCATTTCATTGTGCAAAAGTGAAAACAGTGGTTGGGTTTTCTATCTTTAAGGTGTTACAACACTACTGTCTCAAACAGTTTTTTTCCTTATTGGCGGGTCATGTCATTACAAAGACGAGCGAAGCCATACCACTATTATGTACTTTTCTGTTACACGAGTGTAAAAAATAATTCTCAGTTGGCAAATCCTCGAGTTGCCACATCTATTGTTAAAAGTCTTCCCGTCAAATTGACTGTGGACCGGAAGCATCCAGCTGAAATAAGTCATCTTAAACCCTTCTCGTCTTGAGTTACATAGTCTACGGTCAGGATATGTCTTTGGGCTAACTCGGCAGCACATAAATGAGCAAAAACCGCATCACGTATTGGATCAGTCAAATCACTTGGAGACAATACACCAGGCAGTGTTAACAATGATGGGATCCCCGGTGCAGTGTATGGCGGTAACCAAAAGTTTCTAACATCACCTCAAACTTTGATTTCTTCCTCTAGTTCAGGATTTTCAAAATAACCAAGAACGTGGAAGCTTCCGTTGAAATTATTACTAGTCAAAGTATTGTTCGAATTATGTTTTGTGATTTCATCGAAAAGTTTGGTGGATTGTTGGCAAAGTATTGAGTTTATGAAGAACTTTACGAAGAGTTATCCATTACAACCTAAGTTATTTATTTTCTCTTACTCGACGTAAGATACGTTCAAAAAACTTTCTCCCATTCATTTTTATTCTTTTTAATTGTTTCTAATTATTAGTTGCTCTCGATAACATAAAAGGATCCAATTATAGAGCACTAACAAAAGCGAGTAGTCTAGCATCGGCCTCCAAACAATTGTCGCCATCCTTTGTTTGCATTGAACAAGAAGCAGCACCACAACGCAAAAGCGAAAAATGATTCGTTTCCTTCTTCCACAAGGCATCCTCCAAAACTATGTCGCAGGACTCTAAATCGAACTTGCCATTTTTCATCCTTTACAAGTAACCAGAAATCGCCTGTTCGGAAATACAGTTATTTAAAAAGAAAAGCAAATAGGGTTGCACTTACTGTACACGCGAATAACTGATAAAAAATATGAGGAACACACAAGTCTTGGCCACAGGGAACCGGCCCACAGTAGATTCACCGAACCAATTTATCGAAAAGCAAAACGAAACTGAAGCTGGTAAATGTTTGTCCCATGTGGAGGAAAGCGGTGGTACATTAAAAACCAGGGAAGAGGCACTTCAATAAAGCTAAATCAAAGATGGGAAACTCGAGAGCAACTTCTTTAATCCTTACTTGCAACACCATGAGCAAACTCCTTCGCTTAGCAATAAAAATGAACATCGCGTAACTGTAACGCCGCCTAATATATTTAATGCGTTTCCATTAGGGAAATTTCAGCAGAATTTGAGAACGCGCGAACTGTTCTGCGTCGCAAAAAGAATTACGTGACACTCCCAAACAAAATTGAAATAGGATGGGAAGTCATACGGTGGCACATTGCATATGAAGTTTGCTGCCATCTGGCTTCTCATCCAACGTAAAGTTTCACACACATGATCACCAAAAGCGGTTCAAGAACAGCGAGAGGTTAGAGGGTGCGTTCCGCTTTCGTCGACGTCGATAACTACTGACTATAATTGCCAGTGGTGTAGGACCGATTCACTACAATTCCCAAATCATTCTACTACCAACAAAGCTTAACAGATTTTGACTTCGGAGCAATTCGTCAATCTTAGATGTCCAATTATGCAGGGGGATAGCTGTTTTTCACGTATCTCAAGTGCCTCTGCTCCCGTCAACACATTTACTGCTCTTTAGATGCAAGATCCTGAAAGTTATCGTCTAGATCTATCAATTAATATTTATATAGGCTACCTTGAAACATTTTTAAGGGGTAATTTCCACAAAGCCTTCACAATTTTTATATCAAAACTTTGGAGAATTTGGCCACTTTTGATCTATGTACACAGTTTCATGACTGTAGCTGTTGTAGTTTCCAAGAAATTGCTTTGATGCACGGACTGTGTACAGACATATCGCGGAACAAATAGGGTTTTGAAAATATATTTTTCAAAACCCGAAGAACGAGGGTTAAATATTTTGTGAATGTTATTACTAAATCTCCCTTTGCTACTACTTTAAAAATCTAAACCTAATTCAATATAAAAAGAAAATCTTCTATAGATTTCAATTTATCTTTTGTGTAATCATTTTTAGCTTAATCAGTAAGTAATGGAAGTGCCAGAATAATTCACTCATTTTTTACTTTTTGCTAAAACAGTATTGCTCAATTCATTCTCAGCGAAAAATCTTACGAGTGTTTTTTGTCCAATTACTAAAAGATATTCTTTAAATGTTAATCAGACTTTAAAAATGCCACATAAATCTTATTCGGATTTCCGCTAAAACCTTTAACTTGCGGAATAAAAAGTTAAAGTGTTTGAAAGTGATCGATTTATAATGATGATTAATTATTCCTTTTGGCCCTAATTACTCAGGCTAAACGGTGAGAGGAATTCACAGCACACGCTGGATGTTATTCAGAAAATATGACCTTGTAAGGTCTTCCTTGGAATTTGTGTTACTCGGCCTTATCGTGACATGAGTTGATCCCATTGTTCTCGTGATATCGAGTGGACCATTAAATTGGGAGCATTTCGGTTATTAATTCAGACCATATCACCAACAGAACAATTACAAAAATTGGGTGAGATTTTCTTGCGAAAATTGTATCCGTTAGTTAATGATCACATGCAGTCTCAGCTACAAGTGCAATTAAAAAGTTCCGGTGAAAGCGAATTTTGTTAAACTTGGTTTTTACTTTATTACTGCACTAGATTATACATCATGCACTGAATTATATATGTATGTCCCACAGGTTAAAAGTTTTAATGAGCCTTTTTATAAAGATTTCGAAGCTTATAACAGATTAGCCACTCGGTGGCAATCCATAAGCATAAATGTTCTTTGCTTCAATTCAACTTTATACTTGTCTCAGCAGGTATTATTTTGAATGGTCATTTAATATACCCAATTATAATCTCATTACTCCACATCTGACAGATTTTGTTGGTGGTCCGTGAAGAAGTCTTGCCAGTCACACATCTCAGGTTCTCCGAAGCTCGTTTCCAAACGATCTCAGCGACAAGCGTATCCTCTGTTATGTCAAAGTGGCAATTGATATCCAATTAGTATGCGCATGCTCAATTCGAAAATATCACTGGAGAGCGCCAGTTCAGTTGCATGTTACTTGAAGAATGTCAGATACAGATGCTAACGAGGCGTCAACTATTTCAATTAAATTACACTTTACATTGTCTCTGGGAATTGCATTGCCACTGCTACTGCATGTTGATTGGATTCCAAGATAAAATAAGGAGAATAAAGGAGTCGTAATTATGGCAAAAAGAGAAGTAAGAATATTTATTCTGAGAAATAATTTTTTCAATTATATCTTGAGTAATATGGTTGTTTTCCAACTCTTTGCGGTTTTATGTACTGAAGTTAATTGTGTATGTGCCCTTCAAAAGCTGTTTGGAATATCATACAGAAAAACACTTTTATAAAAAATAGAAAACCGACTTCAAAATGCCCTTAAAAGGATGCAATAAATTTTACGGTAGTTGATTTAATGAGGAAATTGATTCGGCACCGCTTCCATAAAGTTTATTTCATAGTTTTTAAGGTATTTTGAAGTCGTTACTCTTTTCTTTCCAAATTTTTTTTATTTCACCCACCCACTATGTAAGTTGATTGAAGCATTGATGTTGCCAGATCAGGCTGTGGTGGGCCCTCAGGGTTATCAGGAACTCAACATCCCCAACAACTCTAAGGTGTGCGGTAGGCTGTAGCGTCTAGGTAACGGTACTGGTTTTTGGACATGCAGGTTGGATTGTTGTTTGCAGGAACGCCAGCGGAGGTAGATCACTAATATGATTAGTCCGAGAATGCCCAGGGAACCGATGGTGAACTGGTGGATGTCGTGGTCGGTCGGTCCATGAAACATCTTGTACTTGTAGTTGTCGTCGCAGTTCCTCGATTTCAGATGCAGACTCAGTGAAATGAGTGGAGTCGTTGAAAGATTCCATAAGGTTCGTCTCGTTCTGGGGAACAGCCAATTCCTACCAATACGGTCCCAAATTGTAAATGAGCAACTTCCACTCGCTGGAAGATAAGTAGACTCGACCTAATGGTTGAAAATACAGACCCGTATGGGGTCTGGTTGTTGAGCCTTGTGTTGGAGAGGCGTGTGCTATGGGAGCTAGCAGGCACATTAAGAGAAGCGCTATAATTGACTTGCCGGTTCACATCGATCGCAACCTTGTCCTCGGGATGTCGTCGCCGCTAATCAAGGGCCTTCCTTGTTCAAGTAGAGCGAACTTGCTTGTGATGGTTCTTCGTTAGACTGTGTGTCGTCGAGTACTGGTAACGGAGCCAGTTTGTGTATAAGCCTTTTCAAAGTTCCGGAGGCAGTTTTGATATCAGCAACTCATACGAAACCATCGACGCCTTCGCAGTTTTGACAATTCGCCTCAGTGGCCACTTCATCGATGGGGTGTTATCTTCGCTTATAATGACTACTATTCCCGGGATCGCATTGGAATGTGACTGTCTCCACTTGATACGATGCTGCAACTACGCCAAGTACTCGTACAAACATCGTCTCCAGAATTCGAGTTTGAGGTGATTGATTAGCTTCCACTGGGCATGAAGACCTCCGGTGACTGGCTCTGCGCAACCATCCACCATGACTGCGAGACACTCTCCAATGAGAGAGTGTGTTGGAGTTAATGCGGTCAAATCATTGGGATCGTTTGACATCGGAGTCAGTGGTCTAGAATTGAGGATAGCCTCAACCTCAACCACCAAGGTATGCAGCTCCTTGTAGGTGAGAGCCGCAAATTTTCGGCTGATTTGACCACCGCCTCCCACAAGCCGCCAAAATGAGGCGCGCGCTGAGGGATGAAGTGGGAATCGATTCCCCGGCTGGAGCACCCTGCTGTTACTTTTTGACGCACTTCGTTGGAATATAATGAGGACGACAATTCTGATAACTGGTTGTGAGCTCCCACATAGTTAGTGGCGTTGTCGCAAAATAGGTTTCGGCAGTGTCCTCGTCGTCCAACGAAACGTTGAAGAGCACAGAGGAATGTCTCCATGCTTACGTCGCTGATAAGCTCTAGATAGACGGCCTTTGAAGCGAAACCTCTGCCTCGATAATGGATAATCATAGGCTCACAGAAATCCACTCCGGAGCTGATGAACGGATGGGCTGGCCGAATACGTGCACTCGGCAGGATTCCCATGACTTATGAAAACAAGTTACGCTTGACTCGGATGCACCACACGTACCGTTGAACGATCGATCTCACGAGTTGCTTTCCTCGAATTGGCCAGAACCGCTATCTAGTGGTAGCGAGGAGTGTTTGCGCACATAGATGACAGTGGTCACGATGGAAGTCCATCACCAGCAGTCTGGTAAACGGATGTTTGAACGGTAATAAAATGGGATGTTTGGCGTTGAACGTGATCTTGGCAGCATCCAGCCTCCCACCAACATGGATTATGCCCTCTGGATCCAGGAATGGTGCCAGTCCCATCAACGGACTGTGCTTTGAGACTTGCCTCCCCTACCTGATGTCCAAAAGTTCGCAGTTAAAAGATTGTGATTGTACATACCTCACGATGATCTCCAGGGCTGTGGATACTTCATCACTCGTGGGCACTTGATTTGTCAGTTGAGATTGCTTGACTGCCGGCTTGAAACCATAGATAAACCGCATCATGTAGGCCACTATGCACTGTAGCCTCTTGAAGGAGTTGCCGTGTTGGATCTGCTGAATGAAGTGTGTTTCAGGAGCCTCTGTCACTACAACAGCGGTCTTTGTCCGTTTCGCCACCACTCCGATACTCGGAAGGCCTAACTGATTCCGACCTAGATAAAAATGGTGGTCCCTGCAACCACATACTACAGCGGCTCAATTCAGCTGGCACCATCCCATGTGACATGTTGTCAGCTGCGTTCCCTTCAGACGCTACATGTCACCATCGGTCCGGCCTTGAGAGGATTTGTATGGCCGAGGCCCTGTTCACCACGAAGGTATTGTACGATGACGCAGTAGAGTTGTTCCACGCCAAGACAATCTGGGCATCGGTCCAGAACACCTTAAAAGCCTCCTGCAGATTGGGCGCTGTCTTAACTCGTCTTGTGAGCACAGCCCCTAGTTTCACCGCACACATCTCCAGGCGCGGAACAGTAGGTGTTTTGATTGGGGGCACTCTTGACTTGGCGCACAGCAACCTGGCGACGACTTGACCGCTCCTCAGGGTTGACCGCATGTATATTGCTGCGCTATATGACTTCTTGTAGGCATCGCAAAAGGTGTGCAACTGTACTTACACGGGTTTCTGATATGACGAGAAAATCGGGCCGACTGCAATGATGGCAGACCACTGCGGGAATTGGACCGCAAGGTATGGATCCCCACTGGTAATGCTGCATCCCAGTCGAATTCCAATTGCCATAATTCCTGCAGGAAAAGCTTGGCTGCTACTATCACAGGAGCCAGAATGCCCAGTGGATCGAACATTCTGGCTAAATCAGATGCCATCGTCCTCTTAGAGAGCTTCGCATCAGTTGGATCCAGGTTGATTTGGATTTGGAACTCGTCAATCTTCGGACGCAAGGTGACTCCTAACGTCTTAATATAGTCCTCGTGTAAACAACTGAAGCGCAGCTTTACCTGTTGGTACTCAGGCTTAATCTGCTTCAAAGATGATTGGCACACCATTTGCGCAAAGGCATATCTGCGCTTGAGAGTATGGTGCATAGCTCCACCTGTTTGCGAAGTGCTTCCTCTAAGCTGTCTGCACTGGTCATGACGTCTTTGATATAGCAATCCTTCTCCAACGCGCTGCTGCCCAGGGGTCCTTTCTGCTGGTTCTCTTTTACTAGAACTTGCAGACATTTTGAAGCTAGATATGGGGCACACGTTGCGCTGTAGGTTATTGTTTTCAACTGATAGTATCGCACTGGTTGCGTTGGACTATTTCTCCAAATCAAGCTTTGGTACCGACGGTCTTCAGGATGGAACATTATCTGCCGATACATCTTCTCAATGTCAGCGGTGAATACGAAACAAGGCATTCTGAAACGTAGGAGTATCGAAAAGGTCATCCTGGACAGTAGGCTCTGTATGAAGGACATCATTCAACGAAACGTTTGTGGTTGTCTTACTGGATGCATCGAAGACCACCCACAGCTTGGTTGCACTGCTGTCAGGCATCAGGACACAACAATGTGAAAGGAAGTATCGTAATTTCTCCCGGTGATACGACGACACCTATTCCATATACTCGAGCTGAATATACTCCTCCATGAAGTTCTCGTATGCAAGCCTTAGATCAGGGTTCCTCTCCAGTCGACGCTCAAAGACAATGAATCTGCGATCGACCACCGCTTGGGAATCACCTAACGTCTCAGGATCCTTGCTGAATGGGATTTTAACCAAAAAACGGCCATCGGGATGTCTTGTCACTGTCTGATTGAAATTTGCTTCGCAAGCCTTTTCAGTTAACGTAAGCTTTTCCAGCGGATTCTTCACTTCCTTGACTTCCTAAAATTGCTTGTGTGCCAGGGTACCGCATGTCGCGGAAGACACTTGAGGTGTGATCACTCTTCCGGCCACAATTCACGCTAGGAGCGTGTTCTGGAGCATTGGGAACTGTGGGCCCAACTTTATTTGTCCAATGGCTACGACCTCGTAAAAGTACTCGGCACTCAGCAAAATGTCGATGCGCTCCATTCGGTGGAAGTCTGGATCTGTCAGCCTTATTTTTTTGGGAATGATTCATCCCGAGGTGTTCAAGTTCTGAGACAGTTGTGGTGATATAATTTTGTATATGACGTAGGCTGCTCCCACATTAAGCACAGGAAAGCTGTTGTGGCGGCCACGGTCGACTTGATGGCTTTCCTACATTTGATCTCTGGTTCCTTTGCTTTATGGTCGAATCAAAAGCTCCGCTTCTCCGTTGAGACCGGCTTTGAGGTACCATAGCTATTGGCACTTGAACGGCGCTTGACTATGCACCATTTGCATGAACAAGTCGTGGAATTGTTGCCAATGTAAATAGTTCCCATCGAAGGTGTGTAATGATTTTCGAAATGCCCGTGTAGGACACGGGTGCCGATGGTCTGGCACAAGTGTCAGCGAGCTATAAACAACACTGAGCTTCGCTTAACGACCGCGTACGCGTGCTTGCCGACTAGCATTTGCGGGATCATATGAGGCGGGTTCTTGTCGAGCCATGAAGCTACACTACAAAATACTTATCACGCGTACTCTATTCTACAAGACGTACCGATCAATTTTTATTATCTTTGGAAATGTTCTATTAGGTGTCAATTAAGCTACTCTACAGTAATTCAATATATTTTTTTTTGCCTCGTTAAAGTAAGCGGACACGGAGGCTTGAAAAAAACGCAAACATCACACAAAAAGCAACCGTTACTTTCTCCGAAGAAGGTCGTTGCATTACAAGGGGAATGTCAAACCTAAAGATGTTAAAGTGGCTGAAGTGAACCAATCATCTCTGCCTAAAGGATGGAAAGTTGGCGGATGTAGTTTACTTTACACTAGTAAAACAAACTAAGCAGTTTCGATGGGGTGACCACCTTATATCTTCAGGAGCAGCCACTCCTGATCACCACGGGGCGGCTAGACTGCTTATTACAGGTGGGGAGTTTTATTTTTGGCAGAGGCATGTTAAGAGGAGTCACAGGCAGAGTCACTGAAGCAGGTGTGGCGCTGAGTTCATCCATTTTCAATTCCAGACGTATGACCCAATTTTGGGTCAGCTCTTCCAAGTATGTATACTGCTGCTGGTCAAAACCAAACGCTTCAGGATTGTCATGGAGCTCGACGATCTGCTGGTGATATTCATCCAGCTGTTGCCAACCTTGTTGAAGGGTCATGAGTTAACTCCTGCACAAGGTCTGAGTGAGCTTCTTCTGGTCCAAACGGTCAATGATCCTCTTCAACGAGCCTGCCATGACTTTTTAGCAATGCAGCATCCTGAGCACACTAGCATTTCTTGGTGCTGAGTCTTCTGAAGTGTAGTCTTTGCCCTCACTTTCCTGAATTTCGAGCCCTTTTGGTGACGGTTACCCGTATGGCGTGCCCATGTGTGTTTTGACACGCATTTGATCGCGGAAGTGCTGCTGGTAGTTGCCATTGATAGTACCGTATAAATATTGGGTAAATTACTCGTGCGAAGGAATGACCTCCGATAAGGATTGGATGTGACTATCGCCTAGTTCAAAATCCTCCAACGCGGCTTCGTAGTCGCCCCGCACAATATCCGGCTTCCTGCTTCCTTGAGGGCTTCTTGTAGTTTGAAATGACGCCTTCGATGATTGGAGCCAATCCTTTTAGATCCTCGATCAGGCGATCCACATTGCCCATCGCGTAGAAAGTCGATAATCGGCCGGAAACAGAAAGCGCGGATACACCACGACACTATATAAAACACAGTACTTCATGACCTGTTCACCGTGGAAAAACAATCATTCAGTTATGACCACCGGGGTCTCCAAATGTTTGCACCGGGACTCTTTTGTCCCGAACTTTGATTTTATTATTTTTTATCGACTTTAAAAATTTAACTTTATTTTACTTTCTTTTTAACCATACAGAGATACTGAATAACCAACAATTGAAACAAGACACATTTGGACAAAAATTCGCAGAGTATATAACGACCCAACAAACAATTGAACAATGAATAAACTTTGTTTCAAAGCTTTGACAAACTAAAAAATTGAATGAAAAATGGGTTACTTGGTTGATTAAAATAAAAATGTGGTATTTGAAACTTAAAGTATTTTCACTTTATGCCGAATTGAATTTCAATGTGGTGAATAGAATTAAAATGATCGATCAATTGATAAATCAATCAAATAAATCGAATTAATTACAAATGGGCTAATTATTACAGTGCTAATTAACCTTAAATAACTATGTAAGTTGATTGAAGTGTTGATGTTGCTGGATGAGGCCGTGATGGGCGCTCAGGGGTGTCAGGAACTCAACACTGACCTTAAAGTTTTTTATTGTTCACTAGACGTTTACGGTCTCTACCACATTGCCAAGTTTCATCAACATTGGTTCAAAGGTTTGTTGAAAACGATATTAACGAAATTTTAAACGTCTTTTGCCCTTGAGTGGTGGGCATTTTTATTTATCTATCTGTTCCATCTAACAGACTGAATACAATTTAATAACAAAATGGAAAACAAAGAATAAATACAGCAACATTAAATGAAAAAATAATAAAGTAACGATAATTGTAGATTAAATTAGTAGTAAATCTCTTCGTTTTTTCTTAAATGCTATGTAAGAAGAAGGGAAAGGACAAAATTCGTCATTATTATAATTTTGTACGGCTCTTAAAATTGGTGAACGAAAATATAAATCAGTTCTAGCATATGGAATAACAAAATAAGAGCTCATCCGAGATGAACGAGATGTTTGTCGGAGCTCTGAAAAAGTAATGAGTGGGACTAAATGGTAGCAGAGTTTATGCAAAAAACATTGGTCTAAATAAGTTCGTCGGGATATATGAGATAGAAGAGATAGGAAGCATAAATGACTTTCATAGGGCTGATACGGCAAATCAAACTTAAGGGCGAGAAAACGCGTAAACTTTCTTTGGTCACTTTCTAAAGAAGACACGAGACAGGAATATCGAGGGGACCAGATAATAGAACAGTATTCCAGCAAAGGGCGAACAAGACAAATAAATAGGCACCTTAATAATCATATTTAAAATATGTGCATCAAATATGCGATTTGGATCAAAAGTTACTCCAAGGTCCTTATGAATGAGCACTTTAGAGGGCAAAGTATCATTTAATGTATAATTAAAATTAATAGGAGAGTTCTTCAGAGAAAGTCATTTTATGGCATTTAGTAATATTATGACATAAATATTGTAGTTTGAAGTACATCATTTATTTAGAGTATTCAGATCAGTTTGGAGGAGGTGACAGTCTAAATGGGATTTGACTGCTCGAAATACTTTGAAGTCATCAGCTTACCAGAGACAAAAGGAATTAATTACAAAGGGGAGATCATTAATGAACAACAGCAAGAGAAGAGGCTCAAACATTGAACCTTATGTTGACAAACAATATAGAAGAGCACCCGAAATGCCAAGAGCTTCCAGTTTACGACAAAGAAGAAAATGATTCACAGTGTCAAAAGCCTTGGAGAAGTCTGTGAAGATCACGTCAACTTGCAGTTGGTTATCCAAAGCTCTTGCAATACTATTTGTGAACTCCATTGAACTAGAAGTAGTAGAATATCCTTTGAGAAAGCCATGCTACTCTGGGGCAATAATAGGCGCAAATGAGTTTGAGAGTCAATTATGAACCAGTCGTTCAAGTAACTTTGGAAAGCAGTAAATTAATGAAATAGGGCGATAATTGAAAACTGACCTAGGATCACCACTTTTAAAAATAGGTACAATATACACTGTTTTCTAAGGATTAGGGAAAGTACCAGCACTCAAACTTAGATTGAAAAGGAAAGAAAAAGGAAAACTTAGCAATGAGGCTAACGAATTAAGAACTATGTTTGGCAAACCATCTGGCCCAGGGGCTGATATTAGGATCAAGAGCATTGATCAAATATTTGACTTCAGATACATTTGTACAGATATAGGCAATCAGGAAGAGAAGACAATTAGGTAAGACAATAGAATGCACAGTAGCAACGGGAGGAGAAAAAGTCGAAGAGAAAAATAGGCGAATGAGTCAGTAATTTCTTCAGGAGATGAAATTTCTGCATCATTCCAACGGACCTTACCAGGACTGGAAGAAAAGGATTTCAGTGACCTAATATATGTCCAAAAACACTTTGTATTATTAGCCACAAGAGAATTATCCAGACAACTGAAATAAGTCTTCAGAGCATATTTGATCTCTTTCTTGGCAATAGCACGCAGCCTGCTAAAATCAGATCTAGCTTCAATAGTGCTGAGTGTTTTGAAGACACGATGTGCCTTATCTTTTGCTCGTAGGGCACTTAGTATTCACCTTGTAAACAGAGGTTTTTGATTTACTTTATGGGATGTCTAAAGAGGTGTAAAACAGTGAATAAGGTTATAAATATTAACGTAAATTTTACCTAAACCAGCCTCACAATTCAGGCCTCTAAAGAAATCTAGCCGGTTGACAAAAAGTAGTTCTGTATTAATAGCTTCATAGTTAGCTTTAAAAAAGTTAAATTTTAGAGCAGCATGAAGTTTGTTAAATTTAATTTTATCAACTACAAGATCTATAGATAAAAGAGGATGATGCCAATCAGGAGGAACATACAGCTTGAGATACAGATAAGCAGCTAACTGGAAAATTTAATAGAACAAGATAAAGGAGACCACCGTTGCGATTATGGATATGATTAAATTGATAAAAGGAGCAATGAGATGGGAAAGATGACAGGGTTATAGAAAAAGAATCAACTGACGAGATAGAAGGAGTAGGATAATTCTGCTACTCCATGTGTGGTAAGTTAAAGTCCCCACAATCCAATATTTTGGCGTGAGGCGTGAGAGGATAGATCATCAAAAAAGTCTCATAAGCCGTTAACGGTGAATTACAGGGGATATAAATAGACGAAAGTAAGAGCTCCATATTATGAGGGAGAGAAATTTTCACAATAGCACATTCTCAACTATGGGAAAAACAGAAATCAGAACAAAGAGAACCAGATAGAGTTTTGCTAACTGCAACCAAAACTCCACCACCATCAGCCTTATTAGTAGCAATCAGGTCGCGGTCACATCTAAATACAATATTATCAGGAAACATTTCACTACTCAAAATGTTAACACTCAGCCAAGTCTCAGAGAAGCAAATAATAGAGTCATACTAAAGAAAGAGTTTTTCAAGCTTGATCCGTAATCCACGTACATTTTGGTAACAAATAGAGATTCACATTTTACTAGCAGAAGAGAAATTAAGTTGATCAGTATTAAAGTTTGAAAGAGATTCATTGAGGTTTAAAGAGGATACAGTACGATAAACATTATGAGTATAAGAATATCCATCAAGATTACTTGAGACTTAAGCTTTGGGATTCCTTTATTGACTGACGAAAGTTTGCCCGTCGCATTTCAAACGGCTTAATAAGTATACCAGCAGGTCAGTAATTTCAATTCAGGAAAATATCATTGTTTGCAGAAATCACCAATTTAAATGAGGCAACTACTTTGTCCGTTAAATTTTCCTTATTCAACTTATGACAACTAAAAACTTGAACGGATGATTCAAACTTTTTGGCGACATAACGCTTTAAGTCTTCAACAGAAGTTTCGTACGCCACTCGAGAGATGAAGATATTCTTCAAAGGGATAGAAGCACACATAACAGGAGAATCGAGATCTGTTGAAGAAAAGGGGTCACTCGGTTTCTGATGTTGAAATGGAGGTGAAATTTTCTTTGGAATCGCTCCCTGGCTGTTGAATAAAGAACCAGGTAGGCTGATGATAAGTAAATCAGATTATTGATTAATAGAAAGTGGCCTCAACAGTGAGTCACTCCTAGTGACAGGTGATTGACCAGGTTCCACTGTTTCTACATAATTGCAGCAATTCGGCTGTAGTACGAACGCTTAGTGTAGCTGCACATCTTGTTGGGCAGTTAGTGAGCAATCAGGTACATTTAAATTGTCAGGTTCCGAAAACGCTGGTAGTTGGTTAATATATAGCGGCTTCAATAACGACTTACTTCTAGTAACCATTCAGCGACTAGATTCAATACTTTCTGCAGAATTCTGGCAACCTGGCTGTAATACGAACTCTGGTTGATGCTGTGTGTTATATTAAGCATTCACTTTTAAGCTGTCGCTGAAGGACAAAGCGGTTAGTTCTCCTAGAGAAGAGACATTGGGAAATTTTACGTGTGGTTTATTTTTTGTTGGTATTGATAAAGCTGGATCCGATATTGAGCACACAGCCTTTTCGATCGAACTAGATGATGATGCATTGCAAGATGAGGAATCTGCAAACTGTAATCAGGAGTCGACTTCAGAACAAGCAGAAGAGCACTGGCCTAGCAAGGATTTTACCTCGTCGGTTAAGGAAGTGATCATCTCCCTTGCAGTTTGGAGTCAAGAAACATGCACAGTACCAATTTTGTTTCAGATAGTTTGACTTTGGATTTTTTATCGTGAGGCTTATCATACACTTGAATGAACCGTTGTATCATTTATGATGCAAATTGGAGCGATATTCTAGTCAGAGTAGAAATCACGGGTTTTCATCTAAAACAGCCACCATTTCATTTTCGCTTGATCGATTTGAATGATTAACAAAACTAGCTGAAATATCTGATTTCTGCAAAATTTGTTGTACATCGAATCAAAATTACGACCTCCAGACACAAATTTTCGTTACATAATATGTATTGGATAGTCTAGAAAGTATTGAGCCTTTTTTGTCACTAGATGGTGTTCTTTGTCATATATCGGGCAATACTAATCAGATTGAGTCAAACTCACATGCGTTTGAAAGCTGAAATTCCAGTCTACAATTTTCATACGGAAAGTTTTGTATTACGCCATTCGTGTCAAAAGTTGTATTCATTTAAAAATGAGTAAAATTTATGGGAAAATTCGTTACATTATAAAATATTACTACGATCAAGGTGAGAATATATCGCAGGCCTATGAAAAATTTGTGGCGTCTACGGTCAAGATACTTTATCAAAAGCCACAGCCAAGAGATGATTCGCTCGCCTCGCTCAGGTCGAACAATCACTGAAAAAGGCGATGAAATTTTACAAAAAATTGAAGACGATCAACACATAAGCAGCCATGACATTACTAAGGAAATGAATATCCATTACCAAATAGTTTTGAACCATTTGCGTAAGGCCGGATACACAAAGAAGCTCGAATTTCCATTTGCGCAATGTTAATAAAACGCAACGAAATTGAGTAATTTTTGAAGCAAATCATTACGGGCGATGAAAAATGTGTAAGATACCAGAAAGTTGTTCGAAAAGGATCATGGTCTAAAAACGGTGAATCATCACAAACCACTTCAAAGCCAGGAATGACACCAAATAAGGTTATGCTGTGTGCATGGTGGGATTGGAAGGGAATTGTTTATCATGAGTTGCTAGAACCTGGCCAAACACTCAATTTGGCTCTGTACTGTCAGCAATTAACCAGATTGCGGCAAGCAATTCAAAAAAACCGGCTAAAAATTGATCAATAGAGAGGGCGTTGCCTTCCTTCATGACAATGCCAGACCACCCACATATTTGATGACCCGGCAAAAATTTACAGAGCTTGTCTGGGAAGTTTTGATGCATCCACTAAATAGTCCAGACCTTGTACCATCAGACTACCGTTTTGTTTCGGTCTTTGCAAAAACTTCCTTAATGAGAAGAAATTTACTTCAAATGGACTATGAAAATTACTTGACCAAGTTTTTCGCCGATAAACCACATATGTTCTACACAGATGGAATAATGACTCTACCAAAAAAATGGCAAAAGGTCATAGATAATAATGGACAATATGTACTTAAATAAAATCCATTTTAAATAAAAGAAATATCCAATCGAAATATGACAAAAAGGCTCAATACTTTTTAGACTTACAAATATTTGTTGTGAATGTCATAAAAGTTTTTTTTTTTCATTAAATCATTATATTTATCTACATATTGTAGGTTGAGTACCAAACACTTTTGACATGCACGTAGTTCTGTCTACCCAACTTGTTTATGAATGCTTCTGACGAACATTTTCAGTTCCTATCCAAAATGAACTATTAGTCGTGACTTTTCCTGATAAGTTTTGCGTAACAATAATATTTGTGTATGTTATAAGTGGAGTAAAGGCACAGTTAGGTAAGAATTGTTTTTCATGTGTTCTTTTGATTTGTTCTTAACTTATTGAAATTATGTGTTGCCATATTCGATATAAATTAAGCATTTTTGAACTGTATGCCATCTCTCCCACGAAATCCGGAAAGATGCCACGTTTTGCAAAAGTAACATCTTTGGAATATTTTCAATTGTTTAAGGGAATATTTTTAATTGTTTGAGGGATGCCGAGAAAAAACGTTAGAAATAATAGAGGTGCCAGAGGGCAACGAACTGAGGAAAATTTTATCTTAGCCATAGATAAAGTTAAAAAATGTGAAGTTTAAAAAAATGAAGCCCAAAGGCACTATGGTATACCGATTCGTACCCTATCTAGGCGGCTCAAGACAAGCAATACTAATAAAATTGGGCTAGGTCCTCAAAGTTTCTATTCTATGATATTAAACTTATATTGATTTGCTCTTACAAATATAAGTTGTATGGTAATTAATACAAATTACATATTGTTCTAGCATGTCTCGGAAAAGAAAACGAGAAACGATTAGCATCGTACATGAAACGCTTAGCTAGTTCTGGCTTTGCTCCTGATCAAGACACCATTCGTTCACTTGCCTATCAATTCATCGAGAAGCTTGGAATCAAGCATACATTTTCAAAGGAAAATGAAATGGCTGGGCAACATTGGCTTACTTCCTTTTAAGTAGGGAATACAGGTATTACGGTGCATCAAGAAGAGGCATATCCATTGCGAGAGCTCAGGTTATGAATAGGGCCATTCCAGATCATTTCTTCACTATATCCGACTTGATTGAAGAATTACCTTTATCAGCTCATTCAATTGGAGCTCAACCGCAACCGACGCCATCAACCATATGATAGTCCTACAAAACTTTTCGAGGAATCAAAGCTGATTCTAAAGTTTCCCAGCTCTACGGTTCAATGAACACAGAGGGCCTATGTTTTGACTTCCCAGGAAAATATAAATAACAAAACATCAAATCGAGTTGAACCAAAAGCAGCTAGTAAAAATTTTTAGCTGGATTCTTCAAAAGCAGGATTTTCATCTTCTCAGCAAATTGTTTCGAGCCCAATTGAAGGTGACAATAGTGTGTATACTGAGTGCTTGGAAAATTATTATGAAACGAAGAAGGAAATGGATTGGATCTAGTGCTTATTATGCTTCAAATGGTTCCATGAGTCCTGCACAATGCACTCACCAAATTTTAATGATTGCGAATGCGAAAGCATTCGTGAAAAGAATCAAAAGAAATCGCGATCACATTGTTGGCATTTTTCCCACACCGCATGGCATCTCCCCCACACTATGTGGGAGAGATGACCATTTTCTGAGTTACGTTTTTTGTTTTCCAGTTTATTATTTTCTTATCGAAAGACAAAAAGTTTATGATTTTAACATGTAATATCAATGAATTTTTCAAATAAAAATAAAATGATTGAAATATCTAGAGTTTTTTTAATATTTATTAGAACTTTCTACAAAAAGTATGGCATCTTTCCCACTTTTAACCTACCGAACCCCAATCATCTTCGCCTTCAACAACACGGGTGAAGGGCAAACGTGGGCTCTATTTGTACTCAATAGGATGGAGGTATCACTATCACTCTTGTAAAACCATGACAGACGGCAAATCTATTCTAAAAACTTTTGTCGTAAAAAATCTCTCCCATATCACAGAATGACACTTTCGTTTCTGCCAATGGAGCTCTAAGTGGAACATTCAACGCGTTACTGAATATGTTGACGAAGACACTATAATCATGAAACTAAAATTACTTCCAATAGATGAAAGCTTGATTTTGTTTTTTATTCCCTACGGCGACACTATAAACATGAAATTAAAATTCGTTTTAATGGATCAATCCTGAACCACGCTTTGAAACACCCAACCAGTGCTGGGTGGTGGCATCAAATTTTACACACTACACACGACAATCACTTAAGCATTAAACATGAACAACGTTCAACTCGGAATTATTCCGCGAGCACAGCACGTACGTTTACTCTTTTTGAAGTCACTTTTGACTTATCGCCGCAAATTAGTTCAAGTAATTGTTCAAGACCAGAACAAGTTCATTTGCGATATTTTGGATATTGACTTGAGGTTACGCTAAGTGCAAATAGTCGCCAGTTTGGGAAATTACGACAAAGAAATACATTGCCAATTGGAATTTGAACAACGAAAGGTAGATGTGCGGTCATCGTCTCTTTTTGTTAGCGGATAACCTCCATTGTTAATCAAATCTGTTTAAGGTAGCACAACGATTAAGCAGGGACCTTTTCCTTCCTTGGTACTTTTCGACAGTTAGTGGTGAGAGGTGACTCAATACTCCTCTGAAGTATTCGCAAAAATCGAAGTTCTAGATAAACGATTCGCCTCTTTGGAAGAAACAGTGCAAGGCTTTTCGGTAACTCAAAAAAACGCAATATTTCCCGAAATCAACGCGCCGCATGTTCCCTGTTTAACTGATACACAGCCCAGTAGTCCACTATCACCAAGTACAAAAAGCCCCAAGTTCATCTACAAACTTGGAACCTTCTGGTCAACAGAAGAGTGGGATGCAAACTTCTGCACTTTCTATGTAAAAGGAAGTAGAAGGATTTGTAATGAGGCCATAATTCAAAAACAATTGAAAATGACCTTCTAATCAGTGGATGCAGAGTTGAGCAGCTGCCATCCCGCAATCAGCAAAGACGTAGCTTCAAAGTTTTGATTCCAATGCGATATGTCTGGCTTTTTACGAGTTTCAAGAAGAAGAATGGTATTTGTTCCTGGTGCGGCATGGTTTTCAAGAAATGGATTGATCAAACCGTGAGCCCTCGATCCAAGGACAGTAAAAAAATAAGTAGCGCTAAGTATGTATGTAAGCCCATTACCCTTACTAATGGTGCAATAGCAACTTCTAACATGAATCATATCTATTTTCTCCTTCGAAACGCTTGAATGCCTTCAACGCTTCGGGTAACTGTAGCACTACGGTTGTCGACCCAAAACTTCACTCTATTAGCGTTAGTGCTGGTCAACTGGAAACAGTCATAGACGCAGAAGTGACTACTGCACAAAACCTAGAAGCAGCTTCCTCTTTAAACTATAAATCTTCTTCTTTACAGGGCACTTAAAATAACTTCGTGCGTGGAGAAGACTTAATTCCAAATTGGTCCGGATCAATTTTACAGCCCATATCACTTGCTCCTACTAATAACAACCAATCCTTTTTAGACCCGTTGGTGCCGCCTACAGTCAAGGCAACTATAGTTTCGGGTGCTGACCTCGAAAAAAGATATTTAATATCTCGACTTAGAGATAATAAAATTTACGAATCGGTTCGGCTCTACCTCTCATATATGCAAAAGGCATCAGAAACCACTTGCATAGATGGGAAAATGAAAACAAGTCTGAAAATTGTGATTTAGAGAGAAGGTCCTCCAATTGATCTGGACGCTCTCCGGCTTCTGTATTTTTCCTATCATGAAGAACTCGGTATCACCATTAACCAGGCAAAAAAAGATCTCGAAACCTACGCATCACATGTTTGTTCAAATCATATCTCGTCATTGCAAAGGGCAAGGGAAAAGCACCATAAATTTTTTCGTCCGCAATAAGCAGAAGATTTTAAAGTTATTTTACCATAACTGTGGTGGTATACGTAGTAAGTTAAACAAACTTTTTCTTGACGCAAAGTCGTGCCATTTAAATATCCTAACCCTTTCCGAAACATGGTTGAATGATTCTCACATTAACGAAGAGATCTTTGATAGTGACTGGAATATATACAGAGACGATAGAGATCGTCACAGCAAAGGACAATCACGAGGAGGTGGTGCTTTGATTGCAGTACACAACTCCTTTATGGGTGAGCTGGTAAATTCCATGCAATACAAATCATTCCAGCATAAAGTGGTTAAAATAAAGTTGGGAAGATCTTATTTGTATATTGGCGTTTTTATGTCCCCCCAAATTCTAACGATACTATCTACGATGACGTTTGTCAAATTGTTGCTGTTGCTGAAATTGGTGCAATTACAAATGAAGAAGATAAGATTATAATTACTGGTGACTTTAATCGTCCAAACTTAAAGTTTGTGGTCGATGAACAAGACGGCCTCCTACTTCCTATCAATCTCCTAAATAGTAATGATTTCAATCTCATGAGCACCTTTTATAGTAACGATTTGCAGTAAGTAGCTCCTATACCCAACCAAAATGGCAGATGGCTAGATCTTATTTTCTCTAACTCTTACGACGAAGTAGTGGTCAGTTCAACTGATGACAACGAGCATCTGTTTTCTAATTCAGTTCATCACTACGCTTTTACCGTTGAATTGTCCACTTCTGATACTTCTAATTCTATATCGCACAATTCCACTATTGTATATTACTTTCGTAATGGCAATTACGATCAAATCAATTGTCTCTTATCCCGAGTAAATTGGAATGACACTTTGTCAACGTTAGACTTGGACACAGCATTATCCACCTTTTGTAGCATCATCTTTGACGCGGTTGAATCATTCATACCTAAAATAAAAACAAGTTGGGTAAACAGACCTACGCTCATGTCAGAAGGGTTTTGTATTTAATTTACAAAATGCAGTCACCAGATCGAATCAAATCAAGAAACATGTCAAAGACGATTTTATTGGAGAAAATATGAAATACGAAGATCATACTATTTTTAACAAAGTTGAACGAATTTCGACTTCTGAGGCATTTGGTATTGTTATACTGATAAATATCTCCCTTGATAATTATTTCAGATGTCCATCCGCGACGGAGGAAACACATTTTTCATGTATTTCCCCCTGTGCCCCCACTGAAGCAAAAACTGACAGTTTAAACAACTGTTTTGAAAAGCTCCCATGAATAATTTCATTTCATACTCATATCGGCTACGTTTGATGAATTTTTTTTCAGGGGCTACTCGCCTGTACTGAAATCATCAATTCATGGCCATTTTTTTCGAATCCAAGAATGGTTACAAAACCCTTTTGCTAGGAGCTCTCTCCCACCTCCTTGATTTGTTTCACTTATGAGAATTAATCGTAGGTACTCATCTTCAGTCATTCATTAAATTGAATCAAGTGTTCAAAGCATGCACCTTTAACGTTGAAGTTGGGAAAAAATAACTCAAAATTATTCAATCTTCGCATTTAAAACAGCCACTATTTGGTTTTACGATTACTGATACCACTAGCTGAACCAATTCTCAAAGATATACATGACACCTATCATTCCTGAAATTTTCATGCAAATCCTAGCAAAACTGTAATGTCTGAGTCGGTAAAAGGCGCATGTTGTTCCATAGCCATATGTTGCCATAGTAATAAATGCAGCGCATATTGTTCCATAGTAATACAGGAAAATTCAAACCGCTATAACTTCGCTAAATCCTTATGAAACTTCCAGGATAGATCAATCTTATAAATAGACATCCACGTACTGAATTTCATTGAATTTAAGGGTACCGTTAAGATTTTATTCAAAAAAACATAAAATCGATAAATCATACTGTTACTAACAAAGTTGAGTTTAATTGCGACTTCTCACGTATTTGTTGTTGTTGTACTCACCAAGGCCTACATTCCTGATTTTTTTCAGATTTTTCGGATCACAGGTGTCAAATCGCGAGGGGGGGACACAAACATTTTTCGTGTATTTTCCCTCCCTGTGCGCCCCTAGAAGCAAATTTTGCCAAACCAAGACCTGTTTTGAAAAGACCTTCCATTTGATACCCATATCGGCTACCTTCAATGAAATTTTTTTTGGGGTGTCACTCTCCTATATGGGGGATACCTTATAAAATTTTTTAGTAGTTGAACTTTGAAGAGATCACCACTTTACACCTACACACAAAATTTGATGTTTCTAGCTTAAGTAGTTTCCGAGAAACGGACGGACGGACAGACTGGTCGCGAAACTAGTAGGGTCTTGTAAAATTATTTTACAAAACCCTAAAAAGGGGAAAAACGGCTTGTTGTGAACTCCGAGGGCATTGATATCTTATCTGCTATGCCAAAACTGTTTGAAAAAAAAAATTATTTGTAGTAAAATTTCTCCCATTATCGAACCATTTCTTAATGAAGAGCAACATGGTTTTCGTTAAAACAGATCTACTACCACTAATCTAATCACTTTGACGTCAGATATTCTTTGTAGAATGGAGCAAGGAAATCAAATTGATGCCATAATACACAGATTTTAGCAAAGCATTTGATAGAGTGAACGATGGAATTTTGTTGAAAAACTCCGGCATATCAGGTGCAATACAAAGCTGGATTCATTCTTATTTGAAAGGCCGCACACAATTTGTCAAGTTTCAAGGGTAGTTGTCGCGTGAGATCAATGTCGCCTCTGGGGTTCCAGGGACCAAAAAGGCGACTACACACACGAACGGAGAAAGCGGCTCCGAGGGGGGACCCAATAAAACTGGAGCAACCAAAATCAAAAGATAAAAAAAATCAAAAAAAGAAATGAAAATAATAGCAGCGACGACGTAACCAGCGGTTGCAGCCACGATGTTAACAGTACATCGAGACCGGTACTAACCATGACAAAGCAACGAACAACACAATTATAGTGAAAACGGACGAAAAATGGAGATTAGCCGACAGTCTGGTTCAGACTGAGATTCCTACGGCGTTCTGATTAAGGAAAAGCGGGAAACTCTGCAGGACGCTTCAGATGTTCGAGTGGTGGAAGATAATATAAAGAGCACAGAAAATTCGACTGCTGCGATCGTTACCGAAGCAACCGATGCAAGGATTGCAAATCCCGACATAGCGAAGAAACATCCTGAAGCCGACGAGGAGATTACGGCGCGAAAAGCAACGAGTGACCAGACACCACATGATTGCACCACAAACGTCGAAAATATGGCGGAAGTATCGCATTCAGAAACGGAACGCGATAACCTCTCCAAAGTATGGTTGCAAAGTACAATTGCCGCCCAGCGATATGAAGAAGAATGGCTATTCCAAAAAGCGGGAGATGTTTTGAAAAGAATGCAACCTGCATGCGACTCCCCAAAAATCAGCAAAGCAGTAAAGGTTGGGCTCCTTGAACTAGAGGAGCTCCTAGATTGCATAGGGCACTATTGGAGGAGCTGGTTAAGGGCCGAAGACGAACAGAAGGCTAAAGAGGCGCTTGAGGGCGAAATCTAAAGGCCACATGCAGATAGCTCCACCATTAAAAGTCAATAAAAGAATGGCGTCTAGCCCAATCAAAGGAGATCAGGATAAAAGAAGAACGGAAGAGGCACGTGATGGGCGTGGAGCACCAAATCACGGGTCTCAGATAGTGCTTACAAAAAGAGCGAAGAAAACCGCTTGGAAACCTCTTCAAAAAGTACCAGAAAGTTAAGTTCGTACGGACGCCCAATCAGAAAAAGGACCTGATGCAAAACACGAGGGGCAGAAGTTCCGACAAAGACCCCGACAGTAGACACTGCTCCTAAAGCCCCAAGATGGCCGATCCTACGAGGAGGTACTGCGTGACATCAGGGGAAACGTAAGGCCAGAAGACACCAATACTACCATTAAAGTAGAACGACCAACGCGGTCGGGCCACATACTGGTCGAATTCGGAGCAGAGGCCGGCAATAAGGAAGCACTCTGCGACGCAGTAAAGAAAGTCCTCGGGAAAAGCGCAACTTCAGCCTTGCTCGAACCGATGGCAACGATCGAAATAAGAAACACTGACTGCGTGGCGGATCTGGCCAAGGTAGAAGAGGCCATCAAAAGGGAGTTCGCTAGCGTGGGAATGATCAAAGTGAGACTGACACTAGGAAACAACAGGGGACAACGCATGGCCATTGTTGACTTGACCGAAAAGGACGCCGAACAATTCCTGAACAAAGGCAAAGTACGAATAGAGTGGGTTGTCTGTAAGATACGGCGAGAAGCGACGCCTCTTTAATGTTTCAATGCCTTAGTTATGGTCACACCACACAAGTATGCAAAGGACCCGATAGGAGCTCCCTATGTTACAAATGCGGTGGAATGGGACACAAAAGAAAAGAGTGTACGAAGAAGGGACACTGTATTCTTTGCAAGGATGCTGATCCAAAACCTGATTTTGGACACGTCTTGGGATCAGAAAAATGCCGGGTGTTCCAGGAAGCCCTAGCCAAGGCAAAATCAGAGCTTCGATGACCCGCATCCTGCAGCCAAACCTACACCGCAGTTCAACCGCCCAAAATCTGCTTGAGCAGTTTGCGAGGGACACAAAAGCTGACTTCTTGCTGCTGAGTGAGCAACACCATAATAAAATCCCTGCATTATGATATTCTGACAAAACTGGTACTGCCGCCACCTTGGTTCCGAACAGTGACTTTCAAGTGGAGGGTTGTGGACGGGGGATGGTTTCGTGTGGGTTCGGTGCTCAGGGCCCACCTCCTTTAGTGTGTACCTAGCGCCTAACGAATCGATATTATCTTTCTAAGCCAAGCTCAATGCCCTGGATGGCGCTGTCTCAAACGCAGAGGGCAGAGTGCCCGTTGGCGGCGACTTCAAAGCAATCGAATGGGACATGCCTCAAACCGATCCGCGGGAAAACGGATCCTGGAAATGGCGGCCAGGACGGCCCTCGTCGTTCTAAACTCCGGGAATACGCTGACTTTCCGCCGTATTGGCTGTAAGGGAACCATACCGGACGTGACATTCACCTCGGAGTCCTTAGTACGAAGAATACACAACTGCAAAGTATTAGAGGACTACTCAGCCCATGATCATCAGTGCATTCTGCTTGAGATAAGTGATGCTGTCTCCCGACGTCCGTGCTCTCGGCCTTCCACAACTGGATGCAACATCGGAAGGATGGACGTCGTGAGGTTCGTCGAGGTGCTCACAACAGGTGAGCCACCGCAAGGGCCTTCGGAGGGGACGGAAGAACTGGCAGCCCAAGGCGTGGTGAACTCTACTATGAGCACCATCACGACTGCTTGCTGTGCTTCTATTCCCCGTCGAAGACCCCGGCATGGCAAGCCCCCAGTGTACTGGTGGTCAACTGAAATCGCTGAAAAGCGAAGGGAGTGTTACAAGTTTCGACGTGAGGGTCAACGGGCGCGGAACCGTGACGAGGCATGCAAATGGGTGGCAGCATATAAGTCGGCCAGGAAATGCCTTCGCAAGCTGATCAACAGTAGCAAGGCTTGCTGCTGGCAAGACCTAGTGGATAATGTGAACAAGGATCCATGGGGCCTTGGCTACAAGCTAGTCTTGCGGAAGCTTGGTGCCGTACGGAAGCCTTGTACACATGACGCGGAAAAGATGGACGCGATAGTGCGGGGACTCTTCCACGCCCATTCCATCCATGTTGACGCTGTCCATGGTGAAACAGCAGTCGCGTGTCCACTCTTTACACAGCTGAAACTGGAGGAGGCAGTCCTCTCATTGAAAGTGAGGAAGGCTCCAGGTCCAGATAGTGTTCCAGCTGAGTTGTTGCGGCTCGTCTATCACCATTGTCCTGACTTGCTGCTCAGCACATTCAACGCTTGCCTACGGGACGGGGTTTTCCCGGTACGATGGAAGGTGGCGAGGCCCGTGCTGATCAGCAAAGGGAAGGGAAATCCCAAATCGCCGTCTACATACCGCCCGTTATGCATGCTAAACATGGCTGGGAAAGTGCTAGAGAAACTCATCAAGGGAAGACTCACTGACGCGATTCGTGCTGCTGGGGACCTATCTCCTCGGCAGTACGGCTTTAGAGCAGGATGCGATTGCAGAGGTTGCGAACGAGGTACAAAAGGCAGAGAATCGTCCTTTTGGAGACACTCGACGTCAGGAATACCGTCAACTCCACTAGACGGGTGGATATTCTGAATATGCTGGAAAATCTTTTTTAAGTTCCAGAATATCTAATGCGGAGGAACTACCTAAAGGACCAGAGCCTGCTCTACGACACGAAATAAGGCCAACGAAAGATTAAAATTACATGGGGTGTTGCCCAGGGATCTATCCTTGGTCCGGGCCTGTGAAACGTATCTTACGATGGGCTACTGAGACTTGAGATGCCAGATGAGTCGCGCTTCGTCGGCTATGCGGATGATGTTGCGGCTCTGGTCGCTGGACTCACCGTTGAGCATGCGCAACTTAGGCTAGGTATGCTAATGTGACAAGTGAGGGACTGGATGACTGCTCGTGGGCTCAGTTCAGCACTGGAGAAAACCGAAGTGGTCATCTTGACGAAAAAGAGAGTCTCTAGATTAAGGATAATCAGTATTGGAGACATACAAATCGAATCGAAGCCAGCGGTAAAGCACTTGGGGCTACTGATCAACTCGAAGATGAGTTTCTCTGAGCAAATCAGGGCAACGGCTGAGAAGACTGCTTCAAGAATATCGGCTCGTCGACTTATGGCCAACGTAGGGGGACCCAGCCCATCAAGAAGACGCCTCTTGATGAGTGCTGTAGGGTCAGTGCTACTATACGGAGCAGAGGTATGGGGCAAGGCTCTCAGTAAGGAGGTATACCGAAAACGTTTGGCACAGGTACAGAGAAGAGGAGCACTAAGAATTGCATCTTCGTATCCGAGAGTCTGTGATCCGGCGGTGAAAGTTATTGCAAGCATGATACCTGTCGCCTTCCTTGCTAGAGAGTACCATGCTATTTACCTGCGCCAAAACGAGGATGTGAGGGAGATGGTTGTCCCTTAGGAGAGACAGCGCTCGCTCAACGATTGGTAGCAGTCTTGAGTGAATTGCACGAAGGGAAGTTGGACTGCATGCCTCATCCCGGATGTGAGACCGTAGCTAAATCGAAGGTATGGTGAGACTGAGTTTTATCTGACTGATCTTTTGAGTGGGCATAGCTATTTTCCATCTTACCTGCGCAAGATTGGTAAGTCATGGTCGCCTGATTGTCAGTTTTGCCCAGAAGAGGAAGACAATGCCTGCCACACATTTTTTGGGTGTATAAAATGTGTCAGGCTGTGAAAAGAACTCTACAAGAGACGGGAGAGCTCACCCCGGATAATATAGTTGCGGTGATGCTCGAATCGGTTGAGAAATGGAATCAGGTGGCACATTATGCTTGGGCTCGGGGCGCTGGGGCTGGAGGATCGCTTTTCTGGCACTTCCTCTTCTCCTCTTCCCTCCCGCTAGGAAAGGGATCCCCCAGCTTGAAGGCGCCTCACGGCGAGACCTGGCCCGAAGTAATGTGCCAAACGGTTCCAGGCTGGGTTCTCAGGTTTACAGGGGAAGTGCTTAGTGAGTAGTCCAGTCGCCTTCTTGTGAGCATGAGAGTCCCACACTCTGAGCATACATGGCATTCACTTCCCTAGCACAAAAATAAAAACAAAACATCAAGAAAAAGTAACATGATGTGTATTAAGTACCTCAGACTGGATTAAAAAGAAAGTCAGAGTTCGTGATAAGCTTATTATAAATAAGTTGAATTGAGGTGATTCATGACTATTTGGAACTGAATGAAATCATTTGTGGACTAAACGATATAAAGTAGTTAGGGAGTGTAAAGGCATAGCAGTTTATAAGGTAAGGAATAGTTTAAGGCGAGAAATTCTGATTTTGAGTTACCTATATAATGGGTAATTGTTCTAAAAGAAGTCCCGGGGAAAACCCGCGTAATACTTTATGGGCTATGAGACGGGGCGTGTGGTTTGGATAAAACAATAGATGAGTACAAGCAGAAAGGGGCCCCCAACGTTATCGTGATTCACGTGAAAAGAGCTTGGCAGTGTGATATCTCATTATATAACGTCGAAATTTTAATCTAAAATTATTTCTTTTTCTGCGTTTCTTTGATCTTGAAATTTTTGTCACCTCTATTTTTTTCCTCAAAAAAATTCTCTTGGTCTGAAAGGCGGTAAGTTGTTCATTCGCACAGCCCGGAGGAAGTTTTCCCTTGTTCTTCTTTTAGTTTTCTTACTTTGTTGCAATTTCGCTTCTCTCGGGTGGAAGGTTTGGTTGCTAAGTGCTGTGGAGGGTAATTTTTTCGCTCTACGATTAATCGAGTTTGAGTTTTTGATATTCTGGCGGTCGTATTTTCACTTTAGCAGTCTTGGGATCCAATGGCTATGCAATCGGTGCTCTCGCCCATCCTTCCGAAGGCTCCCAGCCAGAATACTTTCCACGATGAGGGTAATAAGATAAATTAGTTTCTGTCCGTTCGTGTGTCCGTCTGTCCATGCATCACAACAAGTTTCCTCAGAAACTATAGCAGCTACACAGTTCAAACTTGGCGGAAAGGTCAGAAGTGGTGATCGCTTAAACGCTTAGGTCTTACCTAAAATTTAAAAATTTTTTCAAGAAGATTCCACTCCTAAAATGTGGTGGCCCTTCAACAAAAATTTTTAGCAATGGTAGTCAAGTGGGGTATCAAAGGAAAGGTCCTCATAAGAACTTTTACGATATGAAAGAAAAAATTAATTTTGAACATCAGGAGTGCCGGGGGGAGGCAAAATATCAAAAAATTGCGTTCCATCCTCTCTCCCCTTTTCTCGTGATTGGAAACCTTTGAGCCGGAAAATCTGAGATAAGCCATGCAGGTAGGTTTTAAAAAGTACAAGTGCAGCAAATGCCTTAGAAATGAAAATTCACTCAACTTTGTTAACAACATTATGATTTGTCAATTTTGCGTTTTTCTCCATAAAGTCGAAACTATACCTTTAAATTGCTTGAAGTTATTTAAAATATAAGATCCTTATGCTCACAAAATTTCATGAAAGTCAGATCATAATCGAATGAGTTATAGCCATTTCAATTCTAACATCTTTTGATGGTTGATAATATTTCAAATCAACCTAGGCATTCTTATTATCTTCGAGATTTTATGAAAATTTAAGGAATGGTGTTAAATTTGAGTATGTTCAATTGGCAGAATATTCAGAAAAATTATTGAAGCTGGAACAAAGTCAAATCTTATCAAAGGAAATCTGTATCTTTTGCATAAATTTGAACGATTTCTTACATAAGTTTTGGATGAATAATTCGAGTTAACGATTCATACTTTGAGAAAATTTGTTTCGAACCCTAGATTGTTACAAAACCCTTCTGGTAGGAGATATCTCCTGCCTTGTTAACTTGTTTGAAATCATTCGTAGATGGTTTAATACAAAAAAAAACATTTCATA
The DNA here is from genome assembly GCA_963969285.1 of Odontomyia ornata. Lineage (NCBI taxonomy): Eukaryota > Metazoa > Arthropoda > Insecta > Diptera > Stratiomyidae > Odontomyia > Odontomyia ornata. The sequence goes on from OZ017739.1 coordinate 305,845,229, forward strand.
TACGAGTATGCTATACACAACTTTTTCGTTGGGAGCATCCTGCAGATTCATCTTATGCAGTATCTGCCTGAGACATGAAAATTCAAATCATTTCATAGTTTTATAACTTCTTATTCCTCTTCTTTTGAAAGTGGGCTCTCCTTATACATACCATACTATTACTAAATTAACTCAGAGTTTGCCATCAAGCAAACTTTGCTGGATTTCCCTTAAAGTGAAGTTAGCACTGGTAATTCTCAGTCGACTCAATTTATTTTTTTGTAAAATGTAAAATTTATTACAATCACTAAGTACATATCAGGGTCTTCCTCGATGTTGCTATTCTTGAAACCATCTTTCATATTCCTCATTGCATCCCCTTCTAATTATACCTCCTGGTGTGCATTCTCTCAACCTAATCACTTGTCTTATGCCCCAGACGCTTGTCTAATTCAGTTCGAAATTGCCAACATTCCATCTTCTTGGATTGACCCATAAATCCATTTTCTTGTGCCACTCCTCATACCTTGCAATTGCAAACCTAATTATCAATTAGAGATTCTAATTCCACTAAATAATTTGACGAACTTTTAATTACGAAAATGGCTTTTGAATATTAGTTGCAACATTTTGAACGCAATCAATTATTCTCCTTCACTTCTGCATGACCTTGATCAATTGATTGTGCAATCATTTAATTTGCCCTGGGGATTTTCGGCAATTGATTTCAAGTGGAGCAAATGTGTAACGTTTTTATCTGATTCCAAGCTAATCAGATATGATGTTCATTAAAGATGTAATGGTGATTGCAAGGTGCTGATAGTGAAGATGAAAGATGATGAAATTTCCATTTAGAGATTGAATGGCTTTAAGTTCGTTTCATCGTTGTCTGGGTATATTTACAATTGTAGACTTTGCCTGGTTGCAATTATTCTTTAAGAATGTGCCGGCAATTTCTCTTATTCGAAAGATGAATTTACGAGTTAATTCAATTATTGTTCTCAATACCTGGTTGGATGGTTTTTAGTATTCTTGAATCGTTTTGAATATCTTTGTATTATATGAGAAACAAATATTGTAAATTGCACAATATTTCTTTGAATACCGCAATTATATTTATCCTCAGTTATTTGCGCTTTCTGAAAAACAGACTCATATTTTATGATACCAATTTTTGGACTAATAGTGTCTAAAATAAATGAAATATTAGAATGTTTTTTTTTCAGAAACACTATTTTTATTTTTCTTTTCTGCAAGACACCTTGTCTATTTCCTTAGTGAAATCGTCACAGGACACTTTCACATGCGATCCTACCCCGCGAGCTCAAGGTAATATAGGGTTTTCCAATAAGAGGTGTTAGTTTGAATAGATCTTGTGGCTTAACACCTTGCGACTTCTTCTTTTGGGGCCACGTGAAAGAGAAGGTCTCCGCCAATAGCCCAGCGTCGATTCAAGACCTCAAAGATGGAATTCGTGAGGCTATCAAGAACATAGGGCAGCCACTTTGCGATTTGGTTATGGAAAATTTCATGAAAAGGATATGGTCCTGTAAGCGCGGTCGTGGTAGTAATTTGCCTAATGTTATTTTTAACTAGTAACGGCATACTTTTTCTTTACATTGAAATAAACATCGGATCATTTATATTAAAAAATGGTATTTTTCTTTTAATATCACAATAACACCTCTTATTATAAAGCCATATAATATTTATCACGCCGGCCAGACTGAAGAAGAATTGGTAACGTAATTTTTTGGAATTTAATATTTTCAATTATAATTTTCTTGGCACATGTTATGACTAGACTAAGTAGATTCTAAGACAAGGAAATATCAATAGCGGCGTTCCAGGAGAGACAATGCAGATACCAAACGAGCATAAGCAGCGGAATGCTAGATCATAGTGCCTCTATACAACGATCCCTACAAAAGTTTCGAATACTAATAGAATATTGAATACTTCATTACCATTGAAGACGTCAACGATTGTTGATATCGCAAAATTGGAAGTTTCCTAGAAAGATCACTTGTTGAAAGCCATCATTCGATATCGAGTGTGCTGAATTATATCCTATATCCGACTCAGGGAACCATCGTATACTCATTGCAATAGCTGGAATACATCAAATTCGGGCCTTATTTTTAAAGGATGTGATATTTTGGAAATACAAGCAATACCACGCAATGTCATCCACTGCTATAGTAGTGACAGGACACAAAGAAAAAAGAAATAACTCTTGTTCAAAAAATGCATTGTTAGCCCAGCCGTCACAATCAGCAAGTATGAAACCGAGTGTCCACAGAAGTGATACTGTACCTGCAACAAAGGAAGTAGTGAAAAAAAATCGAAACATATTGATTCCCCACCGCCGGTATTATGAATTTTGACAACTATGAACAGCTGCCGATGACGAACTTTGCGACCACGATGACGGCGGGGGCGATTGCAGAAGTTCTGGAGCCCTGTGTCATGTACCCGCTGGATTCAGTCAAGACCAGGATGCAAAGTTTATCGCCGGGTACATCCAGCTACAGTATTTCCTACATACGTAGGAAAACGTTCAAGAAAGAAGGACTGATGAGACCTATACGTGGTGTGTCAGCCGTAATAGCAGGAGCAGGACCAGTACAAGCTTTTTTATTTTGGAACATATGAATTTACAAAAGAAACGTTGGCAAAATACACAAAGCACAATCAAATCAATTACATGGTATCAGCAGTTACCGCGGCACTTACAGATGATGCCATATCGAATCCAGCATACGTGATAAAGCAGAGGCTGCAAATGTATAATTCGCCATATAATTCAGTTTTAGAATGCACGAGAGGAATTTATAGAAACGAAGAGTTTGGTGCAGTTTATCGCTCATACTCTACACAATTGATTATGAATCTGCCATATCAGGCAATACACTTCACGACTTACGAATGTTTTCCAAAATAATGAAAGAAAATATAATCCTCTAGTTTATATGGTTGCAGGTGGTGCTGCTGGCTTTGCATTAACTTTACCACTAGATGTTGTGAAAACACTGCTTAATACTCAGGAATCCGGTTTTATGAAAGGACAGAAAGAAGCGGTAAGACAAATTTACAGATTGGCCAGACCACTCAGCTTCTTCAAAGGCTTAGGTGCTCGAGTCATATATTCAATGCCTGCAACAGCAATTTGTTGGCCAAACTACGCATTCCTCAAATTCGCATTATGCGGGAAGAGTCCTGAAGACTATAAATTTTCTATATCGGGGAAAAATACATTCCAACCAATAGGTATAAAATCAACAGTGACGGTGGAAAAACTACGTAGTGATGACACGATTAATAACAATAGGATAAGTGGTATGAGATATGTTCTACCAGCGGCTAATATGAATGCAGCTGAAACTCAAACAGATATAACAAGTGGTGTGCGGGAAGCAGCTCCCATCAAAGTTGTCTGTGAGCTCCGACCAGTATCGGGAATTAATGCATTAAATCTAAATACAGTGCACAACGATGTTAAGCGAAACGATCGAGGCTTTGATAGCCCTAAAAATCATTCAATTGCATAGAATAAGTCCATTGAGTAGAATGCGTTGTGGATTTGAACAATATTTCTTTTACCAATCCGATTTTGTCTCAATGTTCGTATAGTTCCACTCCCAATGTATATAGATGTGGAAGCTATAAGGCGGTAATGCAGTGAGGCATTGTCTCATTGCCAGTTGGTAAGCTTAAGGAACATTGAAAAGCCTATTGCACGATAGGGGGCCGTGTCTCCCCGAGGCTATAAAAGACCCCGGAGTACGAGGAAAAGCTCTCTTCTCTCACATTGATTTGGAGGAATTGGACGAGGAAACAAACGGCGACAAAATTCAGCTAGTGTTGATAAGGAATTGGCGGGAAGGCGAATGATTGAAGGAATAAAGGAAGCAATAAAAGGCATGGTATGAGCTGGACAGGAGGGCGACGCGCAGTTTATGCTATGACTTTCAACTCGCTGAGGAACGACCAATCAAAACCAGCCATCGAGACAATTGGGCGCTCTCGACTACATGGAAACGAGGGCAGCGATATGTAGTAAGAAGTCAATGTTCTTTTTGAGTTTTATAAATGCAGGGTTATCCGTTTCGTGGTAGGGAACTATAACACTGCCATTTGACATCTGTTAGAGCTAAATGTCATCCAACGCGTGTTTCTTTTTTAGTTGAAGGTTTGCCATGTAGAAATATGGATCGTTTAACAGTCGAAAAATGCGTTAAAATTATTAAATTTTATTATAAAAATTTTGATTCTGCTGTATCACAATTAGGGCTTTACAAGCCGGTTACGGTCGACATAATCGACCTACACAGCAAACAATTTCGAACACAGTGAAAAAATTTGAAGAGACTGGATCGGTTATTGATATTGCAAGGCCTGTGCTTCATCGCAACATTCGTTCTGCTGAAAATATTGCTGTCGTTGCTCAAAGTGTGGAGGAAGACCCGAATTTGTCGATTTCTCGACGTGCTCAACATTTGGGCTTGTCTTACGGCTCATCGTGGGGGATTTCGCATTTGGATTTGCATCTCCATCCGTACAAGATCCAGCTCACTCAAGAACTTAAGCCTCAAGACCATATACAACGCAGAATGTATTCGAATCGGGTGATTGAACAACAAGCCATCGATAACGATTTTTCGAACAAATTTTAGTGATGAGGCTCATTTTTCGCTCATTGGTAAGGTAAATAAACAGAATTGCCGCATATGGGGCTCTCAAAATCCTCAGGTGATCGTAGAAAGGCCTTTGCATCTGGAAAAAGTGACCATTTGGTGTGCATTATGGTCTGGTGGTGTTACTGTCAATTCTGATCGCTATGGACGGATGTTAACCGATTATTTTTGGAGAGAAATTGAAGATGATGATCTGGAGAACATGTGGTTACAACAAGACGAAGCCACAAGCCACACAACACAGGCTAATCAGCACTTTTGCAAGAGAAGTTTCCAGGACGCGTAATTTCGAGATCGAGTAATGTCAATTGGCCCGCAAGATCCTGAGACCTAACACCTTTGGATTTTTTTTATGGGGCTATCGTGTTTACGCAAACAATCCTCAAAATTTTGAGCAATTGAAAACCAATATTGGTGAAGTTATGACCGTTTTATTGTCGGAAATGTGCCGAAAAGTCATTAGAAATTACCTCAAAAGGATTAAGGCCTGTAAGAGGTCCCGTGGAAGACATTTGAATAATGTTGTATATCATGTATAATGGCAAGATTCAATCTTTATATTGAATGAAAAAGTTTGTTTACATCTTATATACTTTGTGTGTTTTTTTAAGCTTTACTTTCCCAAGCGTAAAATGGATAATCCTATATTTACAATTTATGTAATGACTGGCAATATATTTGATGGAATAAGTGAAAAAAAGGTGTATCTAGTGGAAATGTAAAGTCTGGCTCACGAGTTTACTTGTTGAGTTATTGCGACAGTGGTGAGACTTTGGGGTGGTTCACGACCGCCGTGTGGAAATGTCCCCGAGTACCACTTGTGGGGTAAGAGCGTGAGGCGCGCTAAAGTATGGGGCGAAATTACAAATTTTATCCAGGGTTAGGTAGGATTTGGTTTTCCGCGCAAATTAAATTGAAGGTTAGGCCGGTTCGAACCTCCCGACTTGGTCGCGTTCTCGCTTGGCGACCTCATTTTGGGCCACCTGGCAAAGCGGTGGGCTTACTAGGCCCAAGGGCCCCAGACGGAGGTATATATATATATATATATATATATATATATATATATATATATATATATATATATATACATATATATATATATATATATATATATATATATATATATATATATATATATATAAATATATTATGTATATATTATATATTGTCGCGTGTTATGGTTCGCGGCTAATAATTTTAATGTTCCGGGAAAGTGAAAACGCAATGTCTTTTAAATTGAATTAAAAAGAGTTTATTTAGTTACGCAAAAATGCACAATCACTTATTTAACTATTTCAGAATTTTGATTTTCACTATTTAACAAGTCTTCTATGAATTTCTACTTCAACTGTCCACTTAAAATCACTTCGCACTCGAACAATCAATCGCCTTTACTTCGCGTTCCACTATATCACAGTTTTTTTTTATCGCGGTTGTAATGAAGGATGCCCCCCATTCATTCAGCTTGCCTTTATATAGGGTCTCTACCTATTCAACCCATTTCTCGTACATTGACGAATGTTCTGCCGAGAGGTTCCAGGTATATTCGAGCAGCTTAATGAATGGAGTGACGTCACTTTCAGATGTTGATCATGCTTGGTGGGTTCTCGTGGTTTTGAGTAAATTCATTTTGTTGATGTTCTTAATGGTTGTGAAAACAATTGCGACAGTAGCTCGCAGAATTCTTTGTACATGTAACACTTCCCCCACCTCAGTTCTTTTTGCCCCGAAAAGATTTGTCGCCAGTTGTACTCAATTCTCCCTGCATGCAATATGGGTCAAGACGGTGAAGGTGCACGATTTTTATTTCGACTCTTGGCTTACGTTGTTCCTGTATTCGGTATACGACGTCATTGATTCGCTTTGTAACTCGGTATGGTCCCTCCCAATCGTGCTGCAACTTTGGAGACCTACCCTTTTGTCGCTGTGGGTTATATAGCCACACCAAGTCATCTTGCTGGAAGCGAGTAGAATTTACGTTTAGATCATACCTGGTCTTCATGCGGTCAGTAGCCGATTCGAGGTGTTTTCGCACTGTCCGGTGTATCTGGTTCAACCGTTGCCTTAGCTCACTTGCGTACTCCGAGATCGTTTAGGGTTTCTCAGGGGGTATTCCGAACTTTATATCAGCCGGCAGACAAATAGTCTTTCCAAAAATGACTTTGGCTGGGGCTTGGCCCGTCGATGCATGTTCGACAGCTCTGTACGCCATCAAAAATAGTGGGATACGTCGGTCCCAGTCCCTTTGGTTCTCGTCAACCATTTTGGCCAGATGCTTATTGAGCGTGCCGGTGAAACGTTCGACTATATCATCGGATTGGGGATGCAGCAGTGTTGTCCTCGTTTTCCGTATTTCCAGCAGCTCGCACATTTCGCCGTACGTGCTGACCCAATTTAATAGTAGCTGCTCGGCTACGGTAGTTGCTTCCTGGTTGGGAATGGGGTGGACCTCGAGCCACTTGCTGAAATAATTGGCCACAACCAGCGTGTATCGATTTCCCCATTCGGATTCATGAAAGGGTCCTACGATGTGAACAGCAATCTTTTCAAACGGTACACCTACGTTGTAGGTTTGCATTTGTCCCCTCAGTCGTCGCTTTGGACCTTTGACGGAAGCGCAATTGGTGCATCTAGGGCACCAGTCATCTACGTCTTCTCGAGCGTGGAGCCAGTAAAACCTTTCCCGCAATTTCCCTAAGGTCTTGTTAACACCCAGGTGGCCTCCTGAGGATCCTTCGTGCATCTCCTTAATCACATCCGCCGTTTTCCATTTCCACTTAAGTGTGCCACCCTCCACTTGGTGGGAGTTCCATTGTGCCCAATAGCTTTTCAGGGTTGGGCCATTCATTGAAACGTCTTTCCACTCCGGTCGCCCAGTCGTCTCCTTCCACACGAGCAATGGTCTGACGTCTTCATCGGCTAACTGGGCATTTCGAATCGCCTCCGATGACCAACCCTCATCGAATTCGGCCGTTATCAGTCGCAGATCAACGGGCGGCTCTTTTTCCTCAATCCGTCGGCAATGCTTGCAGTTAGATGGACATGGATGACGAAATGGGGCGTCAGCATTGCCATGAACTCTGCCCTTGTGAAGTAGTTAGGGCCTCACTAGGTCTGGTTGGATCGTCGATCGGGTTTCACCAGTGTCCATCGTTATGGTGCAATGTTCTTCATCAACTTGACCAGGAAGGCATAAGTCTTCTTCTCAACGATGTTGCCTTGACACGGTGATGGGGGTGCTGGGGATATCGATCTCCTCAGCCGACGTCCGTTGCATGAAGTTAGCCCTTTCAGTTTGATGGGCTTCTATTTTAGCCCCCTGACACGGTCTGGATCTCCACCATTCTGGACAATAGCTCCGTTTTCTTCGCTTCTTGTAGTCTCTTTGCAGGTGCCCCTTCTCACCGCAATCCCAGCATCTAGGCACACCATTTACTTGTGGCTCTCCCTCATTTTCCACGAGCTCACACCTGCTCTCGTCTGCCACTACCTTGCCAACCCAGGCAGTGGTACGAGTCACATTTATAACTGCCTCAAAGTTCAGACTATAGGCCAATGCATCCTTGACTGTTTGCTTTTGAGCTAAACGCACAGCTTGTTACAATTCCGGATCCCTTAATGCGCTAATGAACGCTTCTGTTGCTGCGTAGTCTCGATGTTCTGGGTCGTGAGTTGGGTAAGCCAAAAGTGCCAGTCACTCAATGTCTTGGGCTAGGTGCTGTAAGGTTTCGCCAGACTTCTGCATCCGATGCCGTAGCTGTGCCCGATAAATCTGCTTCAGATGATTGCCTCCATAACGCGACTCGAGCGCATTCAGTATAGCAGCCGGGTTTGATTGTAACTCAACGAGGATAGTCTGCCAAAGCTCGGCAGCTGGGCCCCTTAGAGCAAGAGTTAGTGCAGTTGCTCGTTCCTGCTCATTCCAGTGATTTGCCCTTGCGGCAGCTTCAAACTGTGATTTGTAAACGCTCCAGACCATTTCCCCGTCGAATATTGGTGCTTTCACATTTCTGAATGAGCTTTGCACTGCGGTTGTAAGCGGGGCTGGTGAGGTAGTTACTACTGCCTTTGCTGCTTCCAATTCCTTTTTCATGTTTTCGATCTCATTGTTGATTCTCTCCTCGACCTGGCTGACCTTTTCCTCGACGCATTTAATTCGCTTGTTCAGACTACCGAGCTCCACTTTTATTTCCGTTGACTGTTTTTGGAAATCTGCCTTGATTTCGATCGCTTGTTGGTCAAGCTCCGCTGATTGTTCATTAAACTTCGCTGATTGTTCGTCTAGCTTCACAGTTAAACTGGATGACTGTTCACTTAGCTTCGCAGTTAAACTGGATGACTGTTCACTTAGCTTCGCAGTCAAACTGGATGACTGTTCATTTAGCTTCGCTGATCGTTCATCTAGCTTCGCAGTCAGACTGGATGACATCAGCATTAACATTTGCATTAGCGCATTTTCTGGCTTCTTTGATTTTGGTGTTTCTACTTCTCCACCTTCTGCGCCCTTTTCCGCATCTGAGAGCTCACCCGAATCCAGATTCACGGCTCGATCGCATCACGCAAGCGTGCAATCAGTATGGCCTTTGTACCTTATGTGGCCGGATTTCGCTGTTTCAACTCCTCCTTCAGCTCCGATATGGTCAATTGATCAATTTTTAGATGAAAGTTTCCTGAAATTTTTATTGTTTCGGTTATTTTTCCGTCAGTTTCCACCTTACGTTTCACTTTTGTGTATTTTTCTTTTTTTATGTTTAAACGTTTTTTTTCACTTTCAAAATTTTCCTTCTCACTTCTTGACACCAATGTCACGTATTATGGTTGGCGGCCAGTAATTTTAATGTTCCGGGAAAGTGAAAACGCAATGTCTTTTAAATTAAATTAAAAGAGTTTATTTAATTACTTAAAAATGCACAATCACGTATTTAACTATTTCACAATCTTAATTTTCACTATGAAAAGTCTAACTTCTACTTGTCCATAAATTTCTTTCGCAATTGTCTTCTAAAATCAATCAATCAAATCAATCAACGAAAATCACTTTTCTATTCGTTTCACACTTTCGCAGTTTTTACTATCGCTGTTCTAATGAATGATCCCCCCATTCATCCAGCTCGCCTTTATATAGGGTCCCTACCTATTCAACCCACTTCTCGTACATTGGTGAATGTTGTACCGAGAGGTACCAGGTATATTCAAGCAGTTTAATAAATGGAGTGACGTCACTTTCAGATGTTGATCATGCTTGGTGGGTTCTCGTGGTTTCGAGTAAATTCATTTTGTTGATGTTCTTAATGGTTGTGAAAACAATTGCGACAGTTGTTCGCAGAATTCTTTGTACATGTAACAATATACAGGTATATACACTTATAAATGTATATTTTATATGCAATGTACGTTAGCAAAACATTGTAAGTATGATTTTCATGCGTAGTGTAGTAAAGAGGCAGCATCATTTACTGGCAGGTGTGAATATTTGCTAGCATTCTTGAAAAGGATTTAGTTAATCTTTTACTTGTGCTTACGGTGGCTGTATTTTTCTCCTATAAGAAGTAGGTTTAGCTTACTACAACTTCATGTGTTACTTTTTGCATGCTTTTTCAGTTAGTTTCTGCATGGTTGCATGCAATGATTTATAGTGGATGACCGATGATAAGGTGAAACAGCTCGTGATTTAAGTGATGTTGTGAGCTCGGGCTAGTGAAACATGGAGAATAGGAATCCTTCTTCGGTGGCATTAGTTGCAGGATAATTCCCCAATTCTTCCGTACCTCATCTGCATGGGTTTCCAAATATGAGATGGCGATTCTCTCTATAAAGGCATGATTAGGTTCCTATGATGTAGTGATGGTGAATCCTTTTACGGCCGAGAGTAGTTCGTGATTCAGTTCACAACATCAGTGTAATAATGCATGTTAGCTATTATTTCGGGTTGTTGCGAGCGAAAAATACCACCTATGTATTTACGCTTCGACAATGAAGTAGTTGCGAGTGAGCAAACTCTGCCTATATACTTGCGCTTTGCAAATGAAATTATACAAGCAAGCACATACGCCCATCGTCATCGAAGCATGTACCTGTCGTCCAATGAGCTAGCGAAAAGTAAATACGCAAAGATCAATCCCTAATAAGCTTCATACGAGCTTTCGCATCGTTGATGACAAACTTTGGGTGTGCTTCCAGGAGAGTAAAGCTGAACAGAAAGCTTAAAGTTCAGGCGAAAACGCTCTTTCATTCAATGTCCCTAGTTTTGTCAATTCGCCTCAAAAGATGGTGAGAAAGCCAAAAGCTTAGGCAAAAAGCACTCCTTCGTTTGATTACCCCAGTTTTACCCATTCATCTACTGATTGTCATTATCCAAACAAGCGAAACGGGAGAAAAAATGTTCCGTGGAACAAGAACGCACATGTTCGGCTATTTAGCACTTTTCTGGAGAATTGAGGCTAAAAACTTAGGAGGGTACAATATTTAAATTTCTTGGGCAAACTACGGAGGTCAGTCTGTGGTCGAGTCAGTTAAGGAGCGTGCCGCTACCCAATCACTAGAAAACCTTACAACGTGTGAGTAGTTACGTGACATCCACGATTAAAGTTTTAGGCTACGCAATGTGTGGTGCTAACCAATGGTAAGGGGTCAGGTGTTGGCGTGAGCCGTGAACCTCAACCGGCCTTTTTGCGTTCATGCCATGTGGCCACCCCGATCCATTAGCCCGTCTTCTTGATTCCCTCTACAGGCTGGTGCCCACATGGGAAGCGCAGCAAGTCCCGCTGACCTCAGGAAAGATTAAGCAAAGTCAATAGCTTTTCAGTCAATATAAGTTTTGAACGGATACACCTAAACTAAAACAATATAAAAATGTTCAACAGAGTTCACAAATAAATAAAGTTAATTCCATAAAATTAACCATTGCCTTTTCTGATTTAGTTTAGATGGGTGCAGTATGAGGTAAATATCATGCAGGATGGTCTCTTTCTGTATACAGGATGCACATCAAATCAAGCTCCCAGTTCATGCCAGTGTACATAGGGTATACTGGTTTTATAACAGGGTAACATTGGTCATGGTCATCCACACACACAACGTGCATGAGTACTTGTGAGTTTTTATTTTAATGTCATTGCAGGCCCTTCAGACCACCGAAAGCCACGATCAACCAACAGCCCTCCAAAATTAAATACTTATTATGCATGCATATCTACAACAAGCAACTCAATAAAAACAAAGAAAAAGATCCTTTTTGTTTTAACTACCGCTTACAATTTATCAGAAGTGGGATAGGATCTCACTAGTTGGACGGTTGTGGTTGGCGGTCAAAATGAGTCTTGTATATTGTGTACACGTGTTGTGTCTATTGTGCGTATCCAACACGGGGTTTCCCTGAATCATATTTTAAACATTTCTTTAAATCAATTAAAATTCACGCGAAATCATAAACTTAAATTTTTAATGTTTCAAACGCATCATGGCACATTGTTACACCCAACTTGATAGATTTTTAAAACTGTTGAATTTTGAATTAGATTTCAAGCATTACCAAAAAATATTTCAAATCAAGAAAAACTAGCTAGTAATAGAAGGCAAAATCAGCAAAATATTTTCACCTTGTTGCTTTTTTATTGCTTTTCTGGTTATTTCATATATACGCCATTTATTAAACAGTTCTTGGTATTATATATCCTTGTTAGGGTTTTGTACTAAAATACAAAACCCTATTGCTATCACGACCTATGTCCGTCTGTCAGTCCGTCCATCCGTCTGTATGTCACAGCACTTTTTCTCCGAAACTATAGAGGCTACAGCCATGAAACTTTGTGAAAAGGTCAGAAGTGGTGATTTCTTGAAAGTTCAAGGGTGGAAAAATTTTTCAAAGGGGTTTAAGGGGGTCTCCCCATATAGGGAGGTGACCCCTCAAAAAAAAATTTTCACCATTGGTAGTCGAGTAGGGTGTCATTGGAAAGGTCTTAATGAGATCTTTTCAAAACAAGTCTTAAAATGCCTCATGAGCACCGAGGGGGGCAAGGGAATGTACGAACTTTTCACGTACCCCCCTCGCGATTGGACACCTTCCATCCGAAAAATCTGAAAAAAATCATGAATGTAGGCCTTAATATGTACAACAACAACAAATACATGAGAAGTCGAAATTCACTCAACTTTGTTAGTAATAGTATGATTTATCGATTTTATGTTTTCTTGAATAAAATCTAAGCGGTACCCTTAAATTCAATAAAATTTAGCAAACAGATGACTATTTATAAGATTGATCTTTTCTCGATCGATCGAATAGTATTTAAGGAAGTTATAGCGATTTGAATTTTCCTGTATTACTATGGAACAATGTGCCCTGTATTACTATGGAAACATATGGCTACGGAGCCATATGCGCTTTTAACCGACTTAGACACTACAACTTTGCTAGGATTTGCATGAAAATTTCAGGAATAATAGGTATCATGAAGATGAGTACATACAAGTCGAAGAGGCAGGAGAGAGCTCCTAGCAAAAGGGCTTTGTAACCATTCTAAGATTCGAAAAAATAGGCCATGAATCGATGATTACAGTACAGAGGAGTGGCCCCTGAAGAAAATTTGATTAAAGGTAGCCGCTATGAGTATCAAATGAAAGTTTTCTGTGAGAGCTTTTCAAAACAGTTCTTAAACTGACAATTTTTGCTTCAGAAGGAGCACACGGGGGGGGGGGGGGCGGGGAAATTCATGAAAAATGTGTTTCCTCCCTCGCAAATGGACATCCGTGATCTAAAAAATCTGAAAAAATTATCAAGCGAGATACTTTTGGGTATAACTATAACAAATACCTCAGAAGACAAAATTTTTTCAACTTTGTTAATAATAGTATGATCCTCGAACATGACGTGTTTCTTGATTTTATTCGTTGCTGGTTACTGCATTTTGTAAGTTGAGTACAAAACCCTTCTGACATGAGCATAGGTCTGTCTACCCAACTTGTTGTATCTTCTTTTGGTTTAAAGAAGTCGAAATGTTAACTGAAATCCATTGAATGATAGTCTTAGCTGTAACTCAGGATAAAAATGGGCTAAGAGGGAGGTTAGGAGGAGCATGTTTCATATGGTGTAGTTCAGCTTTGGCATGTAATTTGGCAAGTTTGCATTTTGTTTAATGAAGTTATACTCTTGACCAGTGAATTGTTGGTGGAAGCAACAGTTATGTGGATGTAATGTATGTCTGGTTTGAGTGATGGTCAATGATTACCTTTGGGTATTAATAGGATAAATACTTTATAAAGAGTGTTATGTTGAATAGCATTTGGTGTAAAATTAGTCATTCTGATTTCCAGTTAGAAATTAAAGTTTTAATTTAGTAACACTCCAAAGAGGTCCTTTGCAAATTTTTACTTGTCCACAAAAAACATTTTAGAAAATAAAGAAAACGGTTTTCCCCGGTTTTTGTGATGGTGCACATATTGCAAGTTTTTATGCTATGTTGTATATTGAAATGAATTATATTATAGTCAGTACTAAACATCTAGTGCATCTAAGTTTAGTACATAAGAATATATGATATTTAGAGGTTAAGTTGAAATGTCAAAGAGTTGGTACAGTGAAATAAAAGTTTTCCAATAAGAGGTGTTATTTTGGATGGCCACTATTTCGATAGGTGTCACATTTGAAGCTATCATTTTTCGACATTTGACAAGTAAAAACTACACCAATGATAAAAATAGAACAATACACGCTTCAACAACGCATTGAAATTATTCAAATTTTCTATTAAAAATGGTGAAAATTTTGCAGAGGCGGTTCGTAAAACTCAAACATATTTGGGTCGTCATGAAGCACTTTGTCGGACCGCGATACAGAAATTGGTGGAAAAATTTGAGCTGTTGTATTGATGTGAAGAATAAAATCCGTGCACGTCACTCAAGAACAGCCGAAAATATTGCTGGTGTAGCCGAAAGTGTTGAAGAAAACCCAGGTTTGTCCATTCCTCGTCGTTCTTTGGAATAAGGCATTCCACAAACGTCGTTACACCGTATTTTGCATAAAGATTCGGGTCTTAGGGCTTATAAAGTTCAGTTAACACAAGAACTCAAGCCGGTCGATTATCAACAACGTCGCGTCTTTGCTGATTGTGTCCTTGAAATGCATGAAAATGATCTTGTGATTTAACATCTTACGACTTCCGCCTTTGAGGCCACGTGAAAGAGAAGGTCTACGCCAATAGCCCAGAGCCGATTCAAGACCTCAAAGATGGAATTCGTGAGGCTATCGAGGACATAGGGCAGCGACTTTGCGATTTGCTTATGGAAAATTTCACGAAAAGGATATGGTCCTGTAAGCGCGGTCATGGTGGTCATTTGTCTGATGTTTTTCACTATTAACGGCATCCCTTTTTCTTCATAATAAAATAAACATCTGATCATTTATATTAACAAGTTGGGTAAACAGACCTACGCTCATGTCAGAAGGGTTTTGTATTCAATTTACAAAATGCAGTCACCAGATCGAATAAAATCAAGAAACATGTCAAAGACGATTTTATTGGAGAAAATATGAAATTCGAAGATCATACTATTATTAACGAAGTTGAACGAATTTCGACTTCTGAGGTTTTTGTTATTGTTATACCCATAAATATCTCCCTTGATAATTATTTCAGATATCCATACGCGAGGGAGGAAACACATTTTTCATGTATTTCCCCCTGTGCCCCCACTGAAGCAAAAACTGACAGTTTAAGAACTGTTTTGAAAAGCTCCCATGTAAACTTTCATTTCATACTCATATCGGCTACGTTTGACGAATTTTTATTTTCAGGGGCCACTCTCCTATACTGTTATCATCGATTAATGGCCAATTTTTTCGAATCCAAGAATGGTTACAAAGCCCTTTTGCTAGGAGCTCTCTCCCGCCTCCTTGCCTTGTTTCGCTTATGAGTATTAATTGTAGGTACTCATCTTCAGTCATTCATTGAATTGAATCAAGCGTTCAAAGCATTCACCTTAAACGTTGAAGTTGGGAAAAAATAACTAAAAATTATTCAATCTTCGCATTTAAAACAGCCACCATTTTGTTTTACGATTACTGATACCACTAGCTGAACTGATTCTCAAAGTTATTCATGACACCTATCATTCCTGAAATTTTCATGCAAATCCTAGCAAAACTGTAGTGTCTGAGTCGGTAAAAAGCGCATCTTGTTCCATAGCCATATGTTGCCATAGTAATAAACGCAGCGCATATTGTTCCATAGTAATACAGGAAAATTCAAACCACTGTAACTTCGCTAAATATGATTCTATCATTATGAAACTTTCAGAATAGATCTGTGTACTGAATTTCATTGAATTTAAAGGCACCGTTAAGATTTTATTCAAGAAAACATAAAATCGATAAATCATACTATTACTAACAAAGTTGAGTGAATTGTGACTTCTAACGTATTTTTTGTTGTTGTACTCATCAAGACCTACATTCTTGATTTTTTTCAGATTTTTCGGATCACAGGTGTCCAATCGCGAGGGGGGGGACGCAAATTTTTCGTGTATTTCCCCTCCCTGTACGCCCCTCGAAGCAAACTTTGCCAAACGAAGACCTGTTTTGGAAAGTTCTCATCAAGACCTTTCATCTGATACCCATATCGGCCACCTTCAATGAAATTTTTTTTCGGGTGTTCACTCCCCTATATGGGGAGACCCCCCTTAAATACCTTATAAAATTTTTTTTATATTTGAACTTTGAAGAGAACACCACTTTACACCTACATACAAAATTTAATGTTTCTAGCTTAAGTAGTTTCCGAGAAAAACTGCTTTGACACACGGACGGACGGACGGACGGACGGACGGACGGACAGACAGACAGACGGACAGACGGACAGACAGGACGCGATTTTAGAAGGGTTTTGTAAAATTATTTTACAAAACCCTAAAAAATGGCATTTTTAAATTAATATCAAAATAAAAACTCTTATTGGAAAACCCTGCAAATAGCATGAGTAAGTCATAAATCAGTCCGTCTCAATCGTAGAAAGTTGATGGAAAACATGGCGCAGCCGGGAAAAGTATAAAGAAAATATCAAACCAAAACCGAGAGTAGAAGCTAAAAGGCCAAAATGGATTCAACGTTTAGGGCTCCCGGACCATGGAATTTTGAAGGAAATCTAAGCGGAGAGTGGCGAAAGAGATCTTCTGAAAATTTGTACTCACATTCAGAGCGCAACATCCAAACGATGAGGTTAAGATCGCCATGCTATTGAATTTAATCAAAAATCAAAATTTTTGAAACATTCAAGCTGAGTGATAATGACAAGAAAGTATTTCAGAATGCAATCAATGCATTCGACAGATATTGCGATCCCAATACGTATGCCATATAGGAACGTTTGAAAGCAGCAACCGGGTGAAGCATTCGATAATTTTTTTACCGACGTTACGAAGCAAGTTTTAAAATGTAACTTTGACGATGTTTCGGAAAATATAGTTGATCAAATGGTGAGCGAACGTATTGTGCTTGGGATAAAAAATAATGACTTACAGGAGATGCTTCTGAGAACGGAAAGTTTATCATTGAAGAAAGGTAGTCGAGCTTGGTCGAGTGACGGAAATTACACACCAGCAAGCAAAAGATGTCCAGCCGGTCCAGGGAGAATCTACAAAGGTTAATCAGGTCAAGACTAATTAAAATACTTTGAAAAGCAATAAGGCTAATTTTTCGAAGAAGAATCCGAACTTAGAAAAAAATAAATCACATAATAACAAGATACCTGATAACAATATCACTAATTGTAAAAGATGTTCATTTAGCCATCCTATTAATAAGTGTTCAGCTTATGGAAAGCTTTGTATGAAATGCAAGAAAACGAATTATTTCACGAATAGGTGCAGGGCTAAGCAAATTAACGCGATAGATGAACATGATGACATTGATCTTAATGGTTTAGTTATTGACATGGTAAAAGTGGAAGGAATAGAGAAAGGGGACTCATGGTATACTAAAATAAAGATAAATGGGAAAGAAATTCAATTTAAAATAGATTCAGGTGCTGAAGTAAATATTATTCCTTATCCAGTATTTAAAATGACAGAAAATGAGACAACTATTGTTGAGTCTGTTAAGTTAAAATCGAAGACATATGGTGGTTACAATTTAGACATTGTAGCCGCAGTAAAACTTGAGATAAAACATAAGTCAGTAGCGAGTGTAGAACAATTTCTTATTGCTAATGTGGATTCTTCTCCAATTTTACCATTAAAAATGTGTGTTAAGCTTATATTAACCAAGCGTATAGATAATCTTAGCTAGAACTCTGATTCAAAACGGAAATTTATACGAAAAAATGGTTCATTATTCGAGGGATTGGGTATTTTTCCAGACAAGTGTAAGATTTATTTAAAGAAAGATGCGGTTCCAGTCATACATGCACCTCGCCGCATAGCGAGCAGTCTTAAATATAAAGTGAAGACCAAATTAGATGAAATGGAAAATGCAAGAACCATCAAAAGAGTTAATCATCCCACTGAATGGGTCAAAAATCTAGTTGTGGTTGGAAAACCCGATAAATCTGTCAGATTATGTTTAGATCCTGGGGATTTGAATAGAAACGTTATAAAAGAGGCTTTTCGAATGCCACGATTGTCGGATTTATCATCGCGACTCGAAAACATGGAGTATTTCACGGTATTAGAGCTCAAAGGTGCATTTTCGCAGGTTCCACTGGAGAAAGAAAGTAGCGACTTGTGTATACTCAACACACCGTTCGGAAGTTATAAATTTTTAAGGTTGCCATATGGGCTCAATTTCGCTCCCGAGCTATTTCAAAAACTAAATACTAAATAATCTAGTCACTTACCGGGTGTACTCGTCTATTTTGATGATCTTTTGATTTTTGGAAAAATAAAGTGGAACACAATAGCAATCTGGCTAATGTTCTTAAAATAGCAAGTGAACTAAATATTGAATTTAATGCTATAAAATTGCAATATTGTCAAAAAGCTGTAAATTACTTAGGCTTGGTATTTTCAAAAGAGGGTGTGAGAATCTATGAGTCTCGAATTAAAGCCATTGAAAATATTGAAATCCCTAAAAACAAAACAGGATTACAAAGATTCTTAGGATTAGTCAATTTTGTGAGATATTTCATTCCGAATATGTCACAGATAACAGTGCCTCTAAGAGAGCTATTGAAAAAAAGCGTTCATATACATGGTTAGAAGCACACTCCAAAGTATTTAAAAATCAGAAATTAATTGTTTCAAAATCTCCAGCGCTGAAAAATTTCAATGAGAACATTCCAATATTTATCCAAACTGATGCTTCTCAATTTGAAGTTGGAAGTTGTCTTATGCAAGACAACAGACCGGTTTGTTTTGCATCGAAACGTTTGACAATTACGGAACAACAATATGCACAAATTTAAAAAGAGATGTTGGCCATCCTCTTCGCATGTGAGAAGTTTCACAATTACATTTATGGGTTTTATCAGATCAAAAACCTTTAGTGGCAGTTTTCAACAAATTAATGTCCCAGGTTCACTCCAACAGGTTACAGAAGATAAAACTAAAATGTTTGAAATATGATATTGAAGTCAGGTACCTTCTGGGAAAAGACATGCACATAGAGGGTACACTGTCTAGAAGTATCAAGGAGAAAAATTCGGCTCCTGTTGACTCGACATTAAGTACTGTAGTTCATACCATCTATGTTAGCGATAGAAGAACGGAGGAAATCCGTAAAGCTATTCTTAATGATGATGAGTCGAAAGAATTAATAAGGTTAATACAATAAGGTTGCCCCAAAAGTAAAACTAAAGTTAAAGATATTATTAAAAAGTACTGGCAAGTTTAAAATGACATTTACTGTGAAAATGGTCTTCTATTTTATGAAGATAGCCTCATCATTCCAATTGGTCTTTGTCCACAGATATTGAATAGTCTGCACGAAAGGCATCTTCGGATAGCTAAAACAAAGGAACTAGCAAAATTAACTGTGTATTGGCCAGATACGAATAGGCAAAAAAAAGATTTTATAAGTAGCTGTCGGACATGTGAGAAATATCAAAAATCAAATTGTGGGTCTCCATTGAATCCACATAAATTTCGAAATCTGCCAGTTAATAAAGTAGTTTGTGATATACTTGACTTTCGAGAAAAGCCGTTTTTCGTTTTGATGCACTACTTCTCGAAGTGGTTAGATGTGAAATTGTTAAGAAATAAGACATCTGAGGATATTTCGAGAAACCTTAAGGTAATATTTGCTCAACTCGAAGCCCCTCATATTATTGTATCGGATAATATGCCATTTAGTTAATATCAATTTAGACAATTTGCACAAGAGTGGAATATTATGTTAATAATCTTAATAACCTCTAGCCCAAACTGCCCTCGTAGTAATAGTTTAGCGGAGAAAGGTGTAGGGATAGCGAAAAGCGTACTCCGAAAATGTGAGGAGGAAGGAAAAGACTTAGAGAGTGTATTGCTGGCTTATAGAAATGCTCCAATTTCAAGTTTAACGGCATCACCAGCGCTACTATGAATGAGCCGAGTACTTCACCCCAAATATTCTGTTCGAAAGACATTATTGAAACCAAAAGTTATTGAAGTAACTTCTGAAAAATTGAAAGTAAATCAAGACAGATATAAAACATACGACGATAGGACTGTAAGGAAAATGAGAAAGGAGGGGTTTCAAATGGGAGATAATGTCGTTTACCAAAGAAAAGAAATTTGGAACCCAACTAAGATTATAGAGTCACATTCAATGCCAAGATAATTTGTTATTCAGAATGAAAATAATCAATTATTGAGACGAAATAGGATAAACTTAAAAACAAAATCAGAATAGACTCCCAGTTTTAAAATGATGGACTCAAAATTTTTGAATGCTTAATAATTCGGAATCTTGCATTCCACGTATAAACAAGTTGGGTAAACAGACCTACGGTCATGTCAGAAGGGTTTTGTATTCAATTTACAAAATGCAGTCACCAGATCGAATAAAATCAAGAAACGATTTTATTGGAGAAAATATGAAATTCGAAGATCATACTATTATTAACAAAGTTGAACGAATTTCGTGTTCTGAGATTTTTGCTGTTGTTATACTCATAAATATCTCCCTTGATAATTATTTCAGATATCCATTCGCTAGGGAGGAAACACATTTTTCATGTATTTCCCCCCTGTGCACCTACTGAAGCAAAAACTGACAGTTTAACAACTGTTTTGAAAAGCTCCCATGAAAACTTTCATTTCATACTCATACCGGCTACGTTTGATGAATTTTTATTTTCAGGAGCCACTCTCCTGTATTGTTATCATCGATTAATGGCCAATTTTTTCGAATCCTAGAATGGTTACAAAGCCCTTTTGCTAGGAGCTCTCTCCCGCCTCCTTGACTTGCTTCGCTTATGAGTATTAAATGTAGGTACTCATCTTCAGTCATTCATTAAATTGAATCAAGTGTTCAAAGCATGCACCTTAAACGTTGAAGTTGAGAAAAAATAACTCAAAATTATTCAATCTTCGCATTTAAAACAGCCACCATTTTGTTTTACGATTACTGATACCACTAGCTGAACCGATTCGCAAAGATATTCATGACACCTATCATCCCGGAAATTTTCATGCAAATCCTAGCAAAACTGTAGTGTCTGAGTCGGTAAAAAGCGCATGTTGTTCCATAGCCATATGTTGTATTACTATGGAACAATATGCAGCGCATATTGTTCCATAGTAATACAGGAAAATTCAAACCGCTATAACATCGCGAAATATAATTCAATCTTTATGAAACTTTCAGGATAGATCAACCTTATGAATAGTCATCTATGTACTGAATTTCATAGAATTTAAGGGTACCGTTAAGATTTTATTCAAGAAAACATAAAATCGATAAATCATACTATTACTAACAAAGTTGAGTGAATTGCGACTTCTAACGTATTTGTTGTTGTTGTACTCACCAAGACCTACATTCCTGATTTTTTTCAGATTTTTCGGATCACAGGTGTCCAATCGCGAGGGGGGGGGACACAAATTTTTCGTGTATTTCCCCTCCCTGTGCACCCCTCGAAGCAAACTTTGCCAAACAAAGACCTGTTTTGAAAAGTTTCCATCAAGGCCTTCCATTTGATACCCATATCGGTCACCTTCAATGAAATTTTTTTTTCGGGGGGACACTCCCCTATATGGGGAGACCCCCCTTAAATACCTTATAAAATTTTTTTTGTATTCGAACTTTGAAGAGAACACCACTTTACACCTACATACAAAATTTGATGTTTCTAGCTTAGGTAGTTTCCGAGAAAAACTGCTGTGACACACGGACGGACGGACGGACGGACGGACGGACGGACGGACGGACGGACGGACGGACGGACGGACGGACGGACGGACAGACAGACGGACAGACAGGACGCGATTTTAGAAGGGTTTTGTAAAATTATTTTACAAAACCCTAAAAATGAAACAGAGCAAAGTAAACCAATAATAAATGAAAATAAAGAAATCAATATCAACGTAAGTAGAAAATATCATACGCGATCAGGCAGGTTAGTACGAGCCATAAAAAGATACCAAAATGGGAATTGAATTAAAACATAATTAATTTAGGAGTTCAAATTACAAATGATAAATTAATTACAATGTGCAATAAGGTAATGCTTTAAAGTGTACAATGATAATGAATTTGTAATATGATGAATCATTGTAATTGTTGAATTAAAAACTGTAAACAAAACAAAAATAATAAAGTAAAAAGGAGAGATGTTACATATTGAAATGAATTATATTACAGTTAGTCCTAAACATCTAGTACACCTAAGTTTAGTACAAAAGAATATGTGATATTTAGAGGTTGATCAGAAATGTCAAAGACTTAGTACTGTGTAATAAAAAGCATGAGCGAATCATGAACCAGTCCGTCTCAATCGTAGAAAGTTGATATGTATAAAACATGTTGAAATGGGAAAATTGATTTGGCACCGCTGCCATGAAATTTATTTCATCCTTTTTATGGAATTTTGAAGTAAGTTTTTTTCTAAAAGGTTTTTATTTTACCCTTTTTAATGGCAGTTTTTTTTATTTCAAATAAATCAAAATCCAGTATCATGAATAGATTGTGCCATATATATTAGAATTCAATTTCATGGCTGCAATGCAAAACTCACTACTGCTAAAACCTGTAGTATCCATAGGAATCGAATTTCGTTCTGATACATTTTAGTCCAAGATCTCATCAACGTCTACCTTGATTTTAGGTTTCTTAGAAACCCAATATAAATTATAGCTTTAGGAAGCTTGGAAAATTTGAACTTTGCTTAGCCACCATTTTGGTATTCTAACCTGACCCTGAAGTTTGTTTCATTGTTCACTAAATGTTTACTGTTTCTAACACATTGCCGAATTTCATCAATATGGGTTCAAGAGTTTGTTCAAAATTACAGTAACAAAACTATGCACGTTTTTCGATGCTTGAATGCCCACCATTTTATTTTTTACAGTGAGCTTTATCACACTTTTGTTTTTTTTTACAGTGAGCTTTATCACGCAGTTGAATGAATCTTTATACCAATTTTCTGTGTAAATCGGAGCTGTACTTTAGTCGAAATTGAAATCGTGCACTTTCATAAAGAATATTTATACAACACATAATTTCTTAAAATTTACAATATTTAGTTAATAGATAGTAATAACAAAGATAGTACAAACAAAAACAAGAACGCCAACTGACTGAAACTCATAAGAACGACCAACAGTTTTTTTTAACATACGTAGGCAAAAGGACACACAAACTAGCAAACTTCCTTGAGAAATACAAACTAAGAATTGTATTCAAAACTAGTAACAACATCAGAAACAAACTGAATTCAGAAGTTAATGACACATTAATATACGAGAACAGTGGCATATACAAACTCACATGCAAGGGCTGCGAGATGGTATTCACAGGAAGGACAACACGGAAACTAATGACAAGATACAAAGAGCACTTAAGCTTTTTCTTACACAACAAGACAAACCCCTATTACGCGACACACCTACAAAACTACGCACATGACAAACTCTATGATATCGCTACACAAACGTAGCAAGGGATAGAGATTTGACATCTTAGAAAGACTTGCAATATATAAATATAGAAAGACAAATGGCAGCATTATCAATGAACAATATTTTTCAGTACTAGACTACACTCTCCGACAAAACGGAAACCAAATGAAACAGAATAGACGGACATCCAACAATCCAAAACACAAAAACCTAATATCCCTATACCTGACCTAATTTAGTAGCTGCTGCTTAGCGTATCATACATTTCCACACGTTCTTTAGACTATAAAGATGACTCAAATGAGTCAAAATGCGTCTGTTCACACAACAAAGAAAGGCCCAATGGCTTTTCAAGAAAAAAGGGAATTGTCTTGCAGATATCAAATAAAAAAATAGTTTACTAAATATATGGCGTCATCGATCATTTTTGGTAGACCAGGAGCCTTTCCACTAGGAAAGGTCTGAGGCAAACAATTTTGTTCAATATCTAATGTAGGATATGAGGGATATGATGGCTGCTGCTCCTTACCTGAACAGGAACCATATGAAGTAGCGGTGTATTTTTTGAGCCGGAACCAAATGATGACTTTCAGCCCGCTGCGATTCAAGCCATATCAGTCCTGTACTCTCTCCAATCAATATAATAAATATTTTTGGCCGAGTTTTTCACACCTTTAACTTGGGCTCTCATTACCTCATACCTCAATCCACAATGTGTGATAATTGAGCAGTCGCCTAAGCAAACTGCTCGAAAATAAACATATTGCTACTGCAGATTTCAATTGTAAATTTAAAATAATGTTCATCATTTAATCTGCAATTGAAATCTAGACACGGCAACCCCCTTTACAACGGCACTCTTCCACGATTGCACTTTTGCAATACCATGGAAAGTGGATGTAAGGCCCGTCGACTGGTTTTTGAGCGGTCCCGTAAGGCGACGACGAGCAACGAACGGCGAGTCGGAATCGAACAACGAGTGAGGCGCTTTGGCTGAGTGCAGCGCGTTTTTCTCAACTGAGTAAAGTGACAGTCTCTTGTGCTTTTCGCCAAAGTGTTAAGAGTTTAAAATTTTGGCAGGCATTCAGTTTAAATGGTATATACGGAGGTTGTGCAAAATTTTTTTCGTTACCTCGTTGTGTGATCAATTGAGCTCTATTCTATCTCTGCAAGCGAAAACAACTCAAAGGAAATTCTTCCAAACAGTACTCGCATCTGAAACTAGCCGAGAGTTCATTCGCTTCCGTAAAAAATCAAGTTTGCCCGGCACCCAATCCATGTGCTCCCGAAACTCTGTTCAGTGCGTGGAAGAGCCTGAAAGCCCCGGTTTTCCGTTATTCGAGCTCGAGGTTGTCTCCAACCCAACGAAAAGCATCCCAGCTCGAAACCAGACTGCCCGTTCGCATTTCCCTTGCTCGAAAAACGTGAAAAGCCAGCGCAAGGCAGCACACGATTGTGTTGTTTATGATTGAGTTACTCTTGCCGTCCAATATGCGAACCCGCGACTAGCCACCAACGTAATCCGATGGAAAAATCTACGCAGGATCAAGGAGTGAGGAGTCACGCAAGACTCCGAGGTCGCCCTAAAACCCAACCAACTCAAGTCGTTGTGAATCGCAATCAGGGCTCAGAAGTGAACAAGAAATTCAAGTTCTTTGACCGCTTGGCATCACTGCCATTATTTGTGTTGAGGAATTTGTTTGGTTCGAAGAACACAGTCGAGACTGAAATGACGCGAAAAATTCATTTCGGGATCTGAAGAAATCTAGTGCGTTCTTCGTCAGCCTGTACTGGCTCGAAGTTGCACCGAATTTCAGTGAATAACTTCGCGAAGTGACCTTCGGCGGTTCACAGTGATGATTTCTATCGATTCACGTTTTCCGCGTTTGTTTGAAGAATAGAACGATACACCATAGCATATGGTTCCAGGGGGAGGGAAGAATATGTGTTAACGATTTGACAGGTATTTATGTGATGAATCATTTTCGTGACTTCTTAGTTTCTACCTTGCACATGACTTTTGGCGTTTAAAGGCAACGACATTATAAACAACTTGGGAGGCGTTCAACTGGAATTGTGGGACTCCTCAATAGAAATTCAAGCACGTATAATGAAAGGAGATACTGCTAGACGCTCTCTGTTACGTGTGTAATGCATTGAATTTCGCTAAACCATCTCCAATGCCGGTTATTATCATTTTTCAATCGCAGACGCTATCACACGCGTGAAGTGAATTTCTACTATGATGCAACTGGCATACGCAACAAGTGGTAATGACGTAACAAAGCAAATAACTCGTGAAGCTTATCGGAAAGGGACAACCCCAGGTTTTGATCCTTTGAAACGTTCTAAAGAAAACTTCAAATTTCTATTACAAGCAGAGGAACCCAACGGGAATATTGTTCAAGATAAGTAGGGTGTATAACTTAATAACCGGAATTTGACGCTAGATGTCCGTACTAACAAATATTGTGAAAGCTCGAACTTTATATATATATATCATTTTGAAGGTACATTTAACAACTATCAAAATCAGTCAACAAAACAATTTCATCTTGTGTGCATCATTACTATTTTTCACGATGAATAACTTCGAAAATTGAAGAAAAAGACAGCATTTGCGGGAGGTTCTGTTGGGTCATTTTTTTTGCAAAGAAAACTGCTGCGGAAAGTCATCGTTTGCTTGTAAAAGTTTATGGCGACGATGTTTTAACGAAAACATAGTGTTTTGAATGGTTTCAATGGTTCAAAAGTGGCGATTTTGACAGCAAAGACAAAGAATGCCCAAGACAGCCAAAAAAGTTTGAAGATGAAGAATTGGAGACGCTACTTGATGAGGATTCGTGTAAAATGCAATGCGCTTAACAGCCGCCGAATACAGGCAAGGTAATTGGGTTCCCTATGAGTTGAAGCCGAGAGACGTTGAACGGCGCTTCTGTATATCTGAAATGCTGCTTGAGCGCCATAAAAAGAAATCCTTTTTGGCATTGAATCGTGACTGAGAATGAAAAATGGATCCATTATGACAATCCCAACCGCAAAAAGTGATACGTGAAGCCCGGCCAACCAGCCAAATCAACGGCGAAGCCAAATATCCAAGGTGCCAAGGTTATGCTGTGTATTTGGTGGGATCAGAAGGGGCCGTTATATTATGAGTTGTTGAAATCAGGCTAGACAATCACAAGTGACCTGTACCAAATACAATTAATACATTTGAAGCGTGCCATCATCGAAAAACGCCCGGAATATGCGACCAGACACGAGGCTATAATTTTTCATCATGACAACGCTTGGCCGCATGTTGCAAGACCCGTGAGAAACTATTTGGAAAATAGTGGATGGGAAGTTTTGGCCCACTACCCTATAGTTCGGACCTTGCTCCGTCTGACTTTCATTTATTGCGCTCGATGCAAAACGCCCTCACCGGAATACGCTTCACTTCAGAGCAAGGAATCCGAAATTGGATACATTCGTTTTTGGCCACCAGGCCGGCGCAATTTTTTCGGGATGGAATTTATAAATTGCCTGAAAGATGGGGAAATGTTGTAGCTTCCAATGGACAATACTTTGAATAAAATATATTGTAAGATTTTTCCACAATAAAGCATCAAATTCCGCAAAAAAATTCCGGCTATTAAGTTGTACACCCAAGAAAAGCTAGACAAGCGATAATATCGTCGTTCTGACACCAAGAAAATTTTAATATTGCGTTTTTTTCAAATGACGTACACTTTAAATATCTGCCATCTGCGGTATTTGTATTGTGTTCATGAAAATTGGATGAATCGAAGCTGTTCCCCGTTGTAGGGAAACGACCCCACCTTTAGGCTTCCTGTGTTTTATTTTCAAAATATATTTTTCAAACAACTTCATCCCCCTTCCTATATTCAGAGAAAAAGGGCAAAGTCAAGGTTGGGAGTTTATTTCAGGTTTTTAGAAACGATTCTCAAGACTGTATGCTGGCTTCTTGCCAATTTGATTTGCATTCAGAAAGATATGATGAAAATAAAACAAATAATGCGTTTTCTATTTTCAGGTATTAATGTAAAAATAAAATGTACTTTCCCTCATAAAAAGCTCCTTTAAAAATTGACCAACCTAATTTAAATTTTTTTTGCATAGTCATAAACGACTACATAATGCAAATAATTTTCTACTTAAATCTTCTCACACATCATTGATTTTTTCAAAAAACCAAATAAATGATAATGGAATAAATGCATTTATTCTTCCACAAAATATATATTACATAAAATGTACACTTTGAAATTATTGCTCGAAAGTGTGTTTAATCAATGATAGAATATGTATTAAAACATTCAAATTGGATTATTTTAAAATGTTTTAAATATCATAAATTATTAACAAAATGTGTTGAAAGTATTTTAAATTGTACAAACAGGAATTCGCACTGCAAAAATATTTAATATTTGTAAAAGAAACATTTTTATTTAAATTTTAATATTTTTAAAAATATTTTAAAAGTTTTTAAATGTTACAATAGTATTTAAAAAATTTTTTAAAGTAATTTCAACTAAGATTTTCTATATATCAAAGCATTATAAAAAAACTTTTAAATATGTTTAAGA
Source organism: Odontomyia ornata (assembly GCA_963969285.1). Taxonomy (NCBI): domain Eukaryota; kingdom Metazoa; phylum Arthropoda; class Insecta; order Diptera; family Stratiomyidae; genus Odontomyia; species Odontomyia ornata. The sequence goes on from OZ017739.1 coordinate 305,873,520, forward strand.
GTTGTCGCAAGAAGACAACACAAATATTTCAAAATATTTAATGACTTATTACAGCTCTGGTATCAATTCAGTAAAATATGTTGCAGCTCTTCATATTTTTCAAATAAAAATAAAAATGATCTCAATAGAAGTGAAATTTTCTAAGAATTTTTATTTAAATTTAAAGATAAATCAGTTTTCTTTCAAAATTTTTTCCTTGATAAATATAACATATTTAAAATCCTGTAGATCTTACAAATTAAAAAAAAATAAACAAAGATGAGAAAAGAAAACATATATTATTTTACGTGAATATTCTATTTAAATAATTATTTTAAAAAAAAGTAGACAAATATTTCGTTTCAGAAATTTTGCTAAATACGCACTCTTGTTCATTGTTTGCTTATGAAATTTTCAAGAAAAGAAGTAAATAAATATATATATGTTTAAATAATAATATTTTTGCAGTAGCAAATTTGAAAAATAATAAAATGTAATAACAAATGAAAAAGACAACCAATTTCTATCGTGATCTACATTTAAAGTTTGTTCTTTCCTTATAATCAATATTTACATGAAATGTTGATTTTTATATTCAAAGTTTTAACTTTACAACCCAATCTTCCTTGAAAAAAAACCCCAACATAAAATAAAATGATAACCTTCTCTTGTTAAGGAGTTGGTTAATGGAACTTTTTATAGATTTATAACAAACGAAAAATAGACATTGCCTACCATATATGAGAAGAAAACAAAAAAAAGAAAAACATTTTTTATATTGTAGGGTATACTCGTATCTTAAAAATCAATGGAAGTATACTACACCACTTTTTCATGCAGTTGAAAAATTGTTTCACAATTTTTATAATTCTTGTTTTTCAAAATCAAATCGTAGACTTAAAATAAAAAAACAAATTATGAAAATTTGTAAAAACTGAATTTGAGTATTTTAATTTTTTATATGAATTAATCCATTTGGAAGAAAAAAATTACAGTTTCGTTTTACCGTTTTCACATTTTATATTCTTAAAAGTCCCTACCTAGAAATTTAAATTAAAATAGATGATAATTATTCTTATCTTGCAAATTATGATTTTTTTCCTTATAATTCGGTCTTTCCTTTTTCTTTGAAAACCTGACCAGGTATGTATTCCTCATTTGAGGAAAAGAGTCATTCTAATTATGTTTGTATGATTTTTTCATTCAAATGGGAAATACATGGCCACGTCTACGTTTGGATCTTGATCCAGTTGGGAGGGTGCGAGGGGGCACGGCCTCCATATGGATGCCCCACTCTTATTTGTGGGCCATAAGTATCGTCAGTAACGACGAAGTCTCTGTAACTCCGTCCGATTTTGCTCGGCCCAATTTGTTCTTCGAAGAAGCACTTCAATCCTCAGTAGGTTACCTCGGCCTCGACACCAGCCGATCAGCATTTTTAACATGGTTTAATTGGTGAATGCAATTTTTTTTTTTTTGTAGTGGGCCCTTTTGCTAGGGGGAAAGAACCCGCTCGAAGACACAGCAACGCTAGCCTGCCAGCGCATTCACCCGTCCTCAGACAAGGCCAATCTCGAAGGATCTCAACATCCTCTTTCACCGAGGCAAATGGACATGCGACGCTAGTTCTAATGAAAGCCGAAAAATTTCAAAATATTGATTGTCAAAAAAAATGATAAACAGAAATTCTTCATAATATGAATTCCCGTCCCCGTCGTGCACTGACGAACTAGAAATTTCCCGAGAACATACCGTGAATAAAGTGGAAATCAAGAGCAAAAACTGACATTCACCTGGCTTTGGTCGGTAAATCTTCGTACACGAAATCATTTCACTGTTCCACTTGTGGAAGTCTCCGACCACTCCGATATACAAAAGTTACAACCTACAGCAATCTGTCAACTGGCATATGTCAGCTGGTTAGCAAATTGCGTAAGGATGACAAATCTCTGTAGGGTTTGGTCCGAAATACCGGAGGTTATTATAGATCCACTTCTAACGGATACTGGTTAGATACTGCGCTGAGTAAATTTGAAAACTATGTGTACCATACACTGGTACAACGATATCTTACGAGGGTAGCCGACGTATCAACATATGACACATCGATGGAAAACGTGTTAAATTCAAAAAAATTTCCTCTTAAGTGCAGGAACCAAGCAATAGTCGTTATTTTAGTGGAAAACTAATTGTTGAATATACATTAATGGAAATTTTATGTAATAGCTTACGTTAGAAGCATTAATTCAACAGCATGTTTTCCTTTGACAGTTTTCATTTTCAATGCGTTGGTAAATCAAATTATTGTTTATTTATTGACGCTAACGGGACCGACAAGGAATTCCCACCAGTTGGTGCCAACGAGAATTTTTTTTATACCAAAAAATTGGAGAATATATGACTTTAGACTTAACCACCCAGTTTTATGATTGTTGCACTATGATTTGACAAAAACACTTATTTTACAAGACCTTGAAAAGGCTCCAGCACCTTGAAGTGTTCAAAAAGTTTTGTTTTTAATAACGTTTTGGTGTAAGCATAATTTACTAAAAATAATATATGCTCACATCTATTTTTATTTCGACGTAAACAATTTACGCATGAATGTTAACCTGGAATAAAACATTGTTTTGCCAGAAGCAGAAACAAAAGTGGAGAGCAACAACTGAACGGTAATGTTGTGTTATTTATGCGAAAGTGTTAGCAACACCTTCTGTTTAATTTTCCGCATGGACAAAATCCATTATGCCGTTTTCATTACAAATTTGAAAAACAACTTGAGTTGAGAACTGCTAACTAATAATATCCCGCAGTACTGGCCCACGGGTATTTAGAGAATTATTTGAATAATATTCCATTTGTACGCCATGATCATAGTTCGTTGCATTAAAAGTGGCTGCTAATGAACGTTCCACCTAATTAACTTTTTATTTTATTCCTCCAAACCGCTGATGGGCAAGTCGATTTACTTTAACCTTAAAAATATAGATTGCTCGAATTTTAACGAGATAAACAATTAACCCCATGCAAAACGGTTGAATATATAGTAATGATCGCAAACGATCTTCATGTCAAAGAAATAACCTTCTGGGAAACGAAACCACTTCTGTACGTAATATTGAGCCACTTATTTCACAGAAATGAATATAAAACAGAATGTACGAGTATATTGCTTATAATTACATTTATTAATTAAACTTTTCTAACTATAAAGTTTTTAACAGATAATTTCAGATTGATATGGTGGACAGATCGATTTTTGACCTAGAAAGTTGCATTGGTAACAAATCTTATTTGAACTTCTCGTGGGCGATCTAATTCCGATCAATTTGAGAAATTCCCTTCAAGAAATATTTGAAGGCGTTTCGCACATGTCTTTGCTGGCAACTGAGCAAAAAATATGCAAGTTCATGAGACGCCATGGAAAACAAAGGACTGAGTCGCTGAAATTGATGAGCAATGATAAATTTGCCGAAATGGACTTTTAATTTCACTCGGCCGACTAAGCAACAATTTAATTAGCAGCCAACGATTCCATTTGCCTTTTGGAATAGAAATAATTGATTTTAATTAAAGTACTTTCTCCGAGTCCATTCTCAGTGTCGCAAAAAACTCGCATGTGATTGATTTCCAAGTAATCGGTGCAAAAAATGCTACCCGTGTGAAAACAGTTCAAATAACACCAGCATTGTTCTGAGGCTTCGCGAAAGTGGTTTCGATTTCGACCAAGCAAATTTCGACGTTGCAGATTTGCTCATTCTTTTTGCAGATAGACAAACGGACGACCATTCGAATGAACGGTTTGTTTAGGCAAAATATGCATGTTAATTCTCTAATTATGTTCCTCAACAAAGCAGGCCATTCAGCCGGCCGTAGCCATTGTTGATAATGATAGCGTGAATATGGCCGGCAGCAAAAGTTTCAATTTTAAACTGGAATTCAATTTGAACTTGATTGTGTCTAATAATTAATCATGCTTCATTAAAATAGCTTCAATAAGTTTTCAGCTAATAAATAATAGTTTCGACGCTGCATAATTGCGCGAATGCTGGTTGGTGTTCTATTTCGTGGATATGTAAAGATCAACGCCAACAGGTGGAAAGCACAAAGAAAGTTATTTGCATTCCCCTATTAAACTACTTTTGATCATGTTGACCTGACATTGTGGAAGCTCATAGCAATATTAAACTTTAGATACTTTTGTTATTGTTTCCATCTATGGTTATTTGTATAGATGTATCGGAAATTTAGCAGAATTTATGATTTATTAGTCTTTGGATTGCCGTTTGGGGGATTCCAGCGAAATAAATCAGCACCAAGTGGACCTTGTATATTCATTATGTTTTGTGTGTTGATTGCATGAGGAATGTTTTCAGCACTTTAGAAATTCGGTGTAATAATTAATTGCGATTAAGTTTTCCAACCCAAAAATTGCTTGTAATAAAAAAAAACTTTTAGAAAAAATAAAGAAAATCGACATCAAAGTGTCCTAAAAAGGATGAAATAAATTTTATGGAAGCGGTGATATATCAGTTTTCTTCTGTTTCATCCGTGATGTGTACATATCGGAAGCTTTTATGTTTAAACGGGGTAATTTCTAGGAGTTTTGTACTAAAATATAAGAGCGCCATGAAACTTTCGGGAAAGGTCAGAAGTGGTGGCTTCTTGAATCTTTCGGGGTGAAAGATTTTTCAGAAAGTAAAGTTTTAAAGGGGATCCCTCCATATGGGCGAGAGACTCTGCAAATATTTTTTTTACCATTATTAGTCAAGTAGGGTGTCATGTGAAAGATATTAATGAAATCTTTCTCAAATAAGTCTTAAAATTACCTAACCCTTACAAGTCGGGCGCTTTGGCGGGGGAGGGGGCCTATGATTCTGACTTTGCTCGCCACCGACCAAATTGCCAAATTGCTGCTTTGGCCCAAACTTGTCCACCCAGCGAGGAGGATGATCTGCCAAAGATCATTTAGCGGCGCTTCTCTAACACAATTTTCCGCACCAGCACTTATTAAATATGCACTCCAACACCTAGTTTTATTGGAACAACACTATCTTCCCCACTCTTTGCTCAAATTGTTAACCATCTAAGCACGATCAGCACAGAGAAATTATTAAAAAAGTTTTTCACTAATTTTTTCCCAAGTTTACGCTCTTCTCGGGAAAATGTCCTTTCTGTTCCCGGGGAAAAGTATGCAGTAGCCACGAAAGTCACCGCAGTTGCAGATATTAAGTTATAGCGGAGGGGTGGGTAGCCCGGGGTGGCACCCTGAGACCGGCTTGCGTTCAGTCGTGTTGCGAGTCTTTCGGGACAACCGTGGCTCGTGCTGGGCTACCCTGCACATAAAACTTACCACATAGGTAAAAGGAGCAGAGAGGAGAGGGTCATTATGAGAAATAAAAAACATGTATATCAAATATTTCATGGTCTAATATTTTTACAAAACTTATACAAAAATTCTATAAAATAAAGCCCCTTTTTCTTCTTCTTCTTAGCACTAGAGCCGCTTTCGGGCCTTCGCTTCCTGCAAATAGCACCTCCAACTGTCTCGGTCCGTTGACCGCGTCCTCCAATTCTTAAATTTGAGCAGCGATGAATTGTTTTCATCGACCGAGTCAGACCAGCGTTTACAACTCATGGTTGTATCGAATTCACCATTGGTCCCCGTCTACCTTTGCTCCGATTATTTGCCTCAGAACTCAAAGGCGTTCAATATATTTGCGAATGCTTGAGTTAGGGTCCATGTTTCACATCCATACCTTAACACAGGCTTTATCACAGATTTGTATACTTGGAGCTTTGTTTTCCTGTGTATGCAGCTGGTCTTCAAGATCGTCAAAAGTTAATAAAATATTCTTCGGCGTGTTTCGTCTCTCTCATTACCGGTTTTCACATTTTCGATACTGTATTCGTTAATTGAGATATTTTGTGTATTTGAGATATTTTTCCTCGACTGCATCATGGGTTTTGGTTTATTTTCATTATTTTGTAGCCCTGATAGTTTTGCTTCGCTGTTGAGTTTCAGGAAAAATTCTTTGGCAGTTGTCATGACCGTGACAACATTTTTATGTCTTCCCCATAGGCTACTACTTGGCTCGAGTTGTAAAGTAATTTACCTCGTGTATCGACAGGTAGCTTCCATATGAAGTACTCCAGAGCCAAATTGAATAGCAATGGGGCCAGCCCATCTCCCTGCTTTAGTCCAATATTTGTGTCAAAGGCATCGGTGAGTTGGCTATTGATTATGTCATTTTCATTTTGGTAAGACGGACTAATTTGACTGGGATGCCAAAGCTAAGTATTATTTGGTACAGTACGTTACGATCAATACTGTCGTATGCTTGCTTAAAGTCAATGAAAAGTTGGTGCACGCCTATATTGAACTCCCAGCATTTTTCAAGAACCTGCTTGACTGTGAACAATTGATCTATTGTCAATCTATTTGCTCTAAAACCACCTTGAAATTCCCCAAGAATACTATTGGCATATGATCCGATTTTATTTCCTAAGATTTAAGAAAATATTTTGTACGCCGTACAAACTAGTGATATGCCTCTATAATTTTTGCACTATAGCTCGTCACTTTTTTTGTGGATAGGGAATGTAATTGATTGGCTCCACACTATTGTGACCGTATTTGATGAGCTCCACTGGAAGCTCATCGATGCCCGGGCCTTTATTATTCTTTTGCGCTTTGATGGCGGAACAAACTTCATCCAGACTTGGTGGGGCCAATGGACGTGCTCTGCAGACATCTAAAGGCTCCAATATTCTGGAGCTGTGCGGAGGATTAAGGGGGTTCTTGAAATATGATGCTCATTTTTCCCTAATCACAACAAAAAAGTCAGATGGTGACATATCGGGAGAATAAGGTGGCTGTTGCAACACGGCGATCCCTTTAGATGCCAAATACTGGGACACGCTGAAGGAGGTGTGGCACGTTGCGTCGTCGTGATGAAGGATCCAGTCCCGAGCGATGTCTGTTCGAACCCTGTTGACTCGTTTTCGTAATCTTTCGAGTACTTGGCAATAGTAGACTTGATTTACGGTTTGTTCCGATGGAACAAATCCTTTGGGGTGCACACACACTGCGCATTCACGTCAGTCCGCACCTCGACTGTCTCCCGCTCCGCGCTTAATCTTCCACGCTTTCGCGCCCCTCCATAAACTCTTTATGCCATCGAAACACCTGGGCACGACTAAGAGCACTAGCACCATGCACTTTAACAATTTTTGCATATGTTTCCGAAGCTGTTTCGCCCAATCTGGCGCAAAATTTTATCGCAACGAGCACCACCAACACATGTCTACTCAACACGACACAGCAGGCGATATAAACAAGCTAAAGCAATGAAAAATATATCAATGAGAAGAAAAAAATACCGATGAAAAAAAAAGAAATTTTAAGGTCACAGGTTTACCGCAAAGGTAGCAATAAAATCAGTCTGTCTTACATAATTGTCACTATTTCTCATATACTTCTCATTTGGCCTTCATAGTATTTTCTTCTCTTAATCTTAATTATCTTATTCGCTACTCTTCTGAGATTTTCATAGTGTTCTCTCTTCGTACTACCTACGTATTCTTTGTACAACTGATTCTTTTTATCGAACGCATTCTGGCACTCATCGTCGAACCAATCATTCCTCTTGCGCCAGGCTTGATGTTCGATCGTCTGTTCTGCCATAGTATTAATGGCCACTTTCACTTCCATCCAGAACTTGTTGCTTGTCTTTAACGATACGTCTGATAAGATGGGAGGATGGATTTTCGGCCACAGACGCCGTTTGGAGTCATTTGATGTCAATTTTTTGTAGCGGGCTGGTTTTCGCCGAATATGCCTTTGACATACGACATAGATAGGTTAATTTCATCAAGTAATGCTCTGAATTACAATTTGCCCCTCGGTATGTATGGATGTCAAGTATGCTCAAGGCCCAAGGTTGAATCCGAACATGATCGATCTGGTTTTGTGTGTTGCCATTCGGTGAAACCCAGGTCATTTTATGAATGCGTCTATTTGGGAAGCAAGTCAAAATTATGACTATAGATCTGCTACAAGCAAAGTCAAGCAGGCGCTGGCCGTTTTCAATTGCTTCATCGTGGAGGCTAACTCCCCCATTCGTTCCCAGATGAGATAGCTCATTGCCAACCTTAGCGTTGAAATCACCCAGAATAATTTTTGTGTCGTTTGTAGGCAATGAGTCGATCAGTCTTTTCAGGTGATTGTAGAACATTTCCTTTGTGTCTTCGTCCTTTTCTTCGGTCGGGGCTTGCACATTCATCAGCCAGATTTTGAAGAATCACACTTTTATACGGTCGTTCATTGACTGCCTTTAAATCAGTAACGTGCGATTTGAACTCCCTACCACAATGAAGGCCACTCTAAATTTCAACTTTTGAATATTGTGTGCGATCTCATGTCTTGAATGTCGTTTCCAGTCCAACTCGTTCCCTGGATTGCCAGTATTTTTAATTGATAATGACTGGTCTCTTGTAAAAGGTCCTTAACAGCGCCAGGGTGATTGAATGATCTGACATTCCAGAATTCAATGTCTTAGTCCTTTTTTCGTTTGCGAGGTCGTTACCGTAAGTTCAATCCATTTCGAGGCCCATTTGCAGGTTTCGAAAAATTTTAAGGTTTTCCAGGGACGGGGAGGTAGCCCCTCAATCAACCTCCATTCCGGCGGCATGGTTATTATGTTGATTCCGTTATTAGGTGCGGAAGACGCCTTCACCCTCTTACGTCCTCACAAAGGAGGTGTAAGTAGGAGTTAGTAGCAGAACTGTAGATATATTCACAGTTATTAGCATTTCTCGGCATTTAATGTCCCATTATTGCAGAACCAGCAAACCCAATGTGCGACCGGAGAGCATTAACTACCGTTTAATTAGGGGATGTGGGATGAGGAATCATGGAGCCTACGGGTTGGGGAAACAAAAAGTTCCCTCCTCCTTTCTCAATCGGGCTTGGGACCATCTATAGCGGAGTTAAAGCTTCTTTTTAGAACAAATTTTAATCAATTTCAAAACGGATACTATTAAATTGAAATTAATGTCAAATCAAATATCAATATAGTAATTTACAAAAAATTAATTCATGAGTTCAGGTAGTATTAGAAGGAAAAAAAGGAAAGAAATAGAGAAAGAGAAAAGGAAAACAATTCAAAATTACTCACCCTTTGTACGACTATTGAGCGTGCAACTGGAAGAGGAACGGGGCAACTGCTTGAATTTATAACACTTATTGAATTGGTTTTCTTTTTCTTTATCATTGTTTTTATCGTTTATCTACAGTAAGCAAAAGTTGTTTTAATTATTAATATCTTTTCAAAGTATTCCAGGGTAGAGGTGCACTATTGTCACTCAATGAAGGGGCACAACAAGAGATATTTACAATAATTACTGATAATCCAAAAATTTCATCTTTGACATCTTTACACACTTTCTGATCACACTTTGATAGTCTTCTAAAAATTCATCAATTATTTACACTTTATTTTATTAACGTCTTCTTTTTAGAAACCCGATAATCGAATCGCAAACCTTGCGCCCTTGAGCCAAACACGTGATGAAATTGTCTTTTGCTGACAGGATCCACCACGAATTCACTACCAGCAAGATGAATTGCACTATCTATTATCACTTTCACTATCCTTTATTTTTCAGTTATTTTTCTTACTCCGAAACCGCAAAAACGAAGCACAGATTTCTTTTGTTTTTCCTCAGACCCATTCATGAATCGTCCTTTTAATTTATACTGTCTTTTTTAGGGGTTTTGTAAAATAATTTTACAAAACCCTACTAGTTTCGCGACCAGTCTGTCCGCCTGTCCGTCTGTCCATCTGTCCGTCCGTCCGTCCGCCCGTGTGTCACAGCAGTTTTTCTCGGAAACTACTTAAGCTAGAAACATCAAATTTTGTGTGTAGTTGTAAAATGGTGATCTCTTCAAAGTTCAACTACAAAAAAAATTTTATAAGGTATTTAAGGGGGGTCTCCCCATATAGGAGAGTGACACCCCGAAAAAAAATTTCATTGAAGGTAGCCGATATGGGTATCAAATGAAAGGTCTTGATGATAACTTTTCAAAACAGATGTTAGTTTGGCAATATTTGCTTCAAGGAGCGCACAGGGAGGGGAAATACAACGAAAAATTCATCAAACATAGCCGATATAAGTATGAAATGAAAGTTTTCATGGGAGCTTTTCAAAACAGTTGTTAAACTGTCAGTTTTTGCTTCAGTGGGGGCACAGGGGGGAAATATATGAAAAATGTGTTTCCTCCGTCGCGGATGGGCATCTGAAATAATTATCAAGGGAGATGTTTATGAGTATAACAATACCAAAACCTCACAAGTCGGAATTCGTTCAACTTTGTTAATAATAGTATGATCTTTGTATTTCATATTTTCTCCAATAAAATTGTCTTTGACATGTTTCTTGATTTGATTCGATTTGGTGACTGCATTTTGTAAATTGAATACAAAACCCTTCTGACATGAGCGTAGGTCTGTTTACCCAACTTGTTTCTACTTCAACCAATTCGTTGTCCCCATCCAAAACTGACTCAAGACCCTTTTGTTCCCTCCACGAATTCCCAATCAAAACCTTCCTAATCCAAAATCACCCTGTCACCACAAAACTCACTCCCATCCAATTCTCAGTCTAAATCCAAACTGCCTAATTCAAAACCAATCCCGCAAACCTTTTTATCCAATTCCTGCTACCGCACCAAGGTAATCGAAGTTCAATAAACTTCGATTCCGTCACCCACACATCTTTTCCATCTCAACAAATGCAACAATTTCCATTTTGCCTATATAGCGATATTCATCACCATGATAGCGTTTAGTTATATGCAAATCGTGATAAACACGAAAATAATTGCTTTTGCCGATATAAAAAGAATGTTCGTGCACTCGGAGGAGCTTGAATCCAGGATCCCAGCGGACTCCCCGATTAACAGTCCACGACATTAAACCGGAGTCACCATCTGAAAATCTCCCATTCGTTCAATTAGCAACTTCAGCTGTGCAACTTTTCCTAAAGAGCATTGATATGAAATTAATTTAATTTTTGTTGGTACAAAAAAATAAAATTTTGTTAATAGGAGATAATGAATAAAATTAGTTAGTATGAAGGAAAAAATTAGGTTTTGTTAGTAAAAAGGTACAGAATAAAATTTTATTAGTAGGAAAGGTACGATTATTATTTTATTTGTGGTCGAAAATAGGAACCGAGAGGCAAAATTAATATGACGGAGAATAAAAAATAAAGGTAAATGGTTAAATGTTAAATAATAAATAAATTATCAAAGAAAAATGTATGTGTTCTCGAAAGAAGGTGGAGATAAATAGTAGGCAATTTGAATTAGTGAATGAAAGAATTTCGGTACGTCCGGAATTCGCAAAAATTATGGGGATGGCACAGACCCTGAGTGTCTCACTCAGCCGGGCAAAGAAAGAACTTTGGCAGGGGTAATTAGGAGTTTGATCGAATATCCTGAGCATGGAATGTCCCGAGCAGCTTGCCGGAATGATCCTCAAGCTCATATGAAACTTGCCCAGTACGGCGACGAACCACTGCAGGAATAAACCATGAAGCAAATTTAGCCGCAAATTAATCGGCTGCATTGCTCACAGCGAAATATCACACGAAAACATTCCGCCCCTAGAGTAGCTTACGGTGGCGAGCCCGAAGGCTATAACGTTGAACTCCCTTGTGATAGGCTACAACTCACAGATGATTACTGTTTGCACTATACTTCTCCATCCTCAAAAGCATTCAAGCTTCTAAGGAGGGCGTACTCAAATTCATGCTGGAGAGGGTAGTACCCGAGCATGACAAAATAGGGCGTGAGTTCTGTGGACTCATGAATCACCTTGCGGAGGGCAAAACATGATTCCGAAAGCATCTTGTTCCACCTGCTATATTTGGACCCTATGCAAGCTCTGCTGGCGTTCAATGTCGGCTGGTTTGACCTCTCCGAGGCATTCGCTTACGGTGAATGATATGGAGTGAAGCAGTACTGCACCCCATAGTTACGCATAAGCTTAGCAATACCTTGGAGATGTCCGGGTGAAGCTATTCGGAAACTCCATAAGTCAAGAAGATTTCACGGTCCAAATAAGGCACGATTGATTCTGCAGTGGCTTTAGCCATAGTCTTGAGCACTGACACCCTGAAAGAAATCACACGAAACAAAACTACATGACAATTGACCCAGGTTTACATATTCACTTGGAGCAACATTTCCCTGAAACCGTTAATAATATCAATATTCAGACATCCCATTTAAGCAACGAGTCATCTAAAAAATTACACCAGCTTATAAAGAAATTTCCCAATCTTCTAACTGAGCCTGATGAACGATTGATCTTTACCACAAAAGTAAAAGGGGAGATCCGTACTACCTCGAACGACCCCGTGTACTCGAAGTCATACGCATATCCTATGGCATTAGAAGGTGAAATCGAGGAACAGGTGAGGAAGCTCCTTGCTGATGGAATTATAAGGCCATCAAAATCCCCGTATAATTCACCTGTTTGGATCGTTCCAAATAAGGACGATTCATCGGGCGAAAAGAAGTACCGTATAGTGTTGGACTTTTGTAAACTAAATTCCATTTCTATCCCCGATCGGTACCCTATTCCGGGAATTAATGAAGTTTTGTCGAACTTAGGGAAAAATGAAGTTTTCTCTATTATTGACCTCAAGAGCGGCTTTCATCAAATCCTCCTCAGGGAATCTGATGTCGAAAAGACAGCGTTTTCTATCAACGATGGCAAATTTGAGTTCACTCGATTACCATTTGGGCTGAAAAATGCACCTTCGATCTTCCAAAGATGTTTGGACGATATTCTTCGTGACGAAATAGGCAAAAGTTGCTACATTTACATAGACGATATAATTGTATTTGCAAGGGACGAAGCGGAACATTTAGAAAAGCTTGAAAAATTTTCCACATTTCCGAGGCAGCAAATTTAAAAGCCCAATTGGACAAATGTGAATTCTTACATGAAGAGATTAAGTCTCTCGGTTATATTGTCGACAAGAATGGAATAAAAACCAATCCCAAAAAGGTCAAGGCAATAGCGGAATTTCCACCCCCTAGAAATTTAAAAGGATATTACCGGCGATTCGTTCGCGATTATGCGAAAGTCGCTAAGCCCCTGACTTCGTGCAGGCATTTGTTAAAAAAAATAAATTAATATGTCTTGACGAAAACGCCTTAAATACATTTAATAAATTAAAGAACTCCCTGATTTCAAACGAAGTAGTTTTGGCCTATCCCGATTTCAGCAAACCGTTCAAACTCACTACAGATGCCTCTACTTACGCTATATGCGCTGTTCTCTCCCAAGCAATAAGCCTATCACGTTCCTCTCAAGCACCCTAGACAAAACTAAAGAGCATTACGCCGCAAACGAAAAGGAAATGCTTGCAATTGTATAGGCCTTGAACTCACTAGGAAGTTATCTATACGGGTCACGCAAAGTCATAATCTAAACAGATCACCAACCTTTGACATATGCCTTGAGTAATAAAAACACAAATAGTAAAATGAAACGATGGAAGACAATACTTGAAGAATATAATTACGAACTCAAGTACAAGCCTAGCAAAGAAAACATCGTCGCTGACTCATTGTCAAGACATACAACATAGCGACGACAGCTCCTCTCATAACCTTATACCTACTGTGGAAATTCCTGTAAACGTGTTTCGAAACCAAATTCTTTTTAAAATTGGCCAAGAGGATAGCTATCAAATAGTGCATCCTTTCGATAAGTATACGAGGCACATTTTAATAAAACGCCAGTACACTGATGCAAGTTTCATCAGCATTCTCATGAGATATTTAAATCCCGATATGGTTAATGGACTTTTGACAAGCGAAGAGGTAATGAGGAAAATACAAGAAGTATATCCGTACCATTTTCGTGACTACCGAGTGAGATTTACCCAGAAGTTAGTTGAGAACCTAGCCAGTGAAGTAGCGCAGGAGGAAAAAATCCTAGAAACGCATCGCAGGGCCCTTTGCAACGCCGAGGAAAATCGCCTGCAGCTTCTGGGGAATTTTTGTTTCCCTCGTTTGGCTGCAAAAATCAAGAACCTCTTAAAACGGTGTACCACTTGTAAGGTCAGTAAGTATGATAGGCATCCGAATAAGCTCGTACTCACGGAAACACCAATCCCTAAATATCCTCGGCACACTATCCACATTGATATTTTTCTCACGGAGAAGAGAGTGGTACTTACAGCCATCGACAAATTCACGAAACTCGCTCAGGCGAAATTTATAGCCTCGAAATCCGTCGAGGATATAAAGCAACCCCTTTAGACATTCTATATTTCTTTTGCATTCCGGAAAATATGGTTATTGACAACAAAGGTGCCTTAACGTCAATATCCTTAGCATCATTGATGGAGGATGACCTTCAAAAATATGTCTACAGAACTCTACCTTACAAAAGGACAGTTAATGGTCAAATTGAACGCTGGCACTCTACTTTAAGCGAACTGAGGAGGTTCCTTAGAAAAGATGGACCAGCGCGATCCCTTCAGGAACTTTTGGCTAGAGCAGTGAATGAATACAATCATTCAATTCACTCTACAACAGGTCGGAAACCTGTAGAACCGTATTTTGGCAGAATCCCCAATATAAATCCCGAAGATCTCGAAAGAATCAGACAAATCAATATTGAGAAAATCCAAGAAAAACAGAGAAAAGATCTCGATTATCATAATAAAATGAGGCAACCAATAAGGGAATACGAGGTAGGGGAAGTAGTTTACGTTAGGAAAAATAAACACCCAGGCTCCAAATTAACCCCTCGTTATAATCAAGAAGTTGTTAGGGAAAACAAAAACACTACAATCATAACTGAAACAGGAAAAACCATCCACAAAGATAGAATAAAAAGCTAATCGCGTACTCTATTTCAGAGTGCTTCTTCGCATGGTATTTGCGAACATCCAAAAATTTCACATCAAAAACTCGCACATCGTGACCTTCAACCTGGGACAGACCAAAATCCGACATGGGAACTTTAAACTAATTCATGTAATTGATTTGGGAAAATATCTGAGATTAGTAGAAGACATCAACAATTTCCTTAATGTTCCTTCAACTCGACATCATCTTCTCTCCCGTTACTCATCCTTGGTATGATAAATAATTTGAGGCCGCGTCAAATAAAGAGGTCCCTCGACTTCATTGGTACTGCATGGAAGTGGATAGCCGGTACCCCGGACCACGAAGATTTTTTCACCATCCAACATAAAATCTCAAACGTTTTGGAAAACAATAACCAACAGGTTATAATTAACAAATTATATAATGATAGAATAAACAACATCACAAAAATCACGAATACTATTCAAGAAATGTTAAAATCAAATGGTGATTCAAAAAAAAACCTAATAATGGATTTACAGTACAGGCTAAAATTTATAAAAGACGACCTCACTTATATTATTTATGCCATTCATTGGGCAAAAGTAGGCATTGTTAACTCGATAATATTGTCAAAAGAAGAAATAAAAATAGCAACAAAATTGTTAGATAAAGAATCCCTTCCTCACGCAAAAGTGGAAGAAGCCTTAGATGTTCCCGAAGTAAATTTATCTTTACTTATTAAACCAATACAACAAAACATAATGTATGAGATATCATTCGAAAAAATTATAAAACTCAAAGATCAAGTTTATGCACTCAATGGAAAATGCAAACCTTTTAATTATGTATGTATGTAACGAAAATGACCTATTAGACATAAGTAAAACCGATTGTATACAAAAATTATTAAAAAGCCTAAACGCTACAGGTCAACAAAGTAATTACCATCAGTGAAGGAGATATCCCTTGGAGTTATTCTACTGAATCAATATTCCAGAATTATGGAGGTCGATGGAACCACGCACAACCTTAACGGGACATTCAAAGTAAAATTACGCAATACAACTGTAAGAGTAGGCGGAAGAACCTTCATCTCGAAGGAAGTATCAACACTCAAGGTCCTGCCAGTGATCCTATAACCAGCTCCAGCATTGCAGAAGCAGAAAGACATCCTGGCCGGAAAAAATATGATCGAAATTTTCATCGAAAACACCAAAATTATCCGGCAGTTTGAGTCCGACAACCTCATTCAAAAAGTTACATCATATGGAACTTTGGGTTCACTAACAATCCTCGCCATAATATATATTACCTGCAAAATCCTAAAAAAATCCAAGAATATCGTTATCACTAACGCACTCATTCCAGAAACAGCCCCAAGAGAAGAAACTGCACTACCTGCCATGCAAGAAGTTTCACAAGTTGCGGTAAGTTATCCACAGCAACGAGACGGTTCAATGACCTATTTTTGACGATCGAGGACAATCGAATCTCAGCAAGGAAGAGTTAAAAACAGTATTCCAAAAGCTCAGCAATTCCCACATCATTTGCATGTTCTCATGATGAACACCTGCCAACGATTCTCCGAATCGTCAACAAAAGTTCTCATCGATAGAAGCAGATTGTTAAAAATTTTAAATAAAATAATTTAAAATATTTATGCACCCCTTATGTGATTGACAGTTCATGGAGAGATTCTCTTTGTTAATTGTAAGAAACTAAGAAGGCCATGTAGAAGAGGATAGGAGAGAATCTTTCATACGTGAACGAGTCGCCGACAGTGAAAGACAGGCATTAGACGTAAGTAATCTTAGAGATTGTAAAAAAGAAAACATATTATAATTTGTTAACTTGAAAATTCAAACTTTATTAAAGATAATTTCAAAATGTGAATCGCAAAATAAAACATTTTAAAGTTTGTCAAACGAAGTAAAATTTCGAATTTTATTGGAGAAAAAATAAAACATTAAAATTATGTCTAATTGAGACCGTCAGCAACGATTGGAATCTGACGGGAAATTCAGGTGATCAATTGAAAATCAATCCGCAAAAGAAAAGCAATAACTGTAAGTTTCTGATTCCCAATTACATGGTCACAGTCGTCAAGAGCGAAAGTGAAGTACATAAAAGAATCACACAAATTGAAAATGAGTGAGAGATGTGACATTTGCTGTGAAGTGTTGGTGGACCCTCATTCAACTTCTAGTATCGCTGTATGTGGAACAAGTGATTATAACAAGATAGCACATAATCATAGATATAGAGAGTACTGGATCCGCAACCGGTCGTGAGAGCCGAAGCAATTGGCAACCTGCGCTAAAGTTGTGTGAAGTTGAGGTTTGAGGCGATATGCTTTTAATTTAGCACTCTATTCACGGCGAAACACGTTCACATTTAAAAAGTTTTTAATTTTAAAGATCGCGCGTACATAATCGGAACTTTAATTCACTGTTTTAATTAAAAATTTACGAAATTTCCATCCGCTTTGACACATGAGTTTTCCCGCGTGGTTCGCGCTCTTTTCGATTTTCTTTTGCTTTGACGTTCGAGTTTTCCGTGAGAGTTGTTTGTTGTTTATACTCAAACTGAAATGAAATTTCGTTGGTTTGCGCGGGTGTCAGTGGGGGAAGCGATTCTTCTGAAGAGAGAAAAGAAAAACCTGACTGGAAAAAAAGGGGAAGGAGAAGCAGAGGGAATCATATAGTTTCGAGAGCGTAAGTTATTTATAACTTATTTATGTGGCAAATTTGCTTCTCACATGGACGAGTACACAGATTCTCGTTGCTCGTCCATTTGTTTATATGTCTTTGCACATAATACTTGTATGCCAGCAACGTCAGCAAAAAACATGGAAAAATATGGAAGTGTAAAAACCATCACGAAGATAGTGATGGAGATGAGTTAGAGATAGAACGAGATAAAAACTATAACAAAGATGTGATTCTTTGTCCGTCAGAAAACTCTGGGATGGAATTGAACAGTGAAAAAACATGCAAAATTTGTAAAGATGCCACTGATAACTTGACGTATGTGACATGTTCAACCTGTCAAGGTCATTTTCATCGCAATTGCTTGGACAACAAATCAAGAAGAACAGAGTTGGAAGGAAGAGTATTCTGTCGCAAATGCCGTGAACATGAAATCAGAAGAATAGAAGTAAAGGCTAGAAATGTTCCTAGAACCAGTGAATTATTTACACCCAGAGGACGAGCAACATCCTCTCGAAATAATAGCAGAGACAATACATCAGATGACAATAACGTGACTGGCAGAACCAACAGACGAACAACAGTTTTTAATCGAAGCGCCTTCAATAACCCAGTGGAAGCTTCCAATCTAATGCTCGATAAGTTCACTTACAAGAAGTTACCTGAGTGCGTTGATACACGAGAGACCTGGCAGACCTTCTATGTGAGCTATTTAGAAA
This sequence comes from Odontomyia ornata, assembly GCA_963969285.1. Taxonomy (NCBI): domain Eukaryota; kingdom Metazoa; phylum Arthropoda; class Insecta; order Diptera; family Stratiomyidae; genus Odontomyia; species Odontomyia ornata. Next base: position 305,891,828 of record OZ017739.1, read on the forward strand.
CTAAAGACATGTTTTCTACAATAGTAAATTTAAATAGAGTCCAAGAGGCAATAAAGTGCGACGAAATTATGAAAGAAAATAAGGCTGGGCTCTCTAGTATGATTACCTTCGAACGAGTATTAGAAAGATTGAATACAAGATACCAGAATAACCCGACAATATTAATGAGTGAATTCGAAGAATTAACAAATGCTTTTGAAATAAGTGAACATAATTTCCGAAAATTGTATGAATATTTAAACAAGCTAATCATTTTCATTGAAAAGGCTCAAACTACTGGAAGGTATGGGTTGATCACTGGAATGTACAACATTAATCGCTTGACACGCAATTTGCCTAACAACATATATAAAAAGGTAATAGAGAACAGGCGTCGAGAACCATCAATGATTACTGTTTTTCAGATAATGATAATGGAAACTGAAACAGCTAGGCAATTGGCAAAGATAAAAGAAGTGAATCAAGAAAAGATTAAAGAAAATATGGCGAAAAATAAAAACAACATTCACACCCATGTCAACCTTGGAAATGAAGACAAAACCATTGAGAAAAGATTATATTGTTGGTTTCATAAAGATGCAAAACAAAATGCTGGCAACTGCTCTTTCTTATGGAGGATGGATGGTCAAATAGTCAAGGACAAATTAAAATGTAATATCAATGGATATGAGCAGCGACACTACTCACTTTACTGCGCTAAACGAAAAGAAAGAAAGTATGAGACAAACACAATAAATGTTAACCATGCAGATGATGACGATTCGCTGAGAATGAATTAACAGAGATGTTGGGAAATGCCGTAATGTTCAACCAAGCGGAGAACGAAGATGTAAACAATTTCAATTTAAACATAAATACTAATACTAGTGAAATCATTTTAGCTACCCTCACATTAAATTTCAAGGGAGAAGATTTCACATTTTTGCTAGATACGGGTTCAACTACATCATTAATCGAAGAAACACTTGTGGAGAAGCTCAATCTAAAAGGAAGAAGATGCCCTTTAAAACTGTCATGGACTGGCGATATTGGACGTATGTACAAAGATTCCAAAAAAGTTAAGCTTAGATTTAAGACTAAGTATGATGATGATGTAGATTTATATTTTCAATCTATTTTAAATTTAAAAATAGGAGATCAGTATTTCTCAGCCCAAAATTGTAAACAACAATATCCATATTTAAGTAATTTAAACTTAAAATCACACAAGAATATTGTAGGAATAATAGGAATAGATAATCCAATCTGTTTCAAAAACATGAGATCAGTGCATTCATTGGAAGAGGATGTCCCAATTGGGTTTGAAACAGATTTGGGTGACTTCGTAGTACACAATGAAGCATTAAAAAATTTATACACAAATGATAGATTACGACAACAGCTAGGTGATTTCAATAATTACACTTATAAGATAACAGAATTAAAAGAAGAAGAATTAGAGTACAAGTTGATGGAAAAATCAGCGTTAAGGAGACTAGAAAATGCAACTGATGGTTGTAATTAGGGTTGTAACGGAGGTGGCTTTATCGGAACCGAAGTCGGAGTCGGAGTTTATAAATTTGAGTTACCGGAGTCGGAACCGGAATCGGAAGCGGAGGTGGTGGCAGAAATGAGATCAGTTAAGGGTAGGTCTAATAAAATATGAAAATACAAACATGTTTTAGCCGCTTTAATTTGAGTTCAATAAATGATACACGAAATAATCAATACTGGTATTACTACCTTACATCAAATGAAGTGATTCCAAAAGAAGTAAATTATATTTAATAAACAAAAGTTTAGCGGCTTTATCTCCATCTAATCTATTTCTCAATGAGTCATAGATTAGGCCAGCACCACTAAAAAGTTGTTCGCTTGCTACAGAGCCTGATGGAGACGATAAATATTGGCGGGCAGTCGAGTTTAAGGGTTGAAATTTCGCTGTAACTTTCCTCCACCATAATAAGGGATCTTCACCGATAGGAATACGTTTTTCCTTATTATACTCATGAAGTAAGCTCTTTATTATAATAAATTTGTCCAACACAACATGTTCATCAGATGTGGTGCTATCATCATCATCACTATTCGACAAAATAGTTTGGATATCGCTTGATTCACCAGCTGCTGGTGGTGCCCCTCTTGCTTTTTTTTCTGCAGGCGCATCTGTATTTTCATCTGCGTTTGATTTTCCACTTTCAAGTAAACTCATTAATTCAGATTCAACCTTTTCTTTTATCACTTCGTTAAAAAATTTCGTTTTATAACGAGGATCTAAATATGTTGCTATTGCAAAAAAGTTGTTAGAATGGAGGTCTCCAAATCTTGAACTTAATTGGTCAGCCGCACATTTTAGTACATTTTTAAATTTTTCGTTTGTTTCTGGTTTATTTTCTTCGATTTGTAATGTTTGCTTTAGTGTGTATATTAAAGGAATCACCGATGAGATGCTAGTACTACTATCGCTCATGTTACGGGTAATCTCTTCAAAAGGATGTAGAATGGACACTAGTTTTTTGAGCTGCAGCCATTCTTCTGGAGTTATTTGTGGAATGTTGTGTTTACTTGCATACAGGCAGAGTGAATCTTGTATTTTAATCATTCGTTCCATCATATAAAATGTACTATTCCAACTAGAAAATAATTTAAAATTACAAAATTAGTAAATAAATCACACAAGCATAGTATCAGAAATTTAGTGCCGATTATGTTATTTAAGATTCTACGTCTAGCACTCGTAGCGTGTAGACGTGTTTTTAATCGCTCCTGTCATTAATTTTAAAAATTAATTAATTTTTTGCAAAAGTCAGTTTCAAACAATTGCAATATTTTTTTACGAGCCAGTCAAAAGCAAATTTTGATTTTATTGGGAAAACTATCACCGTCGATATTATTCGAGCATTTATTGAATACCTGAAATTCATTTCCTGAAGAAATATCAAAAGTGGAAATACGCTCAAGGGAAGTCCCGGTCTGAGAACATTCCCTCCAGTCTCGCTGCGAAAGCGACGAGATGGAGGAGCCCGATGGCTTCAGCCATCAATCAGGATCATGCCCACTGCCAATGATGATGGGCGAAAAAAAACTAAAAAGAAGTCACGAGAATAAAGCAGAAAAACCGACAATCCTATCGGTTACGGAAATCGAACAGCTTATCCACGAAAAAGATAGAGCTGAAAAAATCGAAAAAGAAAATGAAGAACTCAAGCTGCGAGTTAAATCTTTGGAAGCACTTGTTGGAACGTTAACGTTCAACAAGGATAACGAAAGCAAGAAAGGCCGACAAACAAACCCAAAAACCGAAGAAAAGAAAATTAAGAAGCCACAGGAAGCTCATCAAGAGGATGTCCTCAGCGCAGGAGGCGCAAACGAAAGCAAGAATTATTATGCAGCGCTAGCTGGTCTGGAAGAAACAATGGACGTTGAAGAGGATACAGGTAAAACGTCAAAATTAGATAGTGATTTCATTGAATATCTTAGAGTTAAAAACCGGGAGAAAAAACCAAAAGGTTTGTCTGCTGGTCCGTCTGCTGGTCCGTCCGTTAACATTAATGAAAAAAAAGAGAAAGTCCCACCAATCAATGTGTTTGGGCAAACGGGAAAAGATATGGTTCGGCTTCTGGCAGCCGAAAATAAACTAAAAGATTTTCAGATAAAAAGAGTCAATGCCGATAAGTTGACAATAAGGACAAAGTCGCTGGTTGATTTCGAGGCAACAAAAAGTGCCTTAAATTCTGGAGATGTTCCACATTTCACGTACACCCCGAAAAGCGAGAAGAACCAAACCTTTTTATTGAAGGGTCTGGACTGTGGGGAGGACACAATCATCTCCTTCAGGTGCTGCAAGAAGCTGCACCAGAAATACAGTTTATTTCAGTTAAAAATTTTGCAACGAGAAGATCGATTGTGGAGCGCAAAAACTTGCCTCACTACTTAGTCCAAATTTCCAGCAAAAGTAGTTCGAGTGCGCTGCAGAAAATAAGGTACTTGAACTTCCGCGTGGTGAGGTGGGAACGCCTCCAGAAAAGTGAGGTCAACCAGTGCTACAGGTGTCAAAGATTCGGGCATTCGGCTGCCAATTGCGCCATGAAATATAGGTGTGTGAAATGCAAAGACATCCATGTTCCCGGCGAGTGCAAATTGGCTCAGGCGGAGCCAAAAGAAAAACTATATTGTGTGAACTGCGGTGCCTTTGGTCATCCAGCATCATATCGAGGATGCCCCCGGTATCAAGATGCAAAGGTTAAAGTCACATCAAAACAAAGTCAAGCACACCGCAGTTCGATACCTACCAACTTCGTCAAGCCCGGGGTGTCATTTGCACTTGCTGCGAGAGGACCAGCAGACAATGTAAATAAAATAAATAATGTAAGTAGCAATAATGAGCTGCTCCTTAAAATTTATCAACAACTAAATTCCTTATCGGAGCGAATCGATAAACAAGATTCGAAAATTAACATTGTTTTTCAGCGTTTAGGGCTTTCAAATGCCTCTAAATAAGTTGTCATCCAGCCACATTACCATGGATAGGATTCGTCTCATCTCGATCAACGTCAACTCCATTGTTACTTTACATCGGCGTGATTATCTCCTTGAATTCATTGCCAGACAAAAGCCTGACATCCTGCTTCTCACCGAAACCCACCTCAGTTCATGGCACTCCATGGGATTCAAGGATTTTGAGTTCGTAAGAAACGATAGGGTAACAGGTGATGGGGGAGGTGGCACCGGGATATTGGTTCGAAGACCCTATCGCTTCCAAAATATTGAAAAAGTCGAATTCAAAAGCTTTGAATCTCTTGAAGTGTCCGTTATCAAAATCTCACAGCCAGGTGGGGATAACCTCTTCGTTATCTCTGCCTATGCAACTGGTGGAACTGTTCTCAAGCTCAAGGAGGAACTCAATTCCTTGTTCGAAATACTCGAATTGAACAGGCTGCATAACTATTATATTCTTGCTGGTGACCTGAACGCCAAGCATACATCATGGCTGAACGCCACCAATAATCCAAGAGGTGTATTCCTGAAATCGTGGATAACAGAGAACCAAATTGAATACAGGTGCAATCTATATGGGTCGGAGTTCCCAACATACCCTAGGACAAATTCATATTTGGACCTCTGCATTGCTGACGCAAGACTTGAATTCAGCTTTAATAGTCCTCAACGGAAACTGCAGGTACTTCCTTATGATAGCGACCATAACGCAATCGTAATGGAAATCAATCATCACAGGGATGATTTCTTCCTCATTCCAGTTCAACACGAAAATCATCGGTTGAACTTCAAAAAAACAGACTGGGGAAAGTTTCAAAAGAAGTTTAATCGAGAGTACCAGAAGCAATGTCCCCCTTCTGATGGTGGCAACTCTTGCTCAATGGTTCCTAATGACAGGAATCTAACTAACGATGAAATAGATGTCTATTTGTCGAAGCTAGAGAAGCTGACGTTGGAAACGATTGAGAAAGTAGTTCCCAAGATTAAACATCGAAACAATATGGAAGGATATGAAACACCAATCATCGCAAGCTTGAAAAGATTGAAAAGCCTCCTTCTCACACGCGTCAACAATATTTATCGACGATTTTTGGACTACAACCATCCCTCGTTGTCTTTGTTGAAATTACATCTGAAGAATGTCCGGAACTTAATCCGGTCATACTTCAGAAGTGAGGTCAGCAATCAATGGGCGGAAAAATTGAGGAGTATTAGCCCACAGGACCCAGATGGCGTGTTTGCGAAAGTATCGAATCTTGAAGTCACTAGTGATGAGATAAGTCTTCTCGATAGGGCTGGTATCGAAATTGATAGTACGACTCCGGATAGAAATGGAAACAGGATTATTTGTGAAGGATTGGATAAACTTGCCCTGATTGGAACACATTTCGAATTGGTTCATCTACCAAACCCTGAGAGAGGGAACGACATTTTTTCAGAGGTCGTTGAAGCAAAAGTTTCCGACTTCAAATCAAGCCTGAACGGCCAATCAATTCTTCATTTCAATGAAACATTAACATCTGACCTCATACCGAGCTTGAATCTTATTGATTATTTTGTCAGCTATGAAGACTTGTGTTTCATATTTCGCAAGATAAACAACAAGAAATCATGTGGTACTGATGGTATTCCAAATGTAGTTCTCCGACATTTGCCTGAGGTTGCTATTAGAAACTATTGCATATTGTTCAACAACATGTTGAGCAATTCATATTTCCCAAATGAGTGGAAAAAGGCTAAGGTATTTCCGATCTTGAAGAAAGGAAAAGAATCTTCTTGCCCCAAAAGCTATCGCCCAATCAGCTTGCTGCCTAACATCAGCAAGGTGTTTGAAGTGATACTCAACAGAGCATTAAACGCCCACATTGAGGAAAATGAGTTGATGCCGAATTGCCAATTTGGTTTTCGTGCCAGGCATTCGACCACACATGCAATAACGAAAGTAACCTCAGACATCTGTTGGAAACTAAATGATAGACAATGTGTTGGAGCATGTCTCATTGATATGGAGAAAGCCTTTGATACGGTGTGGTTAGATGGACTAGTTTTTAAACTCCTTCAGGACAAGTTCCCCAGACACCTTGTCGCCATGATGTGTAATATGTTATACGGGAAATCGTTTGTTGTAACCGATGGAAATCTGACAACAATGCGCGAGTTCAAGGTCTTGAATGGTCTACAGCAGGGAACAGTTACTGCGCCTCTGCTCTTCTCAATCTTTATTCGCAAGCTATTGAACGGCTTTGATTTTAACGTCTCGCCAAAGCGATCATTGGTAGCGTTTGCTGATGATCTGATCATCTACACGGCTGACCGAAAAGCTACAATAGTTCAGAGCAATCTCCAAAAAATGTTCAATGATGTACAGCTGTACACTGACAATTGGCGAATGAAAATCAATGCGCAGAAGTGTGAAACAATCTTGTTTCGGACAACGCTGCAGGGGGTCAGTCAAGACCTGAAACGTAATTGGAAAGATTTCCACATCATGGCTGGCGAGGGTAGTTCAGAACGAATTCCACATAAATCCTGTGTTCGATACCTCGGTGTTTATCTCGATCAGTATCTGTACTATACTGAACATGTGAAAATCATGCTCAGTAAGGCACTCAAAGTAGTCATGGCCCTTCGAAGGCTCTTTCATTCCAGATACATTGACCAAAACGTCAAAATTATCTGTTACAAGACACTGGTTAGACCAGTTTTGACCTATGGATGTCAGATCTGGTACAACCAGAGTGCTAGTACTATGGAAAAATTAAGAGTTTTCGAAAGGAAATGTCTTCGTGCATGTACTGGTTTGTACAGAAAGCCTGAGACGGATTGGAAACATTATATATCGAATAGAAGAATTTATCAAACTGCTGAAGTGACGAGGGTCGATATCTTCATATTGAAACTTCTTCGGAATCATATCGCAAGATCTGTGACTGTGAGTGAAAACCCTTGGATTTCACAGCCGTTCCACCCTACAGACGGGTATATAGCGACTTGCCTCGCTACTGGCTTCATTCCTCCAGAAGCATTCGTGTATTTGGACATGAATGGATATGTTTTTGATTCTGACGGCGTCCCAGTCATATATCACATATATCGACGGGCCACCGATAAGAAGATAAAATATCCTCCGAATTTGAGTTCACGAGACCAACGATTTCAATGGAGATACTCATTTGCTAGATTCGTTGAAGCTGATCGAGTTGAGACGGCGCAATCCAGGTATTGGTGGCTGAATGACAATGTCTAAATTTTTCGTGTTTGTTTTCAGTTTTGGTGTTTTTCGTTGTTTAGTTTTTGAGTTTCAGCTCATTATTGCTACATTTAGTATTGTTATATATTTTTGTTAAAATCAGGTATAGGTTAGGTATATGTAATGTTTACTATATTCCGTTAGAGATAAGATTAAACACTTAGGTTAGGAACATTGTTATAGTATTTTTAGTATAAGATAAAGTTTTTTTGATTGTATTTTATTAGAAATAAGTTACAACATATTAGGTGTAGGATCAAAGTTTCACTGTTGTGTATTAATTATAAATAATTTTTGGATAGTGTTGGTTGGTTTTTTCTCCTTTTTCCAATTGAATTGTAAAAATATGTAATAATCGTAATTAATTGCATTTGCTAGTTTTTTTTTTTTGATGAAATGAGTTTATGATAACGTACAAATTTAGAGAGCCATTTGGGCCATTAAGTTTTTTTGATTGTTATTATTTGGAATTTGCTTTATATTCTTTTAAAATTTATAACGATGAGTATTAAATAAAGCGCTTTTGACTTTGACTTTGACTTTGTTATTTGTTTTACTAGTCATATATAATAAAAATATACAATTTTACAAATATATATTTTATATATTATATAATTTTACAATTATATATTTTATTTTATAAGCGATATATAATAAAAAAAATTTTATAATTTAATAATTTACCGCGTACTACAGTCCTGCATCACACGCAAAGGTTGTTGGTTAAGCTGTTCCTTTTGTATTTTATGCAGTTCAGTTAGAGCAATTTGAGAGTGATTAAAATGCGTTGCAATTCTTTTGCATTTCGTTATTAAATTTGTGATTTCTTCATCACAATCCAACATACTTCGTAATTGATGTACAGTGCAATTGACATCAGGAATATCGGCGAGTCTCAGTGCTCGTATCATATTAGATCCAGCATCGCGGGTGAAACAGTGAATTCTCTCATTTGTGATTTTCCATTCCGTTAACATTTCATTAATTTTTTCTTGGACAAGGTCTCCTGTATGTCTTCCGTTAAAAGTGTGGCATTTCAAAACAACTTTAGTCCTGTTAAAATCTTTAGTTATGCCGTGCGCTGTTAGACTTAATAACGATACGTTTGAACTCGGTTCAGTCCAAATATCTGTTGTAAACGAGATTTTTTCAAACTCTTTGAGCAAATTCTGTATCTTTTCTGCAATCTTTGCATATAAGCCATCACAAATATATTCAGTAAAAAACTGTCTTCCCCTTAAATTATAGTTCGGTACCATAAACTGGATAAGCCGTTTAAAACCAATCCCTTCAACAATATTGAATGGAAGATCTTGTAACGCAATCATTTCCGAAATCAACTTATCTATTTGCATTGATTTAGGATTAGAATTACACCATTTTTGATTCTTCATCAAGGTTTCCTTGGGAGTAATTTGCTTTTTTGCTTCTTGAAGGGGTGATAAAGTTGAAGGCAGTACTGATTGGTTTTTTCAGAGTCTAATTTAGCAAAATCTTCGTATACAGAAGGATGTATAGACTTTAAATGACCTTTTAACGAAGTAGTCGTACCTCCCTTTCGTGAATATATCTTGTCACAAAATTTACATTTTGCCGCATTCATCGATACTTCATCGAAGTAGTTCCAAATAACACTTGTTTTCGGCTTCATTTTAAATTACTTTAATTGTCACACATATATTAAACACATAAACAAACACTCATCACTCATAAACTCTAATAACTTTACTTGAAACTTGAAGCACAAACTTAACAAATGACGTCTTCATCAAATGCCACCAATCGAACGAACGACAAGTGGAAAAGTTATCGAAACGATGCATGCGAGAAGGCAGATTCCGCGTGACAAATACAAACTTGTTCGTACGCGCAGTTCGATCTCTCTTACACGATCGCCGCCGCGGCAGTATTTCGATTCGACATCCGTAGCTAACCTCCGATTGAAATTGTCGGAACCGAAGTCGAAGTCGGAGGTCTGATATCAATCGGAAGTTTCGACTTTTCGGAATCGGAGTCGAAGCTCCGTAACATCCCTAGTTGTAATGATAGAATCTTATACGACGATGAAAAATCATTACATGAATTAGAAAACACTGTTAAAAAGATAGATGGAGAAAATAAGTATGAGGTGGACGTATTGTGGAAAAATCCAAATCCTTCATTGCCGAGTAAGGAGTCATTGAAGTTAGCGATAAAAAGATTTTTCATCTTAGAGAATAAATTGTGTTGTGTGTGAATGCACAGAAGAGGTTAATCAAATAATAAGAAAAAATTATGTTAGAGAACTTTCAGAAAATGATATGATAAATCTGACTCCACGAATTTATTTCGTACCTATATTTTTTGTGAAAGGAAAAGGATCACGTTTCATTTGGGACTTAGCATCTAACGTAAGCGGAAATTCTCTAAATGATTTAGTAAGGGTAGGTCCTAATTTATATAATAACATTCTAAAGATTTTATTTCAAATGCGAGAAAACCCCATTCTCATAAGCGCCGATTTACAAGAAATGTTTCACCAATGTGTTTTAAGAGAGGAAGACAATAAAGCCTTTTGCTTCGTTTTTAGATTTCCAAACGAAAAGAAATTAAGATTTTTCCAAACATTAGTATTACCGTTTGGATTGACTTGATCCCCTACTGTCGCACGATTTGTCAAAAATAATAAATTCCAACAGTGAAAAGGTTCTAGAAACGCTGAGGAAATACTTCATTCTAAATAATTTAGATGAAGAAAAATTAATCATGGCTGAACAAAATTGTAGAGTCCTAGGATATGGATTAAACATCTTAAATGATATGGTCACGTTCTCATATCAGGAAGCTAAATTGTCAACAGAAGAAATGACTGGTGGCAAGAGTCCTACCAAGAGACAAATATTGTCCTTTCTGATGAGCTTGTTCGATCCACTTGGGCTTATCGAATTCGTGAAGGAAAATTTAAAGCTATTATACAGAAAAATCTCCTCCCCCGAATTTGATTGGAATACCAGGATTCCCGATGATTTGAATAAAGAATGGATAAAAATACTTAAGAGGATTGATCAAGTTAAATTTATAAAAATACCTAGGCTGTATTGCGGCAGCAAATATGATAAAGTAACGCTGCACGCCTTCAGAGATGCTGGAAAGCATATGACTTGCGGCTGTGTATACGCGCAATTTTGGATGAATGATAACATAGTAGCAGTCTGTTTGTTACACGCTAAATCATATAATGTGCCAATCAAAACAGAACGCACGATTCCTGAACTAGAACTTGACATTGCAAGCAAGCTAGTGAACATCACACAGACAGTTAAAGATAATCATAGAATAAGATTTGATAGAGTTTTCTATTATACTAATTCCAAGTGTGTGTATTACAAAATCAATAATGAAACAAAAAATACAATTTGTGAGCAAAATAGATTAAATAAGATTTTGAAAGGTACTGATAAGGCCGATTGGAAATGGATACCAACTGAATTAATGCCTGCTGATTATGGTACTAAAGAAAATTTTAGTATCGCTATGAATAACGCAAATAAGTGGTTTAAGCCAGACGTTCTGTTGAAAAGGTACGAAACCTCACATAATAACCATCTTCATCATGAAATATCACACACTGAAGACATTGAAAAGAAAACTTCCTTTGAATTTAGAAACTTCAGTTCGTTGAATGCTGCTATAAGAGAAGTACAAAACGCTTACAGATTCAAGCGCAGGGTTCTTAGAATAAGACCTACAATGAAAATGTTAAAGGAATTAGAAAATAAAACAGACAGAGATTCTAGGATTGAAAAGAGAAAATTAAATGCTATGTTGAAAGAGAAATCAAACAAGATCAATGATGTCAACTATAAATTCATGGAAGCCGAAAATGCTCTTATTAGATTGGCTCAAAAAGAATCTTCAGGCAAAGATTACAAAACCATTATAGAAGGTCAAAGGTTAGATAAAAAGCACACACTTTATAAACTAGATTTGACTGCAGACGCAACTAATGTTATAAGGTCTCAAACTCGTGTGAAGATTGGAATCAAGTACCGAAACTTATTTGGGTTTGCCCGAATTTATCCCATATATTTACCAAAAGGGCATTATATACCTGAATTGTATATATTGCATTATCATAGTATCAACAAGCATGCTATTGAAAAGAATGTTTATGTAGCTATGAGATCAAGGTTTTGTACATTACATTTACAAAGAAGTGTGAAGCGAAAGATGCATATACTGTATAATGAAAAATAGCAAGCCTATAACACCCAAGATGGGTGATTTACCAAATGCTCGATTGAGTGCGAGAGTCCCACCATTTACATATACAATGACTGATTTAGCTGGACCCATAACAATATCTTTAACTCGCAATATTAATGCCGAAAGATGGTTGCTACTATATGTTTGTCTAACAACACACGCATTACATGTGGAAATAATTGAGAAGCTGCACGGGAATGCCACGCTTATGGCTTTACAAAATTGTTTCAACTTACGAGGTGTAGCAAAGGAAATTAGAATGGATCCAGGAACAAATTACATATATCGGCGCAAAGAGTCTCAGTGAGGAGATAGTGAACGAATGGAACCGAACCATGTTAAAACGAGGTATAATTCTCCAACCTATAAAATTTATATTTAGGCCAGCTAAAGGATCACATTTTCAAGAAGCGGTCGAGCTGTCTAAGGAACACTTTAAAATGTTTGAAAACCAACACGATTAATTTAAACGATTTTACACTTCGATGTATAATAAATGAAATAATTGGAGTACTTAATAATCGACCACTTGAATTAACATCATTAGAAGATGAATGCAATGAATATTTGACACCAAATTCCTTCATAATTGGAATAAATAACTTACAGGAGGTGCCAGTTACCACGAACAATATTTCCATAAAGGACAATTATAAACTTGTGAGGGAGTACACAGCCCAGATCTGGGAAAAATGGGTGAAAGCATACCTGCCAAAAACTTTAAAACGCGAAAAATGGATTGAACCTGCAGCACCATTGGAAGTCGGAGATTTAGTTTTAACGTTAGATACTAAGATAGCTAACTCCTGGCGGTTAGAAAGAATAAAAGATATTAAAAAAGGTTCGAACGATCAAGTAAGGCAGGTTGTTGTAATTTTGAGTAAGAAGAAAATACCTGACAAAAAATATAAAACTATAAAAGAGCTAAAGAAGGATTATGTCAATTAACCACAAAGTGAGGTAACCAGACCAGCAATAAATGTAATAAAACTAAATTTACCTTCATATACCTAAAAAAAATCTGTTATTTCAAATATCCTATTTGGCTGCTTATATCTTTCCACTCACCCCTTTCATAGTTGATAAAAATAAAAAAAAAACATAAAACCTTAAAGAATGAATGAAATCATAACAAAATATTGAATACAATTTTAAAGAATTTGTTGCAGCTTAATGTTTGGATAGGCTAATTTCCCTCGCCTCGTAGTGTTAAAAATTTTAAATAAAATAATTTAAAATTTTTATGCACCCTGTATGTGATTGACAGATCATGGAGAGATTCTCTTTGTTAATTGTAACAAACTAAGAAGACTATGTAGAAGAGGATAGGAGAGAATCTTTCACACGTGAACGAGTCGCCGACAGTGAAAGACAGGCATTAGACGTAAGTAATCTCAGAGATTGTAAAAAAAAAAATATTATAATTTGTTAACTTGAAAATTCAAACTTTATTATAGATAATTTTAAAATGTGAATCGCCAAATAAAACATTTTAGAGTTTGTCAAACGGAGTAAAATTTCGAATTTTATTGGAGAAAAAATAAAGCACAGATAATTGCAAACAATCACTCCCATCAATAGTAACCGAAAACAATCATATGTTCCAAAAACGATAGATGCAGATGCAGCAGTGCAATAGGAAATTATAAAAGCTTTCAGATGATCACGGAGTCCTTAGTCTTGGATCAATATCCGTAAATAACAATTGAATTAATCGTATAGTAAATCGATTTTAATAAAGTCCGTTTTTTTTAAATCACCCTAAGCTCGGTGTTTTAATTTATACACACAGAGAAAAATGGATAATGAAATTGACTGTTTAATGTTATGAACTTGTTAAAATATAGGTAAATTGATTGAAATTTCATTACATCCAATAGGAAAAGTAGAGAAATTCCGTTGTTTTTTATAAATGTGTTGTCATTTTTCAGAGAAATGAGATTAACTTCAAAATAATAAAATTAATTACAAATCCTTGTAGATTTGTAATTAATTTTATTATTTTCTTGTGAAATTCAACTATCGAACAGAAAATGTCTAGTGAACTTGTTGTGAAATATATTACATCATAATGATTTCAACCACAATTGTAGTGAATCCTTTTCCGTGAAGCTATGTATTTTCACTACAATTGTACTGAAATGCAATGCATTTTGTTGTATATTTGTCAAAATGTCAGTGGATTACGTGAGAAATTAGGCGTCATAAGAGTAATCATGTTTTTTTTTTGAATTGTGAGTGCTAGTGCCAAGAAAAAATATTTATTTTTGAACTCTGTTATTCGGTGGTTATCAATTTTATTAACGGATTATCTTGATAAATTTTGTTTCAACAAATTCTACGATGGCTACCTTTTAGGAAATAAGATTGATTTGGAATGTTTGAAATACATAACTAAAAACGACATTGCTACCCCAGTGCCATCAGTGTCAGCCAGAGCTGCATTTAAAGGAATCTAGAGGAATGGCGAGCCCAAATGGTAGATTTGATAATATGTTTATTTCACTCTTATTATACAAACTCGAAACAAAGGGGTTTAGTATCGTTTTAGTTGCTGAAACTATTTCACTGAGTGCATCAGATAAACTAAAGGACTTCGTGACTAGAATGACTCCCCGCTCATCAACGGATTCGCCATCGCCAGTAGCATGGGATAATATCTCTCAATGTTATACACAACAAAGTTTTGTAGAAAATTTGGTTTGTGTAATGTGATGCAATGTGTGCCATAAAAACTTAATTTTTTTAAGAAATGGAAGTTTTTTTTTTGACTTCATAAATAACGTAGTAAATCCTTCTTGAATATAATAGCATTAAGAAGCCCTTTAGTGATTCAAAAAAAAGAAAATCATAGGTTGTATTGTTGACTATTTTGTGTATAATGGAATTCATATGGGTACTAAACAACGTAATATTGTAGCCCGGAAAATTGTTTCTCACTTCTCTTTCGAATTAAAGATTAGTCAATCAATAAAAAAATTGTGCAATCTAGGCAATAAATTAATTTTTTATAGAAAAGTTATTTCATAAAATATGAAAAGGGCGGTATATCTAGAGGGGTTTTATACGCAGCATATAATAACAAGTTAAAATATCAGTGGAAAAAAAGAAAACTGTATATTTCATGCTTCATGTCAGAAACGGTAACGTCTGAGGAAACTTCGTTATCATTTTCATCAAATACAGATTCAAACATAAACATTGGTATAATTTTTTAAGTGAATTCAAACTACAGTGAATAATAAAGTTTGTCTGAAATATAACTCTACACTTTGGACGATTGTGGAAGCAAAATGTAGCCAAACATTCGACATTAGGCGGAATGACATCTAACCGACACCACCTAATGAGATTTTCAGTAAGTGACCGTTACTAACATAACCTAAAGGATTGAGACTGGTAGTGAAATGTTCAACCTTACATTAAAGCATATTCCAATACTAAAATATTTGTAGATTGATTTGGATTTCAATTCTTTATTTGGCGAAAAAACATCTCTCAGTATTCATTTGGAGTGGAAATCATTTGTTACCAAATTCGCAACTTTTTTAAAAGAACATAAAATGCCACAAAAGACTGGAGAGGATCTATTAGGAAAATGAGCAAACTACATCCCGTAAGCTTATTTTTACGCATGATTTTTTTCAGATGAGAAAAATTTAATAGTCTTCAAACTGTTACACTACAAGCTCCTGGCGGGAAGACAACTCCCAGTAAACGAAGCGAAAAACAAAAGAGTAGCAACTTTCTTCATCCAGGATACTCTGGACAGTACTTTATTGGAAGTCAAAAACCAAGGTGACCTAAAACCACGATGTGAAAAACTTAAGGAAAAGTGTAGAGTATGAATACTAGCATGCAGACAGTTAGTGCAGTTGTATTTTATTTAGCGATATTTTCCATAAAATTGCTACAATTGCGCCGCATTGGATGCAATATTTAACTTGTTTTTTGTATTGAATATTAACTATTCAACCATTAGCTATAATGTATGGGATTTTATCTAAATTCATCGCGTATATGACTTTTTTTCCTTTTTTTTTGTATGTTCACACATAACTTTTAAACGGAGATAGATAGAAGAGTCCTGTTTTTGGCAAATGATACGTCTTTCTTCCAGTTAGGTCCCGTTTAAAGGATAAGAAATTCAAGTAACGGTAAAGGGATCTTACCGTTAAAACTAAAAAATTTCAGACTTTCACCCCGAATTCCAGCATAACTGATCGATGGATGCAAGGATTTTGATTGTAGAGGTTTCAAATGAAGGGAAACATATTAATCTAAAATGCAACGGAACAGAATTGTAATCCTTCCAACAACTCTGTAGATATTAACAGTTAAATATGATGCATTGATGTCGAGAAATTGAATTTAAATTATATTTCGTACGAAAAGTGCCAATGAGTTGGCACTCTGCAAAGATTTGTTGGAAATACCGAGTCCTTTGGTGATGGATGATAACAATGATCAGTCTGCTTAATTTTCTGCATAAACGGTACATTTTAGTCCATCATTTCTACCGGAAATAACCAATAAATTAATTCCAAATGTGGCATATATCAATTCAACAATAGAAGGGAATATTTCAGGATACTTTTCTCTTTCGCATTCATTCTTTGCTACCCAATGAGCTTGGTCTAGGATCCTTCTTACATCCTTAGACGTAAACGCTACATATAGGATTATAAAATTCCCCGAAGAAATAATAAGGATTTCGTGATTGCAAATTATAGAGTTGACTCGTTACTTTCCAGTTAATATTATATATACATTACAACATATGCCCAGAAATCTAAAATTAGTGATTTCCATACTAAAAACCGGTGAGAATCGCAACTTAAAATGAGATACTTTTCTTGCTATAATTGATTATAACTGTACGGATGAAGATGCCGAGTTGGTATAGTATGATTTTCTTGAAACTTTAATGAAAATTACGTGCGGTTAAGAAGGATATTTTTAAGTAAATTTCATGAGATTGATTGCGGAGTGAACTTTATGTTTACATATATAAATACATATGCCTATACATATATATATATATATATATATATATATATATATATATATATATATATATATATACATATATATATTTATATATATATATATATATATATATAGATATATATATATAAATATATATATATATATATATATATATATATATATATATATATATATATATATATATATATATATATATATAGATATGTATGTATGTATATATATATATATATATATATATATATATATATATATATATATATATATATATGCATATAGATACATATACATATATATATATATATATATATATATATATATATATATATACTCGTATATATATATATATATATATATATATATATATATATATATATATATATATATATATATCTATATATATATATATATATATATATATATATATATATATATATATATATATATATATGTGCTATGTGTGTGTATGTGTGGGGTTGGTTATATGTGTGAGTCTAAATAGAATATAACAAAATTTGTGCCTGGGGGTCGCAGCTTTGCTCTGATTTTCGCCAAATTTTCCGCAATACTTCTGTTTTGGCCAAAGCATACCTGCAGTTTGTTCCAAAACTAGTACAAAGATTTATTCAATTGTGTGATAAAGCTCACAATAAAAAATCCTAAGCCGAAAAATTTGAAACGAAATGGCGGCCACTCAAAGGTCGAAAAACGTTGAACGATAGAGAAGCACGTCAACGTCAGGTCAAAATATAAAAATGGCGGGTAGGCAAAGTTCAAAATTTGAAAATTTCTCAAAGCTACAATTCATATTGGATTATTATGAAATCTAAAATCAAGGTAGACGTTGAAGAGATCATGGATTAAATGTACTAGAGTTAAATTCGATTCCTATGAACGCTGTAGATTTCAGCCGTAGTAGTTTTTGAGTTGCAGTAAGAAATTATATTCAAGAAACAGAGTTTTAAATGGTTTGAAATGAAAAAATTTGCCGTTGCGTGTAGACGTGTTTTTAATCGCTCCTGTCATTAATTTTAAAAATTAATTAATTTTTCACAAAAGTCAGTTGAAAACAATTTTTTTAATTGAAAACCATCACCGTCGCATTATTCGAGCATTCATCGAATACCTGAAATTCATTTCCTGAAGAAAAATCAAAAGTGGGAATACTTTCAAGGGGAGTCTCGTTCTGAGAACATTCCCTCTAGTCTCGCTGCAAAAGCAACGAGATGGAGGAGCCCGATGGCTTCAGCCATCAACCAGAAGGTTCGTGCCCATCGCCAACGATGACGGGTGAGAAAAAAAAACTAAAAAGAAGATACGACGACAAAGAAGAAAAACCGACAATCCTATCGGTAATCGAAACCGAGCAGCTGATCAAAGATAAAGCTGACAAAATTGAAAAAGAAAATGAAGAGCTCAAGCTTCGAGTCAAATCATTAGAAGCACTTGTTGGAACATTAACATTCAACAAAGCTAAAGAAACCAAGAAAGACCAACAAACAAATTCAAAAACCGAAGATAAGAAAACAAAAAAGCCAAAAGAAGAAGCTGATCAAGAGGATGTACTCAGCGCAGGCGGCGCAAACGACAGCAGAAATTACTATGCAGAGCTAGCTGGACTTGAAGATACGATGAGTATTGAAGAGGATCCAGGTAAAACTTCTAAATTAGATAATGGGTTCATAGAATACCTTAAAATTAAAAATCCGGAGAAAAAACCAAAAGTTTTGTTTGCTGGTCCGTCAACCAAAAGTTTAAGATTGATGAAAAAAAAAAGAAAAAGTCCCACTAATCAATGTATTTGGGCAAACGGGCAAAGATATGGTTCGGCTTTTGGCAGCCGAAAATAAGCTAAAAGATTTTGAGATAAAAAGAGTCAATGCCGATAAATTGACAATGAGGACTAAGTCTTTGGTTGATTTCCAGGCAACAAAAAGTGCATTAAATTCTGGAGATGTTCCGCATTTTACATACACCCCGAAAAACGAAAAAAACCAAACCTTTTTATTGAAGGGTCTGGACTGTGGTGAGGACACAGTCGATCTCTTTCAGGTGCTCCAAGAAGTTGCACCAGAAATACAATTTATTTCAGTTAAAAACTTTGCAACAAGGAGATCGATTGTAGAGCGCAAAAACTTGCCTCACTACTTAGTCCAGATTTCCAGCAAAAGTAGCTTAAGTGCCCTGCAAAAAATACGGTACTTGAACTTCTGCGTGGTGAGATGGGAACGCCTCCAGAAAAGTGAGGTCAACCAGTGCTACAGGTGTCAAAGATTCGGGCATTCGGCTGCCAATCGCCATGAAATATAGGTGTGTTAAATGCAAAGACATTCATGCTCCCGGCGAATTGGCTCAGGCGGAGCCAAAAGAGAAATTATATTGTGTGAACTGCGGTGCCTTTGGTCATCCAGCATCATATAGAGGATGCCCTCGGTATCAAGATGCAAAGATTAAAGTCACTCCAAAACAAAGTCAAGCACACCACAGTGTGATACCTACCAACTTCGTCAAGCCCGGGGTGTCATTTGCACTTGCTGCGAGAGGACCAGCAGAATAAATAACGTAAGTGGGAATAATGAGCTGCTTCTTAAAATTGATCAGCAATTAAATTCCTTATCGGAGAGAATCTATTAACAAGATTCAAAAATTAATCTTGTTTTTCAGCGTTTAGGGCTTTCAAATTGCTCAAAATAATTTGTCATCCAGCCACATTCCCACGGATGGGATTCGTCTTATCTCGATCAACGTCAACTCGATTGTTTCTTTACATCGGCGTGATTATCTCCTTGAATTCATTGTCAGGCTAAAGCCTGACATCGTGCTTCTCACCGAAACCCACCTCAGCTCATGGCACTCCATGACATTCAAGGATTTTGAATTCGTAAGAAACGATAGGGTAATAGGTGATGGGGGAGGTGGCACCGAGATATTCGTTTGAAGACCCTATCGTTTCCAAAATATTGAAAAAGTCGAATTCAAAAGCTTTGAATCTCTTGAAGTGTCCGTTATCAAAATCTCACTGCCAGGAGGGGATAACCTCTTCGTTATCTCTGCCCATGCAACTGTTGGAACTGTTCTCAAGCTCAAGGAGGAGCGCAATTCCTTGTTTGAAATACTCGAATTGAACAGGCTGCAAAGTTATTATATTCTTGCTGGTGACCTGGACGCCAAGCGTACATCATGGCTGAAAACAGAGAACCAAATTGAATACAGGTCTATATGGGTCGGAGTTCTCAAAATACCCTAGGAAAAATTCATATTTGGACCTTTGCATTGCTGACGCAAGGCTTGAATTCGGGTTTAATAGTCCTCAATGGAAACTGCAGGTGCTTCCTTATGATAGCGACCATAACGCAATCGTAATGGAAATCAATCATCACAGGGATGATTTCTTCCTCATTCCAGTTCAACATGAAAATCATCGGTTGAATTTCAAAAAAACAGACTGGGGAAAGTTTCAACAGAAGTTTAATCGCGAGTACCAGAAGCAATGTCCTCTTTCTGATGGTGGTAATTCTTGCTCAAGGGTTCCCAATGACAGGAATCTAACTAACGATGAAATAGATATCTATTTGTCGAAGTTAGAGAAGCTGACGTTGGAAACGATTGAGAAAGTTGTTCCAAAGATTTAACATCGAAACAATATGGAAGGATATGTAACACCAACCATCGCAAGGTTGAAAAGATTGAAAAGCCAATATTTATCGACGATTTTTGGACTACAACCATCCCTCGTTGGCTTTGTTGAAATTACACCTGAAGAATGTCCGGAACTTAATCCGTTCATACTTCAGGAGTGAGGTCAGCAATCAATGTGCGGGAAAATTGAGGGGTATTAGCCCACAGGACCCAGACGGCGTGTTCGCGAAAGTGAATAGCATATTCCGCAAGAAGTCTCGAGTGAAGATATCGAATCTTGAAGTCACTAGTGACGAGATAAATCTTTTCGATAGGGCTTTTATCGAAATTGTTAGTACGACTCCGGATAGACATGGAAACAGGATTATTGGTTCATCTACCAAGCCCTAAGAGAGGGAATGAAATATTTTCGGAGGTCGTTGAAGCAAACGTTTCCGAGTTCAAATCAAGCCTGAACGGCGAATCAATTCTTCATTTCAATGAAACATTAACATCTGACCTCATACCGAGCTTGAAACTTATTGATAATTTTGTCAGCTATGAAGACTTGTGTTTTATATTTCGCTGGATAAATAACAAGAAATCATGTGGTACTGATGGTATTCCAAATGTAGTTCTCCGACATTTGCCGGAGGTTGCTATTAGGAATTATCGCATACTGTTCAATAACATGTTGAGCAATTCATATTTCCCAAATGAGTGGAAAAAGGCTAAGGTGATTCCGATCTTGGAGAAAGGAAAAGAATCTTCATGCCCGAAAAGCTATCGCCACATCGGCTTGCTGCCTAACATCAGCAAGGTGTTTGAAGTGATACTCAACAGAGCATTAAACGCCCACATTGAGGAAAATGAGTTGATACTGAATTGCCAATTTGATTTTCGTGCCAGGCATTCGACCACACATGCAATAACGGAAGTAACCTCAGACATCTGTTAGAAACTAAATGATATACAATGTGTTGGAGCATGTCTCATTGATATGGAGAAAGCCTTTGATACGGTGTGGCTAGATGGACTAGTTTTTAAACTCCTTCAGGACAAGTTCACCAGACACCTTGTCGCCATGATGTGTAGTATGTTGTACGGGAAATCGTTTGTTGTAACTGATAGAAATCTGACAACAATGCGCGAGTTCAAGGTCTTGAATGATCTACAGCAGGGAACAGTTACTGCGCCCCTGCTCTTCTCAATATTCATTCGAAAGCTATTGAACAGCTTTGATTTTAACGTCTCGCCAACGCGATCATTGGTAGCGTTTGCTGATGATCTGATCATCTATACGACAGACCGGAAAGCTACCATAGTTCAGAGCAACCTTCAAAAAATGTTTAATGATGTGCAGCTCTACACCGATAATTGGCGAATGAAAATCAATGCGCAGAAATGCGAATCAATTTTGTTTCGGACAACGCTGCAGGGGGCCAGTCAAGACCTGAAACGTAATTGGAAGGATTTCCACATTATGGCTGGCGAGGGTAGTTCAGAACGGGTTCCACATAAATCCTGTGGTCGATACCTCGGTGTTCATCTCGATCAGTATCTGTACTATACTGAACATGTCAAAATCATGCTCACTAAGGCACTAAAAGTAGTCATGGCTCTACGAAAACTCTTTCATTCCAAAATTATCTATTACAAGACCCTGGTTAAATCAGCTTTGACATATGGATGTCAGATCTGGTACAACCAGAGTGCTAGTACTATGGAAAAATTAAGAGTTTGTGAAAGGAAATGTCTTCTTGCATGTTCTGGTTTGCACAGAAAGCCTGAGACGGATTGGAAACATTATATATCGAATAGAAGAATTTATCAAACTGCTGAAGTGACAAGAGTCGATATCTTCATATTGAAACTTCTTCGGAATCTATCGCAAGATCTGTGACTGTGAGTGAAAACCTTTGGATTTCACAGCCGTATACGCAAGATCTGTGACTGTGAGTGAAAACCTTTGGATTTCACATCCGTATACGAGTATTGTGACTTGCCTCGCTACTGGCTTCATTCCTCGAGAAGCATTCGTCTATTTGGACATGAATCGATATGTTTTTGATTTTGACGGCGTCCCATTCATATATCACATATATAGACGGGCCACCGATAAGAAGATAAAATATCCTCCGAATTTGAGTTCACGAGACCAACGATTTCAATGGAGATACTCATTTGCTAGATTCGTTGAAGCTGATCGAGCTGAGACGGGGCAATCTAGGTATTGGTGGCTGAATGACAAAGTCTAAATTATTCGTGCTTATTTTCAGTTTTTTTGTGTTTTTCGTTATTTAGTTTTTTGAATTTCAGCTCATTATTGCTACATTTAGTGTTGTTGTCCATTTTTGTTAAAAATTAGGTCAAAATTAGGTATGGGTTAGGTATATGTTATGTTTGTTATATTAGGTTAGAGATAAGGTTAGAGATAAGGTTAAACGCTTAGGTTAGGAACATTGTTATAGAATTTTTTTAGTATAAGTTTTTGGTTTCATTTTATTAGAATTAAGTTAAAACATATTAGGTGTAAGATCAAAGTTCACTGTTGTGTTAAGATTATAACTAATTTCAGGATAGTGTTGGTTGGTTTTTTTTCCTTTTTCCAATTGAATGAAATAATATGTAATCATCTTCATTGATTTGAATTTGCTATGGTTTATTTTTTCTAAATGTTATTAATGATAACGTATAAATTTAGAGAGCCATTTGGGCCATTAAGTTTTTTATTGTCATTGTTTGGAATTGGCTTTATTTTCTTTTAAAATTTATAACGATTAGTATTAAATAAAACGCTTTTGACTTTGACTTTGACATTTGCCACTGAAAAGTTTGAAACAAAAAACTTTTATAAAAAAAGAAAACCGACTTCGAAACGCCCTAAAAAGGATGAAATAAATTTGATGGAAGCGGTGCCAAATGAATTTCTCCATTTCAACATAAATACTTCCAACATCTGCACCATCACAAAAAAATCGGGGAAAAAATGATATGGCACCGCTTCCATAAAATTTATTTCAACCTTTTTAGAGCATTCCGAAGTCGGTTTTCTTTTTGTTCAATAAAAGTTTTTTTATTATGGCGTTAATTTAAATAACGGCAAGTCTTCATATATGGCATTCTCTTTGATGAATTAACTTTTTGTGGCGACTACAAATAATAGAAATGATTCATTGTATTTCTTGCGCTTCTCGATTTAATTACTTAAATGATAGCATGTTAGACTTAAAATGATATCACAAATTTCGAAAGTTGCGCTGAAACTTTTGAGTGCTTAGATCTTTTGAATACTAATATCCTTAAATTTGTTTTATAGTAAATGAATGAAGACACTTTCCCAAGAAAAACAGTTTTTGATGTTATTTGCAATATTTAAAAATACATTTTCAAGCCTCATAATTTTTGCAGCGACTAGAACAATTTTTCGCCACTGCGTTCGATGCATTTGATAATGAATATACTCTTAAATGAATCAAGAAGCAAGAAAGTTTAGATTTAATACAAATGCCAAGAAATATTTCATTATTCTCATAAGTCCAGAATACTTTCCAAGGAGGTATTCCAATTTTAGACTATGGAAAAGTTAAGACAAGTGATATGAACGTATCTCATCTGATTAGTTCTTGAAATGCCTGATATGTCAACCAAAACTTTGGGTAACATAGAAAATTATACACAAAGGGAAAAAATTGAAAACTTTGCATCAGGCTCCATATGGAAAAATATTTACGATAATTTAAAAACATGCAGGCAAAACCGCTATACCGTACTTTCTATACTACGATGATTTTGATCTTGATAACATTTTAGGTTCTTATTCTGGAGAAAACTCAATATCAGCGTTTCGCTTGAATTTTCCTTACATTCCATCGCATTTGACATCTACTTTAAAAAATATTTTACCTGTCATGCTTCTGAAATCTAGATTTATGAAAAAATATCAGCACGATGATGCATGTTA
This sequence comes from Odontomyia ornata, assembly GCA_963969285.1. NCBI lineage: Eukaryota > Metazoa > Arthropoda > Insecta > Diptera > Stratiomyidae > Odontomyia > Odontomyia ornata. The sequence goes on from OZ017739.1 coordinate 305,916,388, forward strand.
CAATCTATTTAAAATTATTTTAGATCTTGAAACCAATGGTTTAACTATTTTTAATAGAGAACACAAAGTCTAGTTTATTTTAGAACTCATAACTGGGGGCAATTTAGGAGTTAATTCAATTCTAAGATTTTCGCGGTCATTTTCTGCTTTGCATTTCTGTAGAATTTACAAATGTTCTAAACAAGACGTAACAGAAAATTAAAGAATTTAGATAATTACAATTCAGATTTATAATAAAAGAACTCAAAACTAACTGGTATTTGTGAGGCATGTATTTTTAATAACTTGCCTTCTTTTCATGTTGTTTCTAACATATCAGTTGACATTATGCATGATCTCTTTGAAGGGATATTTAAGAACGATATGAGCTTGATTATTTTATATTTCATTGAAAATAAGAAGACTTTTTCTTCAGATGATTAAAAAATAGAAAATAAGGGTTTGATTATGGAGAAATTGATTCAAAAAAAGATCACTTAATATAAAACTAGAAGCTTTGAAATCTGGCAACATTCGCAAGTGGGCTACTAAAATGTGGTATTTTATGCACTTCTTCCCATTGATGATTGGGGACTTAGTCCCTGAGAAGGACTCAGTGTGGGCTTTTTTCTTAAATTTACTGAAATTTTTGTTTACAAACTAATTTTACTTCGAATGAATTAGAAGAACTTAAAGAAATAGTTGCTGTGCATAACCACGCCTATAGAATAATTTTTGAAGAACCTTTGAAGCCCAAAGCAAACTTTTCAGCACATTATGTCAGTGTGATTAAAAATGTTGGACCGTTAAAAATGTTCTGGTCTATGAGAAATCAAGATAAGCATAGGGAACTAAAGAAATATGCATATTCTATGCCTTCAAGAGTTAATCTTTTTTGCATTCTTTAGCGATTACGCAATCATTATAGTTTGCTCATTACATCCACAAAGATAAGGAAATTCAATATACCAATTGTAGTAATAGAGCAGTTACCCTATCAAACTGCTCTAAAACATTCCTATCTCCTTCATCCTTACAGCATGGTAATCAAGTAGACATTAATGACTATGCAGTTTAGAATTCCTTTAAATATCCAATGTCTTCTTTAAAATTTTCAACAACCAAAAAGGTGGCTATAAATAAAAATGCTCGATTCGAATTCGGCGCGGGCAAAGGGTTAAAGAAAATTCATGCATAATATAGACCAGATCTACTAATTCATTACACAACCAGCAAACCATTTCTATCTAGGAAATCCTACTATGACTTGAAAGTATTTAAAACACCATTCTCGCACTCAGCTCATCGTAATCCTAGACATACAAAATATACATTTACACTCATAGAATTGTAAGTAACAACTCTTATCAGTGAACAACAATATTTCCTATTAGGGATATGGGCTTAGACTTGTTCCGTACACATATAGCATTGAATCATTTGGTGCAACACCGAACAGTCAAAGGGCTTATGGTGTTGATAGAAAAAGAACGAAATGGTGATGCAGTGGATAGAGCACTCTTGCAAAGCTTGCTTGGAATGTTGTGTGATTTACAAATCTACCAAACGGCATTTGAAGAGAAATTCTTAGTTGCCACAAAACAATTATACCAAGCCGAAGGACAAAGTAAAATGCGAGAATTAGATGCCCCCGAATATTTGCAACATGTTGATAAACGATTAGCCAAAGAGAATGAAAGATTGTTGCATTATTTGGATTCCAGTACGAAACACCCTCTCATTTATACAGTAGAAAAAGAATTGCTGGCTGAACACTTAACCGCAATCTTCCAGAAAGGCTTAGATAATTTACTTGAAAAAAATTGGGTTAACGATTTAACACTTTTTTATAATTTATTTTGTCGCATGAAAAATGGCACAATAGAACTATTTGCTAATTTTAATAGCTATATTAAGAAAAAGGTCGTACCATTTTTATAAATCCAGAAAAAGATAAAAGCATGGTTCAGGATTTACTCGATTTTCAAGACAAAATGGATGTGATTGTACACTCGTGCTTTGATCATAACGACAAATTCATCAATTTGCTGCGTGAAGCATTTGAATCTTTCATAAATCAACGTGCGAACAAGCCTGCCGAACTAAAAGCAAAATACGTCGTCAGCTCAACAACCTGCCTCTATACATTTGGTGCAGTTTGTATCGATCGCGGAATGGGGAGGTGGATCTCGAGAACTTGTCGCGTCTGGACGTGAAATAGAAGTTACAAGTAAATCTGAATTGGAATCACAAGTATAGTTTCGATTGACTGGAAATATGAATAAGTGAACTGAATCGAGAATAAGTGTATAAATAATAAGTCAGATCATAGTAAACGCGAATAAATGTGAAATAATTAAGTAAATTCCGTCTATGAATTAGCGCTTAGTGGCCACGATGCGTATCGCCATGAACGTTAAAATACAGATCGAGCAAAGCGATTTAAAAAAAGTTTGGCTTGAAAGCCAAAAAAGGAGAAAAATTTAAGTGATCATCAGAGAGAGGTTGAAATACAATTACAGAAGTTTCTCATTTTGAAATATATTATCCAAAAATTTAGATGATAGTGTTTATGGTGATAAAGAATTTTGTTTAACTTCCTATCAAGTGTTTGATTCATTATTAAGTACTAAGAGTTGAAGTGTTGCTCCCGTAAATTGGATTGTATACACGAATGTGATGTTTCAAGTTTCAGTGAATTGCAATATCCGTTATGATTCAACCGCGTCTGACTGCGCGTGACAGTCACAGTTAAAATATTTAATAAAAGAAAATAATAGGACATTGTAACAAATTTTTGAAATTCGGTTAAATGTAAATGTCAATTTTTACACAAAAACCTTAACCCTATACGGTCAGCATTGGTTTACTTTCGATTTTAAGAGCACAGTGTAAGACTAGTGCAAGTGCGGTGTTGTTGATAATTCCCAAACTTGGATTAATATAGCCATATTGGATTATTTTGAAATATTTTGGATATCCAAAACATAAGATTCTTCTACTGCAACAGCTTACGCCATGCAATTGGTTTACCATGAATTTACAACATAACGCTGCAATCAATATTAGCAATTAGGATAAGCTAATTTTTATGAAGCTTTACTTAGTAGAAAACTTGCATCGTCATCGAGCGCTCGACGGACCATGTGGGTAAGTACCCGTTTGTTTTTGTTATATTTAAATATATTTATATTTAATTATATATTGTATAATTTACTAGCTACTATATTCTCTAAAGATAATCATAAGTGTTTGAAATAAAGAAGAAAACCAAATCACACGAACAGTTTAACATGCTGTTATATTTAATTTTTTATTGATATTTATTGCATTGTGGCAAAAATAAAGAAGATTAAAAAAGATGTAAAAAAAGGAGAAAAAAAGAAAGATTATTGCAGGCATGCACGTGAAAAAAAGTAAAATTATACGACTGCGAACTTTCTCTCCTAGTCTATCGTGATAACATTTTTGTTTCGCTAAAACATGCTATATTTGTATGCCTTACGGAATTAAAGTTACTCGGCTTGCACATACACTTAATACAGCTAACATTATAAACAATTCGTTTGCTTGTTCACAATAATTGATGACATATGTAAGAAAAGAGAAATATTTATACGGGAGAGTAATATATATATTTTTTTTACACTTAGCTTACGAACTTGAATAAAAATGGACTGGTAAATTTAAACTGTCGGTCTTTCAGTTCCTTCATCTCCGACTGGGTTTAGGACTCGGTACGATGGTAGGCTCTCCACTCCACAAATGAGCCAGCCATCGGGCATTAACTAACCTCTTTTTGTTTCAGGTGACGTCGCGGGTTGAGTGGCCCGAGCAAGGTGCCTCTTTATGGCATAGGGTTATGTAATCGAATTGCATAGTTCTATGGCATAAATTGGTCACCGGGCTACTTCTCCTCTGATGGGAAGGCTCATGCAAATTAAGTTGTATGAGCTTTCCACTCAGAGTAGAGATACCTGGCCACTGGAACATTTATGGATTTTGATCTGGTTGGGCAGGTGCGCGGGGGCTCCATCACCACCAGGTTGCCCCTCTCTTATTTGTGGGTCGTGAGCCTCTTCGGGTAACGACGAAGTTACCCTAAGTACGCCCATTTTTACTTGTTTCACTTATTCTCTGAACAAGTCATTTTCTCACGGTATGCTTTTTTTTTGACGCCAGAAATTCGTGAATGCGAAATTCTTTTGTAGTGGGTCCTTGTGCTGGGGAATGACCGCCCCACGACACCGCAATGCTAGCCTGCCAGCGCATTCACGCGTCCCCAGACAAGGGCAATCTCGGCGGATATCTACACCTTCCTCTGCCGAGGCAGCAGACCCTCGCTGCAGTCCTTTACGGACTTTGAAATTATCTATTCACTACACAATGTAATAAAAGTTGGGTAGACAGACCTACGATCATATCAGAAGGGTTTTGTACTTGCAGTCACCAGCAACGGATAAAGTCAAGAAACATACCAAAGAGATGTACACGTTTAACAGAAAATCCATTGTTTTTCTAGTTTCAACGGTCGTCATTTTGTTGAAACCCACAAAAATCATTCAAATTACAAATTCCAAAAACATTTCAAAACAGCAGTGACTGATTCGATGGAAAGTCCATAAAATACCAAAATCATGTGTTATTGTTGTTGTAACTGGAGAAATTTCAAATGGCTATAACATCTGTGAATATCATACGATTTTCGTCAAACCTAAAAAGTTTAAGGAACTTTTGTAAAACTACTTAAATATCAAATTTCGTTGAGTTTAAGTGTATGTATACAATTTTATTGGGGAAAATGTGAAATTCGAATATCATACTATTTTTAACAAAATTTGGCGAATTTTGACTTCTAAGTTATTTGTTGTTGTTGTACTCATATATACCTACCCCCATAATTTTTTTCAGATTTTTCGGATCAAATTTTTCGTGTATTTCCCCTCCCCGTACGCCCCTTGAAGCAAAAATTGTCAAAAGTCCTGTTTCTCATCAAGACCTTTCATTTGATACCCAATTTTTTGGGGGGGGGCAACTCCTCTATTTGGGGAGACCCCCTTAGATACCTTATAGCATTTTTTTGTAATTGAACTTTGAAGAGAGCACCACTTTAAACCTGCATACAAATTTTGATGTTTCTAGCTTCTGTGGTTTACGAGAAAAAGTGCCGTGACACACGGACGGACGGACGGACAGACACGTCGCGATTTTAGTAGGGTTTTGTAAAATTATTTTACAAAACCCCAAAAAAGTTGAAGAAGTTGATGTTTTGCAGAAATTGTATTTTAGCAACCTTGCGAATATTAATTTTCCACCAAAGCTTACAATTGCATCAAGTGTTGTTTATATATATCTACTAACAAAAATATTTTGTATTAAAAGCGAAAAATTATTCTGGTGTGAACAAAGTTTATGAAATAATATTTTACGAAAATAATCTTTTAACGAGCTTTTGAATTGTTTTATTTTGGGAGATAGTTTACAATCATTCAATGTTTGTAATATTAATAATTTTCAATATTACCCTTGTTTGTTTTAGTGTTTAAGCTTTAAGATTCAAAACCATTTGACGTTTTCGAATAAATAATTGAGTACGTTTCTATAGCTTACAACAAAATATAAGCATGTATAAAATAATATGAAAAGTTACATAGAGTGTCATTTAATTTATTTATGAATTTTTGCTTTGTGATGAGACAAAGATAGTTTTGCAAAAATAACCTTAATGTTTTTCGTTTATATTTTCTTACATGGCACTACAACACTTCTTTTGATTACATATTCAATGAAATTAGGCGATCGTGAAGTAAAATTTTAGATTGCAAACTACTCGTAGTTGAAATTTCATTGTTTTAGAGTGAAACACATGCATCTACCAACATTGAGTATTGTGCTGATAAATTCCCACAGCGAAGGCGCTTGCGCTTGCACGGGAATAACTTAAAAACAAGTTGAGTAAGCAGGAGAGTGCTCCTACCAGAAGGTCTTTGTAACCATCCTAGGGTTCGAAACAAATTGTTTGGTAGTGTGAATCGATAATTTGAATTATTCATCCAGTACTTTGATAAGAAATCGTTTCTATTTATGCAAAAGATACAGAGTTTCTTTCATAAGCACATTGCAGCCGCCATTTTGATGGAGCTTAAATAATATTTCTGAATGTTCAGCCGATTGCAGATATTTAAATTAGACAATATTCCTCAAATGTTCATGAAAATTGGAAGATAATAAAAGTGCCTAGGTCAACTTATATATTGTATCAGCCATAACCACGTGTTATTGTTATTGAAATTCCATTCAGTTAAAATGGCTATAACTCACTCAACTAAGATCCGATTTCCATAAAATTTAATGAGCATTAAGATCTTATTCCAATCTATATGCTTAAAAAATATCAAGAAGTTTAAAAGTGCCGTTTTAATTTTATGGGCGAACGTGTAAAATTTGCAAATCATACTATTATTGACAAAGTTGAGTGAATTATGATTTCTGAGGTATTTGTTGCTCGCGTACTTATTAAAACTTACCTCCGTGATTATTTTCAGAGTTTTTGACTCAAATGTGTACAATCGCGAAGAGGGTGAGGGGGCACACAAAATTTTGGTACATTTTGCCACCCCCTGGACCCCCGGATGCATAAAATGACCTTTGTCTCTCTGATTCTTATAGTTCTAATCAAGACCTTTGTAATGATTTTTAAGTCTAAAGTCCGAACGAGGAACCGACCTCTCATTGGTTCTAGACATTAAGTCTGAGTCGTGCCAACGAATGGTACCAACCGGTCAACCAATCCGTGCACCGTAATCCATTTTCGCGGTGGCTGCTTGTCGGCCAGCTAGATCGGAGAGGATTTCGGTCGTGGGTCTCAAAATGGATTACACTCATTTACAATGTTTCAGCCACCATTAAACACCCGTTTAAAACGCGGCGAAAACACCATCATACGGGGAGGAAACCTATTTTACGTTACTCCGTATTTCTTCATTCATCCAGTCAAGTATAAAATTTAATTTCCATTTCGTGTTCCCGAATTTTACCGACGCGGCACCGAAAAGTATACTACGTTAACGTAAATCCGAAAAAAAACTACGCTAAAGAAACACAAACCAACAAAGGTACCGCATGCCGTGCGCGACGCGAAACCGACCTCAGCGGATTTTCTCAAACCCTACCCTCGCAACGGCATACTTACCATGCACTCTACTTCCCGCTGGAAAGAAACGAAGGACCACTGGAAAGGAAAGTCGTTACATACATAGGTTTGTTCATTTAAAATTGTAGTTTTCTTATATTTATTTTCAAAATGAGAGATTTATATTTGATGTAATGTCATCAAACAAATTAAATCAAAATTCAATTCAATTTGTTCGCAGTCGAAATTTTTGTTTCTTCTACCAATTTCGATATTTTTTGGTTGTTATTATTACTGAAGTATAAAGTATACGTATAATATGAAATCTGATTAGAATACTTCTTCAAAACTTCATCTTTATCGATTTTAGCACGAAAAAGCATTAAATTATCCAGTCTAGATGGCACCCACTCAATATATTGTGCGAAGAAAAATACAATCCAAGCAACAAAAAACAGGTTGCGTAGACAGACCTATGCTCATGTCAGAAGGGTTTTGTACTCAACTTACAAAATGCAGTAACCAGCAACGAATAAAATCAAGAAACATGTCAAAGACGATTTTATTGGAGGAAATGTGAAATTAGAGGATCATACTATTATTAACAAAGTTGAAAGAATTTTGACTTCTGAGGTATTTGCTATAGTTATACCCATAAATGTTTCCCTTGATAATTTTTTCCGATTTTTTAGATCACGGGTGTCCATTCGCGAGGGAGGAAACACATTTTTCATGTATTTCCCCCCTCCCTGTGCCCCCACTGAAGCAAAAACTGTCAGTTTAAGAACTGTTTTGAAAAGCTCTCATAGAGAACTTTCAGTTGATACTCATATCGGCTGCATATCATGAAATTTTTTTTTCAGGGGCCACTCCTCTGTTCTGTAATCTTCGATTCATGGCCTATTTTTTCAAATCCTAGAATGGTTACAAAGCCCTTTTGCTAAGAGCTCTCTCCTGCCTCTTTGACTTGTTTCAATTGAATGTACTCATCTTCATGATACCTATCATTCCTGAAATTTTCATGCAAATCCTAGCAAAGCTGTAGTGTCTAAGTCGGTAAAAAGCGCATATGGCTCCATAACCATATTGTCGCGTGTTATGGTTCGCGGCCAATAATTTTAATGTTCCGGGAAAGTGAAAACGCAATGTCTTTTAACTTAAGTTAAAAGAGTTTATTTAATTACAAAAACGCACAATAATCAATTTAACACTTTCACTAATTTTAATTTTCACTATTAAAAGTCTAACACTTGTCCATAAATTTCTTATCACAATTGTCTTCTAAATCACTTCACTTTTACGAAAATCACTTTCTATCACTCGAACAATATCGCTTCCCACACCTATCGCAGTTCTTATCGCGGTCGAATGAATGATCCCCCCATTAATTCAGCTCGCCTTTATATAGGGTCTCTAATCATTCAACTCAGTTCTCGTACATTTGTGAATTAGCGGGAACATTCCAGCAGCGTAATGAATGGAGCAGTGACTCACTCTCAGATGTTGATAATGCTTGTTGGGTTCTTGTGGTTTCGAGTAAATTCATTTTGTTGATGTTCTTAATTGTTGTGAAAACAATTGCGAGAGTAGCTCGCAGAATTATTTGTACATGTAACACTGCCCCCACCTCAGTTCTTTTCGCCCCCGAAAAGATGTGTCGCCAGTTGTAGTCAATGTTCCCTGGGTGTAATATGGGGCAAGACGGTCCAGATGCACGATTTTCATTTTGGCTCTCGGTTTACGGTGTTCCTGTATGCGATATACGACGTCGTTGATTCACTTTGTAACTCGGTATGGTCCCTCCCAATTATGCTGCAACTTTGGAGACCTGTCCTTCCGTCGCTGTGGGTTATATAGCCAGATCAAGTCATCTTGCAAGAAGCCAGTAGAATTTGCCTTTAGATCATACCTGGTCTTCATGCGGTCAGTAGCCGATTCGAGGTGTTTTTGCACTGTCCGATGTATCTTGTTCAACCGTTGCCTTAGCTCACTTGCGTACTCCGAGATCGTTTGGGGTTTCTCAGGGGTCGTTCCGAACTTTATATCAGCTGGCAGACGAATAGTCTTTCCAAAAATAACTTTGGCTGGGGCTTGGCCCGTCGATGCATGTTCAGCAGCTCTGTACGCCATCAAAAATAGTGGAATGTGTCGGTCCTAGTCCCTTTGGTTCTCGTCAACCATTCTGGCCAGGTGTTTATTGAGAGTGCCGTTGAAACGTTCGACCATTCCATCGGATTGGGGATGCAGCGGTGTTGTCCTCGTTTTCTGTATTCCCAGCAGCTCGCCAATTTCGCTAAAAACTAGTGACTCAAAGTTTCGGCCTTGATCTGAATGTAATTCGCAAGGTACGCCGTACCTACTGACCCAATTTAACACTAGCTGTTTAGCTACAGTAGTTGCTTCCTGGTTGGGAATAGGGTAGACCTCTGGGCACTTGCTGAATTAATCGGATACAACTAGCGTGTATCGATTTCCCCATTCAGATTCAGGAAAGGGTCCTGCGATGTCAACAGCAATCCTTTCAAACGGTACCCCCACGTTATAGGTTTGCATTTGTCCTCTCAGTCCTCTATGTCTTCTCGAGCGTGGAGCCAGTAGAATCTTTCCCGCAATTTTGCTAAGGTCTTGTTAACACCAAGGTGGCCTCCTGAGGATTCTTCATGCATTTCTTTAACCACATCGTGAACTCGGCTTTTGGGAAGTATTGTTTGCATCCTATAGGAGCTGCCATCCGCCGTTTCCCATTCCGCTTGAGTACGCCACCCTCCACCTGAAGGGAGTTCCATTGTGCCCAATAGCTTTTCAGGGTTGCGCCATGCATTGAAACGTCCTTCCACTCAGGTCGCTCAGTTGTCTCCTTCCATAAGAGCAATGGTCCGATGTCCTCATCAGCTAACTGGGCTTTTCGAATCTTTCCCGCTGACCAACCTCCATCGAATTCGGCCGTTATCACTCGCAGATCAACGGACGGCTCCTTTTCCTCAATCCGCCGGAAATGCTTGCAGTTAGCTGGACATGGATGACGAGATACGGCGTCAGCATTTCCATGAGCTCTGCCCTTGTGAAGTAGTTGGGGCCTCACTAGGTCTGGTCGGATCGTCGATCGGGTTGCGCTAGGTCATTTGTTATGGTGCAATGTTCTTCATCAACTTGACCAGGAAGGCATAAGTCTGCTTCTCCACGATGTTGCCTTGCCACGGTGATGGGGGCGCTGGGGATGTCGATCCTCCTAGCTGACGTCCGTCGCATGAAGTTGGCCCTTTCAGATTGATGGGGTTCTATTCTAGGCTCCTGACACGGTCTGGTTCTCCACCATTCTGGACAATAGCTCCGTTTTCTTCGCTTCTCGCAGTCTCTTTGCAGGTGCCCCTTCTCTCCGCAATTCCAGCATCTAGGTGCACCATTTACCTGCGGGTCACGCTCAATTTCCACGCGCTCACACCTGCACTCGTATGTCACTACCTCACGAGCCCGGGCAGTGGTACGAGTCACATTTTTCGCTGCCTCAAAGTTCAGACTGTAAGCCAATGCGTCTTTAACCGTTTGCTTTTGAGCTAAACGCACGGCTTGTTGCGATTCCGGGTCCTTTAGTGCGCTGATGAATGCTTCTGTCGCTGCATCATCTCGATATTCTGAGTCGTCGGCTAGGTAAGCCAAAAGTGCCAGTCGCTCGATGTCTTGGACTAGCTGCTATAGGGTTTCACCAGACTTTTGCACCCGATGCCTTAGCTGTGACCGATAAATCTGCTTTAGATGATCGTCTCCGTAACGCATGTCGAGCGCATTCCTTATAGCATTCGGGTTTGAGTGCAATTCAACAGGGATCGTCTGCAACAGCTCAGCAGCTGGGCCTCTTAGAGCAAGAATCAATGCAGTTGCTCGTTCCTGCTCATTCCAGTGATTTGTGCGAGCGGCTGCTTCAAATTGGGTTTTGTAAATAGTCCACACCGTTTGCCCGTCGAATATTGGTGCTTTCACATTTCTGGATGAGCTTTGCGCTGCGGTTATAAGCGGGGCTAGTGAGGTGGTTACTACTGCCTTTGCTGCTTCCAAGTCCTTTTTCATTTTTTCCATCTCATGGCTCATTCTCTCCTCAACCTGGCCAATCTCATGGTTCATTCTCTCCTCGACTTGATAAACCTTTTCTTCGATGCATTTAATTTGCTGGTTCAGACTACTGAGCTCCGCCTTTATTTCAGTTGACTGTTTTTGCAAATCCGCCTTGATTTCGATCGCTTGTTGGTCCATTTTTGCTGACTGTTCATTTAGCTTCGTTGATTGTTCATTTAACTTCGCTGATTGTTCATTTAATTTCGCTGATTGTTCATTTAACTTCGCTGATTGTTCATATAGCTTCGTAGTTAAATTGGATGACTGTTGTTGCTGCTCTTGCTGCATCAGCATCAACATTTGCATCAGCGCATTTTCTGGTTCCTTTGGTTTTGGTGTTTCTGCTCCACCACCTTCTGCGCGTTTTTCTGCATCTGAGGGATCACCCGAATCCAGATACTCGCCTTCCGATTCAATTGCGTCACGCAAGCGTGCAATCAGTGTGGCCTTTGTACCTTGCGTAGCCAGGTTTCGCTGTTCCAACTCTTCCTTAAGCTCCGACATGGTCAGTTCATTAATTTTTAAGTTTAGGCTTCGTGGCATTTTAAATGTTTCTTTAAATTTTACTATTGTGCACTATAAAAATGTTCAAATTTTCACTTTCAAAATTTTAATCCCACTTCTGACACCATTGTCGCGTGTTATGCTTTGCGGCCAATAATTTTAATGTTCCAGGAAAGTGAAAACCTAATGTCTTTTAATTTAAGTTGAAATAGTTTAATTAATTACAAAAATGCACAATAATCAGTTTAACACTTTCACTAATTTTAATTTTCACTATTAAAAGTCTAACACTTGTCCATAAATTTCTTATCGCAATTGTCTTCTAAATCACTTCACTATTACGAAAATCACTTTCTAATACTCGAACAATATCGCTTCCCATACAATATCGCAGTTCTTATCGCGGTCGAATGAATGATTCCCCCCATTCATTCAGCTCACCTTTATATAGGGTCTCTAATCATTCAACTCAGTTCTCGTACATTTGTGAATTAGCGGGAACATTCCAGCAGCGTAATGAATGGAGCAGTGACTCACTTTCAGATTTTGATCATGCTTGTTGGGTTCTCGTGGTTTCGAGTAAATTCGTTTCGTTGATGTTCTTAGTTGTTGTGAAAACAAATGCGACAGTAGCTCGCAGAATTATTTGTACATGTAAGACTGCCCCCACCTCAGTTCTTTTCTCCCCGAAAAGATGTGTCGCCAGTTGTAGTCAATTTTCCCTGGGTGTAATATGGGGCAAGACGGTCCAGATGCACGATTTTCATTTTGGCTCTCGGTTTACGGTGTTCCTGTATGCGATATACGACGTCGTTAATTCGCTTTGTGATCCGGTATGGTCCCTCCCAATTATGCTGCAACTTTGGAGACCTGTCCTTCCGTCGCTGTGGGTTATATAGCCAGATCAAGTCATCTTGCTAGAAGCCAGTAGAATTTGCCTTTAGATCATACCTGCTCTTCATGCGGTCAGTAGCTGATTCGAGGTGTTTTTGGACTGTCCGATGTATCTTGTTCAACCGTTGCCTTAGCTCACTTGCGTACTCCGAGATCATTTCGGGTTTCTCAGGGGGTGTTCCGAACTTTATATCAGCTGGCTGACGAATAGTCTTTTCAAAAATGACTTTGGCTGGGGCTTGGCCCGTCGATGCATGTTCAGCAGCTCTGTACGCCATCAAAAATAGTGGAATATGTCGATACCAGTCCCTTTGGTTCTCGTCAACCATTCTGGCCAGGTATTTATTCAGAGTGCCGTTGAAACATTCGACCATTCCACCGGATTGAGGATGCAGCGGTGTTGTCCTCGTTTTCTGTATTCCCAGCAGCTCGCCAATTTCGCTAAAAACTAGTGACTCAAAGTTTCGGCCTTGATCTGAATGTAATTCGCAAGGTACGCCGTACCTACTGACCCAATTTAACCCTAGCTGTTCGGCTACAGTAGTTGCTTCCTGGTTGGGAATGGGGTAGACCGCGGGCCACTTGCTGAAATAATCGGCTACAACTAGCGTGTATCGATTTCCCCATTCAGATTCAGGAAAAGGTCCTGCGATGTCAACAGCAATCCTTTCAAACGGTACCCCCACGTTATAGGTTTGCATTTGTCCTCTCAGTCGTCGCTTTGGACCTTTGACGCAAATTGAAGCGCAAATTGTGCATCTGCGACACCAGTTCTCTACGTCTTCTCGAGCGTGGAGCCAGTAGAATCTTTCCCGCAATTTCGCTAAGGTCTTGTTAACACCAAGGTGGCCTCCCGAGGATCCTTCATGCATTTCTTTAACCACATCGTGAATTCGGCTTTTGGGAAGTATAGTTTGCATCCTATAGGAGCTGCCATCCGCCGTTTCCCATTTCCGCTTGAGTACGCCACCCTCCACCTGAAGGGAGTTCCATTGTGCCCAATAGCTTTTCAGGGTTGCGCCATGCATTGAAACGTCCTTCCACTCAGGTCACCCACTTGTCTTCTTCCATACGAGCAATGGTCCGATATCTTCATCGGCTAACTGGGCTTTTCGAATCGTTCCCGCTGACCAACCTCCATCGAATTCGGCCGTTATCACTCGCAGATCAACGGACGGCTCCTTTTCCTCAATCCGCCGGAAATGCTTGCAGTTAGCTGGACATGGATGACGAGATACGGCGTCAGCATTTCCATGAGCTCTGCCCTTGTGAAGTAGTTGGGGCCTCACTAGGTCTGGTTGGATCGTCGATCGGGTTGCGCTAGGTCGTTTGTTATGGTGCAATGTTCTTCATCAACTTGACCAGGAAGGCATAAGTCTGCTTCTCCACGATGTTGCCTTGCCACGGTGATGGGGGCGCTGGGGATGTCGATCCTCCTAGCTGACGTCCGTCGCATGAAGTTGGCCCTTTCAGATTGATGGGGTTCTATTCTAGGTTCCTGACACGGTCTGGTTCTCCACCATTCTGGACAATAGCTCCGTTTTCTTCGCTTCTCGCAGTCTCTTTGCAGGTGCCCCTTCTCTCCACAATTCCAGCATCTAGGCGCACCATTTACATGCGGGTCTCGCTCAATTTCCACGCGCTCACACCTGCACTCGCCTGTCACTACCTCACGAGCCCGGGCAGTGGTACGAGTCACATTTTTCACTGCCTCAATGTTCAGACTGTAAGCCAATGCGTCCTTAACCGTTTGCTTTTGAGCTAAACGCACGGCTTGTTGCAATTCCGGGTCCTTTAGTGCGCTGGTGAATGCTTCTGTCGCTGCATCATCTCGATGTTTTGAGTCGTAAGCTAGGTAAGCCAAAAGTGCCAGTCACTCGATGTCTTGGGCTAGCTGCTGTAGGGTTTCACCAGACTTCTGCATCCGATGCCTTAGCTGTGACCAATAAATCTACTTTAGATGATCGTCTCCATAACGCATGTCGAGCGCATTCCTTATAGCATTCGGGTTTGAGTGCAATTCAACAGGGATCGTCTGCAACAGCTCAGCAGCTGGGCCTCTTAGAGCAAGAATCAATGCAGTTGCTCGTTCCTGCTCATTCCAGTGATTTGTGCGAGCGGCTGCTTCAAACTGGGTTTTGTAAATAGTCCACACCGTTTGCCCGTCGAATATTGGTGCTTTCACATTTCTGGATGAGCTTTGCGCTGCGGTTATAAGCGGGGCTAGTGAGGTGGTTACTACTGCCTTTGCTGCTTCCAAGTCCTTTTTCATTTTTTCCATCTTATGGCTCATTCTCTCCTCAACCTGGCCAATCTCATGGTTAATTCTCTCCTCGACTTGATAAACCTTTTCTTCGATGCATTTAATTTGCTGGTTCAGACTACTGAGCTCCGCCTTTATTTCAGTTGACTGTTTTTGCAAATCCGCCTTGATTTCGATCGCTTGTTGGTCCATTTTTGCTGACTGTTCATTTAGCTTCGTTGATTGTTCATTTAACTTCGCTGATTGTTCATTTAACTTCGCTGATTGTTCATTTAACTTCGCTGATTGTTCATATAGCTTCGTAGTTAAATTGGATGACTGTTGTTGCTGCTCTTGCTGCATCAGCATCAACATTTGCATCAGCGCATTTTCTGGTTCCTTTGGTTTTGGTGTTTCTGCTCCACCACCTTCTGCGCGTTTTTCTGCATCTGAGGGATCACCCGAATCCAGATACTCGCCTTCCGATTCAATTGCGTCACGCAAGCGTGCAATCAGTGTGGCCTTTGTACCTTGCGTAGCCAGGTTTCGCTGTTCCAACTCTTCCTTAAGCTCCGACATGGTCAGTTCATTAATTTTTAAGTTTAGGCTTCGTGGCATTTTAAATGTTTCTTTAAATTTTATTATTGTGCACTATAAAAATGTTCAAATTTTCACTTTCAAAATTTTAATCCCACTTCTGACACCATTGTCGCGTGTTATGCTTTGCGGCCAATAATTTTAATGTTCTGGGAAAGTGAAAACGCAATGTCTTTTAATTTAAGTTAAAAGAGTTTAATTAATTAGCAGCGTAATGAATGGAGCAGTGACTCACTTTCAGATGTTGATGATGCTTGTTGAGTTCTCGTTTGTTGATGTTCTTAATTGTTGTGAAAACAAATGCGACAGTAGCTCGCAGAATTATTTGTACATGTAACAATATGTTTCCATAGTAATACAGCGCATATTGTTCCATAGTAATACAGGAAAATTCAAATCGCTATAACTTCGATAATTACTATTCGATCTTTATGAAACTTTCAGAGAAGATCAATCTTATGAATAGCCATCCGTTTGCTAAATTTATTGAATTTAAGGGTACCATTCGGTTTTATTCAAGAAAACATAAAATCGATAAATCATACTATTACTAACAAAGTTGAGTTAATTTCGACTTCTCATGTATTTGTTGTTGTACGCATCAAGGCCTACATTTATGATTTTTTTCAGATTTTTCGGATGGAAGGTGTCCAATCGCGATGGGGTTACGCGAAATGTTCGTACATTTCCCCTTCCCCTGCCTCCTCGGTACTCATAAGGCAATTTTAAGACTTGTTTTGAAAAGATCTCATTGAGACCTTTCCAATGACACCCTACTCGACTACCAATGGTGAAACATTTTTTTTGAGGGGTCACCTCCCTATATGGGGAGACCCCCCTTAAACCCCTTTGAACATTTTTTCCACCCTTGAACTTTTAAGAAGTCACCACTTTTGACCTTTCCACAAAGTTTCATGGCTGTGGCCTCTATAGTTTCGGAGAAAAAGTGCTGTGACATACAGACGGACGGACGGACGGACGGACACAGGTTGTGATTGCAATAGGGTTTTGTATTTTAGTACGAAACCCTAAAAAATGGTTTACCATAAAGGTTTACCTTACATTTTAAATATGCATATTGCGATATGCGATGAAGTAATGATTATGTAAATTAAACATTCATTACATAAATACCAAATTAAGAAATGCACAAATGTGGCAATAAAGGAAGAGCATTGAATAAACATTATTCAAAATCGTACTACGGACTATACCTCAACCTTGACGTTGATCAAGTTTAGGAGTAAATTTTACTTGCAGACATAGAAATTCATATGTTATAACATATTCAAATTATTACAGAATTGTTAAAATGACAAATTACTATTTTAGGTTCTATTGTCGTTGATGAAATCTTAATTTTAGTTTCTTCCTAAATTTTATTCAACTGTTAAATACAGTTCTATGTTATAATCAGTCTCATTTGAATCCAGCACAATTCTTTTTTGCCGTTTTCCCTTTTCTTAAGGATGATTATGTTAATTTATTCAAAAAGAAGTAAAACTGCCCATTTCATAGTTCAAATAGAACGTATGGCCATTAATTGTGGAAAAGGGTCATTTCGCAGCTTCAAAAAAGAATTTTTAAAAAATATATTAAGAGTAATTATGTACATTACTTTTGGATAAAACGTAAAATAAATTGTATGTCGCACATATTAACAGGAATTTAAAATATATAAATCGAGTACTTTAAGAAATTGGTCAAATACAAAACCAAATTTTCATTGTTGTTTGGAAGCTTTACAAGGTAACCTTCATATGGAAAAGGATGTTGGTAAGGAATATCGATCAACGCATTTTGTTTATCGAATTTGAAATTTTCAGATACTTCAGCTAGGACCTCATCGGCACCTTTATTTATGTCTTTTGCATCGACCCCAAACCACAGCGGGTTTTCTCGCTTGCCAGTAATTATTTGATCAATATTTTTCGAAGTATCAGCGAGTTTTTCATCTTTAAGACAAGTTATTTGCTCTTCTATTCGTTTGCTAGCTAGATTTTTGTAAGATTCTTTTTCTTTTTTAGTTGGTGCCTGAATAAGTGAATCTTTAGACAAAAAGGCAGCAAAACCTTTTTCGATAAGTAATCTTGTTTCATAGCAATTGAACTCGGCAGGAAGTCCAAAAGTACCAGGTGTCCGGCCGCGGGAATTGCATGTGCCGATCAAGCTACCAACAATCCGATATTCCGAACGAATTTTCATATAGACATCAGTGTTAAAACAATATGCTGTCCCATTCAAATAAGTTAAATAAATCGGATTAATTGAACTACCTGATGCATTCATTTCGCGCTTGAAATCCTCAAAATCCCCGGTACAGATGGGGCGACATTTGTGATAAGAAAAATCACGATACGCTAACAGTGGGCAAAGCGCCACGTGAAGAACGTGGCTGATGCGCGACCCCCAATCGCGAAGTACTATCGGCTCTCTATTGTAGCTCCGTTGACTGGTGCACTTGGACTACTCCCCCAAGTGAGCTCCACTATTGGCTAACGTTCTATAAAACCTAGAAGAACAATCTCTTTTTAATCTGTAATTTTTAGTGATTTTACCCGCACCAGCTCCTCAACACGATAAACCGCTCATGACCGCAGTCGAATTCACTGGGGTGCTCCATTAAATACGCCACAATGCAAATAGGTACACACGCGTTCCCGGTCCGTTACATGGAACCGGTTCAGGCTTACGACGGGAATATCTACGGAATGCAAGTTAATAAGCGATAATCGTAGTAAACACTGAAGAAATGTACCTTTGCTGCACTTCCCGACTGCGAAAACTTCAACAGAAACGAATAGGAATCAATTCTGGAAGATTCGCTTCGATTCACGCGAGCGCGACTTGTAATGTCAAAGCGGGCGGACTCCCACACTCTGCCACCATGTGGTTGTCAATTCACTTTGACATCCCACGACAAAATTAACGTGATATGTGCAAACGTCACGACCAACATGAGATGGCAAGCTACATGGCAGCAAGGTGTATTGGTATTGGTCGTCGCGTCGCCGAATGGTTCATTACACCTTTCATTGTATTCTTTTTAATTTTTGGTAAGACCTAAATTTTTCAGAGATCATTATTTCTGATCCTTCCACAAAGTTTGAGCATTAAAGCTTATATAGTTTCTGAGAAAACTTGCTGTGACGCACGGATAGACGGACGGATGGACAGATAGACAGACAGGTCGCAAGACTAGTAGGTCTATGTTAAAAAAATTTTTTTAAAGACCTAAAAAATATAAAATTAACGTTCCCTTATCCGTTCCCTATTCCACAATCAGCAACGATATTGAGGTTAAGAACTCATCACAATATGTTCGTTTGAAATATACGCACTAGTTTTTTTAAGGTTTTGTAAAATAGTTTTAACAAAACCTTACTAAAATCGTGTCCAGTCTGTCCGTCCATCCGTCCGAGTGTCACACCACTTTTTCTCGCAAATTACATAAGTTTAAAAAATAAGATTTTGTTGGTAGATGCAAAGCAACGCCCTCTTCAAAGTTCCACCACAAAAAGAAAAAGAATAAGGTGCTTAAGGGGGGTCTCCCCATATAGAGGAGTGGCCCCTGAAAAACAAAAAAAATTTCATTGCATGTAGGGAAATGAGTATCAAATGAAAGGTCTTGATGAGAACTTTTCAAAACAGGTCTGAAATGACAAATTTTGCTTTGAGGGACGCAGGGGAAAGGGAAATGTACGAAAATTTTATGTCCCCCCCTCTGACCCGAAAAATCTGAAAAAAATCACAAAGGTGAGACTTAATAAGTACGAGGGCAACAAATACCTCAGCTAACGAAATTCGATCAATTTTGTTAATAATAGTACATTTTATAAATTTTACATTTTGCCTAAAAAATCAAAATGGAACCCTAAAATTTCCCAAACCCTAGAATTAAAGTTTATTGAAAGTAATTGCATGTATTTTGAAAATTTCACAATAATTGAACAATAAACAACTAAGTTACAGCTGATTGAATATTTAACAATTACAACAACATTAACACGTGATATTAAGCAGAAGCACGTTTGCAATGGACCTAGACACTACAAATATGTAGGAATTTTGATAAAAATTTTAGAAATTGTTTGTAATATTGATGTGTTATAATGACTAACTAAGCGACGGCGTCAAAACACTTGCAACAAAATGGCGGCGAGCTTAACAAAACAAAAGCCATAATAATTTTTCGAGCTCAATTTATGGAATCTGTATATTAGTCAAATTTTGATATGCAGAATATATTGTTTGATTTACGAATTGTTTTACAAAGCCTTTCTGGCAGGAGCATTCTCCTGCTACTTCAAATTATTTATACTGTTTTGGTTTTATGGATGATAAAAAGGATCATGGTAGAATCTCGTCAAAGAACTGAATTCTAATTGAATTTGCCTAAAATCTGATATGGCACTGCTTCTTCGATATTTACTTCAATCTTGTTAGGGGACTATGAAATCAGTTTTCTCAAAGTTTTATTTTATTATTTAAATATATTGCTCGTTTACTTTCCTGAGAACCTAAGATTTCTAATATCTTATTTTCGTACTGTTTTGAAGCCTTGTTACTTATTATAGTAGTACGAAGCGATTGTTACCACATTAAAAAAATCGTATCCTTCCAATTTCTTCTCTTAAACCTGATGTTTTGGGAAAATTTGCCTTGATTTCCAACTTTAATAAGTTAGGTTAAATTTGTTATCCTCGATAAATTTACAATTCATTAAAATAAGCTGATCAAAATAGCTTCAATAATCAAATAAATTCAAAATGCACTTTCAAGTTAAATTGTTAATTTATTGGTTGTCCATAAGCGCTCCGAAATTTTTTTTATCTAAGATAGATACTGCAAGATAACACCAATGTTGAATTGTAAACTTCTAACCAACAAAAAAAAAGAAACTCCACATGCTCCGCAACATGAATGATAACATGTGTATCACAGAATGGAATCATTGAATCAAATAGGCAGATCTAGCAAACCATCTTCCATTGAAAACCACCTCATGAATGAATCATATTACTGTCCAAAAAAACTTAGGTATTTTTGGGAAATTTAGTGTGAAATATTTTTTAACCGTTATACACCATTAAATCTCTTCAGCAACTTCATAATCGGGTCGAGCAGATAGAAACAATTGGACGCAATGTTTATATACTATACATGCATGGATGAAGAATACCAATACTAAATATGGCCCACGATTATTGCAGCGTTCCCGTGACCATGATGAACTCTAACTGGTGTTAATCAGTAGTTGTTAGGCATACCATGCAGTGGTCATACATTACTTGAATTGGTCGATGATCATGTAATTGCAGCTCAATTTACAGCTAATTACAAGTAGCATTTTGCTGGTGGTGTTATGTTATGTTCATATGGTAAAAAATACCCAACGATTGCCATCATTGACCACGGCAAGTGCAAGGTGTGAAAATGTGGTGCGTTTGAGATAAAAGCAGGTCAATTATTAGCAAACAGAAATGAATCTGGTCGTGGGAAGACCAATGAAATGATAAAAACAACGAGGTTGGGAAAATTCATTAATATTGATTGGAATTTTCATCGAGCATGTTCATTTTGGAAAAACATTTTTAGAACCATGCTAAGATAATTAAATTGAAAAATGTGCAACTTGCAGCTCAGTAACTCATTACTCATTCTGCTCATCATCATCATCAACTAAAATAAAACTAGTGCAAACAATGCAGAAAAAGTACCCCTCTCAGGCCTTCGCTTCCTGCAAAAAGTACCTCCAACTGTCTCTCTCTGTCCATTGACCGCATCCTGCAATTTCGAAATCACAGGGAATAATTTTGGAGGCTAGCATTCTTTGGGGAGTGCCCCCTTCACGGACGGTTCCTCCTGGGATGACAAGTAACGACCTCAACTGAATCTGGACTACGCTTTGGACAACGAACTGGAATTGATGCATTGGGCTGGTGGATATGATGGTTTGCAGCTAGTCGCATTACACGATAGCGCCCAGGTAAAACTCGTCCGTGAACGGCTCCAATTCAACTATCATACTGTCTCCGTCCCGGTAAAATCTTGCCAGGCCTCGGAGTACGTTCGAAGTTCGCACCATTAGGTTGGTGGTGTACTGGTCCCCATAAGAGCTTGTGCCAACGCTTACATAGCCTACTTGCTCTGGGAAAATAGCCATGGGACCACAAAGGCGACTACACACATGAACAGAGATAGCGGCTCCAAGGGGGGGGGGGGGGGGGGGGGGTACAAAAAAAATTAAAAACCCCAAAAAAAAGATTTAAAAAATCTAAAAAGGAAGCAAAAATAATAACAATGACGCCGCAACAAGCGGCTGGCGCCACGATGTTTACAGCACATCAAGAGCGGTGTTAACGATGATAAAAATGACGATGAATATAATGACAGTGAAGACGGATGAAAAACAGGGATTAACAGATAGTCTTGTTCAGATTGCGATTAATGCAGTATTTGGTCGTAGAAAAAAATGATACAAACGCCAGAACGTCCTATGAAGGAAGAGCGGGAAACACTGCAGGACATACCAGATAATCGAGTGGTGAGAGAAATATAAAGAATATTGAGAATTCGATGGTTACTGCTGCGATCGCTACCGAAGCGACTGAAGCAAGGGTCGTAAATCCCGAAATAGTAGCGATGCATCCTGAAGTCCATAAATAGGTCACGGCAGAAAAAGAAAAGAGTGCCCAGACAATTTAAACGCCACTGAATGATTTCACCTCCACCATTGAATATGTGGCTGAAGCACTGTACTCGGCAATGGAATAACATGTCCCAAGAAAGGTGGTCGCAAAGTACAATTGCAGCTTGGTGATATGAAGTAAAAAGGCTAATCCGGGAGCGGGAATAAAATCTGCATGCAGCTCACCAAAAATCAGCAAAGGAGTAAAGATTGGGCTTCTTGAACTAGACGAGCTGCCAGACTGCATAGAGCATTACCAAAGGAGCTGGTCAAAGGCCGAAGAGGACCAAATTGCCAAAGAAAAGTAGCAGGGTAAAGAAGGGCTGAGAGCTAAGCCCAAAGGGTATGCGCAGGTACTCTGCCATAAAAAATCAATAAAAGAATGGTGCCTAGTCTCACAGATGGAGATCGTGATGAAAGAAGGAGGGATGACCCACTTGATGGGCGTGGACTGGCTGGGTCAGGGGTTCCAGACAGTGCTGATAACAGGAGCGAGGAAAAACGCAAAGAAACTCCATAAAACAAAGTTCACATGGGCGTCCAACAAGAAAAAAGACCAGCCACGAAGACGACGCAGGCAGCAGTCACTACTGCTGCGGGTTATCAGGAGACATGTAAGGCCTGAAGAGACCGAAACTGCCATTGAAGCAGTACGACTAATGCAGTCGGGTCACACACTGGTCGAATTCGGAGCAGAAGCCGTCAATAAAGAAGTATTCTGCAACGTAGTAAAGAAAGTCCTCAGCAAAATCGCAACTGTAACCTCGCTCGAGCCGATGGCAACGATCGATATAAGAGACATTGACTGCATTATGGACCTGGCCGATGTAGAAGAGGCCATCAAAAGAGAGTTCCCTAGCACGGGCAGGTTCAAAGCGACGCTGACACCAGAAAACCATAGAGAACAACGCATGACCGTCATTGACTTTAGCAAAAAGGATACCAAATAATTTCTAGTTAAGGGTCAAGTAAGAATAGGGTGAGTTGCCTGCAAGATACTGCAAAAAGCAGTTGCTCTTCAATGTTTCAAATACTTTGGCTATAGTCACACCACATAAGTACGCAAAGGACGCGATAGAAGTTCCGTATGCTACAAATGTGGTAAAATGGGACATCAAACGAAAGAGTGTAACATACAAAGAAGGCACACTGTATCCTTTGCAAGGATACTGATCCCAGACCAGATCTTGGGCACATCTTGGAATCAGGGAAAATAGTTTTCCAGGAAGCCCTGGACAAGATAAAATCAGAGCTTCGTTGACCCACATACTGGAAGTTAGCCTACACCACAGTTCAACCACCCAAAACCTGCTTGAGGAGTATGCAAGGGGCATACATGCCGAATTTTTGCTGCTGAGTGAGCAACACCATGATCGAAGTTCTGCATTATGGTATCCTGATGAAACTGGTATTGTCACCATCTGGGTTCGGAATAGTGAATTCCAGGCAGAGAGCTTTGGACGGGGGAATGGTTTCATGTGGTTTCGGTGCTTAGTGACCAGCTTCTCTAGTTTATATATGCCTGACGACAAACGAACGGATATCAAGCTTAATGCTTCTGGGGGCACTGCTTCAAATGCAGACGGCATCTAGCGTGTTTGTGGACACATTAACGCTATAGCAATCGAATGGGGCATGCCGCAAAAAGATTTGCGAGGAAAACGAATTCTAGAAATGGTGGCCAGACCGGTACTTGTCGTACTAAACATCAGAAATATGCTAACTTGCCATCGTAGTGGCTGCAAAACATCCATACTGAACATAACATTCACCTCGGAGTCCTTAGTTTGGCGGATACACAATTGGAGAGTATTAGAAGACTACTCAGCCAGTGATCATTAGCGCCTTCGGCTTAATATTCGTGATGTTGCCTCCCAACACCCGTGTTTTTGAATTTCTACAACTAGCTGGTCGAAAAGTTCGTCGAGGTGCTCACAGCAGGTGCTCTACTGCAGGAAGAACTGGCAGCTCAAGAAGTGGTGAACTCAACTGTGAGCATCATTACGACTGCTAGCAATGCTTCTATGCCCCGTCAAAAAACTCAGCACGGCAAGCCCCCAGTGTACTGGTGGCCAATTGAAACCGCTGAAAAGTGAATGGAGTGTCACAAGCTTCGGCGTGAGGCGAAACCGTGTTGAGGCATGCAGCCGGTTAGCAGCATATAAGTCGTCAGGAAATCTTTTCGCGAATTGATTAACAATGGCAAGGCTTGCTACTGGCAAGATCTAGTGGACAATGTGATCCATGGAGCCTTGATAAGAAGCTAGTTATACGGAAGCTTGGTGCCGTACAGACGCCTTGCATATATGATCGGAAAAGATGAACGAGACAGTGTGGGCTTCCATGTCGATAATGTGTGCGGTGAACCAGCAATCAAGTCCCTACTCTTCTTGCTGCTCAGCACATTCAACGTTTGTCTATGCAACGAGTTTTTCCCGGTGCAATGGAAAGTGATGAGGCTCGTTTTGATTAGCATGTGGATGAGAAATCCCAGATCGCCACCTGCATACCACCCGCTATGCATCCTAGTCACTGCTGGGAAAGTACTAGAGAAACTCATCAAGGGAAAGCTCAATGACGCGATTCATGCTGCTAGGGACATATCTTCCCAGTAGTCTAGCTTTGGAGAACGAAGCTCCATCATTAATGCGATTGCAGAGGTGGAGAACGAGATCCAAAAGGCAGAGACATATTGCCCCACCAAGCGATGGATTGTTCTGTTAATGATAATTGACGTTAGAAATACCTTCAACTCCACTAGATATTCTGGAAACGATATGTCATCCTGTGACTAATTTTAGTTCCCTAGTACAAAATCGGTGGTCGAAGGAACCCATTTTGAGTCGATTACGGACGGTACTCGTGGACATCCCAGTCAAAGCGTTCCAGAAATATTACAAAGCATGAAAAACGCGCTGGAATCGTTGTATAGATGCCCAAGGGGACTACTTTGAAGGGATTGGTAGTGTTATAGAATAATTTTTAAATATACGGTTTTCATGGAATCAGTCTCATTACTTAATTGTCACACCTTGTAATCGATGTGATGCCAGCAGTGAATTACCTTACTGATCAATTCAAAGATGAGTTTCTCTGATAAAATCAAGACAACGACTTTAAAGACTGCTTCGGGAGTATTGGCTGTGAGTTGACATATGGCCAGCGTAGGGGAACCCAGCCTATCAAGAAGACGCATTTTGATGAGTGCTGTTGGGTTAGGCATACTGTACGGAGCAGAAATATGGGGGGATGCTCTCAGTATGGAGATGTACAGAAAACGCTTGGCACAGGTATAGAAAACAGGAGCAGCGTGGATTGCATCTTCATATCCAACAATCTCTAATTCAGCAGTGAGAGTTATTGCAGGCGTGATGCCTGTTGCTCTCCTTGCTAGAGACCGCTATTTACCTGCGTCAAAGCGATGACGTGAGGGAGACGATTGTCTACAAGGAGAGACGGTGCTCACTTAATGGTTAGCAACAGTCTTGGGTGAATTTCATGAAGGGAAAGTGGACTGCGGGCCTCATCCCGAATGTAAGACCGGAGCTACATTGAAGGAATGGTGAAACTGACTTCAATCTGACTCAGCTTTTGATCGGACATGGGCGTTTTTAGTCTTACCTGCACAAAATTGGTAAGTTACGGTCCCCCGCTTACAGTTTTGCCAAGGTGAAGAAGACGATGACTGCCACACATTTTGTGCGTGCACAAAATGGGATAGGCTCCAACGGGACCTCTGCAGGGAGAAGGGAGAACTCTTTCTGGATAGCAAAGTGTTGCAATGATGCTTGGATGGACTGCTAAATGGAACCATGTGGCACATTACGTTCGGGCAGTCCTAGATAACAATAGGGAATTACAGCAGCTGAAGACTTCAAAGCGAGGGGATCACTTGTCTGGCAATTCTTCCACTCTTCTCCTTCTCGATAAAAGTGGATCCCATCGCTTAAAGACACTTCAGGGCGTAGCAAAATGAGGCCTGGCCAGAACTGATTCATCCAGCGGTTCTTGGCTGGATTATTCAATTTTTTTTTCTAAGAACTTTGAAAATATTTTGAGTGCCGTATTAAGCAGTAATATGCCTTTATAATTTTCCCACTGTAATTTGTCACATTTTTCGTTGATAGGAAATATAATTGATTGGCTCCATTCGTTAGGCACATTTTCTCGTTGCCAAGGTACTGAATAACTTTGTCAATAGGTTTCTGAACAGAGGCTTTAAATATGTGTGGGTGAAAAACGCTCAGATTTTTGCTCACAAAACG
Organism: Odontomyia ornata; assembly: GCA_963969285.1. Lineage (NCBI taxonomy): Eukaryota > Metazoa > Arthropoda > Insecta > Diptera > Stratiomyidae > Odontomyia > Odontomyia ornata. Next base: position 305,942,802 of record OZ017739.1, read on the forward strand.
GATACATCGAAGACTTTACACATAACAGATGAAACGGATATTGAAAAAATTGTTTGACTGTCTGAAGAGTTTGCCTGTTTTTGCTTATGCTTAAATTTATGTAAAGTACTCTCTTTCTATCATACTCCTAGTCTTTTTATTGAAAATTATTACAACGATTCAACGCAATACACTATTTCAAATTTATTTTACTTACTAGCCAACCCCTCTTTTACGCTTATTATTTTCTATTCGTCAAATCTCTTTGATCATTGTTTAATGTTTTTGAAAATTAATCTACGGAAATTAGCTGCGTCTGGTATAAATTTTATTTGTCTCTTTGTTTATAACCAACCCAATGAATTCCGTAAACATATATCATCAAAATTGTCGAAGTATTAGAAATAAGCTTTCTGACCTGCGGTTAAATCTACTAATCAGTAATTATGATATTCTCATTTTAACTGAAACTTGGCTTAGGGCTGGTGTATGGGATGATGAAGTAGTTGATGATAGATATTATCTTTATAGGAAAGGTTGATGTTCTTCCACATCTGCTAAAAGTGATGGTGGCGGGGTTTTAATTGCGATTAAAAAGAGTATCTGCTCTTTAAGGCAATATTATTGGGAGAGTCCATCTTTAGAAGAGATCATACTGGTACTGCCCTTGGTAGGTCATGGTGTCATACTTGCAGCTTGTTACGTTCCCCCACTCTCAAGTCCGGGTACTTATGACACACATTTTAACAAATTATACAGCATAGCTTCTAACTTCGTAAATCATAAGTTCATACTCATAGGGGACTATAATCCACCTACCATTGATTGGTGTCTTAATAGTAATCAAATCTTAGAAAATAGCGCCACTATCATGCCACACTATATAAGAAATATAATATCGTACCTAGATCTTAAACAATATAACTTAATCCATAATGTTAATAACCGATTACTTGATTTAGTATTGGCCAACTCATATTGCAACGTTTCTGAGTGTTTTTCACCACTCGTCAACGTTGATCCACTGCATCCGCCACTTATATGTGAGTTCAGCATATTGCAAACCCTACATAAGATAAGTAATAATAAAAATATAAGGAAGTACAACTTCAAAAAAGTAAACTATTCACTCATAAATGAGGAGCTTGCAAATGTTGATTGGAGTCACCGCTTAAATGGGCTAAGCACACAGCAAGCTGTAGATTTCTTTTATACAAATTTGTACCGAATCTTAGATACCCATGTACCTCTACATAAATTCAAATCGCAAAAATATCCCACTTGGTTTTCTAAAGAGTTAAAAACCCAATTGAATAAAAAACATAAATATTGGAAACGTTGGAAAATTTACGGTAGTAAATATGATTATGATAAATTTTCTTGGGCTCGCGCTAACATAAAAAAACTGATAACAAGTTGTCACGATAAATATATCTCTCACATTGAGCAAACAACCACATATAACATTAAATCGTTTTGGAAGTTCACTCACAACTTAAAAATAGCAGTAATTTATCCTTCTTTGATGAAACTGCGTGATCAACGATCTAGTAATCCCGATACAATTCGCAAAATGTTTTCTGACTAAGTCTTATCTGTTTCTGAACCTACATCTGACCTCGCATATGATGCTGATCTGATTAATAAATTAACAGAATGTGTTGATAAAAATAATACATGTATCTCAAATATTGTATTGTCATGTGATGAAGTTAAAATAGCTTTAAAATCGGTGGATGTTAATAAAGGAGCTGGTCCTGGTAGAATTACTCCCTTCTTTCTTAAAAACGTATCTGATGCATTGGACATACCTCTCACTATTATTTTTAACAAGAGTCTTGAGGAAGGATACGTTCCTCACATTTGGAAGACAGCTAATATCACACTAATTCATAAATCAGGTGGTAAGGATAATACTGAAAACTATAGGCCTATTTCTATTTTATCTTGTATCGCAAAAATATTCGAACGATTAATTCATGATAATTTGTATCCAATTTTAAAATCTAGCATTCCTCTTAGCCAACATGGCTTTGTAAAATCAAGATCTACGGTCTCTAATTTATTGGTATATTCGAACTTCATTTTTCAAGCTATAGACCAGGGTGCTTCGGTTGATAGTATTTATACCGATTTTCAAAAAGCCTTTGACAAAGTTGACCACCTGATTTTACTTAAGAAACTAAACTTCAACGGCATTAAGGGAAATCTGTTACGATGGTTTTCCTCATATTCGTAATGCAGGCGTCAATCAGTTACGCTCAACGGTTACTCCTCTCCATCGGGTGTTATCACTTCCGGTGTTCCGCAGGGCTCCATTTTAGGACCATTTCTTTTCATTCTATATATATGCGATATAAATAAGTGCTTTCTTAATAGCTCAATATTTTTATATGCGGATGACTTAAAAATATATAAAAAAATAAATAGTCGTAGGGATTGTGTGCTACTTCATGATGATATTAACCGCTTCACATTACATTGTTCTTTAAATAGGCTAACGCTTGCAACCGATAAATGTAAAGTAATAACATTCTCAAGAAAGAGACTTCAAATCAAACATAATTATACTCTTTCTAATCAAATCCTGAATAGGGTGAGTAATATCAAAGATCTCGGGGTTATATTTGACTATAAATTATTGTTTGACCAACATATTCAGATGATGACTAATAAAGCTTATCAAATGCTGGGTTTTTGTACCGGACCATGAAGGAATTTAAGTTGTGTTCTACATATTTGACGCTTTATCAAGCTTTGGTAAAGTCTCAACTCGTATACGCATCTCCGGTCTGGAATCCATATTATGAGACTTATTAAAAATAATATAGAGTCCATACAAAGAAAATTTTCTAAGATTCTCTTCTACCGACTAAAATTGAAACAACGCCCCTATATTGATCGTTTGTCATATCTTAAAATTTCGACGCTTGAAAATAGACGTTTGTTCCTTGATGCGATGAGCTTGAGAAATATTTGTCTATCTTATGTAAATTGTCCAGAGCTTCTAGCTCAAATAAAATTTCGAGTCCCACGTATCACGTCTAGATCGTCCCATGTATTTGCCTTGACTAAGTGTCGAACTAACGCAGGTCGAAGAGCTCCTTTGTACAGATTATGCAGCGATTTTAACCGTTATTTCAGTATCTGTGATTTTTACAATAAAAGCAGGGAGGCTTTCAAAAATGTAGTTAAACTAATCATAATGTAACGGATATTGTATTGTGTTGAAATTTATTTTGATTTCGTATATAGTAGAATTAAGTTTAGCATTTAGTAAAATATTCATGAAGAAATACAAAAAAATTAAAAAAAACATAAAAACAAAAAATTTTTAAAAAAATTAAAAAAGCTTCAAAGTATACGTACTACACTGTCATTAACATTCAATTTCTATATTAAATCTCTCAGTGAGAAAATGTTTTTAGGTTACTGTTTACTACTTTTTCCCTGAATATGTTCTTTTGAATTATTAACTGAAACTGTAACTGTTGTTTTCTTCAATTAATAAAATAAAAAAAAATAAATAAATAAATAAAAACACTGTTGTCACCATATTTAATGAGCTCCACTAGAATCTCGTCGATGCCTGGCGCTGGAGCAAACTTCATTCGAAATTGACGGAGCTACTGGAAGCTTTCCGGAAAACCATGTACGCTCCGATGTTCTGGAGCTGTGCGGAGGACTAAGGATGTTCTTGAAATATGGAGCCCATCCCTCCTTAATCCTGGTTTCATCAGCGATGAAATTGCCGATGTTATCACGATAGAGCATAGTTTTGCGCTGATAACACCTTTTAAGGCTCTTCTCTACTTCGTATGCGTGTCTTGTGTCATTGCTCACTAAACTTACATCTATACTTCTCAACTAGTCGTTATAGTATTATCTTTTCTCAATTCTAATTAATCTTTTTGATATTTTTGTGAGATTTACATAACGCTCTCTCTTTGTCCTGGTTTTCGTACCTAAGCATTGCTTGTACGCCTGACTCTTTTTGTCTGATACATTTGGCACTCATAATCGAGCTTTTCATTTCTTTTGTGCCGGGCTTGATCTCTGATTGTGTGTCATGCCACGGTTTTAATTGTCATTTTCACTTCTATCCAGAGCTCCTTGCTTGTTTTCAGCGATGTGTCTGATAAATTGGGAGCCAGTTGATTGTGGAGGGTCTGCATGAAATTTTTCGCCACAGACACCGTTTTGAGCCTTATGATGTTGAATTTTTGTAGCGAACTCCTCTTTGCCGAATACGCCTTTGACATGCAATATCGATAGGTTAATGTGATCAAGTAATGATCCGTGTTCGATTTGGCACCTCGGTATGTATGGACGTCAAGTAAGCTCGAGGCCGAACGTTGTTGGATCAGAACATAGTCTATCCGGCTTTGTGTGTTGGCATCCGGTGACACCCATGTCATTTTTTGTATGCAGAGATGAAAGAAGCAAGTCGAACGTATGACTAGATTTCTGCTACATATAAAGTCAATTAGGTACTGGTCATTGTCATTTATTTCATCGTGGAGACTATCCCCTCCAGTCATTCCCCGATGAGGTAGCTCATTGCCAGCCTTAGCGTTGAAATCACCCAGAATTATTTCTATGTCATTTATAGCCGATGAGTCGACCAGTTCTTCCAGGTGATCGTAGAACGTATCCTTAGTTTTTTCGTCCGTTTTTTCGGTTAGGGCGTGTAATTTATCAGTCAAATTTCGAAGAATTTCGCTTATGTACGGATCGCACACAACCGTTCATTAACTGTCTTTAAATCAATAACATACAATTTGAACTTCCTGTGTACAATAAAGGTCACTCCGAACACTCACTTTCCAGTAGGCTTCCCACTATTGAATATTCTGTGCGATCTCATATCTTGAATATCACTTCCAGTTCAGTTCGTTTTCTGGATTGCAATATTTTTTATTTGTATTGACTGGCCTGTTGTAGAAAGTCCTTAATAATGACAGGGTTGTTCAGTAATCAGACATTCTTTGAATCTAATGCCAAAGTCGTTATTTCGGTTGCAATGTCTTTGCCGTAGATCCAATCCATTCCGAGGCCCTTCTGCAGGTTTCAAAACAATGTAGAATTTTTCAGAGATGGAGAGTTAGCCGATCGCCCAAAGTCCATTACGGCAGTTTGATTGTTGATTCGTTTCCGCTATCAGGTGAGAAAAGCTCGCCTTCACCGTCTGACATCCCCACAAAGGAAATGTAAATAGGATTTAGTAGCAGAGCTGTAGATGTATTTACAATTATTGGCATTTCTCGACATTTAGTGTCCCATTATTGGGGACTCATGCTAACAAATCCTATGAAAATCAGATCATAATCAAGTGAGTTATAGTTATGTCAATTGTGTGGAATCACAATAACAATACCACGTGTTGATTGGTAATATGTATTTCAAATCGAGGTAGTTACTATTATTTTCCTTGGATTTTCATGAAAATTTAAGGAATCGTTTTTAATTTCAATATGTCCAATTGACCCTCTTTCAGAAAAATTGTTAGAGCTGAACCAATTTGGCAGCTACTCTGTACTTATGAAAGAAACTTTGCATCGTTTGGATGAATTTGAATGATTCCAGACATTAGTATTGGGTGAATAATTCAAATCATTGATAAATAGATATTTAAGTGTCCTTTAAAAGGTCCTTATACTCTATGAGTTTTAACAGATTATATAGAAGTTATTGCCATTTGAGTTTTCCCCGAATACAACAATTAAACATGGTTTTTCTACTACATGGGCTTTCCATCAAGCCAGGTACTACACTTTTGATTGTATTTTCTCCAAATATATAATATAACAAAAAGAAATTTCAGATTTAGCTGAGTCAATGATTTTAGCAATATTGCAACAAAATGTTGGCCAGTTAAAATGGAGTAACTCTGGCTTTTCTTTTAAAGCAAAAATACATTTGTTGTGCATGTCATTAATGTTTTTTGAATCAAATCATTCTATACTCATACGAGTATGTCTGCATATCGTATGTTAAGTACAAAACTCTTCAGACACGAGCGTAGTTCTGTCTACCTAACTTGTTCAATAACTCTAATCATTTTTCACGGACTTTCCGTTGATTGGGACAATTATTTGTAATTGTTGTATGGGAATTTGGGCGTATGAATAGCAATATGGCATATACAATATTTAAATTTCATATTTATTACCTATTTTATATTACTTGTAACTTCCTTGTTTAGCTTCTTAAATAAATAGATATTTTATTATCATCTGGAGCATTTAAAGGGTCATGTCTTCATATCGGGAGACCCTTCTTGAGATCCTTGAAAACGTAATTTTGTGCACAAAACTTTAATTACTTAAACATTATTGACCTAGGCTCAAAGCTTGATGGTACTGCCTTTTGAGAAAGACTATTGGGGCAAACAGACGAATGATTTTGATAGGGTATTGTTAAAAATATTTTTAGCATAACTTTAAATAGGGATTAAAATATTCCTACGATAATTATGACCTGGTTTCCTAATAATGGTTAAAAATGGATCTCTTTGATTCAAAATAAATATTATACGAGTATATATTTTAAGCCCAGTGGTTATTTTCATAATCATCATTATTTCTTTATTTAAAGTTTCTTTTATCAATAAACAAACTATACTATTTATAAGCTGTTTATTATTTTTGCTGCCTAAAATACAAAATGAGAGTTTTACAAGTAAAAACGTAAAGTTATTAGCCATAAAAATATATTTCCGGCTTAAGTTATCTAAGTTTTCAGTTCTTATATTATAAGGTCAAATTTTAAAACAACTTTTGGTACAAGATACTTTTGAAAAGTTTTGCTGACCGCAACACAGGTTGTGCTCATAACTTTTTACTACCGACTTTATTACTTTCAAACCATCACACTTGGCTCGCTTAAAACCTTAATAGATGCAAATCTAGCCCAACGTGGCCCAATCCAACATTGTTTCAAGCGAATTAACAATATTTAATACAATGCCTGCCTAATTACCTACAAAAATTTCCTAGTCACCCAGTTCCCACTATTATTAACTAATTTCTTGTCAGTTAAACTTCATCACAATAAATTTACGATTTGAATACAATTCACTGCAGTAATATATGGTAAACGTGCAGCACGCCGAAGAATGAGGCGGAACCGAAATTATTTCCGACATTCTGATTTTATCACATTTATTATAGTTGATCAAAACTTGAATACATTTGCAATAGATAAATTAGATTCAAAAAAGAACAGTAGCTGGAGAAAGATGAAAACGTAAAAATTAATCTGGGAAATGTTCGTTGAATATTCATTATTCTATTTATAGTAGGTTAATTCATGTTTTGATTGTTCAACTGCTTCTAATTCAATTCAAGCATAATTATGATGTGAAGATAAACATAAATGTTAACAGGCTGGAGTATGTATGACTCATGAAGAATATATCTTAATCTGGAAGTCATGTTGGAAATTCTGAGTTGACGTTCAGAGAAAAATTTGATACATATTGTGTTTAATCTAAATTTTTCAGCTTCTTGACATCTTTCACTGTATGTTTGTTGATTTGAAGAGTTTTTCATAGATGTAATTGTTTGTTAAGATTTTCTTATTATTATTACTTGTATTTAGTTACTGCGCAGTATGATTAGAAGATGAAATTTCCTTGATGCGACCTAATACCAAGAGATTCAAAATATATGGGCGATTTGCATAAACTCTCTTACTTGTTAATATGTTAAATAAGGACAGAAGATTACCTAACTATCTGACAACAGATAGAATTACATCTTCATATTCTTCTGTATGCTCTTAAGAAATGCATGGAACGAACGCAAGAAAAGAAATATCCATTTCATTCTTAAAAATAAAAAAAAATAACTTTTAGTTACCTATGAAATTCTTGGTAGCTACATGAATGAGTTGCATATGTTTTAAATAATTTTCTTCGTCGGGAATGCATATTTGACGCGCTTGCTACCACCATGAGTGCACGTCAAGTGCCGACCACCGTGGTGCAACTTATTGTCATTCGTTTTTTATTGTGGGAAGGCATTAAAAACACGGAAATTCTTATGCGTGTACGAAATCAGTTTGGTAGTGAGTGCCTGAGTAGGGCTTTTATATTTAAATGGGCCAAAGCATTCAAGGATGTGTTATGCTATATAGAAATGTCGACAATCGTTTAAGCATTCGCACTCCGCCAAGTGTTATACGGTCAAGTACATACGCCCATTGTCATCAAAACATGTACTTGTCGACCAATGGCGAGCGAAAAGACTTCATAATTCGCTTTACATAAGCCATAACATTAGTGACGACGACGACTATGTACATGAGAAGCTTCGGGGTGTGCTTATAGAAATGTCGACAATCGTTTATGCATTCGCACTCCGCCAAGTGTTATATGGCCAAGCACATACGCCCATTGTCATCAAAACATGTACTTGTCGACCAACGGCAAGCGAAAAGACTTCATAATTCGCTTTACATAGGCCATAACTTTAGCGACGACGACGACGATGTACATGAGAAGCTTCGGGGTGTGCTTCCAGCGGAGTGACACTGTGAAGAGAACAGAAAAGCTAAACAAAAGCTTTTCCTCGCCTGATTTCTCCAATTCCGCCAATTCACCGCAAAGTTTCACCATGCGAGCAAGTGAGACGGAGCGCGGACGAAGAAGCTTTCGTGGAACGAGAGCGCACGTTTCGACTACTCAGCGAATTTAGGGCGAATTGAGGCCGTAGAATCGTTTAAAAGCAATTGATCGAGCGAGAAGCGGCGAGTAGTGATAACAACAGAAAAGCAATTGTTCGAGCCAGTCGGTGTGTAATTCGTTCGTACTTTCGAAAGTATAGTTCCAGTGCAACTGCGGAATATCTTCGCTTTGGTTAGATGGTGAGGTGTAGGCTTGAGTCGCGAACCTCGTTCGGCTTGGGGGCATTTTACGCTGTGTAGCCACCATCAACTAACTTTACTTTCTTCCAGGCATCCTCCGTCCGTCAAGACCCCATAGCCAGACGCACGGGTGAAGCGTGCCGAGCAAGGCGTATAGAGTGGAGCCGTGCCCAGGAGAATAGGAGCACCCCAGCAAGACCAACGCTCGCCAGCGTGTGTATCCCGACCTATCGGGTGGCAGCCGGAGTAACCGCAGCAAGCAACCCAGGTGCACGCCATCGTTCACCCAAGAAGAGTCTGGAGGAGGCACTCCAGGAAAACGCCAGGGCAGGCCCACGGTCCATCACCCGTGAGGAGTACTTGGCCAGATTGAAGGCGCCGCTGGACACCTCCGTCCGAGAAGTCAACTGCGAGCGAAGGTGCGGCGGTCGACGGGAGCAGTTACGGCAGCAGCTCCACGAATACAGGCGGCTCGCACGCATCTCGACCACAATAGCGGAGCGGACCCAGTGGCAGCAGAAGGTGACGGAGCTGTGGCGCAAGATAAAGTAGGAGGTGAAGGATCGTCTACGCGTAACTAAGCGCGTCCAAGCAATTGAAAAAAAAAACAAATAAATATTAATTAACTTTGAACTGGGTGTTTCCTTTTGGCAAATCAATAGAGTTTGAGGCAGGTAAGGTAAGCTGTAGGTGGCGAGGCTGAGTAGTGCTGAAAGTACCAGAGCAGAACATCCCGGAAAAGGCTGGGAGGATCCTGTGAGGTATAAAATATACAATATAACAGATGGTCACGAAACCGTCGAGAATGAGCCAACCGTGAACCATCATCACACCAGACAACATTTGTCGCGTAGAACAACTCATTTTGGAGGACCGTAGGATGAATGTTAGAGACATTTCGGCTAAACTCGGCATCAGTATTGGTAGTGTAGGGTCTATCATCCATGACACCTTCAATATCGCAAAATAACGGTGCGATTTGTTCCTAAACTGTTGACCTTCGAGCGAAAATTCACGCGATTGGAAGTTTGTCACCGCTTGCTGACACGATACGAGGTGAACCGGGACGGCTTTTCAGTCCGAACCTTCACTACAGACATGACTTGGTACACTATTGCACTCCCGAAAGCAAGTCGTCGTCTAAAGAGTGGAGGAAGATGGAGAAAGGGGCGCTAGTCAAAGCGAAGACAACCAGGTCCGTGGGCAAGGTTATGTATACTGTGTTCTGGGACCAGCGGGGCATAGTGTACGTCAATTCCCTGTGCACCCAACATTCTATCAACGCTCTAACCTTCTGGAAACATACGTGAAACCCGCCCATCACTCAAAAGGGAGGAGCATTCCAGCATGAAGTGCAATTCTTCTCCAGGATAACGCGTGCTACCACGCGACTCACGCTCGATACAATATTGGCATCGGGGTGGGAGGTACTGGAACCCCCCCTACAGTTCGGATCTTTCACCCTGCGGATACCACTACCGAACTGATTTCCCAAACGGAGAAAAATTTCCGTGTTTTCATCCCCTTCCCTCAGTAAAAAAACGAATGACAATACGTTGCGCAACGCCGGTCGGCACTTGACGTTCACTCATGGTCGTAGCACGCGCCTGAAATATGGAATCCCGACAAAAACTATGCCACACTGTTTTAAAGGGAGCCAGCTATCATATTGTTACATGTACAAATAATTCTGCGAGCTACTGTTTGTTTTCACAACCATCATGTTCAACAAACGAATGTACTCGAAAACCCGCCAAGCTGGGTCAACATCTGAAAGTGACGTCACTGCCCATTCATTAAGCTGCTCGAATATTCCACGTAGTTCGGCAATGTACGAGAAATGGATTGTATGACTAGAAACCCTATATAAAGGCGAGCTGAAAGAATGGGGGACTCATTACAACCGCGGTGGTAGAAACTGCGATAGTGTGGAGTGCGAATTGGAAAGCGATATTGATCCAGTAATAGTAAAGAGACTTTCGTTGATAGATAGGACAGTTAAAGTAAAAATTTATAGACAAATTGAAAATTAAAATAAGTGAAAGGGTTAAATTAATGATTGTGTATTTATTAGTCAATAAAATGTTTTAAATTAATTTAAAAGACATCGCATTTTCACTTTCCCGGAACACTAAAATTATTGGCCGCGAACCATAAAACGCGATAGTGGTGTCGAGAAGTGAGAAAAAAAACTTCGAAAGTGAAAACTTTTAAGCATTTTTAAAGTGCACAATAGTGTGATTTAACGTGGAAACTGGTGGAAAATAGCTGAAACAATAAAAATGCCAGGAAACTTGCATTTAAAAATTGATCAATTGACAATATTGGAGATGCGAATAAAGGCACAGAAGGTGGAGAAGTAGAAACACCAAAATCAAAAGACCCAGAAAATGTGCTAATGCAAATGCTGATGTCATCCAGTCTAACTGCAAAGCTAGATGGACAATCAACGAAGCTAAATGAACAATCAGCGCAGCTAAATGAACAGACATCCAGTTTAGCTGCAAAGCTAAATGAACAATCAGCAAAGCTGGACCAACACGTGGTCGAAATCAAGACGGATTTTCAGAAACAGTCAACCGAAATAAAAGCGGAGCTTAGCACTCTGAACAAGCAAATTAAGTGCGCCGAAGCAAAGGTCTACCAAGTCGAGGAGAGAATTGACCATGAGATCAGCCAGGTCGAGGAAAAAATCAACCATGAGATGAAAAAAGTGAAAAAGGAATTGGAAGCAGCAAAAGCAAATGTTACCACCTCACCAGCCCCGCTTATAACCGCAGCGCAAAGCACCTCCAGAAATGTGCAAGCACCAATATTCGATGCGCGAACGGTCTGGAGTATTTACAAAACCCAGTTTGAAGCTGCCGCTAGGTCAAATCACTGGAATGAGCAGGAACGAGCAACTGGGCAAATCCTTGCTCTAAGAGGCCCAGCTGCCGAGCGAGTGCAGGTGTGAACGCGTGGAAATTGAGCGAGACCCGCATGTAAATTGTGCGCCTAGATACGGAATTGCGGAGAGAACGGGCACCTGCAAAGAGACTGCAAGAAGCGAAGAGAACTGAGCTATTGTCCAGGATGTGCAGCTAGGAGTCAGGAGCCCAGAATGGAAGCCCTTCAAACAGAGGTGTCGGGAAACATGTAAGAGCCAACTTCGTGGGGCAGAGGTTGGCTAGGAGGATCGACGTCCCCAGCACCACCATCACCGTGTCGAGACTACATTGTGGAGAAGCGAACTTATGCCTTCCGGGTCAAGTTGACGGAGAACATTGCGCCATAACAATCGACACTGGTGCAACCCGATCGATTATTATCCGACCAGACCATGTGAGGCAACAACTACTTTGCAAAGGCAGAATTTTCTCACTACGGACAGCTACGGGGAAAACTGCACCTATCCATGGAGAGATTAACCCCCAGATACAGTTGGGAGCCCTTGCGTTCCGACATAATTTTCTAGTCGCGAACATTATGGATTACTGCATTCTCGGAATGGATTTTCTACAACCACATGGAATCATGTGGGATTTGGGCAAAGGGGTATTAAAATAGCAGAATGTCAAAGTATTGATGGAGGATCCGAGCGTCCGAATCCCCAAGATAAATGAAGTAGCATGTACCGACACTGATGTACCAAATTCTGCCGAAAGCATTGTGTGGGCCAAGCTTGATGGTGATTCTGGAGACCACCGATCTTATCTGATAGAGCCAACGAAGACGTCCGCATTGCGCAAGTTTATTGTAGGACGATGCCTTGTAAGATCTACAAGGAACGAATACGTGCAGGATAGAGTCCTTAACACTGCAGACACAACCACGAGCATCAAAGCGGAAGAAGTCATCGGCAGCTGCCAGCCTGATTCAACCATCACTTCTTTGTAAGCTACTCACGACCATAATTGGAAAAAGAGGCAAAACATAGACAAAGCCCGGGAATTTACGTCTGCAATATTGAAGCATGTCAAATTGCCAGTGCAGCTATTAAAGCGAGCCTCTGATCTGGTCACCAAGTACAGTCACATCTTGTCAACAAGCCCGGATGATCAAGGCCGAATGAGTATGGTAACTCACGTCATAAATACACAGGAAGCCAAGCCGATTCGACAAGCACCGAGACGTCTTCCTATAGCCAAACAAGGAGAAGTGAGTGCACTGATCTCGGACATGGAAAAACAAGGTACCATCGAAGATTCGTCAAAGACTTTGCCAAAATAGCTAAGTGTCTCCATCGGCTAATCGAGAAAATCGTCCGTATGTCTGGAATGAACAATGCCAGGCAGCCTTTGGGACCCTGAAGGAAAAGCTGTGTGAATAACCTGTGCTGGCATATCCGAAACCCGGAAAAATGTTTGTAGTTCATACCTATGCAAGCAACGGCCGCATTGTACTTTTCCAGCAGATTAATGGCGAAGAAAGAGTCCTCTCGTATTACAATCAAGTTCTCTCAAAAAGTGAAAGGAACTACTGCGTGATCAGGAAGGAGCTATTGGCTATAATAGAGGCCATCAAGCAGTTCCATAAGTACCTATATGGCCAGAAATTTATTCTTCGAACGGACCATCCATCGCTGAGATGGCTACTCAACTTCAAAAGCCCCGAGGGACAAGTTGCGAGATGGATCGAAAGACTCCAGTCATACGACTACGAAATTGTTCATCGGAAGGGCGGAGTTCATGGAAATGCTGACGCCCTATCTCGTCGTCCATGTCCAGCTAATTGTAAGCATTGCCGACGGATTGAAGCAAAGGAGCCGCCCGTTGATCTGCGATTGATAATGGCCGAATCCGATGAAGGTTGGTCACCGGAGGGGATTCGAAACGCCCAGTTAGCCGATGAAGACATCGGACCACTGCTCATATGGAAGGAGACAATTGGGCAACCTGGGTGGAAAGGCGTTTCAATGCATAGCGTAACCCTGAAAAGCTATTGGGCACAATGGAACTCCCTACAGGCGGAGGATAGTGTACGCAAGCGGAAATGGGGCATCCTATAGAATGCAAACTATACTACCCAAAAACCGAATCCACGATGTGGTTAAGGAAATGCTTGCAGGATTCTCCGGAGGCCATCCTGTTGTTAACAAGACCTTAGCGAAATTGCAGGGAAAGGTTTTAACAGGCTCCCCGCTCGAGAAGATATAGAGGACTGATGCCGTAAATGCACGATTTGCGCTTCCGTCAAAGGTCCAAAGCGACGACTGAGGGGACTAATGCAGACGTACAACGTGAATGTACCATTTGAAAGGATTGCCGTTGACATTGCTGGACCATTTCCTGAATCCGAATGGGAAAATTGATACACGCTGGTTGTGGCCAATTATTTCAGCAAGTGGCCCGAGATCTAACCCGTTCCCAAACAGGAAGCAGCTACTGTAGCCGAACAGCTAGTGTTGAATTGGGTCAGTAGGTACGGTGTACCTTGCGAACTTCATTCGGATCAAGGCCGAAACTTTGAGTCCCTAGCTTTTGGCGAAATGTGCGAACTACTGGGACTACGGAAAACGAGAACAACAACGCTGCATCCCCAATCCGATGGAATGGTCAAACGTTTCAACGGCACGCTCAATAAACACCTGGCCAAGATGGTTGACGAAAACCAAAGGGACTGGGACCAACATATCCCAATATTTTTGATAGCATACAGAGCTGCTGAATTTTTGGAAAGACTCTTCGTCTGCCAGCTGATATAAAGTTCGGAACACCCCCTGAGAAACCCCAAACGATCTCAGAGTACGCAAGTGAGCTAAGGCAACCGTTGAACCAGATACATCGGGCAGTGCAAAAACACCTCGAATTGGCTACTGACCGCATGAAGACCAGGTATGATCTAAAGGCAAATTCTACTGGCTTCCAGCAAGATGACTTGGTGTGGCTATATAACCCGCAACGGTGAAAGGGTAAGTCTCCAAAGTTGCAACATGATTGGGAGGGACCATACTGAGTTACAAAGCGAGTTAACGACATCGTATACCGCATACAGGAACACCGTAAGCCAAGAGCTAAAATGAAAACCGTGCACCTGGACCGTCTTACCCCATATTACATCCAAAGAGAATTGACTATAACTTGCGACACATCTTTTCGTGGCGAAAAGTACTGAAGTAAGGGCAGTGTTTCATGTACAAATAATTCTGCGAGCTACTGTCGCAATTGTTTTCACAACCATCATGATCAACAAACAAATATACTCGAAATCCCCGCCAAGCATGATCAACATATGAAAGTGACGTCGCTCCATTCATTAAGCTGCTCGAATATTCAACGTAGTTCGGCAATGTACGAGAAATGGATTGAATGACTAGAAACCCCATATAAAGGTGAGCTGAAAGAATGGGGGACTCATTACAACCGCGATAGTAAAAACTGCGATAGCGTGGAGTGCGAATTGAAAAGCGATATTGATCGAGTAAAAGTAAAGTGATTTTCGTTGATAGATAGGATAGTTAAAGTAAAAATTTATAGACAAAGTGGAAATTAAAATTAGTGAAAGTGTTAAATTAATGATTGTGCATTTATTAGTAAATAAACTCTTTTATATTAATTTAAAAGACATTGCATTTTCACATTCCCGGAACATTAAAATTATTGACCGCGAACCATATCACGCGACAATTTACTCAAGCCACAACCTTCAAAACATTTATGCGCGCCATCTACAGCGTTTGCCTCCATCATATTTGAGCCGCCCTCGTATATTCAATTGTTTGGCGAACTATAATATATTTCTGTCAGATATATTGAATGGCTTTATTAGCTATAATATATCTATAATAGGTATAATCAATTATTTGAGTAACTATATGTCTGTCGTAGATATAATTTAGACATGACCTTTATGCACATCACAGATAATTTATACCTTTAGTAGTTATAATGTTGTACCTAAAGCAGATATACGTACTCGTATATAATATTTGTGTAAGTAATAATTAAAATTTGTTTATCTGCGTGTGCTGGCTAGAATAATGGGGATGACAGAACTTTCCTCGCGTTCCCACTATGCGTCGGAGGTGCGGACTCTGTGTGCAAATCGGTTAGTTTTAATCCTTAGCAATTTATTCACCCCGAAAATCGACACAAAAACACGCAGAAAATAGTTAATTTCAAATATGCTTCATACCAAATGGGAACTAGATTGAATGGCAGCGAAGTGTTGTACCAGAAGGAATGTGAGAAGCAGCTGATTGTCAGATTAAAAAATTAGAAAAAAGTGTTAAAATTTTTGCGCCGCGTGCCTTATCTAGCCCCGCGGTCGCGTCGATTTTCGGGACAAATAAATTGCTAAGTATTAATTTGCACATAGAATCTGCGCCCGAGATGCGAAGGGCCGATGCCAGGAAAGTGCCGTCACCCCGAATAATGACAAAAAATTATTATAAGTGCTGCAGTGTAATCTTTCTCCGTCCAAGTTTTTGTCCAACCCCGTGGAAAAACGCGCAGGTAATCGAGTTTTATTAAAAGATCTTCTGATGATATAGTTTATCTCTTGCAGGTGCAACCTTACACCTTAGAGGTATATACAAATATAATGCCTGTGACGTATAAAAAGGAAATGTCTAATTCATATCTTCTGGAAGTATATCATCAGTCTATATTTCTATATGATTGCCATTATTGTGGTAAGTATGTTCTGACTGGTAGAGCCGTATGATAGAAGCATCAGAAATATTCTTCAATAATTAATTTTTAAGGGATATACTATGCCTCCTACAGTTAAATATACCTCCGAATCTATAATTTATTTGGTACATGCATAAATTTTAACAAAATTTAAATATCATCTATCTGAAAGAGGGACAACTGTATCTCTATGAGAAATAATATAGCTCTTATAGCTATACTATATTTATAGTGCATAAGAGTCTAAATTGTCGTATGTGTAGAATGAAGTGTAAATCACGAAAACTTATCTGTGAGAGATATATTTAATCTCCTACGAATATATGTATCTACAGCAGATATAATATTATAACTCCACCATAGACGGTCCCAAGCCCGGTTGAGAAAGGGGGAAGGATCCCCTTGTTCCATGATTCCTTATCCTAAATTCTAGGATCAAATGGTAGTAAATGGTCTCGCGGTCGCACACTAGGTTCACTGGTTTCCCAATGATGGGAAATAAAATGCCGAGAAATGCCAATAACTGTCAATATACCTAAAGCTCTGCTACTAAATCCCACTTACACCTCATTTGTGGGACGTAAAGGGCGAAGAGGAACCCTTTGTGCCTGATAGCGGAATTGAAAGTAATGCCCATGCCACTGAAATGGGAGTTGGGCGACGGGCTGACTCCCCACCCTGTGTCACCCTACATTATTTCGAAACCTGCAACAGAGCCTCGGAGTGCATTGGATCCTGGAATATCAGATGACTGAATTACCCTTGCGCTGTTAAGGACCTCTTACAACAGGCCAGTCGATATAAATTAAAAATACTAGCAATCCAGGAAAAGAACTGAACTGGAAATTATATTCAAGACATGAGACTGCACACAGTATTCAAAAATGGGAAGCCTAATGGAAAACGAGAATTTGGAGTGGCCTTCATTGCGAATAGGGAGTTCAATCACACGTTATTGATTTCAAGGCAGTCAATGAACGGTTGTGTGCGATCCTTATAAAAGCGAAATTCTTCAAAATCTGGCTGAAAAATGTTCACGAAGAAATGAAGGAAACGTTCTATAACTACCTGGAAAGACCAGTCGACTCATTGCCTACAAACGTCATAAAAATAAGTCTGTGTTGGCGAGGGGCTATCTCATCTGGGAACAATGAGCTAGATCATTGGGGAAAGACTGGAGGATATAGCCTCCACGTTGAAACACATGACAATGGCCAGCGCCTGATTGAATTCGTATGTAGCAGAAATCGAGTCAAACGTTCTACTTGCCTCCCGCATTGACGTATCACCAGATGGTAACACAAAAACCAGATCAACCATCTTCTGATCCAACAACGTTGGGTCTCGAGCACACTTGACGTCCGTACATACTGAGGAACAAATTGGGACTCAGATCATTACTTGATCAAATCAACCTATCGATGTCGTATATTAAAGCCATATTTGGCGAAGACCAGTCCGCTGAAAAAAATTGACATCGAAAGGCTCAAAATGGCGTCTGTGGTCAAAAATTTCATCGAGATCTTTGATAACCAGCTGGTTCCCAACATATCAGCCGCATCGCTAAGGACAAACAACGATCTCTGGATGAAAGTGAAACCGGCTATTAGGACTGTGGCAGAACAGACGATCGGACATCAAGTCCGGCGCAAGAGAAATGGTTGGTTGGATGATGAGTACCAGAATGCATTGGACAGAAAGAATCAGACATACAAAGAATTCGCTAGTCGAAAAACAATGATGAAGAGAGAAAACTATGAAAATCTCAGAAGATTAGCGACAAAGATAATTCGAATTAAGAAATGAAAATACTATGATGACCAATTGAGTCCAGCGAGTAAAAACACAGGACAAGCATACAAAGAAATAACAAGTTGGGTAAACAGACCTACGCTCATGTCAGAAGGGTTTTGTATTCAATTTACAAAATGCAGTCACTCGATCGAATCAAATCAAGAAACATGTCAAAGACGATCTTATTGGAGAAAATATGAAATACGAACATCATACTATTTTTAACAAAGTTGAAAGAATTTCGACTTCTGAGGTCTTTGGTATTGTTATACTCATAAATATCTCCCTTGATAATTATTTCAGATGTCCATCCGCGACGGAGGAAACACATTTTTCATGTATTTCCCCCCTGGGCCCCCACTGAAGCAAAAACCGACAGTTTTGTTTTGAAAAGCTCCCATGAAAACTTTCATTTCATACTCATATCGGCTACGTTTGATGAATTTTTTTTTCAGGGGGCCACTCTCCTGTACTGTTTTCATCGATTCATGGCCAATTTTTTCGAATCCTTGAATGCATACAAAACCCTTTTGCTAGGAGCTCTCTCCCACCTTCTTGACTTGTTTCACTTATGAGCATTAATTGTAGGTACTCATCTTCAGTCATTCATTAAATTGAATCAAGTGTTCAAAGCATGCACCTTAAACGTTGAAGTTGGGAAAAATAACTCAAAATTATTCAATCTTCGCATTTAAAACAGCCACTATTTTGTGTTACGATTACTGATACCACTAGCTGAACCAATTCTCAAAGATATTCATGACACCTATCATTCCTGAAATTTTCATGCAAATCCTAGCAAAACTGTAGTGTCTGAGTCGGTAAAAAGCGCATGTTGTTCCATAGCCATATGTTGCCATAGTAATAAATGCAGCGCATGTTGTTCCATAGTAATACAGGAAAATTCAAACCGCTATAACTTCGCTAAATATGATTTAGTCTTTATGAAACTTTCAGGATAGATCAATCTTATAAATAAACATCTACGTTCATTGAATTTAAGGGTACCGTTAAGATTTTATTCAAGAAAACATAAAATCTATAAATCATACTATTACTAACAAAGTTGAGTGAATTGCGACTTCTAACGTATTTGTTGTTGTTGTACACACCAAGGCCTACATTCCTGATTTTTTTCAGATTTTTCGGATCACAGGTGTCCAATCGCGAGATGGGGGACACAAATTTTTCGTGTATTTCCCCTTCCTGTGCGCCCCTCAAAATTTTGCCAAACTAAGAGCTTTTTTGAAAAGTTCTCATTAAGACCTTTCATTTGATACCCATATCGGCTACCTTCAATTAAATTTTTTTCGGGGGGTCACTCTCCTATATGGGGAGACCCCCCTTAAATACCTTATAAAGTTTTTTTGTAATTGGACTTTGAGGAGATCACCACTTTACACCTACGCACAAAATTTGATGTTTCTAGCTTAAGTAGTTTCCGAGAAAAACTGCTGTGACACACGGACGGACGGACGGACAGACGGACAGACTGGTCGCGAAACTAGTAGGGTTTTGTAAAATTATTTTGCAAAACCCTAAGAAGCCTGAAACGTGGTTATCAGCTTAAAACCACGCTCGGTCGTGAGGCCATCCGCAATATCATCGCTGATGAAACCAAGATTAAGGAAAGATGGGCATCATATTTTCGGAGCCTCTTAATCCTCCGCACAGCTCCAGAGCGTCAGAGTCTATAGGTGTTTGCAGCGAGCCTCCATTGGCCCCACCAACTCTAGATGAATTTGTTCCACCATCAAAGCCCAAAAGAATACTAAAGCGACGTGGATCAATGAGGTTCCATTGAGGTTATCAACTATGATGGCAGCAGTGTTCATAAAGCTACTCACAAAGTCATCCAGCACATTTAGCAAGAAGAATATACGTCGGACGAGGGGAGCCAATCAATCACCTTCCCTATAAAATCGAATCATACGCTCACAATATTATTGGGGAGTATGATGGTGGTCTCAGAACAGGTAGATGGATAATAGACCAATTATTCACAGTCAAGCAGGTACTTAAAAATTATGGGAGTTCAACATAGACGTACACCGAATTCTCGTTGACTTTAAGCAAGCATACGGCAGTATTGATCGTAACGTACTCTACCAAATTATACTTTGCTTTGGTATCGTAAACAAATCAGTCCGTCATGCTGAAACGACAATGACGTCGACAACCTGCTAAATCTGCATCAATAACCAACTCTTCAATCTTTTTGAAATAAATAGCGGACTAAAGCAGGGAGATGGCCTGGCTCCATTGCAATTAAGTTTGGCTCTGGAGTACATTATAAGGAAGCTACGTGTCGATACACGAGGTACATTACTATACAAGTTGAGCCTAATAGTAGCCTATACGGATGACATCAACATTTTTTCGTGGTCATTAACAACTACCAAAGAAATCTTCCTAAAACTCGGCAGCGAAGCAAAACTAGTAGGGCAACAAATCAATAAAAATTAAACAAAGCTCATGACGTAGTCAAGGAAAAATACCTCATGTACACAAAAAATCACACTTGGCAAATACGGTATCCAAAATGTACGCTCACAAATAAAATATTGTATTCAGTTTTGACGATCTTGAAGCCCAGCTGCATATACAGGAGAACAAAGTTCGAAGTATACAAACCTGTGATGAGACCTGTGCTATGCTATGGGTGTGAAACATGGACCCTAGCCCAAGCATCCGTAAATATATTGAACGCCTTTGAGCGATGGTCCTGAGGCGAGTAATCGGAGTGAACCTAGAAGGGGACCAATGGTGAATTCGATACAAATTTTTGTCGAGCTGGAGGTCTCAACGATTTTAAGACTGTAGAAACTGTAATGGGCTGAACATATGGATGAATCAGTTACCCAAAAAGGTATTCATTTGGATAATTGAAGGCTGGAAACCAGTGGGGAAATGGATGAAATGCTGGTCTGACTCAGTCAGCGAAGACAATTTGCGTAGCCATGCAGCCTGGTCATTCAGGATGCATGGCTACGAGTGAAGAAAAAGAATCAACAAGTACGGTCACTATTATTCCTAACTGCGAACAACAGACAGTGAAAAATTGCAGCTACATAAATTTCATTAATTACAATATAACTCAAGGGTTCAATATTAGTACGAATATGTAAATTCGTATCCTTGAATATAAAAGAAAATGCTTTGTTGAATATGTATATATATATATATATATATATATATATATATATATATATATATATATATATATATATATATATATATATATATATATTTATATATATATTTATATATATATATATATATATATATATATATATATATGTATATATATATATATATATATATATATATATACATATATATATATATATATATATATATATATATATATATATATATGTATATATATATATATATATATATATATACATATATATATATATATATATATATATATATATATATATATATATATATATTAGGGTACCGGTTAATTCATGCGGTTTTCTAACAGATGGCGTAACTTGATTTTTATTCCAGTGATTCACCTTTCAGAATTAGTATGTGTGATTTAGCTGAAGCTTAAACAACATTGCTTCTTTTTACTCTGAATATGTCGAATTTTGGGCCGAATAAAGTGTTTTTGTGGGGAGTACTTCTTCATTGAAGAAAAAGCCTGCCGAAAGTCATCGTATTTTGGTGGAAGTGTATGGTGTGCATGCTCTAGCTGAGTGTACGTGCCAGAAATGGTTTGTGAGGTTTAAAAGTGGCAATTTTGACTTGGAGGGCGATGGCCGGCCCGGACAGCCATAAAAGTTTGAAGATCACGAATTGGAGACATTGCTCAACTAAGATCGATCCCAAATTTGCAAAATCACTTGTCGTCACTCAACAAACCATCTCCAATCGTCCAAAAGCAATTTTTCACAATAAAGCTTCAATTTAAAAAAAAACCGCATGAATTAAACGGTACCCTTATTATATGTACGACGTGTGTTCAAAAGTAAGGTAACCGTACATTTGTAGGAGTAAATATTTGTTTTTTCGTCAATATTAATGTCATCTTTTTCAAAGTAATCAATATACTTGTGCCAATGCACTTGTTCCAACGCTTTTTCCAACCCTCGAAGTACTTTTCATAAGTACTTTTCGGTGTAGCCTTCAGCTCTTCCAGTGATGCAGTCTTTATCTCGTCAATCGTTGCAAATCTCCGTCCTTCCACAGGTCTCCTCAGTTTTGGCAACAGGAAAAAGTCATATGAGGCCAAAGCCGGTGAATATGGTGGCTGAGGTATGATTGTGCTGTTGTTTTTAGCCAAAAAATTTTTGATCTTTGATCCATTTATTTTTTCAATAGCAAAAAATCCACGAGCACGCAAAACATTTCTAACCGTTATGCCTCTCACAAACAAACATATTATACAGCTGAAGCAAATATATGTTCGTGACGAGTGTAACAACATAAAAAAATCGATAATCAAATGTACGTTACCCGCGAAATTTGAAAAGTCACCTTACTTTTTCTACACCCCTCGAATATATATATATATATATATATATATATATATATATATATATATATATATATATATATATATATATATATATATATATATATATATACACATATATATATATATATATATATATATATATATATATATATATATATATATACTATATATATGTATATATACATATATATATATATATATATATATATATATATATATATATACATATATATATATATATATATATATATATATATATATATATATATATATATATATATATATATATCTATTGTATATATTTTTATTTAAGTATTTCTTCATTGATAATTAAATTAAAATATGAGTATCAGTTTTTAACTTTGTATGATTTATATTTTAAATTTTGTAATCAAAATAAACTAAGGCAGGCCGGACTTGTGGTCCTTGCAGACCGTATTTTGGGGATCTGCTGAGTAGTTAATGAAGTTTTTCTCATTTGTCAACTGCAAGTCGTGCGCTTTTAGCTGTCTCCCCTAGTAAATTTAAAGTTAAGTTTTAGATCATTCATCATAGCCCAATTTAGTCTAGTTTGTGACTTGGTGGTTCCATTAAGTGGATATGCTGTACTGGTGTATCTAAACTACCGCTCGTACGTATTTCCGATTTTTTGCATTAAAATTAGATTTCTTAGGCAAACTTACTATTGCTTTAGTTTCCATTCTTCTGGATCACTTAAATATTGCTAGTAGTTCTGTATTGGCTACTATGGAGAACCCTGGCCCCTCAGTAAAAACTAGGAGCATGTAAAACTTGAAGACTACATCTTCCTCCGGCTGGACCAAGTCAGGAGCTTTCCCATGGAAATGAAAGCACTAATCCCGCTGCTCCAATTTCTTCATCTGAACAACCAGGAATTTCATCTGCTATTAATGCGATCACAGGACTGCAGTGTCAGAAGGCTGAAACTGTTAAACTTAACAGGGTGCATACTCCTAATGCTGGCTTCTCATTGTCTGCTATTAAGTACAGGGATGCAGTGTCAGTGAAGCCAATAGGATTCATACTGGTAATGCTAGTTCATTATCGGTTGCTGGCCCATCTACTTCAGAGAGTCCTAGGAACTTTGGCCATCTATTAAATATTAGTCCAGATGAGATTAATCCGGCTTGCTCACCGTCTTCATCTCTTTCTCGTAGTCAGTGTTGTTATTCCACGTAGTGAAATTTTCATCCTTAGACTGGCAAATTTGACTTTGGTGGATGCATATTAAAGTATATAAAAGCAAAACTTAGAAGTTTAAATAGCATTATCAGCTGCTCAAAGCTGACAAAAGAAAATTTGCCGGACTGAGTAATATCCACCTTTAAACTGACAGTTATGCCCAACTATAACGTTGTCAACAGCACTGATTTCTGGCTTCCTGAAACACTGATCAAACCATTCGTTACTGCAAAATAGATGAATTTCCACCGCAACCAATTGGTACATACATAAAAATAGTGCAAAGTAAAGTTAAGAACAACATTCAAATCTATTATCAAAATGTAAGAAGATTAAGGACCAAGTTGAATCTTTCTAGCACTTCTTGCTATACTGCGTAAGATGGTAACATCTGTATTACGGACATGTTGTTGAATGAAAGTATCTTTAATAACTAGCTCTTAATTGAACACAATATTTTCTGACAGGATCAGGAGACCTCAGCTTCATCTAAATTGAATGGTGGGGTATTCTGATAGCTGTCTAGAAGACCATGTCAGCTTCAGCCTGCTATAACTTCTCACCATCTTCTCCTATTGAATGTATCCTTGTAAAAGTCTATCTCGTAATAAGTAAATTCTTGTTGCTTTGGTGTATATACGTTGTAATTCTGCAATCTCTGTGTGTGATTTGTTCTGTGATGAGTTATTGTTGGACATTGATACACTCTTTGCACGCTCCCCTATATTGATTTGTAGTAACTTTAACTTCGCTTCGGTTTCGTGGTCATCAATCTCTGCATCTGTTCTGCCCTCATCTAAAAACCTATCCTTAAATCTTTTCTCTGTTCTATCTCACTGCTCTCTTTTCCAATTTAATTCTGTATCTAATGTAAACGGCAAGCTTTTAGATCTGGTGCCTTCTAATATTTCTTGGTCTTCAGTTTCCTATCTCGATATTGATACATTTCATCCTCCACTAATCGTGACCCTTTCTCTAACATGAGTTGCCTCAAAATTCGTTCACGTCCTAAGTACAATTTTTGTCGATCCGACTATTAGTCAATTTCCTCACATCTGTCTTCCGTGGACTGGCAAAATTTCTTCACTGGTCGTGATTGTGATAAAGCGGTGTCGAAATTCTACACCTTTCTCATTATTATTATTCATAATTTTACTCCTCGTCATTAAATACTTATACCCCATGGCTCACTTTTCACGCCAAGCCCTGAAAAACAACCATAAGGCCCACAGAAAGTGGAAATCTCGAACAGCAATTGAGTATCACTTGGAGCTTATTAGGCTCCACTCGATTGCTAATCCGGAAATTTTGGTAGCCAAACTAGCGTACTATGACAATATAGAAGAATTTTTTCATTCTGACCAAACAAAGTCATTTCGGTCTTTTGCTAAATCTCAGAGATCTTCAGGTGCCTTCCTGAAGCTATTCGATGCTTCATCATCCGATTTCAATCTTATTCCCAAACTTTTCATCCTCTGTATTTTCCTCATATAACATTACTCTTCTTTCCTCCTCTCCCATAGTTCCTCCCTTGACTAGCTCTTCATGAATCCCCTCCAAGTCGAGTGTATTATAAATTTCGTTGATCCTAATGTTGGTCCGCCCCGCAGGGGAAATGCTGGCCAACAGGAATACGCTTGGAGGCTAGCATTCTTCGGGGAGTTCTGCCCCCCGTACCCGAGGAAACTTCCGCAGGGGGAGTGGCGGTCGGAAAGAGCACACTTGGAGGCTAGCATTCTTTGGGGAGCGCCACTCCCATAGACCCGAGGATATGCGGGGCACCGTGAAGTTCCCTCCTGGGATGACAGGTAACGATCATGATTGGATCTGGACTACGCTTTGGACAACGAACTGGAATGGATGCTTTGAGCTGGCGGATATGATGGTTTGGACCTAGTTGCTTTGCACAGTAACGCCGAGGTTACACTTGTGTGTAAACGGCTTCATATCTTCTCCATCCCGGTAAAACCTTGGCAGGCCTCGGATTACATTCGAAGCTCACACCATTGGGTTGGTGGTGTAGGTTTGGTTGATAGGGACTCCTGATCAGCGCTCATCCTGCTCTGAGCACTTGTCTCCATAAGGGCTTGTGCCGACCCTCCTCACATGACCTCTCTGCTCTGCAAAGATAACCATAGGACCGAAAAGGTGACTACACATACGAACGGAGAAAGCAAAAATAACAACACAGACGATGCAACCAGCGGTTGCAGCCACGATGTTAACAGTACATCGAGAGCAGTACTAACGATGACAAAAACGACGATGAATACAATGACAGTGAAGACGGACGAAAAATGGGGATTAGCAGACAGTGTGGTCTAGACTGAGATTTGTGCGGCATTCGAGCGCAGCAAAAAAAAAAGGATGAGAACGCCAGAGCATCCTATAAAGGAAAAGCGGGATTCTCTGCAGGACGCTTCAGGTGTTCGAGTGGTAGAGAAAAATATAAAGAACATCGAGAATTTGATGGTCACTGCTGCAATCGTTCGGAAACGATTGCAGCAGTGACCATAAAAATAAAAGCGATGCAAAGGTCATAAGTTCCGACATAATAAAGAACCCTCCTGAAGTCAACGAGAAGATAACGGCAGGAAAAGAAACGAGTCACCAGGCATTTAAAGCCTCTCCCAAGGATGGTCGTAAAGAACAATTGCCGCCCAGTAAATTGAAAAAGAAAGGCTATTCTGAAAAGCGGGAGACGTTCCGAAAAGAATACAATCTGAATACGGCTCCCCAAAAATTAGCGAACCCTTAAAGCTTGGGCTCATTGAACTAGAAGAGCTCCTAGACCAAATAGGACATTATCGGAGGAGCTGGTTAGCGGCCAAAGAAGAGCAGAATGTTAAAAAAGCACTAGGGGCTTAATCTAAAGGCCACATGCAAATAGCCTCACCATCAAAAATTAATAAAAGAATGGCTTCCAGCCCAATTGCAGGAGATCGGGGCAAAAGAAGGAAGGAAGAGGCACTTGATGGGTGTGAAGCACCAGATCACAGGTTCCAGACAGTGCTTACAAAATGAGCTAAGAAAGCTGCAAAGAAACCCCTCCAAAAAGTGCCAGCAAGTAAAATTCGCATGGACGCCCAACAAGAAAAAAGACATAATGCAAAAGAGGAGAGACAGAAGCCCCGACAAAGACCCTGGCAGCAGGCACTGCTAGTAAAACCCGAAGATGGCCAATTGTACGTGGAGGTAGTGCGGGACATCAGGAAAAACGAAAGGCCCGAAGACAACAACACTGCCATTAAAGCAGTACGACCAACGCAGTAGGGCCACATACTGGTCAAATTGGGAGCACAGGCTACCAATAAGGAAGCATTCTGCTACGTAGGAAAGAAAGTCATCAGCACAAGCGCAACTATAGCCTCACTTAAGCCAATGGCAACGATCGATATAAGAGACATTGACTGCGTCACGGAACTGGCCAATGTAGAAGAGTTCCCTAGCTTGAGAAGGCTCAAAGCGAGGCTGTCACCAGAAAACTAAAGGGGACAACGCAAGTTTTAGAGTCGTTTATGGCATAGAATAAAAAAAAAGAATATTTCCACCAACACAAATAACAACACACACTTTTAAGACTTTTAACAAACTTTTATTTAACGATTCGCACGCTTAGAGTACCGGTTACAGACTGGGGGCGACGCCGTGGATACGGTTTCCCTAAATACTCTAATTTTGCTGACACTATGTCTGGATTAGACATGTGTCGTTTTAGAAATGATCTCGTTGCATTTTCCATAATTAGGTAAATGCAACGTCTGCAAAAGTTCTTCAATATTTTTATGAGAATTGTTTGTTACCGTATACATGACTTCTCCCCCCTTTACATTAAAATTCTCCTGAGTTTTATAAATATTTTCGTTTACATGATTTAGAGATTTTACCAAGTTTTTATTTTTCTTAAAAATAGTGAGTATCCAAATTGTTAAATTCAAAATGATAATCGAGATAATGCCTATGGTAATGTAATTTATATTAGAGTGTAATTTCAAGTGATTTATGCGTTTCAGGTTTTCAACATTTTTCAAAATAATATCATCGAAGCTTAATTTTTCGGTAAAATTATAAGATTCATTATCGATATAAAAGTATCTATCTACAAATTCTTGATTATTATTACTAAATGTATAATTTGAAATTTTTATTGTACAATTATTTATATTTATAAGATAATTTCCATTGAGCTTGATTTCTCTATCATCGCATAGGTTTACAACATCTTGGTTTATCATGTTTTTACATATTATTGTAGCATCATCTATTTTTCTAATTACATTTTCTTTGCTTTTGACCAGTTTACAATTATTTTGGGAAATACAGTTGTTTAATGTTTTTAGTTCATTTTCAAATAAAATTTCTTCGTTATACATATATTTTGTGGAGTTTGATTCAACAGATTTCAAGATTACTTTCATTAGGCATTGCCACTATAACTTTAAAATCGATTAATTTATATGTGTCGGGAATTTTGATAGCAAGAATAATTGTGTCATTGTTATGTTTCAGTAGTCCAGTTCGAACATTCTTTAGTTTGTAAAAGTCAAGGTTCGTCAACCTGATTTCTGTTGCTGTCAATAAACTAGGATGTACGATTCCGTGTCTGATAAGTCCTATATTGTCGATAAGGTGGTCCAATTTTTCCTTCAACAACTCTATTTTGAGAATCTGATCGAGTTTTAATTGGTGCTTAATAATTTTCTTTTCATTTTCAGTAGTTTCTTGATATGTTTTAATTATTCTATTCCTATCTGATTCAATGATTTACTTTAAATTCGTAATAGAGTCGTTTAAAAAGGAATTTATTTCAATTTGTCTGTTTAAGTTATTTAATTCTTCGTCTTGTTTCTTTTCAATCGTGTTCAAAGTATTTAAAATTGTTTGTCGGTCATCATCGCTCATTGTACCAAAAAGGAATTTTTCTGCGGTCCCAACGAGATTGATAAGTCCTCTTCTTTGCCTAACTCTGGGATCAATAGCTGATAATTTTTCGTGAATGTTCTCTAATTCATTTTGGATAAATGGATCGTTTATAATTCCTAATTTGTGAATGTTTTCTTCAATAGCGTGTATCGTACTTTTGATTTCATTGATACTGATTATATGAAGGATGGTTTTAGTAGTTGTTATGATTTCCGTTTGTCCAAGGTTAATAGTTGTGTATCCGTTTTTGGATACTATTGGATTCAATGTAAGAATTCCTGTTGTTGATTGGATAAGTACGGTTAAGATGAGAAATATTGGCATGAAGGGCTGAAAAATGTATAGGTTTAAAAGACAATACGTTAGAAAAGCTGAGCTTGAGCTATTTCAATAATCATTTTTTGTCTAAGATAAGGCATATTTGATTGTGTGAAATCAATTTTTTGGTTTTTGCTAATATATCGAGCAAACATACAACTGAATACTCCACAATCACTTACGTTAGCTTGAAGCGGAATATTGCTGGCATGTTCTTTTGTAAATTCTGTTGTATCTAAAGTCTGTTTTAATTTATCTAATGATTCTTGCGCCAAATAATCTTCTAATTTAGTTAGTACTATAAGGTTTTGATTTCCTAAAGAATCGTAATATTTTATAGATTTTTGTTTAATGTTGATTATTGCCATACACCAATGGTTATTTTTAACGTGTATCGGAATTAATATTAAATCGAATGAAAATAAATTGACTTTTCTGGTCCATCTGCGCACTGAGTTATATCCAGCCTCTAATAATCGTGAAAAGAAGAAAGTGTTCATAGCATAAACGTTTAACGGGTTCTCGACATCTTTTTGCACACTTTGCTCTGTTATTAAATTTAGATAAAAGTTAATGATATTATCGTTTAGCCAATTTAATCCGTTTAATGTCTGAATATCACTTCTTGTGATATTAATATTATATTTTGAAACTATGATTTCTTCAGGAGGACCCTTTTTAGTTGCATTTTCTAGAATAAGTTTTTGGCCTTCATTAAAAATCTCGCTATTAGTATTATGATTACTTCCTTTAATTTTCATTAGTTTGCAACTGAACTCTTCTATATTTTTGCTTTGGTCTGCATATTTTAGTTCTTTCTTAATGTTTGTCGGATGAACATTATCTTATTTTGATTTCCTATATTTTGGGAGGTTTTTACGTCTAGCAGCTTTATAGTTTTTGATGAAACCTGTAGATCTGGTCTCATTGTAATCTTCCCTATTTTGGTTGAGTTTATTCAGGTATTTGTTCTTGGTTTCTTCAATATTTGCCTTTATTTTCTCAGAATTTACTTGACCGCTTTGCACTTCTTTTGGGGTACATTTTGTTGTCGAGTGATACCTTTCATTATAGTTCCTGATAGCCTTTTGAATTGTACTTCTTACAGAGAGTTTCGTTTTATCAATTGCTAGAGTTCTGAATTTTTCAAGTATGGTATTATGTAGCCTTTCAACATCGGCTATTCCTGTATGACTATGAGGTTTAGTTAAGTGTAAGATTATATCTTCAGACTGGAAGAAATCTTTCAATAAGACTCCACTAAACTCATTTCCTGCAATAATTTTCTTTGGCTTACCAATTTTCGCAAAATGATCTTCTAATTGTTCAATAATTGTTACATGGTTTCTGTCGCTTAGATAATAAGCAGCTCCAAATTTAGAAAATTTATCTATTATGGTTAAAAAACTATTTTTCATTATTATAAAAATATCTACGTGGACTATTTCGTTGATATTGGAAGGAGTTTCAGTGTTTTGAAATTTTGGTTTAATGGGTCGCCTGTCGTATTTTACTCTTTGACAAACTTCGCATTGGCTTATTACAATTGTTATAAGCTCAAGAAGCTTCGGAAAATAAATTTTATTCTTCAATACTGCGTAAGATTCCTGTATTCCAGAGTGAATACTTTCTCTTACATGATAAAATGCAATTTGTTTGACGGCTTCGGTTTCTGTTTCGATATCCTTGGCTCTTAGTGAACATCTGAAAAATTTTACTGAACTCTTGCTTGGGAATAATTCCCTAATTTTTTGCTGTACAATATTGTACTTACTATCATCTAATTCAGTGTAGATGCCTATTGTACCTTTGTTTACATAAGTTTTTAGAATATGATTTAAATTTTCAAAATCATGTTCGGATATATATATTATTCGCTTACCATGGATGATTTCAAACTCCACGGTTTTATTGTTTGTAAGGATAAATTGTGTCTTATGTTTGTTGACAATTTCATCTTTTATAGGAATGTGATCTAGTAATTCCTCTTCTGCAGAGTGAATCGTGGCCAGATCTGAACATTCCACATTTTCCATATTCCAAATACCTAGATCAGAATACGAATTGGCTTTGTGGCTATCTATTTGGGAATCTTCTTTTTCGGATTGCTGATGTTTGATCCTGCTAAGGAAATCGGCTACTCTATTTTCCTTTCCTTTTAAATACTCAATATCAAATTGATATTCTCCTAGTTTTAACAGCCAGCGTTGATGGCGTGGTGATAAATCCTTGCCTTTATACTTGGCTTGTAAAAATTTTATTGGCTGATGATCTGTATAGATCACGAATTTATTTTCATATAAGTAGGGCCTGAAATAGTTAACGGACCACATAATAGCAAGGAATTCCTTGTCCGTTGCTGAATAGTTTTGTTCGTGACTATTCAATGTTCGTGATGCGAAACACACAGGATGTCCGTTTTGCGACAATACTGCACCTAAGGCGTAGTTAGACGCATCTGTTGTTAATTGAAATTGTTTATCGAACTCGGGAAAACGAAGAACAGGATGTGTGCTAATAAGTGCTTTCAATTTCTCAAACGCTTCTATGTAATTTGGATCTTTAGTATTGATTTTCGAATCTTTCTTTAAGTATTTTGTTAGGGGTTGTGCGACCTTCGCATAATCCCTAATAAATTTGCGGTAATACCCTGTGGCTCCTAAAAAGCTTTTAAGTTCTTTTTCTGTTTTTGGTAGTTCAAGTTTTTGTATTGATTGAATTTTTTCCGGATTTGGTTTTAAGCCGTCTTTAGTGACTACGTGACCTAAAAAGGAAGTTTCTTTTTGCATAAATGAACATTTATCAATTTTAATTTTTAACTGATGTTTTTCTAAGACTTTGAAAATTTGTGTTAGAGATTTTATATGCTCTTCAAGTGATGTGCTAAATATTAGCACATCGTCAAGATATACTACACAGCATTTGTTAATAAAATCCCGGAGGATATCATTCATTAAACGCTGAAAGGTTGCCGGAGCATTTTTCAGCCCGAATGGCATCCTAACAAACTCATATAGACCATGTGGCGTGACGAACGCCGTTTTATGACGATCTTCTTTGCGGACCAATATTTGGTGGTACCCTTTGGCTAAGTCAATTGTGGAGAAGTAATGTGCTCTCCCTAATTTATCCAAAATAGACTCGATGTTTGGCAAAGGGAATTTATCGTCGACTGTGATTTCATTGAGTCTACGATAGTTTATGACGATTCGATATTTTTTTGTTCCAGAATTATCAGTTTTCTTGGGAACGACTATCAAAGGAGAGGAATATCTTGAATTACTTCTTTGGATAATGCCTTGACTTGACTTCTTGTTCGTGTTTTGGGGGATACCTATATAATTTTGCATTTATCTGCTTGTCAGTTATGGTTTTAATTTCATGTTCGATTGTTGGGGTACTTGTTAATTTATCCCCTTCTTTAAAGAATATAGTTTCGAATCGTTTGAGAACTTTTAATAGTTTCCTGTTTTCTTCAAAACTTAAATGTTCTAACTTAAGTCTGTTTAAGAAGTCAGAGCTTGATGCTTCTAAGTGAGCAACTTCCTGAAATGTGTAGGGAGTATTTAAAAACCTAATTGATTGACCATTTAGGGTGATCGTCCCTTCTTCGAAATCAATAATTGTTGTAATTATAGAATCGTATTTTCTTTTGTTTAAAGGTTTTACTTTCCACCTGATCATAGCTTTATGGGAAGTCTTAAACTCAGCAGGTACTGGAGTGTGGACTTCATATTCAAAAACGTCTTTTCCAATAATCGAGGAAAATGGGACTGGATTGATCTTAGTTTTTCGAAAAATTTTAATGGAGTCATCAATGAGACTAAATGAGGATCCCGTATCTACCAATGCTATAAATTGATAATTTTTTAAAGTTATTTTAATAAGAGGTAAATTATCCGAGGCTAATTGATAAAAAAATTTTCATTATTATGCGCATAATTAATTTCTGGACATTGATTTGAGTCCGCTTTTGAATAGTCTTCTGACTGATTTCTTGCATCGGTTATTCTTTGGAATTTTTGAATATTATCAACTTCCATTGGTTCTGGATAAGTTTGAACTTGGCGAGAATTTTGCCCGCTACCAGATGAATTATTTTGCCTGTAATTATTGGAATCTGTGGGGGGGGTTTTTAAATCTTTTCCGCCCAGGACTTTGATTACCATTATTATTAGTGCTGGTAATGTTCGTTCCCCTATTTTGACCGCTTGAATTGCTAACATTTCTATAATTATTTTTGTACTGGTAGTTTGTTTGAAATTGTCCTTGAGGATTAGTAGAGCTGTAATAATTTTTATAATTTTGTCTGTTTTCGTCGAGATTACTGTTATAAGTACGCTGTCTGTTTTCTTCATAATTATTGCTATGGATATTTTCGAAATTTGGCTTGTACTCAGTTTGTCTGTTGTCGTTTTTTTGGTTTTTACGGTCATAATAGGTTTTGGAAGTGTTTGTATTAAATTTTGAAAACTTTCTTTCATTAGACATTTGTTTTACTTTAAATTCAGGCCTAATGCATGAATCTTCAAAACTCCTCTCTTTCATTATTTCTAGTATGCTATTAATATCGTGTAATGAATAAATTTTTTCGCATAAAATACCCTGGGACATTTCTTTTGCAGTATTAATTAGAAGAGAATTTACACTAGTTAAATCTACATATGGAGAATTTTTATAAAATATCTTCAATTCATCTGCTTTAATTTTTATCTTTTGTAAATGTAAAACAAGATCACTTACATTGTTTGCCTTCAGGTTGCAAATCTTCCGATATATCTCCGCTGGCTCCGTGTCCGGTCTGTAGAGATGTTTGAGCGCCTTTTTTATTTCTTCCCAATCGTCTGTTTTTTCCGTGTTGATAATTCCTTGTTTCGCTTCTCCCTGAATTTTCTCATAAAAGATCATTCTTGTTGCCGCTTTTCTTGTTTCCTCATCGTTGATGCTCGCCAGGTAATATTCCGTGCTAGCAATGAAGCTGTTTATTGTTATTTCGGACGTGCCCGTGAAATTCGACATGTGTCTTATTTCCTTGAGAACGTTTTCCCGTACTCTAGCGTCGTTGTTTGCCATAGCTCTTACGTTATTTTCACGGTCGAGTCTTAATTGTTGGATTGCTTCAGCCAGTTGGGCTATTTGAGCATCTCGCACTTGGATCTCGCGTTGCAATTGTTGGATTTCTTCTGCCATCACTTCTCTTGATATTTTCCTTCTTTCGTAATAAAGGTCAGATCTTTTTTTGTTCATTCACTTTCACTTCACTAGATTGTTTATGATTTTATATTTTAGTTCATTCACTCACTAGATTGTTTATGATTTAATATTTTAGTTCATTCACTTGATGTGGTTTAAAGTTTCTTTTTGAACTTTTCTTTTTTTTTAACTTTTGGGATTGTGAACAGCCTCATTCACAAATTTGAGGATCTTTTAGGCTTAATCTGATCCCCCAAATGGATTTTATAAATGTTTATAAAGTTTAAAACACGGGTTTGGGTTAACTGACTCCCAATTTATTCAATTGAGGCCAGAGGCGAATTCTCTTATAATTCTGCCTGGGCTTTGCAATACCCTGTTTTATTATTAACTGACTCCCAATTTATTCAATTGAGGCCAGAGGCGAATTCTCTTATAATTCTGCCTGGGCTTTGCAATACCCTGTTTCATTATTAACTGACTCCCAATTTATTCAATTGAGGCCAGAGGCAAATTCTCTTATAATTCTGCCTGGGCTTTGCAATACCCTGTTTTATTATAAGTTTATTCGAGTCGCGGATCGCGTTTACCGACTGCGCCAGTTTTAGAGTCGTTTATGGCATAGAATAAAAAAAAAGAATATTTCCACCAACACAAATAACAACACACACTTTTAAGACTTTTAACAAACTTTTATTTAACGATTCGCACGCTTAGAGTACCGGTTACAGACTGGGGGCGACGCCGTGGATACGGTTTCCCTAAATACTCTAATTTTGCTGACACTATGTCTGGATTAGACATGTGTCGTTTTAGAAATGATCTCGTTGCATTTTCCATAATTAAGTAAATGCAACGTCTGCAAAAGTTCTTCAATATTTTTATGAGAATTGTTTGTTACCGTATACATGACTCGCATGCCCATAGTTGATTTGACCAAAAAGGACGCCGAACAATTTCTGAATAAGGGCAATGTACGAATAGGTTGGGTTGTCTGTAGGATACGGCGAACAGCAATGCCTCTTCAATGTTTCAAACACTTTGGCTATGGTTACACCGCACAAGTATGGAAAGGGTCCGATAGGAGTTTCTTATGTTACAAATGCAGTGAAATGGGACATAAAAGAAAAGAGTGCACACTGTATTCTTTGCACGGATGCTGATCCAAGACCTGATATTGGACACATCTTGGGGTCAGAAAAACCCCGGGATTTCCAAGAATCCCTAGCCAGGGCAAAATCAGAACTTAAATGACTCGCACCCTGCAGCGAAACCTACACCTCTATTCAACCGCCGCCTGCTTGAGCAGCTTTTGAGGGCATTAAAAGCCGGCATCCTGCTGCTGAATGAGCAACACCATGATAAATGTTCTGCATTATGGTATCCTGATAAAACTGGTACTGCCGCCATCTGGGTTCGAAATAGTGATTTCCAAGTGGAGAGTTGTGGATGAAGGGATGGTTTCGTGTGGGCTCAGTGTTCAGGGACCATCTTCTTTAGTGTGTACCTAACGCCGAACGAATCGATATAATCTTTCCAAGCCAAGCTGTATGCTCTAGAGGGTGCTGTCTCATACGCAGAGGACAACGTGCTGGTTGGGGGAGACTTCAACACCAAAGCAATCGAATGGAGCAAGCCTCAAACAGATCCGCGAGGAAATGGTGGCCAGGATAGCGCTTGTCTTACTAAACACCGGAAATATGCCAACCTTCCGCCGTTTTGGCTGTGAAGGAACCATACCGTACGTGACATTTGCTTCAGAGTCCTTAGTATGGAGGATACATAATTGAAGAGTAGTAGAGGACTACTCAGCCAGTGATCATCAGTGCATTCTGCTTGACATCAGTGATGTCGTCTCCTGACGTCCATGCTCTCAGCTTTCTACAACTGGATGGAACATCGGATGGATGGACGCCGAGAGGTTCATCGAGGTGCTCACAGTAGGCGAGACGCTGCAGGGAGCTTCGGAGAGGATGGAAGAATTGACAGCTCAAGACGTGGTGAACTCAACTTTGAGTATCATCACGACTGCTTCTTGTGGTTCTATGCCCCATCGAAAACCCCGACACGGTAAGCCCCCAGTGCACTGGTGGTCGACTGGAATTGCTTAAAAGCGAAGGGAGTGTCACAAGCTTTGACGTGAGGCTCAACGGGCGCGGAACGGTGGCGAGGCATGCAACTGGGTTCCAGCATATAAGTTGGCCAGGAAATACCTGCACAAATTGATTAACAATAGCAAAGCTCGCTGCTGGCAAGATCTAGTGGAGAATGTGAACAAAGATCCGTGGGGCTAGTTATGTGGAAGCTTGGCGCCCTACGGAAGCCTTGGATACATAATGCAGAAAATATGGATGAGATAGTGTGGGCACTCTTGTCCGCCCATCCCGTTCGTATCAACGCTGTCCATGGTGAAACAGCAGCAGTCCACTCTTCATACAGCCGGAACTGGAGGAGGTAGTCTTTTCATTGAAAGCGAGGAAGGCTCCAGGTCTAGATGGTGTTCCGGCTGAGGTGTTGTGGGTTGTCGATCACCATTGTCGTACTGGAAAACCCCGCCCAACGGGAAGGGGTACGATGGAAGGTGTCGAGGCTCGTGCTGATCAGCAAGGGGAAGGGAAATCCAGAATCGCCGTCTGCATTCCACCCGTTATCCATGCTAGACACGGCTGGGAAAGTGCTGGAGAAACTCATCAAGGGAAGACTCACTGACACGATTCATGCTGCTGCGGACCAATCTCCTCGGCAGTACCACTTTAAAGCAGGACGTTCTACCATTAATGCAATTGCAGAGGTGGTGAGCGCGGTCCAAAAGGCAGAGGCACATAATCACACCAAGCGACGGATCGTCCTGTTGGTGACACTCGACGTCAAGAACGCCTTCAACACCCATAGATGGGTGGATATTCTGGATACACTGGAAAATCCCTTTCAAGTTCCAGAATATCTAGTGCATCGTTTAAGGGACTACCTGAAGGACTGAAGCTAGCTTTACAATACGACACAGGGCCAACCAAGGATGGAAATTACATCGGGTGTTGCCCAGGGATCTATCCTTGGTCTGCACGTGTGGAATGTGCCTTACGATGGACTACTGGGACTGGAGATGCCAGATTAGTTGCGCTTGATCGGCTATGTGGATGATGTTGCAGCTCTGGTCGCTGGATAAACCGTTGAACAAGCGCAACTTAAGTAAGGTATGCCAATTTGCCGAGTGAGGGACTGGGTAGCTGCTCGCGGGTTCAGTTTAGAACTGGAGAAAAACGAGTCGGTCATCATGACAAAAAAGAGAATCCCTAGAGTAAGGATGATCAGTATTGGAGACATACAAATCAAATCAAAACCAGTGATCAAGTACCTGGGGCTACTGATCGACTCAAAGATGAATTTCTCTGAGCTAATCAGGGCGACGGCTGAGAAGGCTGCTTTGGGAGTATCGGCTCTGAGTCGTCTTATGGCCAACGTAGGGGGACCCAGCCCATCAAGAAGACGCCCCTTGATGAGTGCTGTAGGGTCAATTCTACTGTTCAGAGCCCAGGTATGGTGTGACGCTCTCACTAAGGAGGTTTACCGAAAACGATTGGCACAGGTACAGAGAGGAGGAGCACTGAGGATGGCATCTTTGTATTCAACAGTCTCTGATTCAGTGGTCAGAGTCATTGCAGGCATGATACCTGTCAGCCTCCTTGATAAAGAGCGCCACTCTATTTATCTACGTCGAAAAAAGGATGCAAGGGAAATAGTTGCCCGCAAACGATTGGCAGCAGCCTTGAGTGAATTGCACTTAGGGAAGGTGGCCTGCGTGCTTCATCCCAGATCTGAGACCGTGGCTAAACCGAGGGCATGGGGAGAATAACTTCTATCTGACCCAGCTTTTGAATAGGCATGGGTATTTTCAGTCTTACTTGCACAAGATTGGTAAGTCATCGTCCCCCGATGGTCAGTTATGCCCAGGAGAGAAGGTCAATGCCTGCCAAACATTTTTGTGTGCACAAAATGAGTCAGGCTGTGAAGAGATCTCTACAGGGAGATGGGAAAGCTCGCCACGGATAGTATAGTCTCAGTGATGCTCGAATCGGTTGACAAATGGAACCAGGTGGCACATTATGTTCGGGCAATCCTAATATATAAAAGGGATTCACAGCAGCAGGGGTTGTTGGAGCTGGGAGTCGCTAGTCTAGCCCTTCCTATTCCCCTCTCCCCTCCCGCTCGAAGAGGTATCGCCCAACTTGAAAGCACCTCACGGCGTAACAAAACGAGACCTGGCCCAAAGTAATGTATCAACCGATCCTAGGCTAGGTTCTCAAGTTGGCAGGGGAGGTGTTGAGTGGGTAGTCCAGTCACCTTCTTGCAAGCATGAGAGTCCCAAATTCTGTGCGTAAATGGGCATTCGCCTCCTACCAAAAAAAAAGTTGGCGCTGAGCCGGATGACGTCCGAATCTTCATGTTCATGTTATTCGCTTCTTCGATAACCTTCCGACTTTCCTCACCTTTTAACTTAAATCTGTCAACTGTTCTCATGCCATATTGCTGGATGATTGCTAATGTTATTCCTATACACAAGGCTGGGGATCAGGCCGCCGTAGAAAAGTATCGCCCCATGTCAAAACTTTCCTCCTCTCATAAAATATTAGAACGTATTGTCCACACAGACACTTCACTCCTGAATAGCTTCTGAGCCACATGGTTTTGTTCAAAACCTCTCCAGCACTTCTAAACTCTTAGAAGCTCTAAATGATGGCCTTAAAGTGGACATCATTTACACTAACTTTTCTAAGAAGTTTAATATTGTCAATCTTGAGATCCTTACTAGAAAATTGCAGAATTTTGGTGTATATGGTTCCATCTTCTCATGGCTGATTTCCTATTTAGCTACTAGAACCTGTCAAGTAATGATTGAAGATGCAGTGTCTGCGCCATTTCATCCAAGCCCTGGAGTCCGTCAAGGTTCCATCTTGGGTCCTTTGCTTTACACATTATTCATTAATGATCTCCCTTCAACGCTGACTTCAACTTGCCTCTTATTTACAGATGACTTGAAGATTTTTGCAGTAATGAGTTCCTCTACAGACTGCCTATTCTTCAAAATGATTTGATCACTTTTTCTTCCTGGTGTAGTTTCAACCATTTATACCTTAATGTTCCGAAATGGTATAGAATATCGTTCACCCTTAAGAAATTTTTGATAACACATCTCTACATCCTAAATTAATGCCATCTTAAGGATGTGGATCAGGTGAAAGATCTCGCGGTCATCTTTGATCCAAAGCTCAAATTTGATCTCCACATTTTAAATCTAGTGTTTAGAGCTTCTCATACCTTTGAATTTGTTCTAAGGAACACTTATACCTTCTCTAATCCTAAGTCTGCTGTCAAATTATTTATTTGTATAGTCCGTCCACTCCTGGAATACTGCTCCCAAATTTGTTTTCCTCACAATGCCTTATTGATTATCCTTCTTGAATCTGTCCAGAGAAAATTTCCTTGTTATATGTTTTATAAATTTAAAATTCCTTATGCCTCCTATGTAAATCGCTTGTCCGTTCTTCAGATTGCTTCTTTTGAAACTCGCAGATTGATTCTAGATGAGTGTCTTCTACATATGTATAATATGTAATCAACTTACTGGTACCGATCTTGGTTCTTGTATATACGAGTATTATCGACAAAATTTTTGTCCGGGTAGAAATGTGAATATCAAAGAACTTCCATTCGCTCGGGTTGACCCGTACTTTCATTCTCCACTGCTTAGGTTACCTCGCAATCATGATGGTCTTCGAATTGGTCCTTTTCCTGATTCTTTTTTTTTTGCTTAGACTAAAACTTAATCGTTTGCTTAGTTGATAACTTTATAAAATTTTTTACTACTTCACCATTTGTTTTAGAGGTCGCTCTGTAAATGGCAGGGAAATAAATACATAAATAAGTTTCGGTTTGCTAAGATTCAAGACCAAATCCCAATATCGAGAGGAATTAAAACGGACGCGTTGAGTAGATTGCAATCAAACCTTAGCCATAATTTTCGCGCAAGCTCTCATTATTCTTTATCAAGATGGTTTAGTTCAAAACTGCGCGTCTTCAGCAGCATACAGAAGGCCGATGAAGGGATCGATTGAACTCTACCGGTAAGCACATTAAAAAGTTTTCATATCTCGTTAAATCAATGATACGCCTATTATTATCGTCAATACAGAGCTCGCATCAGTGACCTAGTTCTGAGAAATTTGCCGATGAAATTCAGGCGAAAACCCGACACCCCAGAATTAAGTGTAATTTAATGGAGAAAAAGAAAAATTCAGAAAATATGTACCGCGTTCGATGAATGGCGAGCGCGCAGCTTTTGAAGTGTTTTTTAAAATCAGAGTAATCGCGTGCATAATGTCTAGCCAGTCACAGTAATGAAGTGTGAGATATTTTACACTTCTTACAAGCGTAAATGCCAAGAAGATTTATGTTGTGGAAGTGACTCCAGAATAATATACTCCCAAAGAAAATCACTTAACCCAGATTGTTTTTGCCAACATGAATTTGATGGAGTCGATAAAAACAAATACGTAAAT
Source organism: Odontomyia ornata (assembly GCA_963969285.1). Lineage (NCBI taxonomy): Eukaryota > Metazoa > Arthropoda > Insecta > Diptera > Stratiomyidae > Odontomyia > Odontomyia ornata. Next base: position 305,983,745 of record OZ017739.1, read on the forward strand.
GTGTAACGGCTGCAAGTATGCACACACGGTAATAATGGTATTTACTTTTTAATTTGATTTAGATTATCCAAAGTTAGGCTTGGACAAAAGTGCATTTGAAGTCATTGACTTCAATATTATGTAACATTCACCGCGAAATCATATACAAATTATTAATCAATTAGTAGTTTAGCATTCCTTTATAAAAAATTGCCAAGTAAAACATTTAAGAGCATTTTTTATGGTTAGTTATAAGTATTTGCAATTCGGTTTTTGGAGATATGATAATAATTAATGAATACACTAAATACATGAGTCTGTAAAAAAGTAAAAGAGCGAAATTGGAAAGAATAAAATACGTAATCTTATTCAGCTGCTGAACCATAAACGTAAATTCCGGCAACCACCTCTGGCTGGGTTGTAATACCGTTACGCTACAAATATGATGTAAATGAAGTTCTGATTTTGTCACAGTGTCAATTATGAAATTTGACGAGATTACTTTGGATGGTACCCTCCTTTATAAAAATAAATGTTTCCAGAACGTTTCCCTCCCTCCTAAAAAATGCCAGAATACTGTATAAGTTCATTTATAAATATTCTGTTGTTGTCATTTCAACAGTATTCGATTTTTCCCAGAATAATTGAAATCCATTCTGAAGATAATATATGAGGAGTGATTTTTCAATAGGGCTTATTTTCATTTACGACTGCAAACGAACCCAAGAATGCCATCACCATTATCATGCTAAAATGCATCGTCTATTTCAAAATTCATTACAAAGTAGACATTTTTCCAGGAGAAATTCGTGATTAAAAATCACAGTTTGATACAAAACGGCACATTTCCACCTAATTTTGGTGTCATGGTAAAGCACATTCAGAGTTTGATACAAAAAGACGTATTTCCTATAGCTACAGAAGAACTATTCATTAAATTATTACAATACGAACATATTTCCGCGTAATTCTTGCTTCTTGATTATAAAACTTTTTGTCGGTCGTGAATAGGAACGTAAATTTATTGATATTTTTTTATGTATTTTTTGGCGTGGCAGCACTATTTGCCCACAGACAACTTATTAGTCATTTGTTCAAGTGGTCATTGTCATTTGTTTGTGCAGTTTGTGCTACTACGTTCCGCGCACGTATCAGTAATATAAAAAGAAAGTGATTTTTTCTGTTTCCGGGTTTGTTTTACCACGAAAATGAACGAGAAGACTGTTCGTGATATAAAAAGTGGAGGAAGACAAGCAAAAACGCAAACGTCAAGGCCGAGGAAAGATTAAGAAATCAGAAACTCACTCTTCATTTGACTGTAGGCGTTACTAGGCTTTTATTACATTAATCTAATTAATACTTTGTGTATCGCGTATCATTTTAAGGTACACAGATAACGATCCGACTGCAGTAAATTTTAAAATCCCTTGCAGTCACAAGAGTTTGAAATCTAAGTTTCGATGTGAATCTGTAACCTCGGATATCGTTGTATCGAACCGCAGAAAGTGTTATGCCAGCGCTAGCAAAATCAAGCAGGATTTGTTTCTTTCACGCTTGTCGTCGCCATATGAACCTGAACGAAGAAACAAGGTTCCATTAAAAGGCACCAAAGTACGGACACTGAGTTGTACTTACAATCTGTTTGTAAAGACAAAGAAAGCAGTTCCTGTATGTAAACGACTTTTTATTGCTGCCTTTAATGTTTCCGAAAAGAGACTTCGAAATTTAAATAAAACTCTTTTTAAAGGATCTGTTCCAACTGAAAAGCGTGGTGGGGACCATAGTTCTCATAAATCTATTGAAAAAAAGAGCAAGTTAAGAGTTTTCATAAACAATTTACCTGCCAAAATCCCACTACAATCGCAACAAGTCCAAAAGGATTTATTTATCTTCTGCCTTGAATGCAAAAAAACTCTTAGAATTTTACAAAAGTTCCGTTTCCGATGAATTCAAAGTGAAACCTGGCATGTTTTACAAATTGTTTCATGGTGAAACAATTTGTTTCTCCACTCCTGCATCTGATGTATGTATTACATGCACATTATTAATGAATCAAATAAAATTTGAAAAAGATCCTGCTAAGAAAGTCGAACTGATGACGCAGAAGCGAATTCATAAGTTGCGCGCGAATGCATTTTATGAAATCATGAAAACATCAGTTCCGGACAGTGTAACATTATGTTTTGATCTACAACAGGTATTATCTCTTCCACGTACACCCATTGGAGAAAGTTTTTATTCGAGGCAAGTAAGCCTGTACAATTTTTGTATATTCGATCTTGACAACAATAAACCATATTTTTATGTCTGGGATGAAACGCAAGCGAATCGGGGCTCAGTGGAAATTGGTTCAGCTCTTTACTCATACTTGAGCAGTTTTGATATTCCAAACAAAATTTTTTTTTTGTGGTAGGGAGGTGAAGGCATTTACGCCCGCGGAGTCTGGCAGTGTGGGACTCCCATGGAGGATACCCTTGGACTACCCACTAAACACCTCCCCTGTCAATCTGAGAACCTAGCCTAGAACCGTTTGACACATTACTTCGGGCTAAGCCTCATTTCTCTACGCGTTTAGGCGCCACCGGGCTACAGGGATCCCTTTTTTAACGGAAGGAGGGGAAGGGACAGGGATTTCTAGAAAAGAGACCCCTCCGCCCTGGACGCCTCCAGGCGCTCATATATTTTCCTTTTTATCTTAAGGACTGCCCGAGCGTAATGTGCCACACAGTTCCATTTGTCAACGGATGTGAGCATCTCTCCAGTGATTTCATCCGGAGAGAGATCTCCCATTTCTTCAATGAGGTCACCGCGCTGCCTTTCCCACCTCTTGCATACAAAAAATGTGTGGTAGGCATCATCGACCTCTCCAGCACAGAATATGCAGTCAGGAGACCGTGTCTTACCAATCTTGTGCAGGTAAGACCGAAAGTATCCATGTCCACTCAGTAGCTGAGTTAGATAGAAGTCAGTCTCACCATGCCTTTGATTGAGCCACGGCCTCAGGTCACCAATAAGGCGTGCGGTCCACCTACCTTTTGTATCGCTCACCCAGGACTGTTGCCAATCACTGAGTGAGCGTTCTCGTTCTTCGTGGGGGACAGCATCTCTGTCGCATTCGTTCCTCCGCAGGTAGATTCCGCGGCGCTCCTTGGCAAAGAGGGCAGGTACTTCACTGCTAGTTTGGTCTCAACGAGTGCTTCCCCAATGTTGATCATCCTTACTCTAAAGATTCTCTTCTTTGTCAAGATGACTACTTCGGTTTTCTCCAAAGCTAGGCTGAACCCGTGAGCAGTCATCCAGTCCCTCACCCGGCGCATTAGCATAACCAGTCTGAGTTGCGCTTGTTCAAAAGTGCGTCCCGCAACTAGCGCCGCGACATCGTCTGCATAGCCGATCAAGCGCGACTCATCCGGCAGCTCGATTCTCAGTAGCCCGTCGTACGTGATGTTCCACAGGTCCGGGCCAAAGATGGAGCCTTGTGCAACACCCGATGTAACTTCCATCCTCCGCCGACCCTCCTTCGTCTCATAGAGCAGGCTCCGGTCTGTCAGCTAGTTCTTCAAAATTCGCATCAGATATTCTGGAACTTGAAAAGAGTTTTCCAGAGCTTCCAGAATATCCGCCCATCTAGCGGAATTGAAGGCGTTTCTGACGTCAAACGTCACGAGCAACACAACCCTTTTTTTTGACTGGCAGTGAGCATCCGCTCTTTGGACCGCGCTCACTACTTCCGCTATCGCGTCAATAGTGGAGCGACCTGCTCTAAAACCATACTGCCGTGGAGATAGCTCCCCGGCAGAACGGACCGCGTCAGTGAGTCTTCCCTTGATGAGTTTCTCGAGCACTTTCCTTGCCATGTCTAGCATACATAACGGGCGGTATGCAGACGCCAACTCGGAATTTCCCTTCCCCTTCCTGATCAGTACGAGCCTCGCCACTTTCCAGCGTTCTGGAAATACACCTTCGTAAAGGCAAGCGTTGAACATACTGAGCAACAAGTCAGGACAAAGCTTGTAGACAAGCTGCAAAACCTCAGCAGGAACGCCATCTGGTCCCGGTGCCTTCCTTGCTTTCATGGATAGAATTGCCTGCTCCAGTTCCATCATTGTGAAAGGTGAGCATTCTATTGGTGTTTGTGCATGAGCTGGATCGACACGGACAGGGTGCGTGGGGAATAGTGCCCGTACGATCTCGTCTATCTTCTCTGCTTCATGTAAGCAGGGCTTCCGTTGGGCACCAAGTTTTCGCATGACCAGCTTGTAACCTAGGCCCCACGGATCCCTATTTACATCGTCCACGAGATCTTGCCAGCATCGGGCCTTGCTCTTGTTAATAAGCCTGCGAAGATATTTCCTGCCGGACCTGTATGCTGCTAGCCTAGTGTCTGCTTCCTCCCGTGTTTGCGCCCGCTGGGCCTCTCGCAGAAGTTTGTGACACTCGCTTCTTTGTTCGGCGATCTCGGTTGACCACCAGTATACTGGAGGCTTACCGTGTCGGGGTCTCCGACGGGGCATGGAAGACTCGCAAGCAGTTATGATGGTACTCATAGTTGAGTTCACCAAGTCCTTGGCTGTAGGCCCTCCGCTCCCTGGCGGAGCTCCCAGCAACGTTGCACCTGCCGTAAGCGCGTCAGCGAACCTTTCAACGTCCATCCTCCCAGTCCTCCATCCGAGGATTGAAGTTTGGGCACATGCACGCAGAGTGGCACCGTCGTGAATCTCAACAGCTATATACTGGTGATCACTAGCCGAGTAGTCCTCTAGTACTCGCCAGTTGTGTACTCTAGGTACCAGGGACTCCGAAGCGAGTGTCACATCGGGTATGGTTCTCACACAACCCCAGCGGCGGAAAGTAGGGGTGTTACCAGTATTTAGGACAAAAAGCGCTGTTCTGGCCGCCATGTCCAAGATTTGCTTTCCCCTTGAGTCGGATTGTGGCATACCCCATTCAATGGCTCTAGCGTTGAAGTCTCCCCCGACCAGCATGTGGCCCTCTGTGTTCGAGACAGCGTCCTCCAGGGCATCGAGTTTCGTTGGAAAAGATGGCATTGCCTCATTAGGCGTCAGATAAACACTGAAATATGTTATCCCTGAACACCGCACCCACACAAAACCATCCCCGCGTCCATGGCCCTGCACCTGAAGGCGGGCGCTGTCTCGAACCCAGATGGCCGAGGTACCAGATTTGTCAGGGTACCACGCTTGCGAGTCCTTGTTATGATGTTGCTCGCTCAGCAACAGCAAGTCAGCTTTCTTATCTCTAGCAAACTGCTCAAGTAGGTCCTGGGCGTTTGTGCTTCGGTGCAAATTGACCTGCCAGATACGGATCATTTGAGTATAGATTTGGCTTTAGTTGGGGCCTCCTTGAAAACCCAGCATCTCCCTGTCCCCGGCTCATGTTTGAGGTCGCCGGGTGCTAGCTTGGCATCCTTGCAAAGAATGCATTTTGCCTCGTTCGTGCACTCCTTCCTTTTGCGCCCCGTTTCACCACATTTGTAGCACAGAGATCTCCTGTCGGGTCCCCTACAGTCATACGCGGTGTGTTCGTATCCGAGGCATCTGAAGCAGCGGATAGGGATCGCGCTTCTCCGTATCCTGCAGATCACCCAACCTATCTTAATTTTGCCCTTCGCCAGGATTTGCTGGGCGTCTTTATCAGCTAGTTCGACAATAGCCATGCGTTGCCCCCTTGTATTTTCACGTGTCAATCTTGCCTTCACTTCACTTAAGCTGGGGAACTCCCTCCTAATGGCATCCTCTACTTCAGCTTTGTCCGTGACGCAGTCGAGGTCCCTGATTTCCAGGGTGGCCATTGATTCGAGCGAGGCAACGGTTGCCGCATCTCCAAGAACCTTTTGAACCGCATCACGGAATGCATCTTTGTTTGTGGCCTCTGGCCCGAATTCCACCAGCAGGCCACCGGTCCGGATTGGTCGAACTACTTTGATGGCAGTTTTGGTGTCGTCTGGCTTAACCGCTCCTTTAATTTCACGGAGGACATCTGCGTAGGTTTGGCCCTTAGCGGGTTTAATAAGCAGTGCCCCTCGCAAGGGTTTGCGCCACGGTACTAAGATTATTTTGTGACGGCTATGGTGGCCAAAACAAAAATAGTCAAATAATCCACACATTACTTCAATGGCTTTATACGAAAGCACCCCAAACATTAAACTGCATTCAAATTACTTTCCCTGTTAGGGGACACAGTTTTATGCCCACGGACAGAGTGTTCGGGCGCATAAAAAAAGAGCTAAAAAGGACTCCAATCAACACCATAAGAGAAAAATATTTTGAATGTTTCAAAAGACATGGGGACCTTTGAACACTGGGAATTGATTGGATGATTAAGGACATAAAAATCTTGGAAAACAACTTAAAAAAGTGAACAGCATACAATCTTTGAAAAGGATCCATATTACCAAGAAATTCAAAAAGGAAATACAGAATGCTTCAAATTGTATGGTGACGTCATATGAAAATTTCAAACGGGACAAGAGGAATCTATTTCATTTTTTAAAAAAGGTAAGCGTATCCCGTTGGAGATCCCAAATACTGAGTCAGTTACCATACCGCTGACTGTAAACAAGAAGAAAGACGTTGAAAACTTATTAAAAAAACAGTTTGGTAATGACTGGAGGAATTTAGAAGAGCTTTCGTGGTACAAGAGTGTAATTGACGATCGAAATATAAGGAGGGAAGAAGAGCCGCCTAGCGGTGATTGCGATTGTTATGAACTTGATTGTGGTGATTTAAGAGTATAATCTGTAGCATATTAAGTGCAATGAAGTTAATTTTCCGTACATAGTTTTATTTTTGAAATTTTACAACAAAAGGACATATTTCCAAATTTTTCACAACAAACAGGCTTATTTCCAGTAGTTTACACCATAAGGGCACATTTCCAAATTATTATTATTTTTTGCAATTTTCACATATATGCTAGAATAAAAACTTTATGCGGATCAGAATACTACATCAACACACTATTATACTAGAGACGTTAAAAAAAAAATTAGTTACTGTAAACTGCTCTTAAAAGATTTTTCTCATAACTGAAATTTTGTTTAATACGGAAATAAGCCCTTTTGAAAAATCACTCCTCAATGTATAAAACACCAGAACAAAAAGCCATCACCAACTTTCTGCCAGAACGAATAACGTTTTTATATGATTGCAAGCGGAAGTCTTATAGTAATGGGTTGGTTGAAGAAAGATATGGAGAGTTAAAAACTCAACTGCAGGGATGCCTTTTCAAGCATTTGCTTTCCTTCCGTTTTTTTTGTGGTAGGGAGGTGAATGCTATTTATGCACAGAGTGTGGTACTCCCATGCGCGACTGGACTACCCACTAAACACATCCCCTGTCAACTTGAGTACCCAGCCTGGAACCGTTTGACACATTACTTCGGGCTAGGTCTCGTTTTGTTACGCCGTGGGGCGCCTTCAAGCTGGGGAGTCCCTTTCCTAGCGGGAGGGGAGAGGGGAAGAAGAAATGCCAGAAGAGCGATCCTCCAGCCCCAGCGTCCCCGGCTGCTGTGAGTCCCTTTTATATTTTAGGACTGCCCGAGCATAATGTGCCACCTGGTTCCATTTGTCAACCGATTCGAGCATCACCGCAACTATATTATCCGGGGTGAGCTCTCGCGTCTCCCTGTAAAGTTCCCTTCGCAGCCTGACCCATTTTGTACATGCAAAAAATGTGTGACAGGCATTGTCCTCCTCTCCTGGGCAAAACCGACAATCGGGAGACCGTGACTTACCGATCTTGTGCAGGTAAGACTGAAAACACCCGTGCCCGCTCAAAAGCTGGGTCAGATAAAAGTCAGTCTCACCATGCCTTCGATTTAGCCACGGTCTCACATCCGGGATGAGGCCCGCAGTCCACCTTCCCTTCGTGCAATTCACCCAAGACTGTGCTGCCAATCGTTGAGCGAGCGCTGTCTCTCCTCGCGGACAACTATCTCCCTCGAATCCTTCCTTCCGTTAGAAAAGGAACTCCTGTTACTATATCGTTCTTCAAGATGTTGTGAGATGAAGGCTAGCTGCATTAAATTTGTCACCCAGACCCAGAATACGTTGCTAGGTTAATGAGGGTGGAGTTTAGTGGGTAGACAAAAGCCTTACATAGCTGGAGCTCTAAACTCCAGCCAAAATAGCCTTCGCCTCTCTAGGGTGAAAGAAGGAGCAAAAATCTTTATTAATCGAACAGTCACACAAGCAAACTGCTCGAAAATCGTCCTATTCCCTACTAAAAATTTTATGGCAGATTTAGAAAAAAAATTTGTAATTATTTCCATTCGTAATCGTAATTTGTAAAATAATTTTCCTTCTTATTATTATTATTAAATGTAATTTTATATCAATTTTCCTTCGTTTTAAATTTAAATGTTTCCCTTTAATTATATTCGTTATGAGATTTAACTTTTATTACTATTTCAAATCCTCTTCATTTTTCTTTACACATAATATTTAAAGTATGAGACCGCTGATCTAGTACACCTCAACGATGTATTAGATTGGCGAATGGAATGTAATTCAGCGGATGGATTAAGGTCTACGTCAATTTGACGTATCCGGGGTGGAAGAAAAAGATATTTACGAGTGAGTTCAGATAGCTAATAATATTCGCCTGCACGACGCATCAGCTAATTTGGTTCAATTGCTAGTAGATACAAAATAATCGAACAGTCGGTAATAGTGTTGGACGTTATGGCCTTCTTTACTAGGGGCAAAAATGCTTCCAAGGAGAAAATCGTTGCAAAGATAAGATCAAAGTCAGTGGTGGAGTTCTGTCTCCATTGGTCTTGGATTGATTTGTCGAGGTTTGGGGCGCATTTTCCGACGAAGAAAAAGTAACGGGGTGCACTGATCGAAAAAGCGGTGTCTAGTTAACAACTGAATGAAATTGGGAAGAATCGTTTGCTGCCGATAGAAGGAGCTCTGCAGCAGCCGTAACAGTGGGTATAACATTAAAAGATAGTCCCGTTCTTAGTTTAGTTCGATGATCGAACAAAAATTGCTGTATTCATGCATTTAATATCATTTGAAATTAACATGTCCTTTCGTCAAGGACTTTTTTGTGGTAGGGAGGTGAATGCTATTTATACACAGAGTGTGTGACTCCCATGCTCACAAGAAAGTGACTGGACTACCCACTTAACACCTCCCCTGTCAACCTGAGAACCCAGCCTGGAACCGTTTGATACATTACTTCGGGCCAGGTCTCGTTTTGTTACGCCGTGAGGTGCCTTCAAGCTGCGGGATCCCTTTCCTAGCGGGAGGGGAAAGGGGAAGAGGAAGTGCGAGAAGAGCAATCCCCCAGCCCCAACACGCCCGGCTGCTGAGAGTCTGTTTTATATTTTAGGACTGCCCGAGCATAATGTGCCACCTGGTTCCATTTGTTAACCGATTCGAGCATCACCGCGACTATATTAGCTGGGGTGAGCTCGCACGTCTCCCTTTAGAGTTCCCTTCACAGCTTGACCCGTTTTGTACACGCAAAAAATGTGTGCCTGGCATTGTCCTCCTCTCCAGGGCGAAAACGACAATCGGGAGACCGTGACTTACCAATCTTGTGTAGGTAAGACTGAAAACACCCATGCCCGCTCAAAAGCTGGGTCAAATTAGCATTGCCTCCTACTGTCTGTATCACCACTGTTAATGTATTTGAAAAATAAGTTGCTAGCAGATGTCTAATTGTATCTGTGTTCCGGGTAATTATGAACCATCAATTATGATGTGGACTATTCAATAAAAAAAAGAAAAAAGAATGACAAATATCTCACAACAAAGCAGGCAAACTTCGAAGACAAATTGAAAAATTGAACGTGAATTATCGACAAAACATCAACAGTCGCGTAGGCAATCTTCCTCACCCTTTTGTAACTGGATTTTATAAAATAGTCATAGTGCCTAATTCTACATTCATCTCAGAGGGTCAGCAACAACAATTTTGGCAGGGTGCTGTAAATAATGCTGGCAACGTCGTCACGAAGGCGTTTTAACAGCCTCTCCATAACCAGTTTCATCATTGAATAGTTTGTCACTTGGTCAATCGCATTCTTTTTACTGAAAATCGCCTCAGTTGTCGACATTAATAGCGATATCAACATATACAACTTTACCCCCTCTATTTCAAAAGAGTGGTCCAAACTTGAGCATACAATGTTTAATTCCAGGAAGACATACTGTCAACTTGAATGAGCATGCACAAAAATTACGTTAAATTTTTTTAAAATTAAGACGATAAGTTGAAATTTTAGCATATATACTGTGAAATTGAGACAGTTGAAACCCCGTTTTTACACGGTATGGTGCATTATAATTAAAATATTCGTTAAACCCCTTTTAAATTCTATATAAGATGCATAAAAAACACCACACGGAACAATAAGGGCTGATTTTAACGCAATTTTGGGTAGGCAAACGAAACACAACTTATTTGTCAAAGTTCTAAATATTGAATTTTAAAGAAGTTTGCTCCAGTTTCAAAGCATTTATTCAATGCAGTTTACAGAACATGCATGAGGTGAAATAGGTATTAAAAACTAAAACGAATATCTATGCACAATCTTAACCCCAAAAGATTCCTCATTTTATTCTGATGAAGAACTAACTTGTTAAAAAAATTCAGATTTTATATTATGCTGGTAAACGATATTAATTTGCCTTATGCGTGCGTGGGAGTCACAATAAAAAGTGTTCTTAATGCTAAACAAGACTGGTTCAATGCTAGAAAAATATCTCGATTGAAAAGCAAAAGGAGAAACGTGTATTTTACTATTGTGACAAGAGTATTTTTATAGAAAAAAGTGAAATTCTTTCAAGATAGATATATCTATCGCTGTTGAATTTTAAATCTTTTTAAATTATTCACATATATTTTTGTTCGAAGTTATCTTTGCAATGATATTATGTTATTTTTATCAAAAATATTGAAATTAACGAAATATTTTAAGGAAATAGTTTGCGACTATTTGAACCGCTTCATCCTGTGTTGGTTTGGGTGGAGGGGGGGGAGTCTTCTCTTTCATAGATTTAACCGGCCCGATGGGGTGGACTGCATATGGTGCCTCCGAGCACTCCCGGGGGCTCTTATTGGTGGTTGATGTGGCCTGTAAAGAGTTCAAGAGATAAAGAGGAAAATTTTAAGATGCTAAAACCTAGAGCCAGACTTTTGCTCAAAGGTTCCTTACCACCGGTGGGCTTGTTAAAAGCCTAAGTTCCGCTTTTCTGTTATTTAATGATTATATATTGGTTACGTTACTTGCTTCATAACACTCACCTATCTTTCGTGCAACTCACTCAAGGCTGCTGCTAATCGTTGAATTAGCGCTGTCTCTCTTAGCGAATAACCATCTCCCTCACGTCCTCACTTCGATGCAGGTAAACAATGTGGAGCTCTTTAGCAAGGAAAGAATTAGGTATCACGCGTGCAATAACTCTCAACGCCAAATCAGAGACTGCTGGATATGAAGATACAATCCTCAGTTCTTCTTTTCTCTGGACCTGTGCTAGGTGTTTTCGGTATACCTCCTTACTGAGAGTGTCGCCCCATATTTCTGCATCGTACAGTAGCACCAACTCTACAGCACTCATCAAGAGATGTCTTCTTGATGGGTGGGGTCCCCCTACGTTGGCCATAAGTCAACTCAGACCCGATGATCTTGGAGCAGACTTCTCAGCCGTTGCTCCAATTTGCTCAGACAAACCCATCTTTAAGTATTTTAGTAGCCCCAGGTAACTCACCGCTGGCTTCGATTCAATTATTATGTCTCCAATACTGATCATCCTTACTCTAGTGTCTCTTTTCATTGTTAAGATGACCACTTCAGTTTTCTTCATTGCTAGAATGAATCCATGCTCAGCCATCCAGTCCGTCACTCGGCGCATTAAGATACCTAGCCTATGTTGCGCGTATTCAATGACGCGTCTAGTGACTAGATTTACAACATCATACACATACCAATCAAATGTGACTCAGCTGGCATTTCCAGTCTCATTATCCCATCTTAAGACACATTCTATAGGTCTGGATATCTCTGAGCACCACCCAATGTAACTTTCATCCTTCGTTGGCCCTGTGTCATATCGTAAAGTAGGCTTTGGGCCATTCAGGTAGTCCCTCAGAAGCCGCAACAGATATTCTGGAACTCGAAAAGAGTTTTCCAGCGTATACAAAATATCCACCCATCTAGCGGAGTTGAAGGCGTTCCTAACGTCAAGTGTCACCAACAGGATGTTCCGCTTTTATGCATCTACCTTTTGGAAAGCGCTCACCACCTCTGCAATTGTATCAGTGGTGGAACGTCCAGTTCTTAAGCCGTACTGCCGCGGAAATAGGTTCCCAGGAGCACTCTCCCCTTGATGAGTTTTTTTAAGCACTGTCCCAGCAGTGTCTAGCACGCAGAACGGGTGGCATGCAGATGACGATCCGGGATTTACCTTTCCCTTACTGAAAGGCACATGCCACGCCACATTCCATCGTTTCGAAAACCCCGTCCCATAGGCAAGCGTTGAAAATGCTGAGCAGCAAATCAGGACAAAGGTGAAAGACAAGTTGTAACACCTCAGCTAGAAAAACGTCTGAACCCAGAGCCTTCCTCGCTTTCAGTGCCTCTTTCAGTTCCGGCTGTGTGAAGCATGGACAGCCAACTGCTGTTTTACCATGAACAGCGCCAACATGGACAAAATGGACGGAGAAGAGTGCTTGCACTGTCCCGTACATATTTTCTGCATCATGTATGCAAGGCGCCCATAGGGCACCAAGCTCAAACATAACTAGCTTATAGCCATGGCCCCACGGAACCTTATTCACATTGTCCATAAGATCTCGCCAGCAGCGAGCCCTGCTGCTATCAATCGAATTACGAAGGCATTTCCTGGCCTTTGTAAATTGATCTTCTTAATCCTTAACACAAATCCAGTACTTCGGAGTTCATAGATTTGTGCGGAGGCTTGAATGAAGTTTATCCCACCACCAAGGCCCAAAGAATAATAAAGCGCCGGGCATTGATGAAATTTCAAAGAGCTCATTAAGTATGGTAGCAGCAGCGTTCAGAAAGCAATCATACAGTTTTCGAACACATTTGGCAACAAGCACACATGCCGATTGAGTGGAGTCAATCGATTATATTTCCTTTCCACAAAAAAGGTTACATGCTAAAGTGCGGAAACTATAGAAGCATACCAGTACTTTGTACGGTGTACAATATGTTTTAGAAAAACTTGGTAAATAACATCAAATCATATGCCAAAAGTATTATTGGGAAGTATCAAAGTGGCTTTAGACGGATAGATCCACGACAGACTAATGGTTTACAGTGAGGCAGGTACTTGAAAAGTACTGGGAGTTCAACATAGACGTACACCAAATTTTTATTGACTTTGAGCAAGCATACGACAGTATTGATCGTAATGTACTGTACTGTACCAAATACCCTAGCCAAATTAGTCCGCTCCAAAATGACAATACCGTCGACGACCTCCCAAGTCTACAGCAATAACCACCTTACCTAACACATATATTGCACTTAAGCAGGTAGAGGGGCTCACTCCATTGCTATTCAGTTTAGCACTAGAATATGTCATAAGAAAGCATTCTGTCGATAAAAGAGGTACGTTACGATATAAATTAAGGCAAATGGTTGCCTATACGGATGGCATCACGGTCGTTAACAACTACCAAAGAACTTTCCGTAATGCTCAACAACGAAGCAAAACAAGTCGACCTACAAATCAGAGAGAATAAAATTAAGTGCATGACAAAATTGAAAAAAAAATACAATATTCAAAATGTATACAATTTCGTGTAATCAGGCGCCAAAATGATGAGAACCACTAATGAAAGAGACGAAATACGTCGTAGAATATCGATCAAGAATAAAATTTTTTTATTTAATTTGGACAATCTTGAAGACCAGCTGCTTATACGGGAGAACCAAGCTCCATGTATACAAATCTGTGATAAGACCTATGCTATGCCATGGGTGTGAAGCTTGGAACCTGACCCAAGCATCCGCAAATATATTGAACGCCCTCGAGAGATGGGTCCTGAGGCGAATAATCGGGGCAAAGTTAGACGAAAACCAATGGCTAAGTAAATTGTGAATCGTATGGACGAGCAACGGATACCCAAAAAGGTATTCGTTGGGAGAACTGTAGGGCAAAGACCAGTGGGAAACTGAAGAAATGCTGGTCTAACTCAGTTGTCGAAGACTGTACATCGCTACTTGGATTTCAAAATTGGAGGACGTGGTCAATGGATCAAGACAGTTGGAGGTGCATTGTTGCAAGAAGCAGAGGCCTGGAGTACTACGAAAAAGATAAAAATAAGTTGGGTAGACAGACCTACGCTCATGTCAGAAGGGTTATGTACCCAACTTCTCCGAAATGCAGTCACCAGCAACAAAATAGAGTCAAGAAATGTGAAAGAGATGTGCACGTTTCAAATAAAATCCATTGTTTTTCTATTTTCAACGGTCGCCATTTCGTTGCAAACCGACAAAAATCACTCAAATCATGAATCCCCAAAAATATTAATGTTATTGACCTTATTTGAAAATTTCAAGAAAATCAAATCAAAACTGCAATGATTGGCTCGATGGAAAGTCCATAAAATACCAAAATCATGTGTTATTGTAGTTGTAATAGGAGAAATTTCAAATGGCTATAACCTGCGTGTGCATCATTCGATTATCATCAAACTTGCAAGGTTTAAGGATCTTTTGTAGGACTACTTAAATAATTTCGTTCACTTTAAGGGTACATATACGATTTTATTGGGGAAAATGTGAAATTTGAATATCATACTGTACTATTATTAACAAAATTGAGCGAATTTTGACTTCTAAGGTATTTGTTGTTGTTGGACTTATAAACACCTACCTTTATAATTTTTTCAGATTTTTCGGATCACAGGTGTCCAATTGCGAGGGGGAGGGACACAAATTTTTCGTATATTTCCCCTTTTTTTGAATTGAACTTTAAAGGGAGCATCACTTTACATCTGTATACAAAATTTGATATTTCTAGCTTAGGTAGTTTGCGAGAAAAATTGCTGTAACACACGGACGGACGGACAGACAGACAGGACGTAATTTTAGTAGGGTTTTGTAAAATAATTTTAAAAAACCCTAATCTAAAAAGGGTTGGAACGATTGGAAACAGTATTAAGAAAACTAAACCAGGATGGGTTTGTTAAATTCTTTAACATCAAATTATTAACTCACCTATTTCATCAATAATTTACCAATCATGCAATCTTAGCCTATAATTATTCGCTTACTTATTCATGGATCATTCAACTTTAGAGATTATTGACATTACATGCACTCAATGTTCACCTTGCATATTGTTTTGATTTTTACGCATAAGCAATTTTACATGACGCTTAATGGCAATAGCCTATATTCAATAATTCACGTGCATTATTAAGCGACATGTAAAATGCTAGCAATCAATAAATGAAATGTTTTTTAGATGTAAGCATATTTTGTTAATTACAAAAACCCATAGGAAGAATAAAAAGTACCCAGTTCAACCCTAACCACAAGAGTGTTTGTATTCCATTCCTTATCCCATTCCTAAAAGGGCTAAAGACTTTACAACAATGAAGTCTTTTGCTAATGTCTAAACTTCATCTGGTGTGGATGATCTTTAGATACTTTTCAGGTTCGTGTTTGATTAGAAGTTTGTAAAATAATTTTACAAAACCCTAATGAAACACGAATCCATCCTGGGTTAGTTTTCTATATACTGTTTCCAATCGTTCCAACCCTATTTTGAGGGTTCATGATGGGATCAATATAGCGTCTAGATCTACCAGTGCTTCTTTCCACAGAGTTTACCCAAAGACCCATTAACTGATCCATTTGTGAGACCATGTGGCACTCTCAAATATTCATGATGCACATCTGGAGTAAAGAATGCCGTTTTCCAGATAATCGTTTCAGCAACTGGCATTTGATAGAACTCCGATGCAATTTCCTGGATTGTGAGATGCTTGTTAATAGCCAGTAGCTCTAGCTGATCATCGATATGACGAAAAAGATATCGAGCGTTTCGAATTACAGCATTGTAGTTGCTGCACTATTTACTTTCTCGGTTAGAACAGCCAGGCTAGTAAATGGTCTGCTACTTTCCCGAACAATTCCACTTTCCATCAGTTTATTGGCTCACATTCAATACTTCTTCTTCGTAGCGCTACAGCCGCTTTCAGGCTTTCACTTCCTGCAAATAGCGCCTCTAATTGTCTCGACTGATTGACCGCGTCCTCCAATCTCAAAATCCGAGCAGCGATGAACTGTGTACGTCGACCGAGTCTGACCAGCGTTTCTTTGGTTTCCCCACCGGTCTCCGGCATTCAGTTCTCCCAACGAATACCTTTTAAGGTATCCGTTGTTCGCCCATACAACTCATGTGTCCAGTTCATTAATGCTTTCGAAGTCTTACAATCGTTGAGACTTCCGGCTCGCCAAAAATTTCATACAGCTCATGGTTATATTGAATTCGCCATTGATCCCCGTCTAGCTTCGCTCCAATCTCTTGCCTCAGGACCCGTCGGTCAAAGGCATTCAATATATTTGCAGATACTTGGGTTAGGGTTCATGTTTCACACGCATAGCATAACGCAGGTCTTATAAAAGATTTGTATGCTTGGAGCTTTATTTCCCTGTGTATTCAGCTGGTTTTCAAGATCGTCAAAACTGAATAAAATATTTTATTGTGAGCGTATCTCTTCTATTTCAATGCCCGTTTTTGTTATTTTGGAGCTTAAATACACAAAATCAGCCACATTTTCGATACTGTATTCACCAAGTGTGATATTTTGTGTATTTGAGGTATTTTTCCTCAGTCGCGTTATGAGCTTTTTTTTATTTTCATTGTTTTGTAGCCCAACTAGTTTTGCTTCGCTGTCTTGTATAGCAATGTACCCCGTGTTTCGACTGGTAGCTTTCTTATGGCGTACTACAGAGCCAAATAAAAGGCAATGGGACCAGCCCATCTCCCTGTTTTAGTCCGATATTTGTGTCAAAGGATTCAGTGAGTTAGTTATTGATCCGGACTGGGGACGTCGTCGATATCATTTTCATTTTGGTAAGACGGATTAGTTTGGCTGGGATGCATTATTTGGTACAGTGCGTTACGATCAAGACTGCTGTACGCTTACTCAATGTCCATAAAAATTTGGTGTACGTCTATGTTGACCTCCAAACATTTTTTAAGTACGTAATTGACAGTAAACAATTGGTCTTTTGTCGATCTATCTGCTATGAAAACACCTTGATACTCCCCAATTATACTGTTGGCATACAAACCGATCTTATTTTCTAAGATCCTTGAAAATATTTTGTACGCCGCACAAAGAAGTGATATGCCTCTTTAATTTTCGCACTGTAGCTTGTCGCTTTTTTTGTGAATAGGGAATATAATTGATTGGCTCCACTATTTTGGCATATGTTCTTGTTGCCAAATGTGCTGGATGGCTTTGTGAATAGCTTTATGAACACTGCTGCCACCATATTTGATGAGATCCACTGGAATCTTATAGATGCCCGGCGCTTTATTATTCTTTGGGGTTTGATGATGGAACAAACTTCATCCAGGATTGGATGAGTTAATGGAAACTCTCCGCAGACATCTACAGGCTCTGAAATATGAAGCCCGTCTTTCCTTAATCTTGGTTTCATCAGCGTTGATATTGCCGATTTCATCATGATAGAGCATGATCTTGGGATGATAACCACGTTTCAGGCTTTTCACTACTTTGCATGCTTATCTTGTGTTGTTGCTCGCTAACATCGATGCTTCTCAATTTGTTGTCATAATATTTTCTTTTCTTGGTTCTAATTATCTTATTCGCTATTCTTCTGAGGTTTTCATAGTGTTCTATCTTCGTCCTGGTTTTCGTACCTAAGTATTCTTTATACGCCTGATTCTTTTTGTCTAACGCATTCAGACGCTTATCATCGATTGATGTCCAATCGTCTGTCCAATCGTCTGTCCCTCCACACTCTTATTGGCCGCTTTCACCTACATCCAGAGCCCGTTACTTGTCTGTAATGATACGTCTAATTAGATGGGAGTTAACTGGGTGTTTGGATGATTTCAACGCTCAGGTTGGCAACGAGCTATCTCATCGGGGAACGACTGGAGGATATAGCCTCCACGATGAAATAAATGACAACGGCCAGTGCCTGATTGACTTTGCATGTAGCAGAAATCTACTCATACGTTCGACTTGCTTCCCACATTGACGCATTCATAAAATGACCTGGTTATCACAGGATGGCAACACACAAAACCAGATCGATCATGTTCTGATCCAAGAACGTTGGGCCCCGAGCATACTTGACGTACGTACATACTGAGGAGCCAACTGTAACTAAGATCACTAATTGATCAAATTAACCTTTCGATGTCGTATGTCAAAGGCATATTCGGTGAAGACCAGCCCGCTGCAAAAATTTGACATCAAAAGGCTCCAAACGGTGTCTGTGGCCGAAAATTTCACGGAGACCCTCGACAACCAGCTGGCTCCCATCTTATCAGACACATCGTTAAAAACGAGCAACGAGCTCTGGGTGGAAGTGAAAGCGGCTATTAGGACCTTAGCAGAACAAAGGATCGGGCATCAAGCCCGGTGCAAGAGGAATGATTCATTCGATGATGAGTGGCAGAATGCGTTAGATAAAAAGAATCAGGCGTACAAAGATTACGTAGGTAGGAATACCAGGACGAAGAGAGAATACTATGAAATCTCAGAAGAGTAGCTAATAAGATAATTACGTTTAAGAAAAGAAAATACTATGTCGACCAATTGAGAAGTATAGATGTAAGCTTAGCGAGCAACAACACAAGCCAAGCATACAAAGTAGCGAAAAGCCTGAAACGTGGTTATCAGTGGAAAGTTTTTGCAGAAAATCTTACGGATGTTTCGCTGCAGGAATGCCAAACATTTTTAAAGTGGTTTGTAGGCAGTGAATATATGTGTACAAAAATGGTGCACGTGACAGTATTATTCAACAATGAATCGGTTGAGGCAACCTTGTTGATCGTGGACAATGATCTTACTTGCGAGCATGCAATTTTTGGTGTAGTGACGTTTTGTGTGGAAACGGTAAACGTTTGATAATTAAAGGTGAAGACTGCGGTATGGAAAGAATCATGGACTTAGACAAAGTGGAAGTTGGTGACTCTGTATCGGAAACTAGCAAAAATACATTAATGCCAGTGTTAATCGCCAATAGAGAATGTTTTGTGAAAGACTAATTGGAGCTGGGAAAAAGTTCGTTAAGGAAATTCCAGATAAATTTGACAACAGATAAACCAGTCGACCTAAAACCTTACCGTGTTCTATTCATGAAAAGATCGATCGTTAATAGTATCGTTGAAGATCTGCTCGAACATAAAATAATCCGCACGTCTAATTCACCATACATGTCACTAACAGTTTTGCTCGAAAATAACGGTGAGCATCGACTTTGTATTGATTACCGCCAATTAAACGAAATTATTGGGAAACAATCTTTCCCAATGTTGGTAATCGATGAGATGTTTGCGTCTATTGTTAGAAATAAATACTTTTCATGTTTGGATTTCCGTACCAGGTTTCATCCGATAGAACCAGATGAGTCGTCAAAACAATTTACCGTCTTTGTAACTAACGATACTAAGATGGAATTTAACCGTATGCCTTTCGGTCTGGCAAATGCTCCAGGGGAATTTCAAAAAGTCATGAACAAAATCTTAAAAATGGAGCCTTCTTTGAAGGTTATCGCATATCTGGATGATGAGATCATCCCCACAAAACTATATCCGAAGCCATCGAAAAACTCGAATTTCTTAATCTACTGAGACTAGTAGGACTTACGCTACGGATTAAAAAATGCCGATTTTTGCAAAGTGAGGTAAATATCTTGGGTCATCATGTGAACGAAAACGGAATCGTTTGTGAAAAACTACGCGATAATTGCTCGCCCACTTACAAAGCTACTGAAGAAAGATACTCCATTCTCTTGGGATCTGAAACATGAAGAAGCCTTTACGGACTTCAAAAACATATTATGCGAAGTACCTGTCCTTGCACTTTATAACGTAACTGCGGAACATCAAGTGCACATCGATGCCAGCAGCCATGGTGTTGCTGCTGTGTTACTCTAATCCGAAAATGGTAGAAACTAGCGGCCCCTAATGTAATATAGTCGACATTCTACCGAAGCCGAGAGCCAGTTTTCATAGTTATGAGCAGGAAGTCCTTGCAGTCGTCAATGGGCTGGAGCGTTTCAAGATTTACCTCCTAGAAAAACACTTTGAACTGGCGACGGACTGCAGCGCTATCGCCAAACTTAAAAATTGCCGCGAGATGAAACCCCGAATTTCCCGATGGTAGATGTGACTTTGATGTCGTTCATCGTTCCGGACCTAAGATGGCTCACGTTGACTCGCTCAGCCAAGCAACGGTGGGACCAGAGAAGGATATGGAAACAGCCGGTTTCATAGTTACTTTCTTGATCGGTTAACGAGACCGGCTTCTAACATTGCAACTTCAGGACAAAACCCCGAAAAACATAACTGTCATCCTAAAGGGAGACAGCACGTCAGTGAAAGAAAAAAAATTGAAGCTAGAGCATCGAAACAAAGGTTACCATCTTTATCGTGTCATCAACAAGGAGCTAAGTTTTGTCGTTCCAAAAGCAGTACATTGGAAGGTTGTACAGTCATGCCATGATGACGTATGTCATTTCGCATTGGAAAAAACGATAAGCCGAATAAAAGAAAATTTCTGGTTTCCATATATACAAAAACATGTAAAGCATTACATCACAGCATGCCTGGAATGCAATAACAATAAAGCCCGTGGCGAAAAGATCACAGGATGCTTAAATTTCGCCGAAACGGAGCCCATTCCATTCAAACGACTTCACATGGATCATTTAGAACT
Source organism: Odontomyia ornata (assembly GCA_963969285.1). Lineage (NCBI taxonomy): Eukaryota > Metazoa > Arthropoda > Insecta > Diptera > Stratiomyidae > Odontomyia > Odontomyia ornata. The sequence continues at coordinate 306,004,663 of OZ017739.1, forward strand.
ATTTCTGCGAAGCCGCTCTGGTAATTCGCACCTTTCGGTAATCTCCGACGCTTTCGCCAAATACATACATCGTCATAAAAGGCGCTAAAAATATGAAAACCGTTCCAGTATTACGATGTTTAAACAGAATGACGACGTATTTTGGACTTCCCTCCTGCATCATAACCGAACGGGCCTCTGTGTTCGCAGCGGAGCCATTTGCTCGATATTGTGCTGAAAACAATATTCAACACATCAAAAACGCAGTTCGTACCCCTCGAGCTAACGGGCAAGTGGAGCGAGCGCATTAATTGATGATCAATTATTTGCGCACTCGGATTGGAAACAATAATCATTGGGACTAAGAAATGCGCGAACTTCTGTGGATTATTAGCACCCAGAAAAATGGAACGACTGGGTATAGCCCTAAAAAGATTATGTTCGATTTCCGGCTTAATGACATTTTCCCAAATCGTCTGTTATCTCCACTACAACTAACGTTGGAGATTCAATCGATATAAATATGAAGGAAAGAAGAGACGTTGCTAAAGCTATCATCTCAAGAGAATGAGAAAAATGGAAAAAACGGTTTGTTCAAGGACACGTTGCCCCCACCGTCTTCGCTGTTGAGAACTTGGCTCTGTTGGAACACAAGCCGCCTGCATTGAGACATTCACGAAAATTAGAGCCGAAGTACAAAGGCTCATTTTTTGTTCAAAAATACCTTGGTAACGACCGGTATTTAGTGGATACAATGTTTGGATTGAAGAGCAACAGTTGGTGACATTTCAGTTCAGCTTACATTGGAGAAAATGAAACCCTGGTGTAAATCGGCACCGGAGTTAGGTGACATCAGCAACGCCTCAACCAGCGGCTTGACTGACAAAGAAGATGAATACGGTGAAATTGAGGACGATTCCGAAACAGGGGTGGCCGAGCTGTCACCTGGCAACACCATAGCGTGAGACGCGAGCAATAAGATACGAGAGATAGTGAGTTGATTGTAATCATTCAATGGGGATGCCTCGTACTTAATAAATAAGATTGAATAAACAATTTCGATGACGACTTTAATTTTATGTTTTCGGTGCCATCTCTGACACACATTTCTCCATCCCCTACCCGCCATGGTACCGATAAGGCAATTTTAAAACTTGTTTTGAAAAGATATTGTTGAGATCCTTCCAATGACATCCTATTCGACTACTAAAGATGAAAAAAAAAATGTTGAAGGGTCACCTCTTTATATGGGGAGACCACCCTTAAAGCCGATCGTTTGAGGGCCCTACATTGCGTAAATCAAAAATCACCTTGATTGTGGCATAGATTGTTTTGGGGTATTTTGGATAAAGCATTTGTCAACGCATTTGTGACGCATAGTCTAATCTTCCGGAAAAGTACTGTAAATGATTTTTTAAGCTCAGTCTCTCCAGGCTTGATGACAATGAAATACGCTGGTCTTTAAAAAAAAGACTATTGATAACGGTTCAAATACAGGTCCTTCTAAGAGGCGCTAATCCAAGTACTCTGAGGGACGAGCGTTTGTGTAACTGTGGCATAGATTGTCCAACTTTTGCAGTGGATAGAGGAAGAGGTGAGGTTTGTAGCATGAAGAATAGTCAATCGAAGCCTCGTAGTAAATGTTCTCACTGTAAAATTTTTTTGTGTTTAAACGGGAAAAAAACTGGGTAATTATTGTTACATGTACAAATAATTCTGCGAGCTACTGTCGCAATTGTTTTCACAACAATTGAGAACATCAACAAAACGAATTAACTCGAAACCACGAGAACTTAACAAGCTTGAAAAGCATCTGAAAGTGAGTCACTGCTCCATTCATGCATGGTGTAATGTTCCCGCTAATTCACCAATGTACGAGAACTGAGTTGAATGATTAGACACCCTATATAAAGGCGAGCTGAATGAATGGGGGAATCATTCATTCGAATGGGGAAATCATTCATTCGAACTGCGATAGTGTGTGGAAAGCGATATTGTTCGAGTAATTTTCGCATAGTGAAGTGATTTAGAAGAAAATTGCGATAAGAAATTTATGGACAAGTGTTAGATTTTTAATAGTGAAAATTGAAATTAGTGAAAGTGCTAAATTGATTATTGTGCATTTTTGTAATTAAATAAACTCTTTTAACTTAAATTAAAAGAAACGGATTATTGTGCATTTTTGTAATTAAATAAAGTCTTTTAACTTAAATTAAAAGACATTGCGTTTTCACTTTCCCGGAACATTAAAATTATTGGCCGCGAACCAAAAAAAAACACGCGACATTATTTAGTTTAAGTGCTAAACTGCCGATTTTTTTGAAATTTCAGTAGGTTATACAGTTTTTCGTGCTGAAAAAGAATATATATATATATATATATATATATATATATATATATATATATATATATATATATATGTATTGTAGCGTGTTTTGGTTCGCGGCCAATAATTTTAATGTTCCGGGAAAGTGAAAACGCAATGTCTTTGAATTTAAGTTAAAAGAGTTTATTTAATTACAAAACTACACAATAATCCATTTAACACTTTCACTAATTTTAATTTTCACTATTAAAAATCTAACACTTGTCCATAAATTTCTATCGCAATTGTCTTCTAAATCACTTCACTATTACGAAAATCACTTTTCTATTACTCGAATAATATCGCTTCCCACACACTTTCGCAGTTCTTATCGCGGTCGAATGAATGAATCCCCCCATTCATTCAGCTCGCCTTTATATAGGGTCTCTAATCATTCAACTCAGTCCTCGTATATTGGTGAACAAGCGGGAACATTCCAGCACGAATGAATGGGCAGTGACTCACTTTCAGATGTGGATAATGCTTGTTGGGTTCTCGTGGTTTCGAGTAAATTCGTTTTGTTGATGTTTCTTAATTGTTGTGAAAACAATTGCGACAGTAGCTCGCAGAATTATTTGTACATGTAATTATTTGTACATGTAACACTGCCCCCACCTCAGTTCTTTTCGCCCCGAAAAGAAGTGTCGCTATTTGTAGTCAATTCCCCCTGGGTGTAATTTGGGGCAAGACGGTCCAGATGCATGATTTTCATTTTAGCTCTCGGCTTACGATGTTCCTGTATTCGGTATACCACGTCATTGATTCGCTTTGTAACTCGGTATGGTCCCTCCCAATTATGTTGCAACGTTGGAGACCTACCCTTCCGCCGTTGCGGGTTATGTAGCCACATCAAGTCATCTTGCTGGAAGCAAGTAGAATTTGCCTTTAGATCATACCTGGCTTTCATGCGGTCAGTAGCCGGTTCGAGTTGTTTTCGCACTGTCCGATGTATCTGGTTCAACCGTTGTCTTAGCTCACTTGCGTACTCCGAGATCGCTTGGGGTTTCTCAGGGGGTGTTCCGAACTTTATATCAGATGGCAGACGAATAGTCTTTCCAAAAATGACTTTGGCTGGGGCTTTGCCCGTCGATGCATGTTCGGCAGCTCTGTACGCCATCAAAATTAGTGGGATATGTCGGTCCCAGTCCCTTTGGTTCTCGTCAACCATTTTGGCCAGGTGTTTATTGAGCGTGCCGTTGAAACGTTCGACCATTCCATCGGATTGGGGATGCAGTGGTGTTGTCCTCGTCTTCCGTATTCCCAGCAGCTCGCACATTTCGCTAAAAACTAGTGACTCAAAGTTTCGGCCTTGATCCGAATGAAGTTTGCAAGGTACACCGTACCTACTGACCCAATTCAACACTAGCTGTTCAGCTATAGTAGTTGCTCCCTGGTTGGGAATGGGGTAGACCTCGGGCCACTTGCTGAAATAATCGGCTACAACCAGCGTGTATCGATTTCCCCATTCAGATTCAGGAAAGGGACCTGCGATGTCAACAGCAATCCTTTCAAACGGTACCCCCACGTTATAGGTTTGCATTTGTCCTCTCAGTCGTCGCTTTGGGCCTTTGACGGCAAGGCAAATTGTGCATCTCCGGCACCAGTCCTCTACGTCTTCTCGAGCGTGGAGCCAGTTAAACCTTTCCCGCAATTTTGCTAAGGTCTTGTTAACACCAAGATGGCCTCCCGAGGATCCTTCATGCATTTCCTTAACCACATCGTGGATTCGGCTTTTGGGAAGTATAGTTTGCATCCTATAGGAGCTGCCATCCGCCGTTTCCCATTTCCATTTGAGTACACCACCCTCCACCTGAAGGGAGTTCCATTGTGCCCAATAGCTTTTCAGGGTTGCGCCATGCGTTGAAACGTCCTTCCACTCAGGTCGCCCAGTCGTCTCCTTCCATACGAGCAATGGTCCGATGTCTTCATCAGCTAGCTGGGCATTTCGAATCTCCTCCTGTGACCAAACTTCATCGGATTCGGCCATTATCAGTCGCAGATCAACTGCCGGTTCCTTTTCCACAATCCGTCGGCAATGCTTGCAGTCAGCTGGACATGGACGGCGGGATAGAGCGTCAGCATTTCCATGAACTCCGCCCTCCCGATGAACAATTTCATAGTCGTATGACTGCAATCTTTTGATCCATCTCGCAACTTGTCCGTTGGGGTTTTTGAAGTTAAGTAGCCATCTCAGCGATGCATGGTCCGTTTGAAGAACAAATTTCTGGCCATATAGGTACTTGTGGAACTGCTTGGTGGCCTCTATTATAGCCAATAGCTCCTTCCTGGTCACGCAGTAGTTCCTCTCACTTTTTGAAAGAACTCGATTGTAATACGAGAGGACTCTTTCTTCGCCATTGACCTGCTGGGAGAGTACAGCTCCAATACCGCCGTTGCTTGCATCGGTGTCAACTACAAACATTTTTCCGGGTTTCAGATACTCCAGCAAGGGTGATTTACACAGCTTTTCCTTCAGGGTCTCAAAGGCTATCTGGTATTGTTCATTCTAGACATACGGACGATTTTTCTCGGTTAGCTGATGGAGACACTTAGCTATTTTGGCAAAGTCTTTTACGAATCTTCGATAGTAGGTTGCCAGACCCAGAAAGCTTCGTAGGTGACGCTTGTTGTTTGGTGTTGGCCAGCTTTTCACGGCTTCAATTTTCCCAGGGTCTGTTTTGACCCCTTCTGCTGATACGACGTGTCCCAGGTATTTTACCTCAGCTGCGAAAAGGGTACACTTGTCGGGACTAAGTTTCAAATTCGCCAGCCGCAATCGGGAGAAAACCTCTTCTAAGTTCCGCACATGCTCTTCGAACGTTCTCCCGATGACGATGATGTCATCTAGGTTCACTAAACAGGTTTTCCAGGTTAGACCACGTAGCACGTATTCCATCAAGCGTTCGAAAGTGGCTGGAGCATTGCAAAGCCCAAACGGCATCACCACAAATCGCCACAATCCGGTCCCAACTGAAAATGCGGTCTTCTCTCGGTCCTTCTTGTCGATTTCTACCTGCCAGTAGCCACTCTTAAGATCGAGTGTAGAAAACCATTTTGCGTCGGCTAAAGTGTCCATGATGTCATCGATGCGTGGAAGCGGGTAACTATCTTTCTTAGTGACGTCGTTAAGCTGCCTATAGTCGACACAAAAACGAGTGCTACCATCCTTTTTCTTTACTAGAACTACAGGCAGGGCCCATGGACTGACAGAAGGTTCAATAACGCCTTGTTTTTCCATGTCCAAGATCAGCGCGCTCACTTCTCCTTGTTTGGCTATTGAGAGACGTCTCGGTGCTTGTCGAATCGGCTTGGCTCCCTGTGTATCTATGACGTGAGTTACCAGACTCGTTCGGCCTTGGTCATGGAAGATGTCACTGTACTTGGTGACCAGATCAGAGGCTCGCTTTAATAGCTGCATTGGCAATTTGACCTGCTTCAATATTGCAGACGTGGATTCCCGGGCTTTGTCTGTGTCTTGCCTCCTTTTCCAATGATGGTCGTGAGGAGCTTCCAAGGAGGTGATGGTGGAAACAGGCTGGCAGCTGCCGATGACTTCTCCCGCTTTGATGCTCGTGGTTGAGTCTGCGGTGTTAAGGACTCTAACCGGTACATATCCGTTCCTTAAAGATCTTACAAGGCTTCGTCCTACAATCAAACTGCGCAATGCGGACGTCTTCGTTGGCTCTATCAGATTAGATCGGTGGTCTCCAGAATCACCATCAAGCTTGGCCCATACAATGCTTTTGGAAGAATTCGGTACATCAGTGTCGGTACATACCACTACATTCATCTTGGGAATTTGGGCGCTGGGATCCTCCATCAGTACTTCGACATTCCGCCATTTCAATACACGTTTGCCCAAATCAGACATGATTCCATGTGGTCGCAGAAAGTCCATTCCGAGAATGCAGTCATCCATAATGTTCGCGACTAGAAAATTATGTTGGAACACAAGGTCTCCCAACTGTATCTGGAGGTTGACCTCTCCATGAACAGGTGCAGTTTCTCCCGTAGCTGAGCGTAGTGAGAAAATTCTGCCCTTGTGAAGTTGTTGCTGTCTAACTAGGTCTGGTCAGATAATCAATCGGGTTCCACCAGTGTCGATTGTTATGGTGCAGTGTTCTCCGTCAACTTGACCCGGAAGGCATAAGTCCGCTTCTCCACGATGTAGTCTTGACACGGTGATGGTGGTCCTGGGGACGTCGATCCTCCTAGCCAACCTCTGCCCCACGAAGTTGGCCCTTACATGTTTCCCGACCCCTCTGTTTGAAGGGCTTCCATTCTTGGCTCCTGACTCGGTCTGGATCTCCTCCTAGCTGCACACCCTGGACAACAGCTCGGTTTTCTTCGCTTCTTGCAGTCTCTTTGTAGGTGCCCTTTCTCTTCGCAATTCCAGCATCTAGGCGCACCATTTACATGCGGGTCTCGCTCAATTTCCACGCGTTCACACCTGCACTCGTCTGTCACTAACTCACGAGCCCGGGCAGTGGTACGAGTCACCTTTTTCGCTGCCTCAAAGTTCAGACTGTAAGCCAATGCGTCTTTAACCGTTTGCTTTTGGGCTAAACGCACGGCTTGTTGCGATTCCGGGTCCTTTAGTGCGCTGATGAATGCTTCTGTTGCTGCATCATCTCGGTGCTCTGGGTCGTAGGCTGGGTAAGCCAAAAGTGCTAGTCGCTCAATATCTTGGGCTAGCTGCTGTAGGGTTTCACCAGACTTCTGCACCCGATGCCTTAACTGTGACCGATAAATCTGCTTTAGATGATCGTCTCCATAACGCATGTCGAGCGCATTCATTATAGCATTCGGGTTTGAGTGCAATTCAACGGGGATCGTTTGCAACAGCTAGGCAGCTGGGCCTCTTAGAGCAAGAATCAATGCAGTTGCTCGTTCCTGCTCATTCCAGTGATTTATGCGAGCGGCTGCTTCGAATTGGGTTTTGTAAATAGTCCAGACCGTTTGCCCGTCGAATATTGGAGCTTGCACATTTCTGGATGAGCTTTGCGCTGTGGCTGTAAGTGGAGCTGGTGAGGTGGTTACTACTGCCTTCACTGCTTCCAGTTCCTTTTTCATGTTTTCCATCTCATGGTTCATTCTCTCTTCGACCTGGCTGATCTCATAGTTGATTCTCTCCTCAACTTGGCTGACCTTCTCCTCGACCTGGGAGACCTTGTCCTCAACGCATTTAATTTGGTTGTTCAGACTACTGAGCTCCGCTTTTATTTCGGTTGACTGTTTTTGCACTTCCTTGATTTCGATCGCTTGTTGGTCCAGCTTCGTAGCTAAATTGGATGACTGTTGTCGCTGCTCTTGCTGCATCAGCATCAACATTTGCATCAGTGCATTTTCCGGGTCCTTTGGTTTTAGTGTTTCTGCTTCTCCACCTTCTGCACCATTTTCGGCATCTGAGAGCTCACCCGAATCCAGATTAACGCCTTCCGATTTAATCGCGTCGCGCAAGCGTGCAATCAGTGTGGCCTTTGTACCTTGCGTAGCCAGATTTCGCTGTTCTAATTCTTCCCTGAGCTCCGACATGGTCAATTCATTAATTCTTAGATGCAAGTTTCGTGGCATTTTTATTGTTTTGGCTTTTCGTGTTTTTTTCAATAGGTTTTACGTTAGATTTCACAACTATGCAGTTTAAACAAGTTTAAATGTTTTCACTTTTCGAAATTTTCTTTCTCACTTCTCGACACCACTTTAATGTTCCGGGAAAGTGAAAACGCAATATCTTTTAATTTAAGTTAAAAGAGTTTATTTAATTACAAAAATACACAATAATCCATTTAACACTTTCACTAATTTTAATTTTCACTATTAAAAATCTAACACTTGTCCATAAATTTCTATCGCAATTGTCTTCTAAATCACTTCACTATTACGAAAATCACTTTTCTATTACTCGAATAATATCGAATAATAAGGTTTGAAAATTGGGAAATGTACACTATCGTGAAAAGCCGGTATTTTGCACATACTTGATGTTGGAGAGGATTGAGAGTGGGGTGTAGGAAGAAGGGTGCCCTTCTAAAGAATAGAAGGGCACCCTTCTATTCTCAAGAGGAGCACCCTTCTATTGTATAGAAGGGCACTCTTCAAATGAATAGAAGGGTATCATAAAGTATAGAAGGGTTCCCTTCTATAGAGTAGAAGGAAGAGTACAAGAATGCTTCCCTAGAGAGTAGAAGGATGCCCTTCTATAGAATACACACCTAAAGAATAGAAGGTTGCTCCTTTAGACAATAAAAGGGTGCTCCTCTAGAGAATAGAAGGGTGCCCTTCTAGAGAAAAGAAGGCTGCTCTTCTAGAACCCGTCCTTGCACAATATATTACAGCAGCATCGGGGATCTGCCATTTCGAGTATTATAATTTAATGCCTCAAATTCCACCAAAATATTATTGAAATACAATTCCCATCCCATTTTCTTCAATTGTGTTGTATGACAACATCTGATCACAATTAAATAAATGTGTGGGTTGTCAATTGACGAATAATTATATTTAATGTTGGAGAGGATTGAGAGTGGGGTGTGGGGGGAGGGGTGTTAAAACGATGTTCTAAATTTGTAGCACCACACTCCCCCCACACCCCACTCTCGATCCTCTCCAACATCAAGTATGTGCAAAATACCAACTTTTCATGATAGTGTACATTTCCCAATTTTCAAACCTTAAAAACTATGTAAAGGAATGTTTTCCGCGCCCAAAATATAAATAAATAAATAAATATATATATATATATATATATATATATATATATATATATATATATATATATATATATATATATATATATATATGTATATATATGTATATATGTATATATATATATATATATATATATATATATAACATACTGAAATTTCAAAAAAATCGGGAGTATGGTACCTAAACTAAATAACTACCAAAAACTGTTTCGCCGAATACTACCAAGTAAAAGTTTATTTTCTTCATTTTGATAATTTTTATTTGAACTATGTAAGTATACAACATTATGGTACATAAAATTGCTGGCGGTACAAATTAGTCCAGGTTATAGGAATAATACTTTTAGATACAATAAGAATCTAAGAAAAATATATGTGTTTTCTTTTACATACCTTATTTAAATAACAATCATAAAAAATAGCTATCCCGGCAGAAAAGGGCTAACATACTATCTGGGAATAATCATGGATACTAACGCTTGCTTGCCTTTTCTTGACAAAGAACAAAAATTTAATATACGAGTAGCTCTAATCTCTTATATTGTTTGAAAAGAACCATTCTACTATTAGCGTGTTCAGTCCATTGATGCACTAAATAACCAAAAAAGTCACATTAAACTCGGATTATTGATTTTGTAGGGAAAAAATATTAAACTTCCAACGGTATACTTCGCAAAAATTAGGTAATTCGCAAAACCATCAACTGTTTTTCATCCCGCCAAACCCACACGCATTAATCGATAGTTTGATGCAACCGTTAAAAATTTGACTTTCATCAAAAATCATCGGCATCATACATATTGAATCTTGTAAGGAAGAAACCGTTCAGCATGTGCAGAAAATTGCATATGCCATGATAAATCCAGATTTCATCTTATTGTTTTCTCGACGTTAATATTTACGCTGAGAAATTACTACATTGCGCAATCTATTGTATCACATTCGAATCTTCTTCGGTATCACATCAACCAGCTGCGCTTCATTCATCGCCGCTCAATCCATCTGCAATGGAATACTTGTATGTTGGGCGAAGTTCCAATTAGCCATGCTTATCATGTGATTGAGTTTTGCAAATTGATCTTGTGAAAAATAATTACATGTTTCTCCCGCAACTCATTGTAGTCATAGATACTCGTACGAGAATGCATAACATATCTATGCTGGATTGTTGTGTCTTGTACGGTGTTTTGTTTTTTGCGCGAATCAATAGCGTTCGCTCCCAAATCAATCAGACATCATTCCCTTATGACCCAAATCTTTACTGGCATATATCGATGAACAATCGGAGTTGGCGCTACTTGGCTGACCAGAATAATTGGAACCAAGACCGTTATGGAATCCAATCTTGTTGCCGAAGAACAAAGTCTTTTGTTTTTGTCCGCCCGCTACGAGTTTGGGAGTGTATTTGAAATTGATAGTAAACGCATTGGGACCCAAAGGGCTGTAATCGCAAATATCACGTTATGAAATAATTAACTAAATTTATGGGTTCCAGCAAAAATTGCTAGCATAGCAAATCACATTCTCAATTTGGAATGTAGGTTTTTAGTCGAGCTAATGTATTAATTTGAGACATTTAGAATTCACCCTGCAGCGCCAAGTATCTTTCACGCACTCGTTAAATGAATAAGGCGTTTAATACGGAGCGCCCGAGGTTACCGTCAAAGGAGAAATCAACTGAAAATAAGAAATAATAAAACGAATAAAGTTATTACCATCGTCTATCAAGTGTCAAATCATTTACGAATTCTTAACTAATCGAATAATACATGAAAGCAAAAGAACAATTTCAAAGTGTCCGAATTAAGGATTTTTTTCTCGTGGCTAAGTTTCGAGGCCTGATATGAACCAGATTCCATGTTCGTGTTTTCGATTTTTGTTCGACTGCCCTAAATTTTGAGAACGATCTTAGGGCTAAAGTATATTTTTTTATATTCCAAGTGAAAATATACTTTCGTGTAAATATGGTGAAATTTATTGGGGAGGCTTGAGTTGAGTGTACGTAAAGAAGAAATGTTTTTTTTTCTCGCGGAGTATTGATTAAGCTTCGAACAAATCAACGATTATTATAAACCTTTTTAGGGTTTACTTTAAGTCTAGCATAGCGAAATTCGAATGTAGAATCGAGTAGAAGCAAAGCTTATACGACAGTGCTATTGTCACATAAAACTTAAGAAAACCCCTTTAAAACGAAGGAATAAATTTCATTCATGACGGCCATCATATTGCTGCTAATTATTATGTGAAAACGGGAAAATTAATCCGCAGAATATTATTTGATTAAAATTTACATTTACTTAATTCTTGATTGTTTTTCATTTAGTAACAATCAGGCTTAGAAACTAATAACTAAACAAGTTGGCTAAACAGAACTATGCTCATGTCAGAAGGGATTTGTACTCAACCTAAAATACGCAGATATGTAGAATGGTTTAATTCAAGAAAAACTTTCCTGACATATCTTTGCCTTAAAAGAATTCAATTTTGACCAGCAAACGTTGTTTAAATATTGCTAAGATTATTGACAACTCCACCTAAGAGGAGGAGGGAACCCCTTATTCCCCCAACCCACAGTTTACATGATTCCTCATCCCAAACACCCCAATTAAATGGTAGTACTCGTAAATGCTTTCGGGGTTGCATATTGGGTTTACTGGTTCCCCAATAATAGGACATTAAATGCCGAGAAATGCTAATAACTGTAAATAAATCTACAGCTCTGGTACGAAATCCTACTTACACCTCCTTTGTGGGAACGTAAGAGGGTGAAGGCGAGTATTCAGTGCCTAGGAACGGAATAGAAGTAATAACTAAGCCGTCGAAATAGAGGTTGGGTGACTCCGGTCCCTGGAAACCCCTGAAATGCTTCAAAACCTGCAAAAGGGCCTCAGAATGGACTGGACTTACTGCAACGACCTCGCAAATGGTAAAAGGACTATGGCATGTGATCCTACAATGTCAGATCACTTAATTACCCTAAACCTGTTAAGGACCTTTTACCACAAGCCCATCAATATAAATTAAACCTACCGGCAATCCAGGAAACGAACTGGACAGGAAATGATTTTCTAGACATGACATCGCACACAATATTCAAAAGTGGGAGGTCTACTGCAAAACGAGAATTGTTTATTGTGGGTACGGAGTTCAAATCGCAACGCTATTGATTTCAAGAGACTGAAGACAAGGAGACAGGAACAAAGGAAACGTTCTACAATAACCTGGAAAGACTAGTTGACTCATTGCCTATACACGACACAAAAATAATCCTGGGTGATTTCAATGCTAGGGTTGGCAATGAGCTATCTCATCGGGTAACGAATGGAGGATATAGCCTCCACGATGAAACAAATGACAACAGCTTGCGCCTGATTGACTTTGCATGAAGCAGAAATCTGGTCATACGTCCAAATTGTTTCCCTCATCGACGCATACATACAATTGCCTGGGTGTCACTAGATGCCAACACACAAAACCAGATCGACTATATTCTGATCCAACAACGTTTGGCCTCGATCGTACTTGACTTCTGTATATACCAAAGAGTCAATTGTAACTCAAATCATTACATAATCTAATTAACCTATCGATGTCGTATGTCTAAGGTGTATTCGGCAAAGACCAGCGCACTGCAAAAATTTGACAACGAAAGGCTTCAAATGGTGTCTGGGGCCACAAATTTCACGGAGACCCTCGACAAACAGCTGGCACCTATCTTGTCAGAAATAAAAAGAAATTTAAGTCACCCCCCTGTATGGGGAGGCCCACTTTAAACACTTCAAAATATTTTCTTGCACTGCAAATTTCGAGAGGCACCACTTTTGGCCTACGTAGAAAATTTCCTCATTCTAGCTTATGTGGTTTGCAAGGAAACTTACTGTCACGCGCGAACAAACGGACGGATGGACGGACTGACAGACAAGTCGCGATTTCATAATTTTTTGGGGTATTGTTAAAAATATTTTAACAATATCCTAAAAATGGTCCGCTTTATAAATACTTCCAAGTTAAGTTGCTTTAAAATAACGAATTGCGCTTGCCTTCTGACCTTTGGGACCCGCCATTTTGAATGCATGCATTTGATTTTGGATTATTTTAAATCTTTGTATACTAGGACCTCATCAATCAGTGCGGCAAATTGTAGTGTTTTTATGTCTAAGTCCGAACGAGGAACTGTGCTGAGGATACGGTACAGGACGGACTTGCGCACATGGGAGTTCAGCTCGCGATGTACTAATGGTTAGATCGGCCGGTCCGCTGCTTGGCGAAAGTGTTTCCAAGACGATTCCAATTGATGTTGGGTTTTCCACTGGTAATCGGAAAATTCAAAAATCTCAATACGACTTACTGAACGAACGGGCAATTCGCACATATAGGACAGTTCGAAGGTTCGCATCGTGAACGGAAGTGCACGCATATAGTGTGGGAGCTAGCCAACACCCGCGCCCACAGCCCCAACGGTAGTTTGGCTGGTGGTGAAGTTACTCGCTGCTTTACGGTCTTCCACATTTCAGTTCTTCCCTGGCGGTCGTCAGTTTTGAGCCCTCACCGCGAGAGAGGTGATCTGACCTACGTGACTACACGCAATCCGCGTATTCCACACTTCCGTGGTTCCATTGAAAGGCCAAAGGACTTGAACATCAACTCCGACCCACCCGACTATTTCGACCGGTTTCTTGTTTTCAATTTGGTTTGATTTGTTTTGGCAGTGAACGATTCACGGAATTCCTCGCCAAAACGCGACTTGGAGCTTCCTGTCTTGCAAGGCCAAAATTCTAATTAGTTGAAACCGTTTTCGAGTAGTTGACCCGAAAGTAGTGCGACGCAACGGCAACTGCAGAAAATAGTTCGACATAGGGAAACAAGAAAACCACACACAACTCCTCCTCATCATACGTACATCCTGCACTTAACTAGGAGCGAGCGTAAGGGCACAATCGTGGCGAGCTCCCTATCCATATCACATCCGCAAGCAGGAAACAGTTTACTGGACTGCATCCCGGGCACCATTCTGTCTCCCACACATCGATGCAAGCAAAGTGTCCTGCCAGTAGCAGCAGCCGAGATAAAAAAAATCAATAGAGTTGAACGCAGTTCTTCGACGCTCCATTCACAGGCAATCAATTGAACGCCAGTGCCTTATTCCGGGACACAATTTTGAGGTGAGCCCCAGTCAAAACACTTGACAACAATCCATTCAAGGATTCTCTGCACGCCCCACTTGGAATACAGAATCAGCGAATTAAGTGAAACTGCCGCACACGACTCTCAAGCAATTGGAATTGAGAACGGGAACAGGAATTAATATCTAGGACTCGGTTTCTTCGTTGGTAAACTACAACATTGAATTCTCCCTGTTTTCCGCTGGCTGCCACTTGAGGCGAGCGTAGACGTTGCGAAGGATTCGCATGAATTTGGGTTAGACGACCTTGAAGGAGCAGAAAAGTGAAAGAGCTCTCGCGCGAGTGTTTTGGCAGCGCATCCTTCGCTTGCGTTGCCTTGAAATTGATTTAGACAAGTGCCTGGTGGTGACCTAGTGAACAAACGCCCGAATCTACATACAATTGTTGTGCATTACAAAGTGTAACGGTTCGATCTGAGATGAAAACTCGAAATCTTGTTGAAATCAAACACAAGAAAAGTTGCCAAAGTTCTTATTGAATTAACGCCAAGTTTCTCTAGTTCAACGAGACGAAGGTGCGTATGATCGAACGAAACTTTTGGACATACTGTCAAGAGAATTTATTCGTCATTATCTTCATCCATCCCAAAGATAAATTCCCTGAAGCAACTAGTAAATGCATTTCGAAACGTCAAAGAAGGCGGAGTTTTGTTGTCTTTTCATCGCAGGTTGACGAAATTTAGCGGAATTTTAATATATGGTGAACGCGAATTTTGGTTTAACCTTTTAGCTAAGTTCGGAATCGGATGTGGAGTGGGACCCAAAGAAACAGTTGAATGTCTAATCGGAATTCGTGTAAAAGCAAAATAACATCCAGCTGAGCGAAAGACAATGGTTTTGACTAAAACCCCTCGAAAAGGTTAGATAGAAGGCAGTTTGTTTCATTTATAGATTGTTCCGTGTCGTTTCGTGGTAAATTTTAAATTGTAGTTTGGGCTGGATTCTAGTGGGCAGAACTGTGAAGTCTCACATTCCGAACTCTCTTCTTAGGGCCGTCGCAAGTATGAAGTGCCCGGGAACGTCACGTCGCTCAGATTATTGTTATTGCCGAAAGCAAGCACTTATTAACAGTACGTAAATTTCAACAATTGAAGGAAGAACGATACGAAGAGGCAGACGTAGTGACATTAAAATATTCTAATACACGGTGCCCCTAAATCATTTGGTAAAACTAGGAGCCAATCGCATTGTTTCTATCGATTTGCCGCTATACATAGAAGCTCCATTGTATGCCCAAAATATCGGTGTCTTCAAAGGAGTAGGAAAGTCACTATTTCGTCAACTATTCCTATGGATGGAAATTAGCAAGGGCAGCAACGATCAAAGAACAGCTGTTTGTCATTAATCTCCGATAATTTTGGTTGGAATTTTTGTTGGAATCTCAGTATTCGTCGATGCATGTTAAAGTTAGAACTAGCTATAACGACAAAAAAGTTGCATTACAGGACCACCCACATCGTCAGCGGGCGCCCGACGAGGATGTATGGGTGAGTACCCTTTTTGTTTCATTTATATATATGCCTATTATTTCAAACATTTTTATAAAGATATTTTACATTTGGTTTGGTTACCTAAATATAAATTATATTTCAACCAATTTATTTAATATAAATAAAACAGAAAAAATGTTGAATTGGTAGAAAAAAAATTACGGTCTTTCCATTTTGTTCGACTTGACCGGGTATAGAACCGGGTACGGTGGCAGGCTCCCCCTAAAGAAATGGGCCAGCCGCCGGGTAAAAATTAATCCTATTTTTCTTTGTTTCAGGTGTCATCGCGGGTTGAGTGGCCCAAGCAGAGTGCCTCTTTATGGCATAGCGTTATGCAATCGTGTTGTATAATTCTATGGCATAAATTGGTCACCAGGGTACTCCCCTTCTGATGGGAAAGTTTATACAAGGCAATTTGTATGAGTTTTCCACTCAGAAGAGGAATACCTGGCCACTGCAACAAAATATGGATTTATTCCGGTTGAGTGGGTGCGAAGGAGCTCCATCACCACCCGGTTGCCCCTCTTTCATTTGTGGGCCATGAGCTTCGTCGGGTAATGACGAGGTTACCCCAAGTCCGCCTTTCTTCTCAGGTTCCTCTTGTTCTCGAAACAAGTACTATCTCCCTCGGTGTAGTTATCTACCTTTTTTGCGACTTCGGTCGCCTCTTGAACAACATCCAATCGTGAGTGCGAAATTTTTTTTGTAGTGGATCCTCGTGCTGGGG
Source organism: Odontomyia ornata (assembly GCA_963969285.1). Lineage (NCBI taxonomy): Eukaryota > Metazoa > Arthropoda > Insecta > Diptera > Stratiomyidae > Odontomyia > Odontomyia ornata. Next base: position 306,021,113 of record OZ017739.1, read on the forward strand.
AAATGAACCCGCCCCACGACACCGCAATGCTAGCCTGCCAGCGCATTCACGCGTCTCCAGACGAGGGCATTTTCGCAGATATTGCCATCTTCTTCTGCCGAGGCAGCAGAACATCGTTGCAGTCCTGTACGGACTTATTGAAACTTACTAATTCACTACAGAACCGACCTCTCATCAGTTCTAGACGTTAAGTCTGAGTGGTGCCAACGGATGGTACCAACCGGTCAACCAATCCGTGCACCGTAATCCATCTTCGCGGTGGCTGCTTGCCGGCCAGCTAGATCGGAGAGGATTTCGGTCGCGGGTCTCTAAGTAGATTACGCTCATCTACAATTTTCAGCCACCAATAAATGCCCGTTTCCAAACGCGTCACAAAACACAATCATACGGAGAAGAAACCTACTTCACTCGTACGTTACTCCGTATTTCTTCATTCAACCAGTCAAAGGACACAAATCTAATCTTTGCTTCACGTTCCCAAATTCCCGACGCGGTACCGAAAAATATACTACGCTAACTCAAACCCGACGAAAGCTACGCTGATAAAAAGGCAAAACCAACAAAGGTACCGCGTACCGCGCGCGACGCGAAACCGGCTTCAGCGGATTTTCTCAAAACCCTACCCTCGCGACAGCATACTTACCATGCACTCTACTTTCCGCTAAAAGAAAGGAACCACTGGAAAGGAAAGTCGTTGTTCCTGTTTAGCGATTCATTTTATTCATTTCTTAGTTGATGTATGTAGGTATTCCTTTAATGATTATGTAACAAATTCAACGAGACTTTCTAGACGGCTTCTAACAATGTGGTTACTTTCTTCAAAATCCTTAAGGAGAACCTACACTAACTTTATGTTTTTGAAAAGCTAATACCCAAGATGGGTTCGAAAAAAAAAGAAATTTTGTATATGTTCAATGTGTAATGACGTTAAAGAAAAAAAACCACATGGTATTATAAGCTGAGATTGGTAATTCCTTTGTATTACTTAAATAAGTTCATTATAATCATAAGGGAATTTATTGTCTTAAATCATTCTTTCTTTTGAGGGTGATATGTGGTGATAATTTTAGTATTAACTTCTGTATCAGTTGAATATAAATTAATGTACTTAACTAAAAATTACAATTAAATTTGAGTTTTAATTGTCTCTGTCTTCTAACATTGCTTTTAAAAGCTTATGTGATGATTCAGCAACTTAATATATTCAAAATAATTTTTTTTCTTCTTTTTTTTTCTTAAATTTCTATATTTTCATAAATCCTTTTGGGCAGTCATAAGTACAACACGCATCTAGATCTTTTTCCATGAGAAATTAAACAAATTCTATTTTTGTTTAAGTATGTTTTGTCCTAAAAAAAAACCCATTTAGGGAAACTTAATGAAGCTGCCTTGTGTTTCTGAAATCGTAATATATAAGAATTCAAATAGCCTTACTAAGAACGCATGAATTTTCGTTAATGATCACTTAGGCATTTTCTGTGCCCTAAATTAAATGGTCTTTTAACCCAAATTAGAATCTACTTCTAGAAGAAAGCGAGTCCTATCATGGCTTACTACCTTGTGATAATATACCTTTCGAGCGTACACCGTACAACATTGCTTACAATAAGACTTTTCACGCTACTGTTATTTACACCGCTATTCAAAATGAATAATTAGACATAAAAATTCGAAATTTGCATAGGAAACGATGACACGACGAAGAACCCTAAGAAATGTGGATTTTTTTAACATTCCAACAAAGTCGTGCAATTCGGATCGTAAAACTCTAAGCGATCATTAAGCAGGGTACAGATTGCCCTGGCTTATGTGGATTTCGAGAGCATAGATTATTTCTTGTTATTCTGTTTCTGTATGATATGCAGGTAATAATTGTATGAACAACAGGAAGGATAGTCTGCCTTATTTACTGGTTATTAATGTGTTTTGTGTTAGGTTTTATTCTTACTTGCATCATTTGTAAACTATTAATAGGGTCCGTATTATTTCGTATTATTATTTATGTTACTGTTAATTATTAACATGTTTGTATTAATTTTTTTATTTATTTGTATTATTTGCTATTTATTAATTCTACATCTTTTTTTTTCAAATCAATCAAATGAAAACCTACTCTTTTAGCTCATTGCGGAGACTATCAAATTTTTGACTAGTTATTAAAACAAGCAAATTGTGATATAAGGCTTAATAAAAATTACCAGTTCAAATGCTACTTTACTCCTACTATTGAAGAAGACTTAATCTATTTTAAGATATTTTGTATTTTCAATTGAAATATCATTGAAAATCAACTATCCCAAATTGATTTTTGTTTCAGCTTTACTATAAATCTTGAGGAATTTGCTGGTGAAATTCAGGAATTTTTACATGCTTTTCTTATTTTTTTATAAATTCACCTTACGCTTATGTAACAATATAATAGTAATTACGTACTTATTCGCTCAGACTCAGCTCACTACCTATATAGATCTCAGTTCTAAACGCTATACGCTAAATATCCTATTTACGAACTTCTTTTTATATCAGTATCGCTACCATCGAAATTTTAAATATTCAAAATATTTCCATGAAAAATATCTGAACAGTACGTCTCACTATTCGAACGACTAAATGTATAATGTTAAACATGACTCTAAAAATTATTCATTGTTTTTTTTCTGTATCTGTTACACAAACTGATTGTGCTTATAAATAAAGTTCGATTAGCTCACTTATTTGAATTCAACTGCCTATATTAACGCATCATTAAATATTATTTGAGTTCTTAGAAATTATAACGATGGGCCAAAATCATCCTGCATAGGATAGCTAATAAATAAATTAAGTTATATACAGTATTTAGGTACTAAAATTATTCATTTAAATTTGACAGAATTTCATGTTTATCTTCAAACTACTTCGTTATCATTCTTTTTTTTACTAATGCATTGTTGTTGATGTTGTTCACTTTCGTTGGAGAATAATTTAAAAATTGAACTAGTTTAAAAAATATACCTAGAAATAACAGCCGTTCTAAACTTCCAACTGTTTGGAAGTTGGTTGTGTTATAGAAGGTTCACTCCACATCCGTCTCAAATCACCTTTTACGTATGCCATGGTCAGTAAGGGCAGGCGCGTGAAGGGTACAAGGTACAATAGTACAGGTTGCACTGCTTTGAAGATCTCCGAACTTTCAACTGCGGTTAGTAAACCCAGAAAATATCATAATAAGGACCAATGAGAATAAGTTAATTTCGATCCCATTCCTTTTTTTGCGGCGCCAACTGAGATCTGATGTAATTCCCTGTGACCTTTTATATGCATCGCATCGTTATACAAAACATAGTGGCAGTCCCGGCATCACAATATCACCTAAACCGAGCATTGAAAAATGTCCACTATTATGATAATGAGGAAATACTAATTTTCCCGGCAGGTTCAATTTCGGCGGTTCTTTGAAGTCACATTGTTGCGTGGACCTAATGTCAACGCAATTCATAACAGAGAAAGGAAAATAAAAGTATTGAAATACCTGATTAACAGATTAAATGATTATGGAAAATCGTGAATCGCAACCAGACGTGCTTCCTGTTCGGCACTTTCCCAAACCAGTGTTTATTTTTGTTTTGCAGCGAGCGGTTTCATCAGGAATATTTAATTTGTCAGAACTCCCATGTACACAATTAAGTAACTATTTTCTGAGCTAAACAAGCTAGTTGCTCACACTCGCGAAATTAAGAAAATCGGCGACAGCTCTTGGGTGGCGGTCAATTCACCTTGACATCCCACGACAAAATTGACGTGGGATGTGCGCCCGTCACAACCAAAATGAAATGACAAGCCACCTAGCAGCAAGGTGTGTTGGTAGTGGTCGCCAGCGGCGTCGCATGATTCATTACAGAATCTCGTTCAAATCAGAGTTCTACTCTAGACAGGGCAAAATAATTTAATTTTTTAGTGAAAAAGGCATCTAAAAATATTAGGTTTTAAAATTTCGACTTTTTTATTGTTCATTCGATTTGAAAAAATTTCGGCATAATACAAGAACTTAGTACAAAGATCCATAATCTCAAGTTTCTCAAAATCCGTGGGAAAATATGACCGCTAGAGGGCCACGAAAACCTGAAAAATTTAAACCACCGCCATTTTGAAAATTGCTCATGTATGATCACAAAAATATCAAGGTTTCTGGATCTAATTTATTTCTATCTTAAAGTCAAATTTCATATACACCAGATCAAAATTGCGACTTTTAGATGACTTTGTAATTTTGAGTTTCACCTGGCCGCCATTTTGTTTTTTGTAACCTGACTTCCAGTTTTTTAGGGTTTTGTAAAATAATTATACAAAACCCTTCTAAAATCGCGTCCTGTCTGTCCGTCTGTCCGTCTGTCTGTCCGTCCGTCCGTCCGTCCGTCCGTCCGTCCGTCCGTCCGTCCGTCCGTCCGTCCGTGTGTCACAGCAGTTTTTCTCGGAAACTACTTTAGCTAGAAACATCAAATTTTGTATGTAGGTGTAAAGTGGTGTTCTCTTCAAAGTTCGAATACAAAAAAAAATTTATAGGGTGTTTAAGGGGGGTCTCCCCATATAGGGGAGTGACCCCCCGAAAAAAAAATTTCATTGAAGATAGCCGATATGGGTATCAAATGAAAGGTCTTGATGAGAACTTTACAAAACAGGTCTTTGTTTGGCAAAGTTTGCTTCGAGGGGCGCACAGGGAGGGGAAATACACGAAAAATTTGTGTCCCCCCCCCTCGCGATTGGACACCTGTGATCCGAAAAATCTGAAAAAAATCAGGAATGTAGGCCTTGGTGAGTACAACAACAACAAATACGTTAGAAGTCGCAATTCACTCTACTTTGTTAGTAATAGTATGATTTATCGATTTTATGTTTTCTTGAATAAAATCTTAGCCGTACCCTTAAATTCAATGAAATTCAGTACATAGATGACTATTCATAAGATTGATCTATTTTGAAAGTTTCATAAAGATTGAATCATATTTAGCGAAGTTATAGCGGTTTGAATTTTCCTGTATTACTATGGAACAATATGCGCTGCATGTATTACTATGGCAACATATGGCTATGGAACAACATGCGCTTTTTACCGACTCAGACACTACAGTTTTGCTAGGATTTGCATGAAAATTTCAGGAATGATAGGTCTCATGAATATCTTTGAGAATCGGTTCAGCTAGTGGTATTAGTAATCGCCAGGCAAAATAGTGGCTGTTTTAAATGCGAAGATTGAATAATTTTGAGTTATTTTTTCCCAACTTCAACGTTTAAGGTGCATGCTCTGAACACTTGATTCAATTTGATGAATGACTGAAGATGAGTACCTACAATTAATACTCATAAGCGAAGCAAGTCAAGGAGGCGGGAGAGAGCTCCTAGCAAAAGGGCTTAGTAACCATTCTACGATTCGAAAAAATTGGCCAAGAATCGATGATAACAGTACAGGAGAGTGGCTCCTGAAAATAAAAATTCATCAAACGTAGCCGGTATGAGTATGAAATGAAAGTTTTCATGGGAGCTTTTCAAAACAGTTGTTAAACTGTCAGTTTTTGCTTCAGTGGGGGCACAGGGGGGAAATACATGAAAAATGTGTTTCCTCCCTAGCGAATGGATATCTTAAATAATTATCAAGGGAGATATTTATGAGTATAACAACAACAAAGATCTCAGAACACGAAATTCATTCAACTTTGTTAATAATAGTATGATCTTCGAATTTCATATTTTCTCCAATATTTTATTCGATCTGGTGACTGCATTTTGTAAATTGAATACAAAACCCTTCTGACATGACCGTAGGTCTGTTTACCCAACTTGTTTACATATTTCCTTAAATACTTATAGTTTCTATCAAAATACCGAATTTCATAAACATTGGTTGAAAGCTTTGGTGAAAACTACAATAACAAAATTTTGTATGTCTTTCAACCTTCGAGCAGCCGCCTTTTTGTTTCAGCCGTACCAACTTTGGGTTTTTTATTGTGAAATTCATCTTTGTACCAAATTTCAGCCGAATCGGAGCTATCTTTGGTCAGAACAGAAATCACAGTGTTTCGTCTAAAATGGTCGCCATTTTGTTTTCGCCAGGCCGATATAGCTGGTTCACGAAATCAACCGATATATTTACTCAATACACCTTTCCTGAAAATTTGATGAACATCGGAGCAAAATTGCAACCTCTAGCGTGGTTATATCCTATATATATATATATATATATATATATATATATATATATATATATATATATATATATATACATATATATATACATATATATATATATATATATATATATATATATATATATATATATATATACATATATATATACATATATATATATATATATATATATATATATATATACATATATATATATATATATATATATATATATATATATATATATATATATATATATGTATATATATATATATATATATATATATATATATATATTTATATATATATATATATATATATATATATATATATATATATATATATATATATATATATATATATATGTATATACATTTATATTGTCGCGTGTTATGATTCGCGGCCAATAATTTTAATGTTCCGGGAAAGTGAAAACGCAATGTCTTTTAAATTAAATTAAAAGAGTTTATTCAATTACTTAAAAATGCACAATGACTTATTTAACTATTTCACAATTTTAGTTTTCACTATTAAAAGTCTAATTTCCACTTGTCCATAAATTTCTATCGCAATTGTCTTCGAAAATCACTTCACTATTACTTGATCGCTATTCAATCCGCACTCCACACACTATCGCAGTTTTTACTCTCGCAGTTGAATGAATCCCCCCATTCATTCAGCTCGCCTTTATAAAGGGTCACTAGTCATTCAACGTAGTTCTCGTACATTGGCGAATTAGCGGGAACATTCGAGCAGCGTAATGAATGGAGTGACTCACTTTCAGATGTTGATGCTTGGTGGGTTTTCGAGTACGTTCGTTTTGTTGATCATGATCTTCTTAACGATTGTGAAAATAATTGCGACAGTAACTCGCAAAATTATTCGTGCATGTAAAACTGCCCCCACCTTAGTTCTTTTCGCCCCGAAAAGATTTGTCGCCAGTTGTTGTCAATTCTCCCTGGAGATAATATGGGGCAAGACGGTTCAGATGCACGATTTTCATTTTGGCACTTGGGTAACGGTGTTCCTGTATGCAGTATGCGACGTCGTTGATTCGCTTTGTAACTCGGTATGGTCCCTCCCAATTATGTTGCAACTTTGGAGACCTACCCTTTCGCCGTTGCGGGTTATATAGCCATACCAAGTCATCTTCCTGGAAGCCAGTAGAATTTGCCTTTAGATAATACCTGGTCTTCATGCGGTCAGTAGCCGATTCGAGGTGTTTTCGCACTGTCCAATGTATCTGGTTCAACCGTTGCCTTAGATCACTTGCGTACTCCGAGATCGTTTGGGGTTTCTCAGGGGGTGTTCCGAACTTTATATCAGCCGGCAGGGAATAGTCTTTCCAAAAATGACTTGACCGTCGAGGCATGTTTGCAGCTCTGTACGCCATCAAAAATAGTGGGATATGTCGGTCCCAGTCCCTTTGGTTCTCGTCAACCATCTTGGCCAGATGTTTATTGAGCATGCCGTTGAAACGTTCGACCATTCCATCGGATTGGGGATGCAGCGGTGTTGTCCTCGTTTTTCGTATTCCCAGCAGCTCGCACATTTCGCCAAAAACAAGTGACTCAAAGTTTCGACCTTGATCCGAATGTAGTTTGCAAGGTACGCCGTACCTACTGACCCAATTTAACACTAGCTGTTCGGCTACAGTAGTTGCTTCCTATTTGGGAATGGGGTAGACCTCGGGCCAATTGCTGAAATAATCAGCTACAACCAGCGTGTATTGATTTCCTCATTCGGATTCAGGGAAGGGTCCTGTGATGTCAACAGCAATCCTTTCAAACGGTACGCCCACGTTGTAGGTTTACATTTGTCCTCTCAGTCGTTGCTTTGGACCTTTGACGGAAGCGCAAATTGTGCATCTGCGGCACCGTTCCTCTATATGTTCTCGAGCATGGAGCCAGTAAAACCTTTCCCGCAATCTCGCTAAGGTCTTGTTAACACCAAGGTGGCCTCCCGAGGATCCTTCGTGCATCTTCTTAACCACATCGTGGATAAGGATTTTGGAAAGTATAGGTTGCATCCTATAAGAGCTGCCATCCGCCATTTCCCATTTCCGCGTGAGTATGCCACCCTCTAACTGAAGGGAGTTCCATTGTGCCCAATAGCTTTCTAGGGTTGCGCCATGCATTGAAACGTCTTTCCACTCCAGTCGCCCAGTTGTCTCCTTCCATACGAGCAATGGCCCGATGTCTTCATCGGCTAACTGGGCATTTTGAATCTCCTCCGGTTACCAACCTTCATCGAATTCGGTCGTTATCACTCGCAGATCAACGGTCGGCTCCTTTTCCTCAATCCACCGGCAATGCTTGCAGTTAGCTGGACATGGATGACGAGATAGGGCGTCAGCATTTCCATGAACTCTGCCCTTGTGAACTAGTTGGGGTCTCACTAGGTCTGGTCGGATTGTCGATCGGGTTGCACCAGTATCCTTAACCGTTTGCTTTTGAGCTAAACGCACGGCTTGTTGCAATTCCTGGTCCTTTAAGGCGCTGATGAATGCTTCTGTTGCTGCGTCATCTCGATGTTCTGGGTCGTAAGCTGGATAAGCCAAAAGTGCCAGGCGCTCAATGTCTTGGGCTAGCTGCTGTAAAGTTTCGCCAGACTTCTGCATCCGATGCCGTAGCTGTGCCCTGTAAATCTGCTTCAGATGATCGTCTCCATAACGCATGTCCAGCACATTCATTATAGCAGCCGGGTTTGAATGCAACTCAACGGGGATAGTCCGCAAAAGCTCGGCAGCTAGGCCTCTTAGAGCAAGAATTAATGCAGTTGCTTGTTCCTGCTCTTTCCAGTGATTTATCCTAGCGGCGGCTTCAAACTGGATTTTGTAAATAGTCCAGACCGTTTGCCCGTCGAATATTGGTGCTTGCACATTTATAGATGAGCGTTGCGCCGTGGTTGTAAGCGGGGCTGGTGAGGTGGTTACTACTGCCTTCGCTGCTTCCAAGTCCTTTTTCACTTTTTCCATCTCATGGTTCTTTCTCTCCTCGATCTGGCTGATATCAAGGTTGATTCTCTCCTTGACCTGGTATACCTTTTTCCTCGACGCATTTAATTTGGTTGGTGAGACTACTGAGCTCCGCTTTTATTTCGGTTGACTGTTTTTCCAGCTTCTCTGTGATTTCTGCCTTGATTTTGAACGCTTGTTTGTCTAGTTTCCCTGTTCATTTAGCTGCGCTGATTATGCATTTAGCTTCGTAGCTAAACTGGATGTCTGTTCATTTAGCTGCGCTGATTGTTCCTTTAGCTTCGCAGTTAAATTGGACGACTGTTTGTTGAGGTTCACAGTTAAATTGGATGACTGTTCACTTAGCTTCGCAGTTAAATTGGATGACTGTTGTCGCTCCTCTGGCTGCATCAGCATTAACATTTTCATCAGTGTATCTTCTGGTTCCTTCGATTTTGGCATTTCTGCCTCTCCCTTAAGCTCCGCCATGGTAAATTCATTTAATGTTAGCTAAGTGGAATTTTTAATTAATTCGGCTTATTTTTTTTCCCCCAGTTTCCACGTTACATTTCACTATTGTGCATTTTTAGAAAAATGTTTATAAGTTTTCACTTTCAAAGTTTTCTTTCTCACTTCTCGACACCACTGTCGCGTGTTATGATTCGCGGCCAATAATTTTAATGTTCCGGGAAAGTGAAAACGCAATGTCTTTTAAATTAAATTAAAAGAGTTTATTCAATTACTTAAAAATGCACAATGACTTATTTAACTATTTCACAATTTTAGTTTTCACTATTAAAAGTCTAATTTCCACTTGTCCATAAATTTCTATCGCAATTGTCTTCGAAAATCACTTCACTATTACTTGATCGCTATTCAATCCGCACTCCACACACTATCGCAGTTTTTACTCTCGCAGTTGAATGAATCCCCCCATTCATTCAGCTCGCCTTTATAAAGGGTCACTAGTCATTCAACGTAGTTCTCGTACATTGGCGAATTAGCGGGAACATTCGAGCAGCGTAATGAATGGAGTGACTCACTTTCAGATGTTGATGCTTGGTGGGTTTTCGAGTACGTTCGTTTTGTTGATCATGATCTTCTTAACGATTGTGAAAATAATTGCGACAGTAACTCGCAAAATTATTCGTGCATGTAACAATATATACATGTATATATATATATATATATATATATATATATATATATATATATATATATATATAAGTATATATAATAATATATGATACTCTCCGCAATAGGCAAATTTCTCTCGAGAAATTTACTTAAAATATCTCAATATGAACATACCATTTTTTAAAGCTTTTCTGTGATAAAACGAGCTTTCCCTCCGTTCTTAATACATTCAACCCAATTTTGCGAATGATTAAAAACATATTTGATATGGTGATGCAATATGAAGGTCCCATTTCGCAAAAAATAAGCAAGAGGCCCATTTTCTATGAAATTTTCGAATTGAAGTCAATCGGAAAGCTTCGAAAGATACAAAAAGAAATAAAATTAGAGTTATACTCCAGGACAGAACCCAGCATTAACGGTTTGTTGGTAGTTGAATTTACAAATTGGTTTAATAGTAATTTTTTCCAATGGGTCGATGAAATAAGTTTGTCATCGAAAAATTACAACAAAACGGAAACAAGTGAAAATGGTCTTTGCGTTGAAATTCTAAAGTGTTGCAAACAGCAGGCAACGTTTTTTTTTTGCAACGATATCAAGTATCTCTTGATTACGCGCCGTGGTAGATGTGATGAATATGCTCATTGTTTTACGTTCCTGTTTAGATGTTTAGGGTACGATGCTCAATACATTTCCGCAACTTCTGATCACAAATGCGTTGGATTAATGTAGATCCTCCAGAAAATGTATCACAAATGATGTATGAACATGGCTAGAAGAGGAAAACCGATTATGTCTTAGCATTCACCCCAAATGGTATCCAGGATGTGACTTGGCGTTGCCGAAATAATCATTAACACAAAAACTGAACAACATCAAACGAGGACATTAGAAAATGAATGGATAATATTATAGCCTGGCAGTTTTCATTTTTTCCGAGATGCATTACTTGTCATATTAGCTATGAATCCTAGTCAGACATCAAAAGCGTAAAGTGTATTGCAGAAAGTTTTCTATCTTAGTTTTGACATATCGGGTAAAGCCTGCTTATTTTTTCAAACTCTCAAATCCGGCCAGCAAAATCTGAAAGGTGGTCATCAGTACTGCATACTATGGGAAAAAAAATCAGAAAAAAAAAGATTTCCGTGTCAAACATCAAAAAGTCAAACTGTCTCGAGCAAATGAGCCTATTATAAGTATTTTCCCGTGGGATATTAATCAAACAATAAACGAACTTAGTCACGTAAATATTCTTGTAATGTTATTGCCAGATGACTTCCGAGTATGCTCAATAACTAAAGTAGGCACTCTTACACCCCTCAACAACGAGCGCTCGTCGAAGGAGTGGATGAGTACCCTGGTTTGTTTTAAAAAAATTTATTACCCTTATTCATTGCATTAAATTTATATAAAATTTTTTTGATTTTCAACAAAAACTAAAATGAAACAAGTTGAGTAAGCAGAAGAGTGCTCCTACCAGAAGGTCTTTGTAAACATCCTAGGGTTAGAAACAAGTTTTCTAATGGCGTGAATCGATAACTTGAGTTATTCATCCAATACTTAGATATGAAATCGTTCAAATTTATACAAAAGATGCACAGTTTCTTTCATAAGCACAGTGCAGCCGCCATTTTTATCTAGCTTAAATAATTTTTCTGAATGCTCGGCCGATTGAACATGTTCAAGTTAAGCACTATTCCTTTTGAAAGAAAATAAAAGTGCCTAAGTCAGTTTTAAATATATATAGGGTTTTCCAATAGGAGGTGTTATTTTGAATAGATCTTCTGATTTAACACCCAGCGACTTCTTCCTTTGGAGCCACGTGATAGAGAAGGCCTATGCCAATAGTCCAGCGTCAATTCAAGATCTCAAAGATGAAATTCGTGAGGCTATCGAGGACATAGGGCAGCCACTTTGCGATTTGGTTATGGAAAATTTCATGAAAAGGATATGGTCCTGTAAGCGTGTCGTAGTGGTTATTTGCTCAATGTTAATTATTGCTATTAACGGCATATTTTCTTCTTTATAATGAAATAAACATTCGATCATTTGTATTAAAAATGGCATTTTTCTTTTAATATCAAAATAACACCTCTTATTGGAAAACCCTATATCAACCATAAACACGTGTTATTGTTGGTGTAATTCCATATAATTGAAATGGCTATATCTCACTTGATTATGATTCGATCTCAATTAAATTTTGTGAACATATATATCCTATGTTAGTCTATATAATTGCGAAATTTCAAGAAGTTCAAAGGTACCGTTTTGATTTTATGGGCAAAAATGTAAAATCTACAAATCATACTATTATTAACAAAGTTGAGCGAATTTCGATTTCTAAGGTATTTGTTGCCCTTGTACTCATAAAGGTCCACGTCCGTGATAATTTTCAGATTTTTCGGCTGAAAGGTGTCCAATCGCGAGGGGGGGGGACACACATTTTGGGTACATTTTGTCTTCCCCTGGACCCCCCAATTCATAAAATGATTTTTTTATTTCAGATTCTGAAAGTTCCTGTCAAGGCCTTTGATTTGATACCCCACTTGACTACCTTTGAGGAAAAAAAATTTTTAAGGGCCAATTCGTTACTAGGGGGGACCCCCCTTAAACATTTTTTAAATTCTTGTTGAGGCCTTAACTTTTGAGAGATCATCACTTTTGACCTTTTCACAAAGTTTGAGCATTCTAGCTTCTATAGTTTCTGAGGAAATCAGCTGTGACGCACGGACAGACGGACAGACGGACGGACAGACAGGTCGCGAAACTAGTAGGTCTTTGTAAAAAAAATTTTTACAAAGACCTAAAAAGGAGAAAAACATCTGCAAAGTTTTATATTTATAATTTATAATTTATGATAGTTTAAAGAAACTAAGACCTCCTGCAAAATATAAGATCCACAAAACCCAAAATACACCGAAAGTGAAGAAAAATCTTGAGACTTTATAAGTAATTAAAGAGAATAGAGACTAAATATACAGTATTAGAGTATATATGACGTAACGAGAAGGCGCGAGGGCAAAACGTATGGAGTAACGAAGTTTTTTAGGTTTTAATATATAAAGCAGTGGAATGTATCATGAATTTCTAATCGACAAAACAAACAAATAAAAATGATATCAAGCTATAAATTTAACACTCGGTCTTGCCATTTTCGAACTCCGGCCGGGTATGGGATTCACCACTTTGGCTGGGGCCTCCACTCATGAGGTAGCCATTAGGTGAGCTCATCTCTTTTATCATTGTTACAGGTGCTTTCACAGGGCTACTTGGCCTTCCACAACCGATATGGGCCAAGGCAGCATTTTTTGGATTTCAATCCGCTTGGAAGGGGTACGTGGAGGCACCACCCCCACCACCACTCGTATTTGTGGGCGTCTTGAATATCGCACGCGGATAATTGGTCATTCGAATTCGCGTTTTTCTCTTTGTAATCCCTGTCGTCAGAATACTTCGGCCATTAGCACCTTTATTACCAGTTAATCGGTTTTGCTTTTGACTCCGGTCACCAATCGAATCGTAACTATGAAAATATTTTGCAGTGAAGCCTTATGCTGTGCACAAATAACCCATCCCACACCACCGCAAAGCTAGCTTGCTAGCGCACTTACGCATCCCCAGACAAGGCCATTTCCAGCGCAGCACTGATTCCGCTCGTTGAGGCAGCAGAACACCGATCATATACGCATATTGTTAACATCTTAAAATCACTACACAGTAGTAAATTCCTTATTCCTTATTTGGGAAATATACGTTTCTTTTAAGATTATTTTTTACTTGTTTATGCAGATGCCAAAGAAAGAGCTTTGAAATCCTGAAACAATGAAATACCCGTAGAAGCGGTACAAACGAATGAAATGGGTTACAAGAAGGCAGTGAAGTTATTAAATTTCCCAAATGCTACTTAAAACAAATTATGCGAAAAATTTAGAGAAGTCCGTAAAATATCCCATAACTGTGAAAATGGGAAGAAAATCAGTTTTGCCGGTATAATTAGACGAAGAACTTGTAAAAAATTATCATGAATTTATCGTTTCTGATTCAAAACGGATGGTGGTCCAATTGGCTATCAGAAATAATATTCCATATCCACTTTCATAGTGGAACAAGAAGGCAATGAAAAAATGGATGAAGTTATTTATGGCTCATTATCATATATTGTTTCTGTAAATCAGTGCCTTTACCAAGAGTTCGTGTACATGGTTTTACTGCAGAAAATATAAAGACTTTTTTTTTGGCCTTTAGAAATTTGAACTGCAGAAGATTAATTTTAACTTGAATGAAATATTTAATGTCGATAAAACAGGCATTAGCGCTGTCCAGAAAAACCCCAACTGTAAAAGGCCGAAGAGATTGTTCACAGTCATCTGTAAAAAGGGAAGCACTAATAACTATTGTGACTTCAAGTCAGTTTATTCCTCGAATCATGGTGTTTCCATGAAAAATATGAGCGCTGAACTAAAGAATGGAATATCTTCAGGACTCTTTAGTAGATGCCATCCATCTGGTTGGGTCCAGCCTGAGTTGTTCACTAAGTGGCTCAAACATTTCGTGTCCATAGTGGAACTATCAGAAAAGATCCTGTTTTGTTGATAGTAGACGGTCATTACAGCCATATGAGAAATGTAGATGTGATTAATATTGAACGTGATAATGGGATATCTGTAATCTGCTCCACCACTCTTTTATGTTTTTTTTTTATATATAATTTCTTTATTTGAATGTATGCGGTACAGAGGCCTTATAATATAGTAGGTGTTCTGACAAAGTCATTTCACCATCGTTTGAACATTAGTTAAAACTATGTATATTATCGTATTTCTATGTGATTATTACAATTAGCTAGAGGAAAATTTAGGCAAAAACCTCTACTGAACTTATACTAGCTTAACATAACTTAACTTTCTACTTATAACTAGCTAAAATCTATGGGGCTAGGTTACGGCCAAAAGATAGGTGGTAGCAACTGCTGATTTTTAATTGGCCAGGGCATGTATTAGCGGATTGGGCGAGTCTTTTGCTTTCGCGATTAATTTGTCACGGCGCGATGCAGCGAGCTTACGAATTGGACTAACGCCAACAAGTCTGTGTAGCTTTTCAGAAGAGAAGTAAAACGGTTTATTAAGTACCATTTTTAGGTATCTATTTTGGGTGATCTGAAGCTTTGTTACTAGATATTTAGCACATTGGATCCCGAAGCCTGGAAGAGATCCGCACTCCCCTGACAACTACAGGCCCATTAGCTTACTACCAGGATTAGGTAAGCTCTTTGAAAGAATAGTCCTGAAAAGATTAAATAATTTAATGGCTAACAATAATATCTTACCTGATTTCAAATTCGGCTTCAGAAACAGACATTCGACTGAGCATCAGCTCCTCCGTGTTACAAAGGACATCAAAGCAGCGATGTACAATAAATTGTCTGTAGGTTTGGTGACACTGGACATAGAAAAAGCCTTTGATACAGTCTGGCATGATGCTCTAGTCTATAAACTTCAGAAATATAATACACCCCCATACTTGTTGAACCTTTTACAATCATTTTTAACTGATAGGAAGTTCCAGGTCAAAGTAGGGGAAAGCATTCCCCCAGTAAAAAGTATATCTGCCGGTGTTCCGCAAGGCTCCTGCCTAAGCCCATCTCTATATAACATCTATACGTCTGACTTCTTTTATGTTTAATGCGCAAGAAGTAGAAAATTGGTTGACAAATTATCCAGGGCGGGTTATTCTCACTACCAAATCGAAAATACACTTAGAAAAACTTATGCAAAAGCTTGTAAAATTGACATATCTGTAAATAGATTTCAGAAAAATAGGGGCGTGAAATCTGCTTGCTGCCAACGCTTATCTTCGCACGCTCCCATATTTCATCCAGCCGATCCTTGTTTACGATACACATTGTACGTATATGTGTGCAATAAATCTTAACTATGAAAAGATATAGAGGAGTTCGATCGCATTAGTTACAATGCATATTTGTGGAAGAATTTGTAGTAATCGAGCAGTTACCCTATTAAACTGCTCTAAAACTTTCCTATCTCCTTCACCCTTAAAGCATGGTGATCAAGAGAATTGAAATTCCTACTGGAAAAAGTGAAGACAAGTCGATGAAACGCATATTGCTATAGGCGGCGACAAGTAGACATTAATGATTATTCAGTTTAGAATTTTTTTTAGGGTTTTAAAAAATAATTTTACAAAACCCTACTAGTTTCGCGACCAGTCTGTCCGTCTGTCCGTCCGTCCGTCCGTCCGTGTGTCACAGCAGTTTTTCTCGGAAACTACTTAAGCTAGAAACATCAAATTTTGTATGTAGGTGTAAAGTGGTCTTCTCTTTAAAGTCCAACTACCAAAAAATTTTATAAGGTATTCAAGGGGGGTCTCCCCGTATAGGGGAGTGACCCCCCAAAAAAAAATTTCACTGAAAGTAGCCGATATGGGTATCAAATGAAAGGTCTTGATGAGAACTTTTCAAAACAGGTTAGTTTGGCAAAGTTTGCTTCAAGGGGCGCACAGGGAGGGGAAATACACGAAAAATTTGTGTCCCCCCCCTCGCGATTGGACACCTGTGATCCGAAAAATCTGAAAAAAATCAAGATTGTAGGCCTTGGTGAGTACAACAACAACAAATATGTTAGAAGTCGCAATTCACTCAATTTTGTTAGTAATAGTATGATTTATCGATTTTGTGTTTTCTTGAATAAAGTCTTAACGGTACCCTTAAATTCTATGAAATTCAGTACGTAGATGTCTTTTTATAAGATTGACCAATCCTGAAAGTTTCATAAAGATTGAATTATATTTAGCGAAGTTATAGCGGTTTGAATTTTCCTGTATTACTATGGAACAATATGCGCTGCATTTATTACCATGGCAACATATGGCTATGGAACAACATGCGCTTTTTACCGACTCAGACACTACAGTTTTGCTAGGATTTGAATGAAAATTTCAGGAATGATAGGTGTCATGAATATCTTTGAGAATCGGTTCAGCTAGTGGTATCAGTTATCGTAAAACAAAATAGTGGCTAGTTTAAATGCGAAGATTGAATAATTTTGAGTTATTTTTTCCCAACTTCAACGCTTAAGGTGCATGCTTTGAATACTTGATTCAATTTAATGGATGACTGAAGATGAGTACCTACAATTAATGCTCATAAGTGAAACAAGTCAAGGAGGTGAGAGAGCTCCTAGCAAAAGGGTTTGTAACCATTCTAGGATTCGAAAAAATTGGCCATTAATCGATGATAACAGTACAGGAGAGTGGACCCTGAAAAAAAATCATCAAACGTAGCCGATATGAGTATGAAATGAAAATTTTCATAGGAGCTTTTCAAAACAGTTGTTAAACTGTCAGTTTTTGCTTCAGTGGGGGCACAGAGGGGAAAATACATGAAAAATGTGTTTCCTCCCTCGCGGATGGACATCTGAAATAATTATCAAGGGAGATATTTATGAGTATAACAATACCAAAAACCTCAGAAGTCGAAATTCGTTCAACTTTGTTAATAATAGTATGTTCTTCGTATTTCATATTCTCTCCAATAAAATCGTCTTTGACATGTTTCTTGATTTGATTCGATCTGGTGACTGCATTTTGTAAATTGAATACAAAACCCTTCTGACATGAGTGTAGGTCTGTTTACCCAACTTGTTTAATATCTAATGTCTTCGTTAAAATAATTAAGAACTAACAAACACCTTGCATACCAATTTTGTTCATTCGTCCATAATTTTCATTTATACGCATTAATTATACGCACCCACACATATAAAAAAATATCATATGCAAACTAATTCGAGGCTTACATCGAAAAAATGGGAGTGAAGTGGTGCCCGGCGACGCAAAGGCTGACGCGTTTCTATGTTCCTCGACGAATTTACGAGGTTGGCGAAGTGGAAAGACGAGAGTGTTGTTGGTTGCGTCCTTCTCTTTGCTCGGCTTGATCACTTCGGCATGATCAGTTGGTTTTATATCCGTTAGCAGGTTGGATTTAGTGGAGTATCTGAAGCGTTTGCTTGGACGGGTAATCGATCATCGGTCGAGTGATGGGTTAAAATGGTGAAGACATTAAATGTAGCGCCAAGACTTAGTTGCGCCCGTTACCACCTCGGAGGTGGTCTCAGTTGGTCAGTCAGGAAATGAACGATCGTGGACCGCAGTGATAAAAGTGATCAATGTAAATTGTGCAAGTAACGGGCAAAGAGTGAGGTAGAACGAGGTGGTTGCAGTAAAAAACTTCTTGAGAAATAATTTTGATTTCCCGCTACTCAAATTTCTGCTCTTTCTACCTACAAGTAATTATACGTTCCATTAAGTAGAAAAGAAAGTGATCTAACCAACAATCCTGATAATAATCATAGCTCAACCGCAAAACTGAAACCCCAATTTAAACTGCTCAGATTGTCTCATGTCGTTGCAAATGTTTGTCACTATTTACATTCATTCAATGCCCTCCATTGCAAATTATTTGGCTCGTATACACTCCACTAGATCTGATCGTCTATCATGCACTTTGTTGATCGTCTTGTACGCAATTTCGCGACGTCAATTAGCGATGCAAGTATGTTTGGCTGGAATACAAAGCAACTGAGGCCAATCTGGCTCACTGGTGAATGCAGAACTGTAAACTCACCAGCCGAAAGTAAGAATTCAGACCGTTTTTCATCTCCGTTCCTACCTTAGTTTCTTAACATATATTGCAAAACACGTTTCAGTCGAACAGGAAGGTGGTTTGGGGGAATTCGATAACGATCATAAAGCGCGTACTCTATTCGTTAGTAACTGCACTTCATCTTGACTGGATTAGCATCATATCACATATAAAGCATCGTTTGTGCAATTCTATTTGTAGTACATTGGCCAGTTCGTAGTCAATCTAGGCTGGAACGGGAGCAGCCAAAAGTCAGTGTAAATTCACAACGGAGAATTTACGTCTTCAGGCGTCTTGAGACGAGAACGAAAACCAACCAAAAAGCAGCCAAGATTCAGTGCCGAGCGCTTGTGAGGTTGAGTACTGTTTTTAGTTTAAATCGTAACCGATTATTTTTTTCAAGGTTCGCTATTAGCAGTGCCATCGCAAGAGGACAATTGGTCGTGGAGTTCTCTGGACATAAGGGTGATACAATAATTGTTCAGGTGATGATGGACTCTGCTCATTAGGAGTGCTGTACTGTGGTTGCTGCAATTAAAACAGGCATATCGAAGTTGAAGCGATCGAGTAGGCAACACTTCAAGCTCTTCGAATTCGGGGTGCCTCGACATAGATGGAGACACGAAGGAATGCACCGTAGTCACAGTCGCGCTTTTAACGATGAGTGGTGTGTGATCGCTGTTAATTCGATTTTGCTGTGCTGTAGGATATCCTTGGAAAGTGGTTAAGTTACTATTACTAGCTCCTAAGACTTTATTTTGTATTCGTGATTGGATTTCCTTCCACTTACTGAGTACAGTTAATACCTTTGCGAATCTATTTGAACTAGCGACAAAGAACAGTCAAACAAAATTTCATTTTTTTGCGTCTTGTAGAAGTCAGTCGATTTGATTTTCCGTAGCAATTTAAAGTGAATTGAGGACCTGTGACGAATTTGCGTGAGTGGTTTTGCTTTTGCTCCTCACAAATTACAAGCCAGAGAATTTCCACCAAAAGAAAACGTGTTCAGAGTTTAGTTCCGCGGAAGTTTTTCGCCAGCCATTATTTCCAATTCATATTTCACAAGTGTCGGACCTCCTGGTTAGTGAATTTAATGGTGGAAAATATTTACCCACGCATCCACAGGAAAACGGTGTCCCGTCGCGTCTTGAAATGTGTATCGTGCCCAAATGCGCCCAGTGACATTAAAAGTAAAAATTTCCAGAAAAGGTTATTAGCAAGTGCCTCCTGTCTGAGCTTGAACTAATTTGTGGAATACTCCGCGCTGTGCTTGGAGGCCAGTGACATTTGCAAGCAAGTCCCGTTTCTTTCGGAATTCAGTTGACGTTGAACAACAGGCTTTAGTGTTTTTGATAGCGCGTGTGGCAAATTGTTTGCGCAGGCCAGGTCAAAGACTCATATCACATTGAGGTATCGCAATGCTTTTGACTGTTTGCTTCATGACGATTTGGTATCGGCGCTAGGTGACGTTGCCCGAATAGATTTATTTTTTTATGAAACTTCAGGCGCTAAGACTACACCTTGTGAACATTTGTTTTTCATATTGGCAAAGGTTAACTCTCGGGCAGCGAATCGCAATTATACGTTTGAATTTTATTTGCCGTGTGAAACTTCTTGCTCAAGCTTCCATAGGAGCTTAAGTTCCAACTCTTTCTTTGTGAATCAAGACTCAAAAGACGAGCTCTAAGCTAAACACGACGAATGTTGGATAAATGTTCGTTTAATAAATTATATGGTCTTAATGTTTTATAGCGTATTTGTAGAAGAACTGATTCCTTTGATTGACCTTTTAAATTTGCATTTCGTGTATGCGCCACCCTCTGTAAAATTGTCAGTTGTTCTCACCGGGATAATTCATATACTGAATACTTCTGACGAACAAGTAATCATACGTTTTTCTTTTTGGCCAAAAAGTATACGTAGCATTTTCGAACTTCCAAATTTATATTTTTTTTCAACCCTGCCGCGAACTTAAGAACAACGTCAATTCAATCTTTTGAAACAAGGAGAAATAATGTCAATATCCTACAAAATACTTTCACTATAAGATAATTTAATGTCCGGTTACATCACATGTCGAAAACCTAGAAACTCCTATTTGATTTGTATTAATGGCATTGATCTTAATAAGGAAAGAATGGAAAATAATTTGCAAATGGTGTGCTAGTAAAATTTAAAAAAAAAAATTTTACAAATGTTTTGAAGACATACTTAAGTAAACGATTTCTTATGCTTCTATGAAACTTCTAAAATATTTACGTTTGTGAAAATGATTGCCGGAAATACAATGAATTACTAAACTAACCCTTCGGTCTTTTCATTTCGTTTTGTCCGACCATGTATAGGACCCGGTACGGCGGAGGGCTCTCACCACCAGACATGAGTCAGCCATCGGGCATATAATAACCTTTTTGTTACAGGAACTCTCGCGGGTTGAGTGGCCCCCAGCAAGGTGCCTTTTAATAGCATAAGGCTATGTGATCCGATTCATAACTCTATGACATAAATTGGTCTCCGGGGTATTTCTCCTCTGATGGGAAGGCTCATACAAGTTATGATGTATGAGTTTTCCACTCAGAAGGGAAATACTTGGCCAATGCAACATATATGGATCTTGATCCGGTTGGGTGGGTGCGAGGGGGCGCCATCACCACCCGGTTATCCCACTCTTATTTGTGGGCCATGAGCATCGTCGTGTAACGATGAGGTTACAATAAGTCCGTCCGTTTTTACTTATTCAACTTGTTCTCTGAACAAGTCATTTCCCCTCTTTGTAGTCACCTCCAATTTTTCGACTTCGGCCGCCTTTCCTTTAAGACCCAAGAATTCGTGAATGCCAAATTCTTTTGCAGTGGGTCCTTGTGCTGGGGGAATGAATCCGCCCCACGACACCGCAATGCTAGCCTGCCAGCGCATTCAAGCGTCCCCAGACAAGGGCATTCTCGGCGGATATCAACATCTTCCTCCGCCGAGGCAGCAGTCCTTTACGGACCTTTGATAATACCTATTCACTACAAATTTCTTGTGCGATATTTATTTATTGTGTAGCTATATGTACAGTACGTTAATTTATGTGGTTTTGTACATTATTGAGAAAAAAGCACAAAGAAAATAACCGATGCACTTATAGACACACCCACCGTATATATCTACTTGCAATTGAGCAGAATCAAGCAATTTCTTGAAAAGCATAAAAGCTACGCTGCAAAGTTTCATCATTTGCGCACATATACACCTGATGCACTCATCTGATGTTCAGCATGAAATAATTGCATGCTTTGACAGAAAATTCGCCTGACCGACGAATAAACAACAAGAGTTTGTGTAAGTGTACTCGTATTACACCGGCACACTTTAGAAAATTTTGGAGTGTTTTAACCATCAAGTTACCTCATTGCCTCTCACTCTCTTTGCCCTTATTACTTGTTTCGTACTTATTTTTCACGCTGCATGCCTAAAAGCCCAATGTTTTTTAGACTCGACGCGTGTGCGATTTTCATCCAACGTAAACAGCACAACAAAGGGTGATGTGATACGCTTCAACTTGCTGCCGTCCTTAAGCCGATGAATCCAGTTTTCTTAAAAGCGAAGGGACAGAAGGACGCGAGAAAAAAAAAACAATAGCTTCAGGGGAAAGATCTCATATGGGAGACTGGAAATGCGTTCTTTTTCCAGGATGAAACTGGTTAGGATGCAAATCTCATGTACATTACTCGTGTTCACTCGCCGACGGCTGACAATGAAATGGACTTAGTGATAACACACACACTGAAAAAATGTGCATTATATGGAGAACGAACATGGATGCGATTATGGACTGTGTAGACCTAAGAAACAGTTCAGCTAATCTGAAAGTTGAAATAAGTCACAATTCTGTTTGTGACTACATCTAGCCAGGCCCAATGATATTTCATTATCTTGGAACCGTACAAATACAAAACCCACTAGACCGAGTGCTTTGCCATTGACAGGTACTGATGTGCAGCCTATTTCAGTTATTGAATCACCTCCGTTTTCGACTAAACGGGGCAAAACCTTTCCCCACAAACAATAAATAATTGATGCAGAAAAAAGCGGAAGGCGAAAGATAAACAAGCTGGGTAGACAGACCTTTGCTCATGTCAGAAGGGTTTTGTACTCAACTTACAAAATGCAGTAACCAGCAACGAATAAAATCAAGAAACTCGTCATGTTCGAGGATCATACTATTATTAACAAAGTTGAAAGAACCCATAAATATCTCCCTTGATAATTTTTTTCAGATTTATTAGATCAGGGTCGCCCATTCGCGAGGGAGGAAACACATTTTTCATGTATTTCCACCCCCCCTGTGCCCCAACTGAAGCAAAAACTGTCAGTTTTAGAACTGTTTTGAAAAGCTCTCATACAGAAGTCTCACTTGATACTCATATCGGCTACCTTTCATGAAATTTTTTTTCAGGGGCCACTCCTCTGTACTGTAATCATCGATTCATGGCCTACTTTTTCGAATCCTAGAATGGTTACAAAGCCCTTTTGCTAGGAGCTCTCTCCTGCTTCTTCGACTTGTTTCAATTGTATGTACTCATCTTCATGAAACCTATCATTCGTGAAATTTTCATGCAAATCCTAAAAAAGCTGTAGTGTCTAAGTCGGTAAAAAGCGCATATGGCTCCATGGCCATATGTTTCCATAGTAATACAGGGCATATTGTTCCATAGTAATACAGGAAATGCTAAATTTTATTGAATTTAAGAGTACCGCTTGCATTTTATTCAAGAAAACATAAAATCGATAAATCATCCTATTACTAATAAAGTTGAGTGAATTTCGACTTCTCATGTATTTGTTATTGTTGTACTCATTAAGGCCTACATTCATGATTTTTTTCAGATTTTTCCGATGGAAGGTGTCCAATCGTGAGGGGGGTACGCGAAAAGTTCGTACATTTCTCCTTCCCCCCTCGGTACCCATAAGGCAATTCTAAGACTTGTTTTGTGAAGATCTCATTGAGACCTTTCCAATGACAGCCTACTACCAATGGTGAAAATTTTTTTTAGGGGTCACCTCCGTATATGGGGAGACCCCCTTTAAACCCTTTGAACATTTTTTCCACCCTTGAACTTTCAAGAAGTCACCACTTCTGACCTTTCCACAAAGTTTCATGGCTGTAGCCTCTATAGTTTCAGAGAAAAAGTGCTGTGACGTACAGACGAATGGACAGACGGACACATGTCGTGATTACAATAGGGTTTTGTATTTTAGTACAAAGCCCTAAAAAGCGGCAGAAAGAACAAGAGACATAAGCGCAAAGAACGAAATGGTAACAAAAATAAATCCAACAAATGACAAAAATAACAATATTCTGAGGATGAATTAGTTGTGATCTCAAATGATAAAGAACGTCCCGTTTACCTTAGAAGCTTATCTAAGGGGGAGAAAGGGATAAGATGCATCAAATGTGCCCCATGGACTTATGAGAAATGCGCTGAAAATCCAGAACGTAGATTCATTTGTAGAAAAAAAACACGTGGAACTCTCGAGCTATCAACACGGGTGCGAAGCGATTATATCAAAAAATTTTGGGAAAATTCTCGATCTTACCTCCATTTTGAATTTAAGTCGAGCCAACGATAGCCGGAATATCAACCGAGACATTAGACACCAAAACGTGCAAGAGGCACGAGAAGTGAACGTACATTTCGGGCAAGCGCCCAACACAGCAACTGTGGACCTCATCGCATCATCCAAAAAATGTACAACGCTTAACACGCAGGACGATACAATGGTGGATCAACCGAGGACTAAAGCGGCCCGCAAGGAATTACCATCGGAATTTATGGAATCTGAAGACGAGCAAACAAAAACTTCAAACTTCATCGAAGATGCCAACCTAATTAACTCTAAGGTGAATGATTTTATGTTAGCAAAAGGAAAATTAGTTGTAAAGCGTAAAGCCCCGGTACGCACACCTAATGCTCCTAAACCCAATATAAACCCTTTTAGCGTTCTAAATAATCAGAACACAGAAAATTACGCCAAAGTAGACAACTCTAGAACCAAAAAGACTTGGTACCCACCAATTTTTGTGGAGCAAGTAAAAGCGACGGTGCTAAAAGAGGTTTTAGACCGGTATACCCCAGCAGACGGGACCCGCCTTGGTTACCGAATTACCAGGCTTTCAAACTCAAGACTCAAGGTAATAGTAGATAGGCTAGAAGCTCATGACTACATCCTCAACCTCGTTAAAAATACCTCGGCGGTGGGATATTCTTTTACCCCAAGGGAAAGGAAAAAGTGTGTTGTCATACTTAGAGGCATAGGGTTGGATTTTGGAGCTGATGCAATCCGAGAGGATATCAAAAGCCAGCTTCCTGATTTAAGAGTTGAATCTGTCACTCCGCTTACCACAGCGTGGCCGAGAGAGAATAAGATTGAGCTTGATCTATTTAGGATCACCGTGGCCTCAGAAGACGATAAAAACTCCTTAATAAAACTATGCTACATTCTGCACCAACGTGCCGTCTGGGAGCGCCCCAAAAGGAGCGACATAGTCCAGTGCTACCGATGCCAGAGATTTGGTCACGTTTCCGCCAATTGTGGATTCAATCTTCGCTGTGTAGCATGTGGAGATGAGCATATCCCACAAAAATGACCGCGAAAAGCCATGGAAAAACCCGTAACAGCCCCGTTTTGCAGAATGTGCAAAACACACGGTCACCCTGCCAACTTCTCCGGATGCCCGGAAAGAAAACGCTTGATTGAAAGAGCTATGGAAGCAAAAACTAAACGAGCACCTCCCCTAACCGTGCACTCCCCACATCCCAGCTACCAGCGTAGCTCCCCCATTTCCATCGCTTAACAACATTTCTCTCCGCTATTGCCAACCTCGCCTTACTCCGAAATCTCCAGAAATGGAACCACTAGCCCCCGCCGTCTCCACCGACACTTAACCCCGTCAAACGCCTGCAGCAAATTACCCATGAATGGCTTGGGATGTCTCCAACTGAACTCCTATCCAAAATTCGATCTTTCCTCCCAACATTTGACTCCACTTCCGACCAAGACAAGCCAATGGCTTTACTGAACTTCTACTTCATTCTTTATGGTGGTAAATAGGCTCAGAATCCTCTCACTTAATATAAATTCCCTTATATCTCATGACAAGCGACTCTTCATCGCGGATTCACTAAAATCATCCCAACCTAACATCCTCCTTCTGAGCGAGACAGTCCTTAAACCCTACCACAAATTGCGTGTAGATAACTACAATGTGCTGCGTAACGATACCGGAAGAGGAACGGCCATAATCTATCGAGATGACTTAGACGTCCAATAAATCCCCTTCGAGGAAAATAATTCCTCATACACGCTAGCAACCCTTTGCACTAAGCGCCCCAACTGGTCCCTCGCTAAAATCCTAATAGGATCCTTATACTTCCCGTGCAACCTAGGTGTCCTAACCACATCCACGCTCAATCGAATCCTTGCAACAGCCTTACCATACGAGTCATTTCTACTTGGAGGAAATCTTAACGCCAGACACGGGCACTGGGTCGACTCGACTCTTAACATGAACGGAAAATGTCTCTTTGAATGGCTTAACATGGAAGGCTTCCTCATAGCGTCCGTCGTAAACGCAGGCGTCCCAACATTCCCAAGAGGAAGTTCATACTTGGTCAATTTCTTAATTTCATCCGACCTCTCCGACTCCACAAATCCGTTCGCATGCTCCACGTTTGCTTCACTATCCGACCACCACGGCCTTTGCCTAAACATAACCCTCAAAGCCCATATACCAGTCTCAAAATGTCCCCCACACTACAGACCATACAGCTCAATAGATTGGCCAAACTTCCGAAAAAACCTCAAAGATCTACTCCCGAAACTACCACAAGACTACGAGACTCTCTCGAACAACCAAATAGACGCAGAAATATCAGCCATAACAACGGCACTAATTGAGTGTCTCGACCTACATGCTCCTTTCCAGAAACCCCGCAACCCGCTATATAGGTGTCTGACTCAGGACACCCTCCACCTAATCAAAACTAGGGAACATATGCTCCAACGCCTAAAGCGCATTTTCCATAGAAGCTATAACTGAACAAACGAGGAGTACTTGAAACTCAAAATACAAACTACAGCAATTTCCAGCGAACTCCACAAACGCATCAGACACGACGTAAATAATTCCTACAAGCACAGGTTAAAATCACTAAGACCATCGTCAAACGTGTTCAAAGAAATTGACCAACTCACTGGTCCCAAGAACGCCAAATACAACGTTGAGAAAGACCCTATAAGGCAAGGGAACGAAGTCTTAGCCACTTCTTCAGCCAAAATAACTGCATGTGAGGGATACTTCAAACATCTATAACGCCGCCGTGAGTCACCTAATACAGCATTAAATATGAAAGCCAATGAGGAAGTTCAGTTTACAACTGTAGGATATGAAGACTCTTATTTAACCATATTCTCGAACTCCAATAAAGCATCTTCTCCAAGACATCTAGTTTTTGGACAGTTCTTCACCTCGAAACAGGAAGTTGAGGATATCCTTAGTGCTTTAAATAGCAAGCTGTCTCACGGCCCTGAAGGCATCCCAAACCGAGTTTTCAAAAAATGTAGGTAAACCATCTCCTCGCACCTGACAATAATTTACAATAATTGTATAAATAACGGCTACTTTCTCCAATCATGGAAAACCAGCAGACTCATCCCCATCCCAAAACCAAATTGCGAAGGAAGCACTAACAACTTCCGGCCCATATCCCTGCTTCCAAACATGGGGAAAATCCTGGAAAAGATAATCCTACGCAGTTTGAATGACTTCACCTCCCCCCTGATCCCAAGTTTTCAGTTTGGATTTGAACGCAAACGCTCCACTGAGTATGCCATAATGCTACTGCACAACAAAGTCACCAACAACCTACGGCAAAAAAAGTGTCGCAATCCTTAGAATCCTATACAGCTTCCTATCGAACAGAACAGCTTAAATAAAAATAGGGAATCTCAATTCATCCCCCACCCCTATCCACTCTGGAGTCCCCCAAGGCTCTATTCTCGGTCCTTCCCTATTTAATTTCTTCCTTTATGATATTCCTAGACCAAACTGCACGAGTACAAATGTATTCATGTATGCAGACGACATCCTCCTCACTGCTACCAATAGCCTTGCAGCTCAAGCTCAGACCCAGCTACAGAGTGCAGTCAGCAACCTAGATTCATACCTAAAGAACTGGGGGCTTGAAATAAACGCCAATAAATTGGAGCTAATCTGCTTTCGAAATGCCAGCGGTAAGGGACACCGTCTCGCAGTGTTTCAGAGCAGGCATGTTCGAATACAAATCGGAGATGAATTCATTCCCCTCAAAGAAAACATAAAGTACCTGGGAATTCACTTCAACAACAGATTCAAGTCAAACATACACGCTTGAAAAATGCTGAATAAAGCCAAAGCGGCGGCTTCACTTACGTCCTCTCTACTGTCCTCGAAAGCTGTATGCCACAAAGTGAAAGCACTAATTTACAAAACATTCATAAGACCAATCATCAACTACTCATTCCCGGCTTGGCTAACAATCTCGCCAACGGTAGCCGAAGAAATCCAAATCTTTGAGAGGAAAATCGTCCGAAAATGCCTCTCTAAATACCGACGCCCCAATAAAAAACATTTTGGAACTCAATACTCTACAACGAAACAGGAATTATACCAATTTTACATTACATGTCAATAACAAGCAAAAACCGCCTGGAAAAATGGCGAAACCACCCTCTTGAAGCTATTCGCGCACTTTTTGACTCTCTCACTACAAGTGACCCCTATTACCTATGTCCTCTTAAAATCCTCGATAAATACTGCCCAGACTCCTATAACCCCGATGCACCCAGTAAACCCCGGTTTTATCTGACCTCACAACCTAACACATACCGGGGCTGACACCTAAAAACAAAAAAAAAGAGACATGAATTGCGTGTATGTAAAAATAAAAATGTAAACATAAATAACCGAGCCAAGCCTGGCAAACATTAAAACAGCTAACCACCATAAGACGGAATCTAACAGTGGACCCATAAAGTCGGAATGGGCGGAGCGTCTATCCTCCCAAGAACCTACTGGAAAGGATCCGACGGAGAATAGGCGGCCTGCGTATACACAATCGAATTTAACAGCCGAAATACAACTTGTATATTTACCCACTTGTTCACGAATTGACTCTTTTGTCAATACGGGTCAGTTTCGTTTGATTGTTCTTTAATAACCACAGCACTTGAACTGGGATATTAATGGTGAATTGCGTTTTCACAGATAATAACGGCACTTGTAACCGTATTATCTTGAAGTTTATTTGAAAGGAGTAAAACCTTTTAATATTCACGGCACTTGTTACCGCAATATTATTTTAGCACTGATTATTGCAGCGGAGTGAATTGTTTTAATATCCGCGGTACTTGTCACCACGATATTAATTTCGAACTTACTTTTAACCAAGAAACAAAAACACTGTTGAATGAGGTTTAAAAACTGACATAATTTATTTTGATTACAATTCTTTATATACAGATATGTTACTTACTCATTAGCATAAGCATAAACGAAATTCCCACGTCGTCAGCAGAATGCATCTTCACCTTGACTACCTGGCAGTCTAGGTGTCGCATAGCCAAAATGCAATGCGAGAAAAGACGTGCACGAGCACGAGTAATTGTAAACATGAACTTGGCTTAAAAGTAAATATACTAGTAAATATGAACTTGACTTAGTTCATTCTGCTGACGACACGTCTAGTTATTTGCGTGAAAAATGTTTCAAAGCAATTTAATATTGACTTGGCCGTGTGAATTAGGAAGATAGTTAATTGATGACGATGAAAGATTAGGTTGGTGATGATAATGAATAATATTTACTTGGCCGTGTGAATTAGGAAGATAGTTAATTGATGACGATGAAGGATTAGATTGGTGTTGATAATGAACATTCTCCCCGCGTTGAACGTTGTTCAATTTCATGGCTGTATTTCAATTGAAAAATCTGGTTTCTTGTACGCCGGGGGTGCCGGAATAGGCTTCTGCTTGCGGCTGCTGTTTCGGCACTTCCAGAATACGCCACTCATAATGACCAGGATCAGTATGATTGATACGTAACCGGGGATGGCGTGATACGACACGGATTGGTGACTCGTATGGGTTGGAAACTCAAAGGTTTCCTCACGAAGGGTCTGTTGTAAATTATTCAGCAAATTTCGTTGTGGTTGATACTCCTCGTTGTCTCCAGGAAGTAAAATGGTTGGAATAGGTGATGGGATTTCAATCACAATATTTCTGTCTTTGAATGAGCTATTTACTTGACAAGTTTGCGTAGACTCAGCTGTCAAAAGGTTCTTTTCACAAGATGAAAATTGCGCGCCAGTGTGATATAGAAGACCGGCTTTGTCGCACAGAAAGGACTGTTAAGCTGGGCTTCAGTCATTGTGAAGTAGGTGTCTTGGTGAGCATTAACGGCGAGCAGCTTGGTAGACAACTTTATTGAAACCAGTGTTTTATTAACTATTACGGGTATGGGTGTCAAGTTGAATAATTGGTATTTGCGTTTGTCAGTAAGAGGTATTCTTACTGTAAATATGACGTAGTTATCCATGATTCTTCCAGAAGTCTTCATCAATCGGTACAATATCAATACATCGTCGTCGTAACCAGGTAGATGTGATCCTGTAGGTAATGTGCCCTTTATATTTTTCAGCTGTTCATGAAGCTGTTGGGGTGATAACGGTAGAGGACTTAAAGTTCCGTGATGAGCATCGGTCAACACATCAATGATAGTTGATTGAATGCGATGCGAATTGGCGCTCATTGCTACCAGCTGAAGACAGAGAGTGGTCATTGTTTGGAAAATCCCTTGCTGGCTATCTTCCGTGTCATTCGCGTCTATCCTTTGTAGTATAAAGTTGATTTTTTGTTCAATTCTGCTAAATTTTTGTTGAGCGCTTGTTTGGTCGATCTTTATCAAGTTGATTGTCGAATCTAAAACTGATGTTTGATTCCTTAGTAACATCATTAAATGGTGTTGATCGGCTTTAACGTTGTTGATAGTGGCAGACATTTCCTCCGCATACTTTGAGTCCAGCACTCCAAACAATGAGTTCGCGAGATTCCCCACTACATTGAGTGCACCTCGTTTCATTCTTTTCATCGTGAGTAAGCTATTATCGAGTTCAAGTTCGCGTTGGTCTTGCTCAAATTGAAGCAGCAGGTGTTCACAATTTGATTTATGCATCGTCAGGTCGCATAAGCGCTGTAGGGCCGTTGTTGCATTCGAAAAGGACGTCATTTCATCCCAGTACGGAGATAAGTCATAGTACACTATGATTTTCCATTCATCTGTGACATGAAAAATTGTCCCAATGTTCTCAAAGTTGACTCCGAATGTGTTGTTGAATCGTTGTGCTTCAAATTTGGCTGGATTGGCGTAACTAGTAGGCATTAATAGGCAAGCAAATAACGTTGTGAGTAATGCTCCACAGCTGAGTTTCTTCCTTTTGCTGGGTGTTCCTTCACTTTGAGGATTTTTATCGCTAGAACAGTGTTGTTTTCGACGAGGTTGTGGATCCTTGACAGCGGTGATTGGAGCCTGGTTTCGCGTCTCTTCATCAATTTCCGCGCTAGAATTCGGAATTTCCGGGAAGGTTGCGGATTCTGTGGGTAATGGTGCGAGCCTATGTATGGGCCTGGTCAAGATGTTGTTTTCAGTTTTGAGGTCAACAACTCGAACAAATCCATCATTGCCCTTGTACGTGCGGATTATTCGGCCAAGAGGCCATTTCATTACGGGTATGTTATCATCTTTGATAATAACAATTGTATCGATTGGAACATTTGTCATTGCCTTTTTCAATCCGTAACGGTTTTGTAGAAGATGCAGGTACTCCTTAGACCATCTTTGCCAAAACTCGCGTTTGATGCTGTTTATTTCTCGCCAGGCTAATAGCAATCCACCCTTCTTGCTCTCTGCACTACAGTCAATTTGAGCAGTAAGTGGTTTGCCAATCAGGAAATGCCCCGGTGTTAATGCGGTTAGGTCATTGGGGTCAGATGAAAGTGGGTCAATGGCCTCGAATTAAGGATTGCCTCGATCTCCACTAGAACGGTTAATAACGTTTCGTGCGTTAGGGATGCTGGTTCAATCGTTTTCTTCATCAATTCCTTGGCGGATTTCACAGTGGCTTCCCAGAGCCCTCCGAAATGTGGGGCTCTTGGGGGTATGAAATGAAAGTCGATGCCCTTCTCACTGCATTGGTTGGTAATGGTGTTTTGAGCTGAGTCCGAATAAATTGACGTTGAAATTTCTGGCAGTTGGTTTCTCGCACCAACAAAGTTTGTTGCATTATCGCAATAGATTCTCCGGCAGTGGCCGCGCCTTCCAATGAACCTTTTGAGGGCGCCTAAAAAGGCATCGGTGGACAAATTGGACACCAGCTCCAAATGCACAGCCTTTGTCGCAAAACAACAAAAAACTGCAATGTAAGTCTTTTGTGGCCTTTTTCCTCTGATTTGAAAATGGTAGTATACGGGGCCGCAAAAATCAACGCCGGTGTTAATGAATGGTCGTCCAGATTGTACCCTTGGTGCTGGTAAATTACCCATTATTTGGGAGAGTAACTTTGGATTGGCTCGAGTAAATTTTACGCATTTGCGTACGATTGATCTCGCTAAGGTCTTGCATTTGATGGGCCAAAATTTCTGTTTCGTAATAGCTTCAAGACCTTAAGGCCCTACGTGTGAGTGCTTACGATGGATGTCCTCGACTATTAATCTTGTTATGTTGTCCAAGTATGGCAGTAACATAGGGCGTTTTGCCTCAAAAGGTAAATTGGCTGCATCTAATCTTCCTCCAACTCTTAAAATGCCGTGCTCGTCTAAGAATGGGGTGAGATTGCTCAATGGGCTCGATTTGTGCAATTGATGATGCTGCTGCAAGTTGCGGATCTCAGATTTGAAATCCTCTGATTGTATTGCCTTGACGATGATGCGTAGTGCTTGCTGCCTCTCCAACTGGGTTAATGCTAGAGTTGGACTTAAATTCTCTGAGGTTCGCTTCTTGCATCGGTTTGTGAACCGTAGAACATAACCAGTTATCCGTAACAATCTGCCAAACGAGTTTTTGTGTCCGATTTCGAAAACGAAGTTGGTTGAAGTCGTAGCTGCTAGGGATGTTATTTTCCGTTCCACGTCATTTACTGAGGTTGCGTGCGCTTTGTAAGCCGCTGGCCACTCCTTTTCGCTGCCGTGTAGGAAAATTGGACCGCGAAACCATAAACCGTAGGTTTTGAATTGGCTCGGTGCTATGGGTCGCGTTAAAACGTCTGCTGGGTTTTTTTTTGTTTCTACGTGCCGCCATTGCTCCGGATTTGAAAGCTCATGAATTGCACCAATGCGGTTGGCAACAAAGGTGTGAAAGTCTGACGATTGCGATTGTATCCAGGATAAAACTATTTGAGAGTCAGTCCAATAATAAGTTGGAATGTCAGGCATGTTGAGAATTTGTTTGATTCTATCTGCCAGCTCTGCAGCCAATTTTGCTGCACAAAGCTCTGACCTGGGAAGGGTGATCGTCTTGATGGGTGCTACATGTGATTTAGCACATAGTAATCAAACAACGATGACGTTATCCTGCTTGACAGAAACAGAACGTATGTATGCGGCAGCACCAAAAGCTTCAGTTGAGGCATCAGCAAATATGTGAAGCTGTCTTGACTTTGGTAGGCTGTGGGAGTACATGTGTCGTGGTATAACCATATCTTCAATGGTTTTTAGTTCTTCGCGAAATATTGTCCATCGTGTCTTCATTTCCATAGGCAAAGCAGCATCCCAGTCCAGCTTTAGTTTCCAAATAGCTTGAAGTTGTATTTTTGCGGTCGTTACGATTGGGGCTAAGAATCCTAGTGGGTCGAATATGCTGAATATGTCCGACGCAACGGAGCGTTTTGTGTATATATTTAAACTGTTCGTAGCCAATTTAATTTTGAAGACATCAGATGTTGGTGACCAAGTCAAACCTAGGGTTTTGATGTAATCATCACTGCTTTCATTGAAGTTGAGGCACAGCTGAATGTCTTGAGGCGGAATTTGATCTAGTAGGCGTTTGTCATTCGCGCACCATTTTCTTAGGTTGAATCCAGCTTGGGACAGTAGGGCTTTGAGTTCTGATTGGGTTTTCAATAATTCCGGCAAGCTGTTGCTTCCAGTCATGATGTCATCGACGTAACAATTTTGAAGTAGTGCCTGGGATGCGTACGGAAATTCTGACTGATTTTTACGAGCTAGATCCACTAAACATTTAGTCGCTAAAAACGATGCTGGTCGCGTCCCATAAGTTACGGTGTTCAATTGATACTGTTTCATTGGTTCTTCAGGAGAGCGCCTCCAAAAGATTAGCTGGAAGCTTCTTTGTTCTGGGTTGATGCTGACCTGCCGATACATTTTCTCAATATCTGCTGTCAGGACGTATTGATATTGTCTGAACTGTAGTAATATCGAAAATAGGTCTTCTTGAACTGTAGGACCAGCACGCAGGATATCATTGAGCACTACATTGGATGTTGTTTTCGCCGATGCATCGAAAACTACCCGCACTTTGGTTGTGACACTGTCTGGCTTGGTGACGCAGTGATGAGAAAGGTAGTAATGTATGCTGGGAACTTCAGTGATTTCTTCCATTTGACCCAGAGCTAAATACTCATCCATGAATTTAACATATTCTCGCTGTAAGTCGGGCTGACGTGCTAGTTTGCGTTCCAAACTATAAAACCTTCGCAAGGCCATGTCCTTCGATTCGCCCAACGTGGATGGATCAGTAGTGAAGGGTAAGGAAACTTCATATCTACCGTCTGCGTTGTGCTTCGTCCATCGGGCGAAATGAGCTTCGCATAGCTTTTCACTTGGAGATAAGTGTTGCTTGCTTTGCGGCAAATTGTCCCGGTTCCAAAATCGTTCGACTTGTTGTGAAATTGCATCATCTTGAATGCCTACTCCGCAAGTAATATTATCGCTGCTTGTTCCGCCTATGCATCCACCAACGATCCAACCAAATACCGTGTTTTGAAGAGTGGGCAGGTTCTCGCCCAATTTTATCTGGCCTATTGATAGGAGTTGATAGTAAAATTCTACTCCTAGCAACAAGTCTATATTGTCGGGCCGATAGAAGTAAGGATCAGCCAGTTTTATGTTGTCGGGGATTCTCCAATCACTCACGTTGATCTCTCTTGATGGCTGTTGAGATATTGTGCGAGGAAGTACATGAGCCTCCACTCTTGTCGTGAATGCCGTGATCTGTGATTTTAGCAGAAAATTAACTCTTGCTGTTGAGTGCTGACGCCCATTTCCAATGCCAAATATTTTAAGATTGCTCGAATCTTTGATCAATTTAAGCTTCTGGCATACTCGCTCTGACAGCAGATTTTCTTTCCAAAACAGCTCTACATGTTGTATTGGTGCCATCATTTCCTTGAATTGTAACCATCACTGTGCTCAGCATCATGTATTTTGCTTGTGGTTTCAATATACCCGTTGCTAGGGACGATGCTTTGCCTTCCTGCATAATCGAAATACCTTGCTTCGTGGTGGACGCTAAGGTTTCAAATTTCGGCCGTTGAGCTGCTTTCTTTCCTGCTGCATCTTGCTTCTTGTCGAGTTGTTGTAACGTATTGTGTTTTTTGGAACAATGTCTGCGAGTTCCCCTCGTGCAATTCTTTGACGCATAGTCTGCTTGTAGGCAGTTAACGCATTTTGAGTGCTTTTGAATAAGCTTGAGTCGATTTTCCGGGGTAAGGTCAGGAAAGTTTTGCACGCAAAAAGTGGGTGTGATGGGTTGCAAGCAATACAGTTATTGTTGGTCACTGTAGTTAAAGACTTTGCGGATGCTGAGCGTTTTTCGTCCTCTGCCTTGGGTTTGGAGCCGAGCGCTTCCAGGGATTGAAATCTGTTTTCTAAGAAACTCAAGAGCCCTTTTATGGTTTGAAGTTGTCTTGGATGAGCTAATGACTGCTCATATAGCACGTGTGTAGTTTTGTCTAGCTTGCGTATGAGTATAAATAACAACAAAGGATCCCATCCTGTGGTTGAGATTCCGACATTCTCCAATCCTTTGAAACATTCACGTGTTGTATCGTGGAGTGATTTGATATTTGCAGCTGACTCAATCGTGTGAGATGATTGACCAAGTAAATTCGACAATAGCGCATTTGCAATTAATCTCGAATTCTCGTAGCGTTCCTTGAGGATCTGCCATGCTGCAGAATAATTTTCATTGGATAATGGCAAGTGCTTTATTAAATTTTCAGCTTCCCCTCATAGGTTGGCTCGAAGATACCACAATTTTTCACATGGTGAAATATCCTGTTTGTGAACCACTTCACAAAACAGGTCGTAGAACTGACGCCAATTTAAATAGTTTCCGTCGAACTTCGGAATTTCTATTTTAGGTAGCTTAATTTTCATGCTATTATCGGATCTCAAAGTTTGGTCGTTTATGGGTATCTGCTGTGGTCCACTTGGCTGGAGATGGCCAGTCAGTGAAACTTTGGCGCTAAGAACTTGGTCCTGCCGACTAAAAAACCCCTTGATGTCATAACAAAGTGATTCAGGATCAACAACTGCTTCGCAGATTTGATGGTGTAAAGCTTCGAGTTGCTGCCAGTACTCGGAGACGGCTTGCTTTTGCACTTGATAGAAGGCTGTTAATTGTCCAGAAGGTGTTTCCACCAACCTGTGTAGAACGTGGTCTAACTGCCCCCTGATCGTGTTAGCCTTTCTCAGCAGCTGGCGTATAGGATTAACCTTAGCTGAATCACTCTCTGGAGTAATGAGTGCTTTCCTTGCATCGAGGTTTGACGATGGCGTCTGGATTTGTGTGGATGCCTTCCTGGCTTCAATGGTTGATGAAAGCACCTGAATTTGTGCCTCAAACAACTCCTTGTATTTCGAATGAAGTGACGCAATGGAAGTGTAGTAATCGCTGATAAAATAGTCGTCCTGCGGTTGAACGTCAGGATGGTTCCTGATCTCCGTATTGGTAGACTCGAACTGCTCCCATGCCTCTTCCAGCCGCCGCAATTGCTCTTGATAATAATCAAAAGTCTTACGCTGTGCCGGATCCTTCCCCACGTTTGAGATGATCCTCTGAATTTCCTTTCCAGTTACCTCCTGTTCGGCGATAAACTTCTCCATGTTGAAGCTATTCGGATCCTTTTAAATCTGAAGATTGCGGATACGGGAACGCGGAATATGGAACGAGATGTTTCCTTGAACTGGAGGAGTGCGATGAGTCCTGTCACGGTCGCCAAATGTTCACGAATTGACTCTTTTGTCAATGCGGGTCAGTTTCGTTTGATTGTTCTTTAATAACCACAGCACTTGAACTGGTGAATCGCGTTTTCACAGATAATAACGGCACTTGTAACCGTATTATCTTGAAGTTTATTTGAAAGGAGTAAAACCTTTTAATATTCACGGCACTTGTTACCGCAATATTATTTTAGCACTGATTATTGCAGCGGGGTGAATTGTTTTAATATCCGCGGTACTTGTCACCACGATATTAATTTCGAACTTACTTTTAACCAAGAAACAAAAACACTGTTGAATGAGGTTTAAAAACTGACATAATTTATTTTGATAACAATTCTTTATATACAGATATGTTACTTTCTCACTAGCATAAGCATAAACGAAATTCCCACGTCGTCAGCAGAATGCATCTTCACCTTGACTACCTGGCAGTCTAGGTGTCGCATAGCCAAAATGCAATGCGAGAAAAGACGTGCACGAGCACGAGTAATTGTAAACATGAACTTGGCTTAAAAGTAAATATACTAGTAAATATGAACTTGACTTAGTTCATTCTGCTGACGACACGTCTAGTTATTTGCGTGAAAAATGTTTCAAAGCAATTTAATATTGACTTGGCCGTGTGAATTAGGAAGATAGTTAATTGATGACGATGAAAGATTAGGTTGGTGTTGATAATGAACACCACTCGTAAACTTTACATAGCTTGTATTAATATTTTTAAATTTTGTTCTTATTTGTTAAATTAATGTTTGTTGGGTTTGTAGCGAAGTTAGCTCTGCTTTTGCTATTTTGAACAATAAATAGATATTTTGTCTAAAGGTGGATGTTGTATTTATTGTTGCCGTTAATAAATTATTCTTCGACTTTTTAAAAAAAAAAAGTTGGTGATGTTTGGTGACTGTTCCCTAGGGTTTTGTGAAAATATTTTTCAAAACCCAAAAATATACGCCTTTTCAAAAAGAAGTTTGGTGTTTATATACAAACTAGCAAACTATATAAATGCTAAAATTGCTCCCTTTGCAAGTTTCATTGGAAGACTACCACTTTATAATTTGAGCACACTTGATTGAATTGCAGATCCCAAAAGGAATCCTATCGTAACGCACTAAATCATTCTTCAATTTAAAATATCAGTTAGCCATTCCTTAACTGAAATGCAATAAAAGTAAATTTGGCACAAGCATATTTAATTCTGCAAATCTATTCGGTAAAAATATTTATTCGCACGTGTGCTGATTCTATGAACGTTAAATGAATGCAATTTCGCTGGACTATAAGAGTGCATTATTATAAAATCGCCGAAATAATTCTCATACTTGTCTGCGGTAATTGGATTTTAACGGCATACACTCCCATTATAAAATCGCTGAGTTACATGATCACCGATAGCTAACATTCTGCTCAATAGTTTGGGCATTGGCGAAATAATTTCGCGATTGCCAAAACTGCCTAAATATCAACGAATTTTCCGAAAACAATTTTTCATTGTTAGTACGAAATTAGCGTGTCGAAGTAAACTACGTATCATTCGTTACTATCATGATCGTTTGTTTTTGTTTTCTCAATTAAAGAACATTTCAAACATTCAAGAGATGAACAAGAAGCTTTTTGATTAGTGCTACGTACCGTAACAGCACACTTTTCAGAAAGGTGCTACTTTACATGTACCTGTACTTTGCCAGCCTACTGTGCCGTATCAATCCCAGGAAAATTTATTGCTCTGTTCTGAAATTAGCACAAAGAATAAATAACATGTGAGGAAAAGCCCGCTGTCATTCCCAACGCAAGCATGAGAGCGCGGAACAATGGTGCAGTTTGAGCAGATGTTAAATATTGCTGAATCAATTCTTAGTCAGGTGCATTCATATCCGCGCTTCAATATGTCGCGGCGCAGCGCTAGAACGCAAACATATGCAAAGTCACTTCCTCGGTCTGCGGAGGAATGGTTTTATCTGACAAATAATCTACTCATCTTGTACTCGTAAAAAGCATGAATTAGACTGACTGTTATTGTGTAGTGTGAATTAATGCGCGTTCTCTGGATCGCGCCATGTCTCCATCATCTTGATCTTGTAGCGCTGCTAATTAAAAACCAACTCCCTTTACCACTTTTCACTTTTCCGCGGGCTGACAGAGATTTCTGTGTCAAGTGATGGCGTGCATTAATAAACGGCTGGTGAAAGAGTTCTTTCAAGATTTCACGGATTGTTTAGAACCAATGGAACTAATTTAGCGAATTCTTCTTTGATTTCATGATAAATGTTTGCCGTGTTCTACAACGAGCACCTGATCAGAACTTAAGATACGTTTTTTTTTCGATAGTGTCCGGAAGCTGAGAATTAGCATTTTAACAGATGAATTTAAATTTGGTGCATCACCCTGGGAACTAGGATTTACTCTGACTACCAAATTGCTCTGCGCCATGGAAAGGCTTATTAATAAGCTGGAACTCATTAACATTATCAGAATCATGTCTGAGTCGAATTTCTTCTGTTCTTGGGACATGCTAATAAATGTAAGATTTTAGATTCTGACTATAAATTAGTCGCGAAGTGAACGTGATTGGAGGTTGCGAAATCAAGCGCATAATTTTTAGCGCGAAGATTTGGGAAGATGCAAATCTTATCATCAACGAAAGTAGTTTTCCTTTTCTTTAGAATCGGCACATAGTTATTTTGTTTTGATTTGTTGCTAAATGAAAACAAAATTCAAATGCTAATAACATTCTTACTCAATAATATACGCTAACGATAAAAAACGGAGGCGTGTTCTACTTCTAATCAAAAAATAATTATAGATCATCTGATGATATACAGTAACGTGTATGGGATTGAAAATTAATTTAATTCAGCAAAAGGAGCCGAATCACCTTGACATTCAAAATAACATATCTTATGTCTCCAGTATCTAGAATGCTTCCAGCATTTTGGAGCTATGACATAAAAAACAAGTAACAGTAGCAGGAGAGTAATTTATTGCAAAATTTCTAGAAAATCAAACTTCTGAATATCAAAATTTGACTCATACGAGTACATCGATTTCATGAACAGAACTCGAAAATAAACGTTTGGTTATTATGTATTTTGATTTTCCACCATTTTATTTTCAGGGTGCTGACCTCTATGTTTGACTTTTCATTATGGTATATCAGTGTTACACATTTTCAGAGTTTGGGTCTTCTCGGAACGTATATTTAAACAGTATCAAGAGTAATTGTTGTCACAATTGATAAATTTTCGATTGTCTATAACTTAACTGTTTATGGCTGAATTTTTAAGAAACTTTCAGGAAACATGCGGTTTACTTATATATCAAATTTTTGGATGATCAGAGGGTCACCTCTCGATTTTATAGATGAAATTCGTAAAATGTAACAATTTGTTACTATGCTTTAAATTTCTTTGTTACTATTTTACTCATAAAAACCTATTTTAAGGATATTTTTCAGATTTTTCTATCCAAACGTGTCCAATTGTGAAAAGGAGATACACATTTTTGTGCGTTTTATCTCCCCTTGTACCTATTTTAGAAATTTTTCTTTTGGTAAACAATTTTTTTAAGGGTCACCCCGCTCTATTGGGAATTCCCCATTAAAACCTTAAAAAAATTATTTTATAATGCAACGTTTAAGAAGGCACAACTTTTGACCTACTTACAAATTTTATGTTTCAAGCTTATTTGGTGTGCGAGAAAAGTTACTCTGGGCACGGATGTACGGACAGACAGGACGCGATTTTAGTAGGTTAGTGTAAAAAAATATTTAAGAATACCCTAAAAATGACCGACATAACAAATAACAATATCTCCGTGTAGAACTGCACCGAAGCGCTAGCACAAGGGCCCACTACAAAAAAAAATTTCGCATTCATGAATTTTGGATGACACGACTCGGTCCGATAGTGTCGAGACCGAGGTAACCTACTAAGGGTGTAGTTCCAACGCAGGGGGAATGCTGGTCGACAAGAGCACTCTTGGAGGGTAGCATTCTTTGGGGAGTCCCGCCCCCACGTACCCGAGGAGTCCGCAGGGGAAATGCCGGTCGACGAGACCACTCTTGGAGGCTAGCATTCTTTGGGGAGTTCCGCACAACGTACCCGAGGAAATTCCCGCAGGGAGAATGCCGGTCGACAAGAGCACTCTTGCAGGCTAGCATTCTTTGGGGAGCGCCGCCTCCACCGACCCGAGGATATGGGGGGCGCCCTGAGGTTCCCTCCTGGGATGACAGGTTACGAGTCTGATCGGACCTGAACTACGCTTTGGACAACGAACTGGAAATGACGCTTTGGGCTGGCGGATGTGTTGGTTTGGACCTAGTTGCTTTGCACAGTAGCGCCGAGGTGAAGCTCGTGCGTGAATGGCTCCAATTCCACTATCATACCGTCTTCGTCCCGGTAAAACCTTGGCAGGCCTCGGAGTACGTTCGAAGTTCGCACCATTGGGTTGACGGTGCAGGTTTGGTTGAGACGGACTCCCGATTAGCGCTGGTCTGGCTCTGAGTACTTGTCCCCATAAGGGCTTGTGCCAACCCTCGCAAGGCCTCCTTGCTCTGCAAAGATAACCATGGGACCAAAAAGGCGACTATACACACGACCGGAGATAGCGGCTCCGAGGGGGGACCCAACAAAACTGGAGCAAACAAAATCAAAAGACCACAAATACCCAGAAAAAGAAACGAAAAATAATAACGACGACGCAACCTGCGGTTGCAGCCACGATGTGAACAATACATCGCGAGCGATACAAACAACGACAAAAACGAAGACTTACACAACGACAGTGAAGACGGACCAAAAACGGAGAATACAGACTGAGATTCCTGTGGCGTTCGGGCGCAGCAAAAAAATGATGCGAACGCCCGAGCGTCCTATTAAGGAGAAACGAGAAACTCTGCAGGACACTTCAGGTGTTCGAGCGGTGGGAGATAACATAAACAGCACCGAAAATTCGATTGTCACTGCTGCGATCGTTACCGAAGCGACCGATGCAAGGGTCGCAAATCCCGGCATTGCAACGAAAAATCCAGAAGCAAACGAAGAGATTACGGCACTAAAAGCAAAGAGTGACCAGACACCGCGTGAATGCACCGCCAAAGTTGAAATTGTGGCGGAAGTATTGCACTCGGAAACGGAACGCAATAACCTCTCCCAAGGATGGTTGCAAGGTACAATTGCGGCCCAGCGTTACAAAGAAGAAAGACTACTCCAAAAAGCGGGAGATGTTCTGAAAAGAATACAAGCTGCATGCGACTCCCCAAAAATCAGCAAAGCAGCAAAGGAAGGGCTCCTTGAACTAGAGGAGCTCCTAGATCGGATAGGGCACTATCGGAGGAGCTGGTTAAGGGTCGAAGACGAAGAGAAAGCTAAAGAGGCGCTTGGGGCGAAATCTAAAGGCGACATGCAGATAGCTGCACCTTTAATAGTCAATAAAAGAATGGCGTCTAGCCCAATCGAAGGAGATCGGGATAAAAGAAGGAAGGAAGAGGCACTTGAAGGGCGTGGAGCACTAGATCAGGGGTTCCAGACAGTGCTTACAAAACGAGCGAAGAAAGCCGCAAAAAAACACCTTCAAAAAAAGCCAGAAAGTAAAGTTCGTACGGACGCCCAATTACAAAAAGGACCTGATGCACAAAGCAGGGGAGGCAGAAGCCCCGATGAAGACCCTAGCAGCAGCCACTGCTTGTTAAGCCCCAAGATGGCTGATCCTACGCGGAGCTACTGCGGGACATCAGGGGAAACGTAAGGCCCGAAGACACCAATACTACCATTAAAGTAGTACGACCAACGCGATCGGGCCACATACTGGTTGAATTTGGAGCAGAGGCCGGCAATAAAGATGCATTCTGTGACGCAGTAAAGAAAGTCATCGGCAAAAGCGCAACTATAGCCCCGCTCGAGCCGATGGCAACGATCGAAATACGAGACATAGACTGCGTCACGGATCTGGCCGAGGTAGAAGAGGCCATCAAAAGGGAGTTCCCTAGCGTGGGAAGGATCAAAGTGAGACTGACACCAGAAAACAACAGGGGACAACGCATGGCTATAGTTGACTTGACCGAAAAGGCCGCCGAAAAATTCCTAAACAAATGTAAAGTACGAGTTGGATGGGTTGTCTCTAAGACACGGCAACGCCTCTTCAATGTTTCGAATGCCTTGTTTATGGTCACACCACAAAAGTATGCAAAGGACAAGAACAAATGCGGTGAAATGGGACATAAAAGAAAAGAGTGTACGAGGGAGGCACACTGTATTCTTTGCATGGATGCTGATTGCGAGTTTGCGAGGGACATGAAAGCTGACTTCGTGCTGCTGAGTGAGCAACACCATAATAAAACTCCTGCATTATGGTATTCTGATGAAACTGGTACTGCCGCTATCTGGGTTCGGAACATTGACTTTCAGGCGGAGAGTTGTGGACGGGGGGATGGTTTCGTGTGGGTTCGGTGCTCAGGGATCACCTTCTTCAGTGTGTACCTGACGCCTAACGAGTCGATATAATCTTTTAAAGCCAAGCTTAATGCTCTGGAGGGTGCTGTCTCGAACGCAGAGGGCAAAGTGCTCATTGGGGGCAACTTCAATGCTAAAGCAATCGAATGGGTCATGCCACAGACGGATCCGCGGGGAAAACGAATCCTGGAAATGGTGGCCAGGATGGCCCTCTGCGTACTGAACTCCGGAAACACGCCGACTTTCCACCGTATTGGCTGTGAGGGAACCATACCAGACGTGACATTCGCCTCAGAGTCCTTTGTACGGAGGATACACAACTGGAAAGTATTAGAGGACTACTCAGCCAGTGATCATCAGTGCATTATGCTTAAGATCAGTGATGTTGTCTCCCGACGTCCGTGCTCTCAGCCTTCTATAACTGGATGGAACATCGGAAGAATGGACGTCGAGAGGTTCGTCAAGGTTCTCACAGCAGGTGAGCCGCTGCAGGGAGCTTCGGAGGGGACGGAAGAACTGGCAGCTCAAGACTCTACTATGTGCATAATTACGACTACTTGCTGCGCTTCTATGCCCCGTCGAAGACCGCGACACGGTAAGCCCCCAGTGTACTCGTGGTCTACTGAAATCGCTGAAAAGCGGAGGGAGTGTCACAAGCTTCGGCGTGAGGCTCAACGGGCGCGGAACCGTGACGAGGCATGCAACCAGGTGGCAGCATATAAGTCGGCCAGGAAATGCCTTCGCAAACTGATCAACAGTAGCAAGGCTTGCTGCTGGCAAGACCTAGTGGACAATGTGAACAAGGATCCGTGGTTCTCTCCTTGAAAGCGAGTAAGGCTCCAGGTCCAGATGGTGTTCCAGCCTAGGTGTTGCGGCTCGTCTATCACCATTGTCCTGACTTGCTGCTCAGCACATTCAACGCTTGCCTGCGGGACGGGGTTTTCCCGGTGCAATAAAAGGTGGCGAGGCTCGTGCTGATCAGCAAGGGGAAGGGAAATCCCAAATCTCCGTCTGCATACCGCCCGTTATGCATGCTAGACACGGCTGGGAAAGTGCTAGAGAAACTCATCAAGGAAAGACTCACTGACGCGATTCGTGCTGCTGGGGACCTATCTCCTCGGCAGTAC
This sequence comes from Odontomyia ornata, assembly GCA_963969285.1. NCBI lineage: Eukaryota > Metazoa > Arthropoda > Insecta > Diptera > Stratiomyidae > Odontomyia > Odontomyia ornata. The sequence goes on from OZ017739.1 coordinate 306,065,927, forward strand.
GGCTTTAGAGTAGGACGTTTTACCATTGATGCGATTGCAGAGGGGGTGAACGCGGTCCGGAAGGCAGAAGCATATAGTCGCACCAAGCGACGGATCGTCCTGTTGATGACACTTGACGTCAGGAACGCCTTCAACTCCGCTAGATGGGTGGATATTCTGGATACGCTGGAAAGCCCCTTCCAAGTTCAAGAATATCTAATACGGCTTTTGAGGAACTACCTAAAGGACCGAAGCCTGCTCTACGATACGACAGGGCCAACGAAGGATGGAAATAACATCGGGCGTTGCCCAGGGATCTATCCTTGGTCCGGACCTGTGGAACGTGTCTTATGACGCGCTACTGAGACTTGAGATGCCAGATGAGTCGCGCTTGACTGGCTATGCGGATGATGCTGCAGCTCTGGTTGCTGGACGCACCGTTGAACAAGCGCAACTTGGGCTAGGTATGCTAATGCGCCGAGTGAGCGACTGGATGACTGCTCGCGGGCTCAGCTTAGCACTGGGGAAAACCAAAGTGCTCATCTTGACAAAAAAGAGAATCCCTAGAGTAAGGACGCTCAATATTGGAGACTGATCGACTCGAAGATGAGTTTCTCTGAGCAAACTAGTGCAACGACTGAGAAGGCTTCTTCGGGAATATCGGCTCTGAGTCGACTTATGGCCAACCTATGGGGACTCAGCCCATCAAGAAGACGCCTCTTGATGAGTGCTGTAGGGTCAGTACTATTGTATAGAGCAGAGGTATGGGGCGACGCTCTCAGCAAGGAGGTATACCGAAAACGTTTGGCACAGGTACAGAGAAGAGGAGCACTGAGAATTGCATCTTCGTATCCACCAGTCTCCGACTCGGCGGTGAGAGTTATTGCAGGCGTGATACCTGTCGCACTCCTTGCTAGAGAGCGCCGCGCAATTTACCTGTGCCGAAACGAGGATGCGAGGGAGATAGTTGTCCGCGAAGAGAGACAGCGCTCGCTCGACGATTGGCAGCAGTCTTGGGTAAATTGCACGAAGGGAAGGAGGACTGCGTGCCTCATTCCGGATGTGAGACCGATCGAAGGCATGGTGAGACTGACTTCTATCTGACCCAGCTTTTGAGCGGACATGGGTGTTTTCAGTCTTACCTGCACAAGATTGGTAAGTCACGGCCCCCCGATTGTCGGTTTTGCCCGGGAGAGGAGGACAATGCCTGTCACACATTTTTTGCGTGTACAAAATGGGTCAGGATGCAAAAGGAACTCTACAAGGAGATGGGAGAGCTCACTTCGGATATTACAGTGGCGGTGACGCTCGAACCGGTTGACAAATGGAACCAGGTGGCACATTATGCTCGGGGAGTCCTAAAATATAAAAAGTACTCACAGCAGCCGGGGGCGCTGGGGCTGGGGGACCGCTCTTCTGGCATTTCCTCTTCCCCTCTCCCCTCCCGCTAGGAAAGGGACTCCCCAGCGTGAAGGTGTCCCACAAAACGAGACCTGGCCCGAAGTAATGTGTCAAACGGTTCCAGGCTGGGTTCTCAGGTTGACAGGGGAGGTCTTTAGTGGGTAGTCCAGCCGCGCATGGGAGTCCCACACTCTGTGCATAACTACATTCACCTCCTTAGCACAAAAAAAAGGGTGCAGATTGCTAAAGCAAATCACAAACTGAGCCTGGCGAAAGCACACGAGACTTGGAAGTATTCCGTCTTTACCGACGATACTTACGACCCCCAAATAAGAGTCGGGCATCCAGGTCAAAGCGGTGCCCCCTCGCATCTCCCTATCTGGATCAAGATCCATCGTATAAATGGCCAGATGTTTATCATTTGGATGAAAAACTCATACAAACATAGTTCGCATGAACTTTTTCCTCAAATGGAAACCATCAACGTTGCAAATTTATATTATAGTCTTATATGATGGAATCATATAATACTATAACATAAATGAGCACGCTAGCGAAAGGCCACTCTACCCGGTAAGAGTATCTATAATGTCAAAATAAGGGATGAGCTCACCCGATGGCTAGCTCATGATTGGAGGGGCCAGCCAATGCACAATGACTGAAAATTCCAAAAAGCTGGCCATAATTTATCAATTTCATGATTCTGCGATGAATCTTTTTAACTCAGGGGCTCTTGAGGTCGCTGATCATGAATCCGGTTTTCGTTTTTCAAAAAAAAAGAAAATGGCGGAGAAAAGTATCGAATTTTGATTTTCCCATTGAAAAAGTCATGAGTTACGGGTTTTCGAGGTTGCTGAAGTTGAATCTGATGATGGTTTTTCAAAAGCAAAATAGTGGATACAAAATTGCGGATGTTTGTATTTTTTCGTCTGAAATACCACGACTTGTATGATTTTGGGGTCGCTGATCATGAATCTGATATGGGTTTTCGAAGTCAGAAAAATAGCGGATAAATAATGGCAAGAAAGCTTCTTTGATTTCCATTCCTTCAATTATTGAATGTTTTTTATGGTCATGGACTACAAATACATACAATATTGCCTCCACAGAAAGATTGCAGTCAATTATCTTCTTCTTCTTAGCACCACAGCCCCTCTCAAGCCTTCAACTGTCTCGTCCATTGGCCGCGTCTCCCAATTTTGAAATCCGTGCAGCGATGAACTGCCTTCATCGACCGAATCAGATCAGCGTTTCCTCGGTTTCCCCACTGGTCTCCGGCCTTCAGTTCTCCCTACGAATAACTTTTTGGGTATCCGTTGTTCGTCCATACGATTCATGTGGCCAGCCCATTGCAACTCCCGCAGTCTTGCAATCGTTGAGACCTCCAGCTCGTCGAAAACTTCATACAGCTGATGGTTGTATCGAATTCGCCATTGGTCCCCGTGTAGCTTCACTCCAATTATTCTCCTCAGGACCCGTCGCTCAAAGGCGTTCAATATATTTGCAGATGCATGGGTTAGGGTCCATGTTTCACACCCGTAGCATAAGACAGGCCATTTTATGCAACACTTAATTTCCGATTAATAATGATAAATACGACAGGTTCTGTTACATCATAATGACAGTATTTTTTATTTGTACAAAATTTTTTTCAGCAGACAGGTATTTGTTCATTAGTTTGAGCTGGTTAAATGGTTGAAGAAAAGTTGACGATTTTAGAGTAATAATAACGTGCACTGTACAATAAACGTCTTAGAGCGCATCTGTAGATTACATCTGGAATAATGTCTCAAGGCCAAACCGGTAACTTTTGGCAGTTAATTTCTGAATATTTATTTTTTAGGAAAATGTGTCAGTTTCCATACAAAGTTAAAACAGGACCCAATATTGCCAGATTTTTTTCTAAAGTCTATTTTTATCATCTGAAAATAAAATAGCGATCAAGAAACCGCATGTCAATCATTCAATTGTTTATAAGTTCTACCTTTGTCACATGTATTTATGTTTTACTATATTTTGAAGTACTTACATTCAAGAGAATAATCCATGTTGTTTCATTGGATTCGGTCACGTCATCATAAAACAATACACTTTTAAAAAATATGTTTTCTTCAGTCGCGACGGGCACATATATCGATGCGTTTGGCGTCAGTGAAGGTAACAGGAAAGAACAGGTTAAGAGGAGTACCTCTCCTTTACCATCGACGTCAAATGATACTATGGGTACCATTACCCTCATTTGAAACTTGATATGTGCCCGGAAAATTTTTTTCGGCATTATGGCTAGCTTTTTGGAATTTTCGACCACTGTGAACGTGGCGAGTCCCGTACCCGGTCAGGTCTCAAAGTGAAATGGAAAGACCGACTTTGGGTTTTCATTTATCTATTCATTATTATTTCTTGAATTTTGCTTTTACACAAAGTACTTTTTTAACTGGACAACACTTAAAGGAATTTCTTCCATAAGTAGCACTTCTTCTAAGTACAATAAAACGTGTTATTTAGAATTCGGATTGCTTGAATCAAAATAAAATTTTTCAGTCTAAAACATCTAAATATCTAAACGAAATGTCGGAACAGAAATTTTTGATCGGTACAAAATGTTGAATTTTTGTTTCATAGGAAAATTTTAAATATTGAAGAATAAACTGTGGTTTCAATTTGATTTTATACGGTTTCTCCTTCATTGCAAAGGAAAAACAAATGTTATTTAATCAATGAAAAATGACATTGCCAAGTAAAAAAGATATTTACCCATCCTCCTGGATGAGCGGTCGTAGATGGGGTGGGCACGCCTGTATTTTCTGAAAACAAAAATTTCTTCGAATTACGTTGTTACTTACTTTTTTGGCGTCGAATAGTGTGGGCAATTGATGATAGCCTCAACGAGTCGCCAATACTCTCGTAAATATTAGAATAACTGCATACGCACTGAATATATATATTTAAGTCTGACTTTATGTAAGAAATAGTTATATACATATAATTAATCTTAAAATCTTCTTTTTCCGAATGGTTAGACTTATCGCTTTTTATAAAATGCATTGAATTTTATATTTAAGTATTTTCTTTATTTATATATTTGGAAAAGTATTAGCGGTGTTTATTGCATATTGCGGATTTGCTGGTTTGACTGTTTCCTTCTAATCGGTGGAGACAAATGAGCTCTTTGGAGTACGGGCGTTCCGCTGATCCTGTCAAAAGTTATAAAAAAATCTCGTTTCCCTCCGGACTGCCGTAAATTCTTACAGAAAGATGGCAATTCAATAATTCAATCGGCGGAAAACGGACACTGTGCAAGCAGTAGCGAAATGTGCACCGCACGCAAATTGTCGCGAGTTTCCTTCACTTATGTCTGGGGAAAGGTGCTCGGCGGCTAATTGAGGAATCTCTCACTTAACAATTGGTAAAACGATGTGTAATCCAATTTTAAAACTTTGTCACGAAAAGTTAATAATCATTTCACAACCTAAATCATCTGATTAAACAACCCAAACGGAACATCAACTTTGCATTGAGCAGCTCTTCAATATCTAGCGATTCCTGTTGGCTATCTCAACTCCACCCTGCTGCATATAAACATACAAACGTACTTAATGACGTACATGAAAAACCACTATGAAGATGCGCTATTTGCTGATTGCCGTACTCAATTTCATTAGTGACAATTTTCACAATTCGATTTTAAATCCATTTAATGTTGGATCTTTTGTTGATTCAATTGTTTCAAATAAGTTGGCTTGCACAATTTACAACTGAATGCTGTTCCAAAGCTTCTTGAGTTGCAGAAGTATTGTAATGAGTGGTCATACGACTAAAAATATTATAAAAAGGAATTATTTGAAGTCTCTCTAAACTTTCAGAATCACGACTTGACGAACCAGACAAAGTGCCACGCATCACAGGTAAAAACATTGGAATATTCTGAAGTCTCGCAAGATCTGGATCTCTTTCTGGTTCTTTTGCTGCTGCTTTAACTACAGCGTTATTGTGGGCAGGCGAAACTGATCGTTGTTTTAATTTCACATGTCTGCGTAAAGACGTTGACGATATTGAATTTGTTCTAATATTACGTGCACCAGATTGATTTGTTCTGGTTCAATTTGAATTCTAAGGAGATCGTATGTGCACGTGCAATTAATCATAGGCTTTGATACACGTGCAATTATTCATATGTTCGATTTACTGCTTCAACTAATCCTTGAGATCCTTTGATAGCATCATCATCTTCTTCGAGGGTTGATCGGAAACACCGGTTGCTAGTAGTATAAAGTTTGGAGTCCGGTACAGAAATTTTCACACTGTGGAATATTACTACTTTATTAATCTCTGTACCAAAAATTCCACCTACTATGCGCTCTCACATTTAATTTTTCCCTTGCGAAGATGACGCTTCACGAAAGTATATAACACTAAATAACAATGCTAATATTTTGAATTAAACGCGAAGTGCAGTTAGCTATTTCCCAGAATTATTTATTATAGAACTAGTTTTGACTCACTAACCAATGTTATAGCAATAAAACTTGATCACTAGTGACAGCATTGTAGCGAGGATACTAGTAATAACATTCACTATGCATTTCAATACTTTATTATCTACCACTATCTACTATACACTACTCGTATCTAAGTATGGGTTCATGTTTATTGATATGCTATTATTCTGCCGCCTATGAAAATAATTACTCATTGAACTAGAACACTGCACTAGAACGTATTATTCGGCACATTGATTATAGTAAAAATTCGTTTCCAGACAAATTGGCGTTAATTGCCACACACAAAGCCAAGCGCGCATATGTTGTAAAACTACAATTTATAGCCATGCAAGTCTTACGGTTTTTTTATTTAAGCGCGTGAAAAGAATTTATTCGGGGAAAGTGAATCTTATAGATTCTTCATTACCTAACGAAGGAATCCTATCGACTCCTCTCATCCATCAACTGTAGTTTACATTGCGGGACAATGCGATTCGTTGGTAAGTTGCATTACAAAGGGGTTGCCGTGGCCGCATTTTAATTGTAAACTTAAGTATTTATTTTTTTAAATTTACAACTAAAATTGGATCAGCATCATGTTGGTTTTTTGAGCAGTTTGCTTAGGCGACTGCTCGATTACTACGAAAATATCCCACTGTTTTCTAAGTAACTATAAAAGCTAGTGTTTTTTTCGCAAAATAACCAAAGCCATTTAAATAAAAGCACTTTGATATTTTTTCAATTTATATTCACTTTATTTGAACTGGAATTTCGTTCGACTAAAATATTGCGAAAATATGGCAGGCGATTTTATTTGATTGAGATTGTTGAAAGACTGATCGAATAAAACAAAAACCAGATTCCATTGTACTGGAAATTTCGGGGTTTTTCAATTCCCGCCAGAAAACTAGTTCTCCTATTCAATGTAATAAATCCATATAATAGATTCACTAAAAACTATTACGTTATTAAAATTTAACATTGTGAATCTACGGTAATTCTGTGTTGATGCAATCCGTCATATGACAATTGTCAAATTGACAGTATCATAAATTGTTTTCATTTTGATTTGTGCCGTTGTGTATAAGCAGGGCAATCAGATAAGTATAAAAATATTTATTTGATCCTTTGTTTCATTTTCTTGCAGGGTTCCAGTGAGGGTGACGATGGATTCTTATTGGATTCGATATATTCAACATACTCCTTTGGATGAGGGATTTGCAACACCTCATTATAATTGCTTGCTGCTCATCCTGTAAATAGAGAATTAATTAGCTAGTTTTTGATATTGATATCCCTTTGTTGTTCTTTCTCGTTCTAATTGACACATGTAAAGTTCAATTTATGCTGGGCGTCTACCTACACCTTTTCTACAGTGATTCTAATTGTCTGTTATATCCAGTTGATTGACGGCAAGGTCTGGTGAAATGATTAAGAAGAGGGACAATAGGAACAATAAGATTAGGATTATTAGAAAAATAAAATAGGAAAATCACAACAATTCATTGGCTCTTGTGTTGGTAGCAGTGCAATTTTCGTTATCGTCTTTCGTAAACTTTGCCGAATTGTTACAACTCGCACCAGAGTTTCGTTACCTGGGTGCACTTGAATAAGTTTAGTTAGTGGCAAGCTATAAGAGGGAAGATTTTCGTCCTTTAGTATGCATAAATCATCCACATTAGCACCTGAGTCATTTTGGTCTACATTGCAGACGGCTTGAATATTCAGTTTTCCATAGCCTCCAAAAATCTTGAGTAACGTTTTGCGTCAATTGCCATCTATCAATGTGGTCGTTGGACGAGAAGGAAATATGCTGACGTTGGGATCATGAGGAGACGGGGGGGCACAGGAGACGGGAGCTTTTAAAAGCTTTTCTCCTTATTAATATGGTGGACAATCCATCGTAGGTTAACAAAAAGTTGCTTACAATTCAACGTTGATGATTCAATAATGGGGCAAAGTTGCTGGATTAAAATGCCATGTCACTACTAAATTCAGGAGTTTCAGCATTGATTCTTGCAATTTGCTGCAATTCAACAGCTGCACCAGCAAAATTTATACCACAATCAGACACATATGCCTTCTGAAACCTCACCTTCCCGCGAATCTTCGAAGGGCTGCAAGGAATGCCGGTGTTGAAAGGTTACCCATGATCTCAATATGTCTCGCTTTCACTGACAAGCAAATAAATATAGCCACGTAGCCTTTCGTGACCCTACTACTTCTTCCTCGTCTATCCTTTATGGCAAAGGGTCCACAAGATTCGACGCCAGAATGCCCGAATGGGCGACACATAGTCACTCTGACGGCTGGTAAATTTTTCATCAAATGAGTCGATTCATTTACTTTGGCGTGAAAACAGCGGATACATCCAAAGGGTGGTCCGACCATAATGCACGATGTTAATTGTGAGTCACACCTTAATGTCAAGTTTTCCGCCCAACTTAATTTGACATTTCTTTGTTTTAGTGTTTGACAAATTCAACTATGGACAGGTACACAATTGAGCGGCGCATAAAGGTTGTTTGAACCTTTTCCAAAAATAGAAAGTCAAAATGCATTTCGTGCACTTTGTGATTTTTTTGGTCAGCATAATTGACCAAATGTGTCTTCAATCGGGAGAATTGTGCGTGAATAACAGCAAACCGGGTCTGTAAGAAATGTAAAATCACCTGTTCATGCTCGCCCAGTTTGTTCTGCGGAAAACATTGCTGATGTTCGCGATAGTGTGGCACAAGACCCATCAACCGCGACTTGTCGTCGTGCCCAACAATTGAACATCTCACGAACATCAATGATGCAAATTTTGAATAAGGATTTGAATTTACACGCTTAGACAGAAGGGAATAGTGACTTTATAAAGAAAATCATATTCAGTGATGAGGCGCACTTTCACCTCAGTGGATTCGTTAACAAGCAAAATTGCCGCATTTGGGCAAATGAGAATCTACGTGATTGTTGAAAAGCCGATGCACCTGCAAAGAGTGACTGTTTGGTGCTGTTTACAGGCTGGCGGCGTCATCGGGCCGTACTTCTTCAAAAACGAGCACGGCCAAGCAGTTACCGTGAATGTTGTTCGCTATTGCGAGATGATAACGGACCTCTTGTAGCCATAAATTGAGCTTATGGATCTGGACGATATGTGCTTCCAACAGGATGGTGCCACACAGCCAACGGATCAATGGCTTTTTTGCGCGAGAAATTCAATGGCCATGTTATCTCACGTTGTGGCAATGTTAATTGGCCGCCACGATCATATGATTTGACACTGTTGGACTTCTTTCTCTGGGAATATTTAAAGGAAAAAGTGTACGTCAGCCAGCCAAGAACGATTCAACAGCTAGAGGATGAGATCATTCAGCACATTAACGACATTGAACCTCAATTATGCCTCAGAGTTATTGAAAATATGAACCATCGGATAGAAAAATGCCATGGGAAATATTTTTTTTACACATAATTGTCATATATCTTTCTATTACAATAAAAATATTAACATTATATATATATATATATATATATATATATATATATATATATATATATATATATATATATATATATATATATATATATATATATACATATATATTGTCACGTGTTATATTGTCACGTGTTATGGTTCGCGGCCAATACTTTTAATGTTCCGGGAAAGTGAAAACGCAATGTCTTTTAAATTAAATTAAAAGAGTTTATTCAATTACTTAAAAATGCACAATCACTTATTTAACTATTTCACAATTTTAATTTTCACTATTTTACATGTCGTCTATCAATTTCTACTTCAACTGTCGACTAAAAATCACTTCACACTCAAACAATCAATATCGCCTGTACTTCGCGCACCACTATATCGCAGTTTTCTATCGCGGTTGTAATGAATCTCCCTATTCATTTAGCTCGCCTTTATAAAGAGTCTCTAGTCATTCAACACAGTTCTCGTACATTAGCAAATTAGCGGAAACATTCGAGCAGCGTAAATGTATGGAGCAGTGACTCACTTTCAGATGTTGATGTTGTGTGGGTTTTCGAGTACGTTCGTTTTGTTGATCATGATTAATGGGTTTTCGAATATGCTCGTTTTGTTGATCATGATCTTCTTAACGATTGTGAAAATAATTGTGACAGTAAATCGCAAAATTATTCGTGCATGTAACACTGCCCCCACCTCAGTTCTTTTCGCCCCGAAGAGAGGTGTCGTCAGTTGTAGTCAATCCACCCTGGAGGTAATATGGGGCAAGACGGTCCAGGTGCACGATTTTCATTTTGGCTCTTGGCTTACGGTGTTCCTGTATGCGGTATACGACGTCATTGATTCGCTTTGTGACTCGGTATGGTCCCTCCCAATTATGTTGCAACGTTGGAGCCCTACGCTTTCGCCGTTGCGGGTTATATAGCCATACCAAGTCATCTTGCTGGAAGCCAGTAGAATTAGCCTTTAGATCATACCTGGTCTTCATGCGGTCAGTAGCCGATTCGAGGTGTTTTCGCACTGTCCGATGTATCTGGTTCAACCGTTGCCTTAGCTCACTTGCGTACTCCCAGATCGTTTGGGGTTTCTCAGGGGGTGTTCCAAACTTTATATCAGCCGGCAGACAAAGAGTCTTTCCAAAAATCACTTTGGCAGGGGCTTGACCCATCGATGCATGTTTGGCAGCTCTGTAGGCCATCAAAAAAAGTGGGATGTGTCGGTCCCAGTCCCTTTTGTTCTCGTCATCCATTTTGGCCAGATGTTTATTGAGCGTGCCGTTGAAACGTTCAACCATTCCATCGGATTGGGGATGCAGTGGTGTTGTCCTCGTTTTCCGTATGCCCAAAACTAGTGACTCAAAGTTTCGGCCTTGATCCAAATGTTGTTTGCAAGGTACGCCGTACCTACGGACCCAATTCAACACTAGCTGTTCGGCTACAGTAGTTGCTTCCTGGTTGGGAATGGGATAGACCTCGGGCCACTTGCTGAAATAATTGGCTACAACTAGCGTGTATCGAATTTCCCATTCCTTTCAAACGGTAGACCCACGTTGTAGGTTTGCATTTGCCCCCTCAGTCGTCACTTTGGATCTTTGACGGAAGCGCAAATTGTGCATCTACGGCACCAGTCCTCTACGTCTTCTCGAGCATGGAGCCAGTAAAACCTTTCCCGCAATTTCGCTAAGGTCTTGTTAACGCCAAGATGGCCTCATGAGGATCCTTCGTGCATCTCCTTAACCACATCGTGGATTCGGCTTTTGGGAAGTATAGTTTGCATCCTATAGGAGCTGCCATGCGCCGTTTCCCATTTCCACTTGAGTATGCCACCCTCTACGTGAAGGAGGTTCCATTGTGCCCAATAGCTTTTCACGGTTGCGCCATGCATTGAAACGTCTTTCCACGCAGGTCGCCCAGTCGTCTCCTTCCATACGAGCAATGGTCCGATGTCTTCATCAGCTAACTGGGCATTTCGAATCTCCTCTGGTGACCAACCTTCATCGAATTCGGCCGTTATCAATCGCAGATCAGCGGCTGGTTCCTTTTCCTCAATCCGTCGGCAATGCTTGCAGTCAGCTCGACATGGACGGCGGGATAGGGCGTCAGCATTTCCATGAACCCCGCCCTTCCGATGAACAACTTCGTAGTCGTATGACTGCAATCTTTCGATCCATCTCGCAACTTGTCCCTCGGGGTTTTTGAAGTTGAGCAGCCATCTCAATGATGCATGGTCCGTTTGAAGAACAAATTTCTGGCCATATAGCTACTCATGGAACTGCTTGGTGGCCTCTATTATAGCAAATAGCTCCTTCCTGGTCACGAAGTAGTTCCTCTCACTTTTTGAAAGAACTCGATTGTAATACGAGAGGACTCTTTCTTTGCCATCGATTTGCTGGGAGATTACAGCTCCAATACCGCCGTTGCTCGCATCGGTGTCAACTACAAACATTTTTCCGGTTTTCGGATATGCCAGCACGGGTGATTCACACAGCTTCTCCTTCAAGGTCTCAAAGGCTACCTGGTATTGTTCATTCTAGACATACGGACGATTTTTCTCGGTTAACTGATGGAGACACTTAGCTATTTTGGCAAATTCTTTGGCGAATCTTCAATAGTAGGTCACCAGACCCAGAAAACTTCGTAGTTGGCGCTTGTTGTTTGGTGTTGGCCAGCTTTTCACGGCTTCAATTTTCTCAGGGTCTGTTTTGACCCCGTCTGCTGATACAAAGTGTCCCAGGTATTTTACTTCAGCTGCAAAAAGGGTACACTTGTCGGGACTAAGTTTCAAATTCGCCAGACGCAATCGGGAGAAAACCTCTTTTAAGTTCCGCACATGCTCTTCGAACGTTTTCCCGATGAAAATGATGTCATCTAGGTACACCAAGCTGGTTTTCCGGGTTAAGCCATGTAGTACGTATTCTATCAGGCTTCGAAAGTCGCTGGAGCATTGCAAATCCCAAATGGCATCACCACAAATCGCCACAATCCGGTCCCAACTGGAAGTGCGGTTTTCTTTCGGTCCTTCTTGTCGATTTCTACCTGCTAGTAGCCACTCCTGAGATCGAGTGTAGAAAGCCATTTTGCGTCGGCTAAAGTATCCATGATATCATCGATGCGTGGGAGCGGGTAACTATCTTTCTTGGTGACGTCGTTAAGCTTCCTACAGTCAACACAAAAACGAGTGCTACCATCCTTTTTCTTTACTAGAACTTCTGGCGCGGCCCATGGACTGACAGAAGGCTCAACAACACCTTGTATTTCCATGTCCGAGATCAGTGCACTCACTTCTTGTTTGGCTATAGGAAGGCGTCTCGGTGCTTGTCAAATTGTCTTGGCTCCCTGTGTATCTATGACGTGAGTTACCATACTCGTTCGGCCTTAGTCATCCGGGCTTGTTGAGAAGATGTCACTGTTCTAGGTGACCAGATCAGAGTCGCACTTGAATAGCTGCACTGGCAATTTGACCGGCTTCAATATTGCAGATGTGGATTCCCGGGCTTTGTTTGCGTCTTGCCTCCTTTTCCAATGATGGTCCCGAGTGGCTTCTAAAGAGGTGATGGTGGAAGCAGGCTGGCAGCTGCCAATGGCTTCTCCTGCTTTGATGCTCGTGGTTGAGTCTGCGGTGTTAAGGACTCTAACCGGCACGTATTCGTTCCTTATAGATCTTACAAGGCTTCATCCGACAATCAAACTGCGCAATGTGGACGTTTTCGTTGGCTCTATTTGATCATATCGCTGGTCTCCAGAATCACCATCAAGCTTGGCCCATACAATGCTTTCAGAAGAATTTGCTACATCAGTGTCGGCACATACTACGACATTCATCTTGGGAATTTGGACGCTGGGATCCTTCATCGATACTTCGACATTCTGCCATTTCAATACCCATTTGCCCAAATCCAATGTGATTCCATGTGGTCGCAGAAAATCCATTCCAAAAATGCAGTCATCCATAATGTTCGCGACCAGAAAATTATGTCGGAACGCAAGGTCTCCCGACTGTATCTGGAGGTTAATCTCTTCATGGAGAGGTGCAGTTTCTCCCGTTGCTGTCCGTAGTGAGAAAATTCTGCCCTTGTGAAGTAGTTGTTGCCTCACATCGTCTGGTCGGATAATCGATCGGGTTGCACCAGTGTCGATTGTTATGGTGCAATGTTTTCCATCAACTTGACCCGGGAGGCATAAGTCCGTTTCTCTACGATGTAGTCTTGATACAGTGATGGTGGTGCTAGGGACGTCGATCTTCGTAGCCAACGTCCACCCGACGAAGTTGGCCCCTTCGGTTTGATGGGCTTCCATTCTAGGCTCCTGACTCGGTCTAGGTCTCCACCACCCTGGACAATACCTTTGTTTTCTTCGCTTCTCGCAGTCTCTTTGTACGTGCTCCTTCTCACCGCAATCCCAGCATCTAAGCGCACCATTAACCTGCGAATCTCGCTCATTTCCCACGCGCTCACACCTGCACTCGTCTGCCACCACCTCACGGACCCGGGCAGTAGTACGGGTCGCATTTTTCGCTGCCTCAAAGTTTAGACTATAAGCCAATGTGTCCTTAACCGTTTGCTTTTGAGCAAAACGCACGGCTTCTTGCAATTCCTAGTCCTTCAAAGCGCTGATGAATGCTTCTGTCGCTGCGTCATCTTATGTTCTGGGCCATAAGCTGGATAAGCCAAAAGTGCCAGTCGCTCAATGTCTTGGGCTAGCTGCTGTAAGGTTTCGCCAGACTTCTGCATCCGATGCCGTAGCTGTGCCTGGTTAATCTGCTTCAGATTATCGTCTCCATAACGCATTCATTATAGCAGCCGGATTTGAATGCAACTCAACGGGGATAGTCTGCAAAAGCTCAGCAGCTGGACCTCTTAGAGCAAGAATTAGTGCAGTTGCTCGTTCCTGCTCGTTCCAGTGATTTGCCCTTGCGGCGGGTACAATCTGTGTTTTGTAGATACTCACACTGTTTGCCCGTCGAATTTTGGTGCTTGCTCGTTTCTGGATGAGCTTTGGGCTACGGTTGTAAGCAGGGGTGGTGAGGTAGTTACTACTGCCTTTGCTGCTCCCAATTCCTTTTTCATGTTTTCCATCTCATGGTTGATTCTCTCCTCGACCTGGCTGACCTTTCCCTTGAACTGGCTGACCTTTTCCTCGAGCTGGTAAACCTTTTCCTTGACCTGGTCAACCTTTTCCTCGACGCCTTTAATTTGTTTGTTCAGATGACCGAGCTCCGCTTTTATTTCGGTTGACTATTTCTTCAGCTTTTGTGTGATGTCTGTCTTGATGTCTGCTTTAATTTCGATTGCTTGTTGGTCCAGCTTCGCAGTTAAATTAGATGACTGTTGTCGCTGCTCTTGCTGCATCAGCATTAACATTTGCATCAATGCATAAGTTTTCACTTTCAAAGCTTTCTTTCTCACTTCTCGACACCATTGTCACGTGTTATGGATTGCGGCCAATAATTTTAATGTTCCGGGAAAGTGAAAACGCAATGTCTTTTAAATTAAATTAAAAGAGTTTATTTAATTACTTAAAAATGCACATTCACTTATTTAACTATTTCACAGTTTTAATGTTCACTATTAAAAGTCTAACTTCCACTTGTCCATAAATTTCTATCGCAATTGTCTTTTAAAATCACTTCACAATCAACGAAAATCACTTTTCTATTACTCGATCAATATCGGTTTTCTATTCGCTCCACACTATCGCAGTTTTTACTATTGTGGTTCAAATGAATGAATGATCCCCCCATTCATTCAGCTCGCTTTTATATAGGTTCTCTAGTTATTCAATCCATTTCTCGTACATTGCCGAACTAGCGCGAACATTCGAGCAGCGTAATGAATGGAGCAGTGACTCACTTTCAGATGTTGATGCTTGGTGGGTTTTCGAGTACGTTCGTTTTGTTGATCATGATTAATGGGTTTTCGAGTACGTTCGTTTTGTTGATCATGATCTTCTTAACGATTGTGAAAATAATTGCGAGATTAACTCGCAAAATTATTCGTGCATGTAACAATATATTTGTACGAGCAAACGGTACCACGAAAAAGTTTTTTGCCAAAGAAGGACCAATACGAGTATCTAGACGGAAAGTTAACCGAGAAAATAGTATTAAAAATATTTGATTGTTGCATAATCAATACGAAAAGCACTGATCCAGAAAGATACGACGGAACAACAAGGATGAGAGGTAAAGGAAGACGAATTGAGTTTCATAAGGTTGATATGAGCGTCTTCGCTGACCGAGTCTGACCAGCGTTTTCTCAGTTTCCCTATTGGTCTCCGGCCTTCTGTTCTCCCTACGAATACCTTTTCGGGTATGCGTTGTTCGTCCATACGATTCATGTGGCCAGCTCATTGCAGCTTCCGTATTCTTACAATCGTTGAGAGTTTCATACAGCTCATGGTTGTATCGAATTCACCATTGGTGCCCGTCTAGTTTCGCTCCGATTATTCGCCTCAGGACCTCTCGCTCAAAGGCATTCAATATATTTGCGGATGCTTGGGTTAGGCTCCATGTTTTACACCCATAGTATAACACAGTTCTTATCACAGATTTGTATACTTGGAGCTTTGTTTGCCTGTGTATGCAGCTGGTCTCCAAGATTGTGAATACTGGATAAAATATTTTATTTGCGAGCTGTTTTTTGGCGTATTTTGTCTCCTACATTACCGGTTCTCATTGTTTTAGCGCCTGAATATACAAATTCGCTAAAATACTCGATACTGCACCCGCCAAGCGTGATATTTTGCGCATTTGGGGTATTTTTCCTCGACTGCATCATGAGCTTTGTTTTTATTGATTTGTAGCCCTACTAATTTTGCTTCCCTGTCGAGTTTCAGGAAGAGTTCTTTGGCAGTTGCTAATGACCGTGACAACATCTTGAAATTAATGTACCTCGCGCATCGACAGGTAGCTTCCCATGACGTACACCAGAGCCAAATTGAATAGCAATGACGCCAGCCCATCTCCCTGCTTTAGTCCGATATTTGTGTCAAAGGCATCGGTGCCTTGGTTATTGATGCAGACTTGGGAGGTTGTCAACGTCATCGTCATTTTGGTAAGACGAACAAATTTGGCTGGGATGTCAA
The DNA here is from genome assembly GCA_963969285.1 of Odontomyia ornata. NCBI lineage: Eukaryota > Metazoa > Arthropoda > Insecta > Diptera > Stratiomyidae > Odontomyia > Odontomyia ornata. Next base: position 306,082,342 of record OZ017739.1, read on the forward strand.
GCAAAGAATTAATTGGTACAGTATGTTACGATCAATACTGTCGTATTCTTGCTTGAAGTCAACGATAATTGGTTATACGCCTATGCTGAGCTCCCAGCATATTTCAAGTACCAAGTTGACAGTGAACAATCGGTCCGTTGTCGATCTTTTTGCTCTGAAACCGCTTTGAAACTCCCCAAGAATAGTATTAGCGTATGATCCGATTTTATTTCCTGAGATTTTAGAAAATATTTTGTACGCCGTACAAAGTAGTGATATGACTCTATAATTTATGCACTGTAGCTTGTCGCCTTTTTTGTGGATAGGGAATATAATTGATTGGCTCCACTCTTTTGGCATATGTTCTTGTTGCCAAATGTGCTGGATGACTCTGTGAATAGCTTGATGGAACACTACTGCCACCATATTTGATGAGCTCCACTGGAATCTCATCAATGCCCGGCGCTTTATTATTCTTTTGGGCTTTGTTGGCGGAACAAACTTCATCCAGACCTGGTGGGGCCGCAGACTCCGATGTTCTAGAGTTGTGTGCAGGATTATGGAGATTCTTAAAATATGATGCCCATTGTAATGATTTTCAACATTTTAAGATCGAACGCGGAACCGACCTCTCATCGGTTCTAGACGTTAAGTCTGAGTAGTGCCAACGGATGGTACCAACAGGTCAACCAATCCGTGCACCGTAATCCATTCACGCGGTGACTGCTTGTCGGCCAGCTAGTTCGGAGAGGATTTCGGTCGCGGGTCTCCGAATGGATTACGCTCAATCACAATATTTCAGTCACCTGAACTTGCCCGTTTTTCAAACGCGTCAACAATTACTCATCCAGAACGAGAAACCTACATTACGTTAGTTCTGGATGTGATCTATCCACAGATCTCAAATCAAAAACGCTACAAAATCCGCTGAAGTCGGTTTCGCGTCGTGCGCGGTACGCGGTACCTTTGCTTGTTTCGCCATTTCTTTAGAGTAGTTTTCTTCGGTTTAAGTTCGAGTAGTATATTTTTCGGTACCGCGTCGGTGAATCGGTAACGCGCCTATGGGATTTTGTAGCGTTTTTGATTTGAGATCTGTGGATAGATCACATCCAGAACTAACGTAATGTAGGTTTCTCGTTCTGGATGAGTAATTGTTGACGCGTTTGAAAAACGGGCAAGTTCAGGTGACTGAAATATTGTGATTGAGCGTAATCCATTCGGAGACCCGCGACCGAAATCCTCTCCGAACTAGCTGGCCGACAAGCAGTCACCGCGTGAATGGATTACGGTGCACGGATTGGTTGACCTGTTGGTACCATCCGTTGGCACTACTCAGACTTAACGTCTAGAACCGATGAGAGGTCGGTTCCGCGTTCGATCTTAAAATGTTGAAAATCATTACACCATCTTTGATTAATCTTGGATTCATCAGTGATGGTATTGCCGATGTCATCACGACAGAGCGTGGTTTTAGGCTGTTAACCTCGATTCAAGCTTTTCACTAGTTGGCATGCTTGTCTTGTGTTGTTGCTCACTAGACTTACATCTATGTTTCTCAATTGGTCGTCATAGTACTTTCTTTTTAGGGTTTTGTTCTAAAATACAGAACCCTATTGCAATCACGACCTGTATCCGTCTGTCCGTCCGTCTGTAAGTCACAGCACTTTTTCTCCGAAACCATAGAGGCTACATCCATGAAACTTTGTGACTTTGGGATGAATAAATGTTTCAAAGGGTTTAAGGGGGGTCTTCACATATAGGGGGGTGACCCTTCAAAAAAAATTTTCATCGTTGGTAGTTGAGTAGGGTGTCATTGGAAAGGTCTTAAAGAGATCTTTTCAAACTGAATCTTAAAATAGCCTTATTAGTACTATGGGGGGTACGGGAAGGGGAATCGTTCGAACTTTTCGCGTACCCCCCTCGCGATTGGACACATTTCATCACAGAAATTTGAAAAAAAATCAGGAATGTAGGCCTTTGTAAACACTACAACAGCAAATATGGGAGAAGTTGAAATTCACTCAACTTCGTTAGTAATAGTATGATTTATCTATTTCACATCTTCTTGAATTAAATTTTAACGGTATCTTTGAATTCAACGAAATTCAGTTTACAAATGAGCATTGATAACGAAGTTATAGAGTTTTGAATTTTCCCGTATTACTATGAAACAATATGCGCTGTATGTATTACTATGGAAACATATGGCTATGGAACAGTATGCGCTCCTTACCAACTCAGACACTACAGGTTTGCTAGGAGTTGCATGAAAATTTCAGGAATAACAGGTGTCATAAATGTCTTTGAGAATTGGTTCAGCCAGTGATCTCAGTAATAGTAAAATAAAATAGTGGCTATTTTAAATGCGATGATTGAATAATTTTGAGTTATTTTTCTCCAAACTTCAACGGTTAAGGTTCATGCTTTCAACACTTGGTTCAATTTAATGAATGACCGAAGATGAGTACCAATAATGTATATACTGTAACAAGCCAAGGAGACAGGATGAAGCTCCTAACAGCGGGCGTTGTAACCTTCTTTCTGATGCCATGAATCGATGATTACAGTACAGGGGAGTGATCCCTGAAAGCTTTTCAAAACAGTTCTCAAACTGAGAGGTTTTGCTTCAGTTGTGGCACAGGGGGGGGGGGGGGATTCCACAAAAAATGTGTTTCCTCCCTTGCGATTGGACATCTATGATCTAAAAAATCTGAAAAAATTATCAATTGAGATATTTATGAGTACAACATTAACAAATACCTCACAAGTCAAAATTCGTTCAAATTTGTTAATAATAGTATGATCTTCGAATTTCACATTTTCTCCAATAAAATCGCCTTTAAATCCAACAAAATTCAACATTTAAGTTGCCATGCACATGGTGCTAATATACAGTAAGTTTGATGAAATTCACATCATATTCACTGAAGGTATATCCAGTTGAAACTTCTCCAATTACAACAACAATAACACTATTTTGGTTGCCATGATATACAATTCAATATTTGTTTTTCCGGGCTATATAATCGTTGATTAATTTTTAAATAAGAATAAAAATTCCAAAAGCTTCCTTCTTCGACTATATTTATTTTTATTTTCTGTATATGCGCATTTCGACCGCAACATACGGCCATCCTCAGTACACTACTTCCTACCTATCTTAACCTACCTTTATATACTAGAGGGTTTTTGGAAAACTAATTACATTCATAATTTAATCCTTATTACCTAATTAGATCAATGAGTTTTGAATTATTATTACCTAGGTCAGTGTTCATTCTTAAATTTGCCGGTACTTTCCTAATCTGTATGCTTTCGCTGCAATCAAGTTTTTGCCATTTGTCGATGTCTTTGACTACTTCGACGTCGTTCATTGTTATTCCGTGGCCATTTTTAACTATATGCTCTGCCACTGATGATTTAAAATTTGTTCTAATTGTATTCTTCGTTGCCACAACTTCTTCGAAGTGTTCCTCGCATCGAACTACCACTAAACGTTTCGTATGACCAATATAAATCATACCACATTCTGGACACGTCACCTTGTACACTCCGCATTTTTCTTCCTTAGTTTTTATATCATTTACGTTGGTCAGCTGCACTCCTAGTTTATTCATTCTGCTTGTACCTATTGCCTCTAGTTGGTGTTTCTTCAGTACAGGTGCCAATGTCTTAAACATTCTTGAAAACGGGATGCTAATTCTTCGTTTTTCGTTGGCTTCGATCGTTGCATTCTGCTTGGATAAAGTTGATAGTTCGTTTTTATATAGCTGTTTCTTCTTTTTGTTGATGACGTTCGTAATAATTCGGCGATCGAATCCGTTCAATTCCGCTGTTTCCATGATGTAAAGCTTTTCCCTCCTATACCGCTCATCAGATAAAGGCAACTTTTCGAGGCGATTAATCATACTTCTGTACGCTGCAAGTTTTTGAGGATATGTATGAGCGGATGTGGCTGGAATCGTCCTCTGAGTGCTTGTTGCCTTCCTATATATATCGAATTCTAGCTGACTATTATTTCGAATGATCTGCAAATCTAAAAACGGTATCACGCCTTCCTTTTCCATTTCCATCTTGAACTGTATATTATTGTGCACTTTGTTGAGCTGCTCAAGGACTTCTAATGCTTTTTCTCTTGGTACCACCGATATTACATCATCCGCATATCTCCACCAGATTCTTGCAGCACTCAGAGGACGATTCCAGCCACATCCGCTCATACATATCCTCAAAAACTTGCAGCATGCAGAAGTATGATTAATCGCCTCGAAAAGTTGCCTTTATCTGATGAGCGGTATAGGAGGGAAAAGCTTTACATCATGGAAACAGCGGAATTGAACGGATTCGATCGCCGAATTATTACGAACGTCATCAACAAAAAGAAGAAACAGCTATATAAAAACGAACTATCAACTTTATTCAAGCAGAATGCAACGATCGAAGCCAACGAAAAACGAAGAATTAGCATCCCGTTTTCAAGAATGTTTAAGACATTGGCACCTGTACTGAAGAAACACCAACTAGAGGCAATAGGTACAAGCAGAATGAATAAACTAGGAGTGCAGCTGACCAACGTAAAGGATATAAAAACTAAGGAAGAAAAATGCGGAGTGTACAAGGTGACGTGTCCAGAATGTGGTATGATTTATATTGGTCATACGAAACGTTTAGTGGTAGTTCGATGCGAGGAACACTTCGAAGAAGTTGTGGCAACGAAGAATACAATTAGAACAAATTTTAAATCATCAGTGGCAGAGCATATAGTTAAAAATGGCCACGAAATAACAATGAACGACGTCGAAGTAGTCAAAGACATCGACAAATGGCAAAAACTTGATTGCAGCGAAAGCATACAGATTAGGAAAGTACCGGCAAGTTTAAGAATGAACACTGACCTAGGTAATAATAATTCAAAACTCATTAATCTAATTAGGTAATAAGGATTAAATTATGAATGTAATTAGTTTTCCAAAAACCCTCTAGTATATAAAGGTAGGTTAAGATAGGTAGAAAGTAGTGTACTGAGGATGACCGTATTTTGCGGTCGAAATGCGCATATACAGAAAATAAAAATAAATATAGTTGAAAAAGGTAGCTTTTGGAATTTTTATTCTTATTTAAAAATTAAAAAAAAAACTATTTTGGTATTTAATGGACTTTCCATCGAACCACACCCTGCAGTTTTAATTTGATCTTCTTAAAATTTTGCTTTTGGGATTGCATGATTTGAGTGATTTTCAGGTCTTTGTAAAAAATTTTTTACAAAGACCTACTAGTTTCGCGACCTGTCTGTCCGTCCGTCTGTCCGTCCGTCCAACTGTCCGTGCGTCACAGCTGATTTCCTCAGAAACTGTAGAAGCTAGAATGCTCAAACTTTGTGAAAAGGTCAGAAGTGATGGTCTCTCAAAAGTTAAGGCCTTGACAAAAATTTAAAAAATGTTTAAGGGGGGTCCCCCTGATAACGAATTGGCCCTTAAAAATTTTTTTTAATCAAAGGTAGTCGAGTAGGGTATCAAATAAAAGGTATTGATTAGAACTTTTAGAATCTGAAATAAAAAAATCACTTTTAGAATCTGAAATAAAAAAATCATTTGATGAATTAGGGGGTCCACGGGAAGGCAAAATGTACCAAAAATTTGTGTCCCCCCCTCGCGATTGGACACCTTTCAGCCGAAAAATCTGAAAGTATCACGAATGTACATCTTAATCAGTACAAGGGCAACAAATACCTTAGAAATCGAAATTCACTCAACTTTGTTAATAATAGTATGATTTGTAGATTTTACATATTTGCCCATAAAATCAAAACGGTACCTTTAAACTTCTTGAAATTTTGCAGTTATATAGACTGATATAAGATATATATGTTTGCAAAATTTAATTGAGATCGAATCATAATCAAGTGAGTTTTAGCCATTTCAATTATATGGAATTACAACAACGATAACACGTGTTTATGGTTCATATAGGGTTTCCAATAAGAGGTGTTATTTTGACATTAAATGAAAAATGCCATTTTTTCAAATAAATGATCGGATGTTTAGTTCATTATGAAGAAGAAGATATGCCGTTAATAACAACAATTAACATTGGGCAAATAACCACTACGACACGCTTACAGGACTATATCCTCTTCATGAAATTTTCCATAACCAAATCGCAAATTGGCTGCCCTATGTCCTCGATAGTCTCACAAATTTCATCTTTGAGATCTTGAATTGACGCTTGGCTATTGGCGTAGGCCTTCTCTATCACGTGGCTCCAGAGGAAGAAGTCGCAAGGTATGTAATCAGAAGATCTATTCAAAATAACACCTCTTATTGGAAAACCCTATATATATTTAAAATTGACTTAGGTACTTTTATTTTCTTTCAATTTTCATGAAAATTTAAGGAACAGTGTTTAACTTGAACATGATCAATCGGCCGAGCATTCAGAAAAATCATTTAAGCTAGATTAAAATGGCGGTTGCACTGTGCTTATGAAAGAAACTGTGCATCTTTTGTATAAATTTGAACGATTTCATATCTAAGTATTGGATGAATAATTCAAGTTATCGATTCACGCCATTAGAAAACTTGCTTCTAATCCTAGGATGTTTACAAAGACCTTCTGGTAGGAGCACTCTCCTGCTTACTCAACTTGTCCTTAGTTAAGAATGGAGTCTTTGACATGTTTCTTAATTTTATTCGTTGCTGGTGATTGCATTTTGTAAGTTGAGTACAAAACCCTTCTGACACGAGCGTAGGTCTGTCTGCCCAACTTGTTTTAATTCTAATTATCTTATTTGCTACTCTTCTGAGACTTTCATAATGTTCTCTCTTCGTCCTGGTTTTCCTTCCGAAATATATTTTGTACGCTTGATTCTTTTGGTCTAACGCATTCTGGCACTCATCATCGAACCAATCATTATATTCTCGTAAACAACGTCTGCTCTCCGCAATACGAGTAAGTAAATTTCTCTTGAGAAAGTGTGGGTTAAAAATTTATATCGATAACGGGATAGGCAGGCAAAATGAAAGAACACGAAAAAATTGTTCACCCCCGCGACGATTGGAAACCTTCGGACCGAAAAAAATGAATGAGGTATCTCTTTATGAGTACAGTAACGACAAATATCTCGGAAGTAAAAATTTGTGATTTCACAATAAAATCGTACAGGTTCCTTAAGTTCAATGAAATTTTGTATCAGGTAGCTTAATACAAGGTTGAGCTATCTTGTAATTGTTATTAGAGACTAATTGTATTCAGTGAATTTATTTATTTCGAGTTTAAGACATCACAAAAAGAAGAATACGCAGTTTTCATACTCTGTGGAATTTTGATCGAAGCAAATGCTACATTATTGATCGGGACTTCTTAAAAACACCAGGAAAGATGCACAACTTAAATATCTTTAAGACTTACAACACTGAATGATATTTGCTACACTGCCACAATAATTGCATCTACCTAAATTAGAGTAGAAGATAATTTCTTTTCTTGAGTTTGTTCATACAAATATAACGTAAATGTCAGCGTTTCTTACGTTCGGTACAAAATCTTCCTGACAGGAGCGTACTCCTATCTACTTGACTTATGTACATAAGTAAAATAACATACAAGTTCATTGTTTCATTAGAAAACATTATAGTAAAATGTTTTGCGATTCAATACTGCGCACAAATAATCGCTGGTTGCCACTTTTCTAATGCCGAAAAAGATTTCATTATATTTTAGGCACGTAGAATCGGAAATCGATGCTCAGAATGATTAAATAAAGGTAATATAATGGTTTCAAAGACCTTTCATGATTCGGAGAATTTTCAGAGCATTTGCTTGCGTGAGCATAAAGATATAGAATCAAGCAATAAAAATAGAATTTTGAATTCGAAGGTCCTGATGTTATCTTGGAAAGCCTATTAATTTGGCAATCATTTCTTGTCACTAATTAACCATATGATTAGTATCGTATTTGGCTCATTACATTGATTATAGATAAATGTGATCATTATGAAAATTATATATTTATTGATATGGTAACAGGTTACCTGATTTGGTTTATCGAACCAACGATGTAAGATTGGATGTAGGATGTATAGCGTTTTTTCTTTTACGCGGAACATGTTGAAGCTATGCCAAGGAAATGTAATTTGAATGACTACATTATAATATCTTTATAGGGGTCACTCAACTTATTCTTAATGGCCGCTAATGAACGTTAGGATGTTTCACAAGGAACTTTTTTCATGGAAAACCCAAGTCAAGAGACCCCGTACTCTTTACTTAGAATAATAAAAATTCCAAACGACTGGAACATGCTAGAACGCTGTTAGGTTCCTTTGCAAATTTCAAGGTGTATTTGACTTATTGTAAGCTGGCAAAATCATAGATACGAGTATAACCCTAACAATTCAATTTAAAATTTTGAAATAGGAAAATAATTCTGTTGTTGATAAAGTTGACCGAATTTTACCTTGTGTAAAGTTTCTGAATTTTTTTACCCTTCAAATTGTCATTCCATGGTTTTACATAAATTTTTCAATAGGAAAATATTTCATAGGGTCAAATATTATTGTCATTTTGGTAGAGCTTTAAAGTATTTGCTGATTGATCAATTAATTACTGTACCACACTCTTCTAGATTTTTTCGAAACTCTAAAAGGAAATTTGATGAATGAAACTAAGGTTATTGAACCAAAGATTTCATGTTAACTCAACAAATTATTCCTTTTTTTTGGTAAATAAGTCATTTTACAACAATATGATGTATAAACTCTGAGACTGATAGTGAAAAATAAAAATTTTCAAATGGTTTCAATTTCAATTGCAAATGCGCTTTATTGAATCAATCGTTGTAAATTTTACAAAAACATAAAGCAAGCATTAAAATATTCAAAAACTTAATGGCCTACATGGCATTCTAAATTCAAACAACATTCAACCAAAAAATTAGTCATAAAAAACAATATCATATGCTATCAAATCAGAATTATTAAATACTATCAATTGATTGAAGAAAGGAGAAAAAAAACAAAACAACTCTATTCAAAACTACATATGCAACACACGAAAAGATTGTGCCTTAAGCTTACAACCAATATGTACGAACTTAATTATAATCAATTTTATCAAAACCAAGTTGAACACATCCTAACAGATCAATATTATAATATTCCTAGCCTGTATGTTAAGCTTATCAAATTATAATTAAAATGAACGCAGCAATAATGAGCTGCGACAAAAGCTAAAAACAAAAGGAAACCACAAATGACCACAAATACGAGGGTCATTCAACAACTACGTAGCCTCACCGCCCCATGTCCCTGCTATTACAAAAGAGTTTTACCATCGTGCAGTATATTCAACAAAACTAATGAAGGGAATTGACTTAAACTTTGACAGTAGGCTACTAAAAGAATTTACTGCACGATGGTAAAACTCTTTTGTAATAGCAGCGCCATCGGGTGTGAGGCTACGTACTTGTTAAATTACCCTCGTACAATAATTTAGTAATTGGCATTTAGCCACTTAAACATAGATTGCTCTGTTTTAGTTACCTGGCAAATGAGTATCTCCATTGAATTTGGAGGATATTCTATTTTCTTGATGGTGGCCTGCCTATAGATATGATATATAATCGGGGCACCGTCAGAATCAAAAATATACCAATTCATGTCCAAACACACGAATACTTCTGCAGGAATGAAGTCATTATTGAGACAAGTTCAATGTACCCGTCTGTACATTGAACTTGTCTCAATAATGGAACGTCTGCAAAATTCAGGAATTTTCTCTCACAGTAAGAGACTTTACGATATCTTATCTTTAAAATTATGGTATCAACTCTCATCACTTTGGCAGTTTGACAAATTCTTCGACTCGATATATAGTGTTTCCAATTCATCTAAGGCTTTCTGCACAGACCAGAGCATGCACCAAGATATTTCGTTTTAAGAACTTGTAACATTTCCATTGTACTAGCAGTCTGATTCTTCCAAACGGGACATCCATATATCAAGACTGATCTAATTAGAGCCTTGTAACTGATAACATTGACTTTACGATACCGTCGTTTCTTCGTCCTTCTCTTCTGTTGGGACATGTAAATTTTTCAGCTAGATTCTGAAGAATCGTGCTTTAATACGGATCGCAAACAACCGTTCATTGACTGCATTAAAATCAATAACATGCGATTTGAACTTCCTATCCGCAACAAAGGCTAGTCTGAATTTTCGTTTTCCAGTATGTTTCCCAATTTTAAATATTGTGTGGGATCTTATGTCTTGAATATCATTTCCTGTCCAGTTTATTTCCTGAATTGGCAGTATGTTTATTTTATATTGACTGGCCTGTTGTTAAGTGTGAGTGAGTGAGTGATTTGACGTTCCAGGACACACTGCCAAAGTTTTTTCCCGTTTGCGTGGTCGTTGCCGTGAGTCTATCAACTCCGAAGCCCTTCTGCTGGTTTCGGAATAATATAAGGTTTTCCACGGATGGGGATTTAGCCTGCCGCCCAACCTCTATTCTGGCGGTATGGTTATCACTTCGGTTTTGTTACCAGGCGTGGAAGGCTCACCTTCACCCTCTTGCATCATATAATTTTACTTTCAGATTATCATATTGACTTTACTACTACTAGTTTCAATAAGCTCAGTTACAGAAGTTCTAGAGATCTATGATATCAACGGACATTCAGCATTTACGGAGATTAATGTAGGCAAAATAGAAATCATTACAAAAACAGATACCATAATGCATATAATTAACACTGCCAAAATTTAACAAGCAATCAAATCGTTTGGTTAGAATTAACAAATGTACTCATATAATGCAGAAAACTTCGCTGTAGACTGTCCCAAGCCCTGAAAAATCCTATATAGTTTCAAAATCTCAAACAAAGCCTTAGAATGAAGTAAACTTATAGGAATAACATGGCAACTGAAAAAATACTATGGCTTCGGATCCTGGAATGTCAGATCATTGAACCACCCTGGTACTGTTAAAGACCGTTCACAACAGGCCAGTCAATATAAATTCAACATAGTCGACAACAGCCGATAGTCGACAACAGCCTTTTAAGCAGCGTTACGTCGATTCATGGGACGCCGAGGACTCTGCTGTCATATTTGTAGTGACTGTGGAACAAGAGAGAGCTTCCGTAGAGTTACGATGCATTTTAAAATCAGTGAATGATTGCACCGCAGAAACTTTTGCCAATAGCAACAAATTCTGGCATTTCAATCATCCTGCCTCATCAAATTTTGGTGGCCTTTGGGAGGCAGGAGTAAAGTTGATAAAACAGCACCTACAACCGGTGGTTTGGAAAGCAGCTCTTACTTTCGAAGAGATGATCACAGTATTAACCCGTGCAGAAGCATGCCTTAATTCACGGCCGTTATGCCCGTTGTCTGATGACCCTACCGATATTGAGGTGCTCACATCCACACATCTCCTCGTCGGGGGAGCAATGCTCATACCATCGAAATAGAGCCTGTAGGATGTAAAGGTGAATTACTTGAATCAATGGCAATTTGTTCAACGCTTATCACAGGATGTCTGGAGCAAGTGTATAACTGAATATCTATCTCGTTTACAATCGCGTCCAAAGTGGCTCAGCCAAGAACGAAGACATTTGCATTTTGAAGGACGACGAATTGATAGCTTACAAGTGGCCACTAGCTAAAATAGTCGAACTTCATCCTGATCAAGATGGATTAGTATGCGTTGTGTCGGCATTTCGCGAAAATTGCGTGGTTGTCTATTCCATAGCAATAACTTGAATATATCAGTGGAATAATTAAACAACGTAATTATTAATCTAAATTTCGTTTTGTAATTATACTAGGAAATGCGTCAAACTAATCGCAAAAAAAAAAATCCCCGTTGGCAGCACCAGCCGGAAAGGTAAATTTCTCGTATGTAGCGTAAAGTTTCGAAAAAGAATTTGGCTTGCCTACTACTAAACTTCTTTCTGCAATTTTCGTAGTACCACATGGGTATTTATTAACATTAAAAAAAATCTGGCCACGTTCGTTTTTAGAAACCTTTTATCGGGGCGCAAATATTTTGCTAATTGAATTGAGTTGCATGCGTATGGATTACATATTGTTGTAAACATATAAATACTGGTTTCGCCCTTCTCGCATCTGCTGTTTACACAGTTCACAGTGGTAACCACGCAAAGGCTTAAATAGCTCGAATAGTTAACTTCAAAAGATTTCCATAAAAGTTTAATCAGCACTTGCATTGCCATTAATATATACATTTCAATTTTTTTCTGAACTGTGAGGGCCGTCATTTCGATTTTTATTGAAATCGGCTGCTAAAAATATTAAGCTGTATATTTTCGACTGTTTTATTTGTCATTCGATTTGCATAATCAAATTAAATTAACTTGCCTTAATAACTTATAATTTCAAGTTTCAACGGAATCTGTTGAGAATCTTGGCTGCTAGAGGGGTACAGAAATAAAAAAAAATTGTATGCCATCCGCCTGTATGGGGAAACCCGCCTGTATTGGGAGACCCCTCTTAAATACCTTAAAATATTTTCTTGCACTGCAAATTTCAAGAGGCACCACTTTTGACTTACGTAGAAAATTTCCTCATTCTAGCTCATGTGGTTTGCGAGAAAACTTGTTATGACGCACGAACAAACGGGCGGACGGACGGACAGACAGACAAGTCGCGATTTTATAATTTTTTAGGGTATTGTTAAAAATATTTTACAATATCTTAAAAATGATCTGGTTTATAAGTTCTTTCAAGTAAAGTCATTTAAAACGTTTCAATGAAAAATATTCATTATTTCAGTTGGCACTAAAATAGCGAATTGCGCTTGCCTTCAGACCTTTGGGGGCCGCCATTTTGAATGCATGCATTTGATTTTGGATTATTTTAAATCTTTGTATGCTAGGACCTCATGAATCAATGTACTATCTCGTTCAAATAGGAGTTTCACTCTAGACAGGGCAAAATAATTCAATTTTTAAAGAAAATGGCAGCTAAAAATATTAGGCTTTAAATTTTTGACTTTTTTATTTTTCATTCAATTTTAAAAATTTCCTGTAAAATACAAGAACATAGTACAGGGACTCATAATCTCAAGTTTCATCAAAATCCGTTGGAAAATGTGACCGCTAGAGGGCCACAAAAACATGAAAAAAACGCATATTTAAACGGCCGCCATTTTGAAATTTGCACATGCATGATCACCAAAATATCAAAGACTGTAGGTGTAATTAATGTCTATCTTGAAACCAAGTTTCATATATGTCGAATAAAAATTGCGACTTTTAAAAGCCTTTGGAATTTTGACCTTCAACTGGCCGCCATTTTGTTTTTTGCAACCTGAACTCCAGTTTTTTTACGTAATTCTTTAGATACTTATAATTTCTATCAAACTTTCGAATTTCATGAAAATCTGTTGAAAGCTTTGACCACTATTACAACAACAAAATTTTGCACGTTTTTCGACCTTTGAGCGGCCGCCATTTTGTTTCTGCCGTACGGACTTTGGATTTTTTATTGTGAGATTCATCACATACTTCAATGAACCTTTGTACCAAATTTCATCCAAATCGGAGCTACACTTTGGTCAGAACAGAAATCGCGATTTTTCGTCTAAAATGGCCGCCATTTTGTTTTTGCCCGGCCGATATAGCTGGTTCACGAACTTAACCGAGATAATTACCCAATACACCTTTCCTCAAAATTTGGTGAAAATCGAAGCAGAATTGCAACCTCTAGCGTGGTCACAAATTTCGTTATATCCCATATATATATATATATATATATATATATATATATATATATATATATATATATATATATATATATATATATATATATATATATATATATATATATATATATATATGATGCTCTCCGCAATAGGTAAATTTCTCTCGAGAAATTTACCTAAAAACATCCGTTAAGTAAATAAACAATTCTTATAGACAATCATGAAGTCAATCTGACAAAAATCAAAGCATAGAAGACAATCATCACGGATGGAGTAGAGAGGCATCAACATTATCTCATCCCTAACACTACCATATCAATCGCGTGACTCGTTAAACAAAGCAATCATAAGCCGCCCTCGATTAGGGTTTTGGGTAATACTTTTTAATTATACCCGTAGCAGTAATTTAAGTACAAGTTGTAATGAGTTTTAAAAAGAAAAAAAAATTCAACCCTTACCGGTACTTGTATATAGATAGGTTGCTGCGAAAGTATATGCCATATCAGGTCTGACGTTAATCGATCAATAACTTAATTTGGAAGGAATGTCTTGAACCACTGATCAGAAAACTTCACATCCTGAACGAGAATTATATCGCCACATATGCAAACGCTAACGAAATTTCGTTCGACATCGTTTAGAGACCGAAGGTGCACTAATGAGACGAGTTGCGGAAATGTACTAACCGACTACAATATTGTGCATCATGACTAAAGGCTGAGCTACAATGAACATAAGCAGATATAAAGCAAATGTCAAAAAAGTTGAAAGCCGAATATTTTATAAGGTATTCAGTAGATTTGACATAAGGATGACATACGCACAATGAAAAGTTGAAATTGAACCTACTTTTTATGTCAGTATGCCAAATATATTGTTTACTTTAAGTGACAACAACACATTGTTGTTTGCCATTTGAAAGAGCGAGTAACATTGTATCCAGCTAGTGAGGAACTATGCAGAAAACTGGTGTTCTCATTTGTTAAGCACGATTCCACTCTTGTATTTATATATTTAACGAAGAACCCAATTTATTTAACAGAAAATGCAGTATAGTGAAGATAACGATAGTTTCAATGAACGATTGACCGAGCTGGTGAAAGACCAACCGGCGTTGTTAAAGAAACAGCATGGGGGTTATAAAGATACTGCGGGAAAAGGGCGCATTCGGGCTGGAATCGCAGAACAGCTGGGATCAACAGGTAAGTACAATATGTTACTTAAAAAGAAACATAAACTATGATTTATCATCTATTCCAGAGGAGATGTGCGAGTGCCGCTGGCACAGCCTCCACGAGCGATACAGTCGGCAGCTAAAAAAACTTGATCTATTTTGAAAGTTTCATAAAGATTGAATCATATTTAGCGAAGTTATAGCGGTTTGAATTTTCCTGTATTACTATGGAACAATATGCGCTGCATGTATTACTATGGCAACATATGGCTATGGAACAACATGCGCTTTTTACCGACTCAGACACTACAGTTTTGCTAGGATTTGCATGAAAATTTCAGGAATGATAGGTCTCATGAATATCTTTGAGAATCGGTTCAGCTAGTGGTATTAGTAATCGCCAGGCAAAATAGTGGCTGTTTTAAATGCGAAGATTGAATAATTTTGAGTTATTTTTTCCCAACTTCAACGTTTAAGGTGCATGCTCTGAACACTTGATTCAATTTGATGAATGACTGAAGATGAGTACCTACAATTAATACTCATAAGCGAAGCAAGTCAAGGAGGCGGGAGAGAGCTCCTAGCAAAAGGGCTTAGTAACCATTCTACGATTCGAAAAAATTGGCCAAGAATCGATGATAACAGTACAGGAGAGTGGCTCCTGAAAATAAAAATTCATCAAACGTAGCCGGTATGAGTATGAAATGAAAGTTTTCATGGGAGCTTTTCAAAACAGTTGTTAAACTGTCAGTTTTTGCTTCAGTGGGGGCACAGGGGGGAAATACATGAAAAATGTGTTTCCTCCCTAGCGAATGGATATCTTAAATAATTATCAAGGGAGATATTTATGAGTATAACAACAACAAAGATCTCAGAACACGAAATTCATTCAACTTTGTTAATAATAGTATGATCTTCGAATTTCATATTTTCTCCAATATTTTATTCGATCTGGTGACTGCATTTTGTAAATTGAATACAAAACCCTTCTGACATGACCGTAGGTCTGTTTACCCAACTTGTTCAATTTCTTTTTAACAATTGCGGGACGTGCAAGCTCAAGTGAATATCTCGAGAATTTACCACCCTCTACATACCTCCCCTGAACACTAACACTCGACTTTAACTTTTCTTCCCGCGATGTACCACCCGAGCCGCATCCGTTACAACCTGAAACTCAAACTCAATTGTGTTATATAGAGAGAATTTAATTTTTACTGGCTTTTACCTTTAATTACTTTATAAAATAAGCTTTAGTTATACAAACTTATCTTTCGTTTCAAATTTCTTTATGTGAATAGCTATACTAAATATATATATATATATATATATATATATATATATATATATATATATATATATATATATATATATATATATATATATATATATATATATATATGATGCTCTCCGCAATAGGTAAATTTCTCTCGAGAAATTTACCTAAAAACATCCGTTAAGTAAATAAACAATTCTTATAGACAATCATGAAGTCAATCTGACAAAAATCAAAGCATAGAAGACAATCATCACGGATGGAGTAGAGAGGCATCAACATTATCTCATCCCTAACACTACCATATCAATCGCGTGACTCGTTAAACAAAGCAATCATAAGCCGCCCTCGATTAGGGTTTTGGGTAATACTTTTTAATTATACCCGTAGCAGTAATTTAAGTACAAGTTGTAATGAGTTTTAAAAAGAAAAAAAAATTCAACCCTTACCGGTACTTGTATATAGATAGGTTGCTGCGAAAGTATATGCCATATCAGGTCTGACGTTAATCGATCAATAACTTAATTTGGAAGGAATGTCTTGAACCACTGATCAGAAAACTTCACATCCTGAACGAGAATTATATCGCCACATATGCAAACGCTAACGAAATTTCGTTCGACATCGTTTAGAGACCGAAGGTGCACTAATGAGACGAGTTGCGGAAATGTACTAACCGACTACAATATTGTGCATCATGACTAAAGGCTGAGCTACAATGAACATAAGCAGATATAAAGCAAATGTCAAAAATGTTGAAAGCCGAATATTTTATAAGGTATTCAGTAGATTTGACATAAGGATGACATACGCACAATGAAAAGTTGAAATTGAACCAACTTTTTATGTCAGTATGCCAAATATATTGTTTACTTTAAGTGACAACAACACATTGTTGTTTGCCATTTGAAAGAGCGAGTAACATTGTATCCAGCTAGTGAGGAACTATGCAGAAAACTGGTGTTCTCATTTGTTAAGCACGATTCCACTCTTGTATTTATATATTTAACGAAGAACCCAATTTATTTAACAGAAAATGCAGTATAGTGAAGATAACGATAGTTTCAATGAACGATTGATCAAGCTGGTGAAAGACCAACCGACGTTGTTTAAGAAACAGCATGGGGTTTATAAAAATACTGCGGGAAAAGGGCACAACTGGGCTGGAATCTCAGAACAGCTGGGATCAACAGGTAAGTACAATATGTGTTACTTAAGAAGAAACATAAACTATGATTTATCATCTATTCCAGAGGAGATGTGCGAGCGCCACTGGCGCAGCCTCCACGAGCGATACAGTCGGGAGCTGAAAAAACTACAATCTCCATCTGAATCTGGTGCGCGGAGTGATGGACCCCAACAATGGGAGTTTTGGGAAGAAATATCGTTCTTAAAAGAACAAATTCAACCAAGGAAGTCAGTTGTAATTCTTTGAATTTGCATGCAATTGAAACGAAATAATTAAATTATTTGCACGTCTGCAACTAACTTGATGACACCGAGCACAAGCTCTTTGGTGCTAGAGGATACATTGGATGAGTCAGCTTTCGATGAAGAGATCGACAGCAACTCCTCCCAAGAGTTACTCGGTGAGAGTCGTAGGGGCAAGGCGATTTCGCACACTCGGCTCAAAGAAGAGATGAGTGCGGCGCT
This sequence comes from Odontomyia ornata, assembly GCA_963969285.1. Taxonomy (NCBI): domain Eukaryota; kingdom Metazoa; phylum Arthropoda; class Insecta; order Diptera; family Stratiomyidae; genus Odontomyia; species Odontomyia ornata. Next base: position 306,100,149 of record OZ017739.1, read on the forward strand.
TAACACATTGAATAAATACCTTCAAAATAAAGTCACCACAGAGTGTACACAAGCCCCGACAGTTTTGGGCTAACTGTCACATCTTTGTTAAGTGAGCTGTGCCCCGACAACAGGGCTCGGGCAAAGGCAGATATATTATCATTTCTGGCGGACATCCGGCGACAATAAGCTTGAACGCATCACCTAAACATATGCCTTTTTTTTGCAGAATGAAAATAACAAACCAACGACATCAAATATTAGTGGCCAGAAGTGGCGTTTTGTTTTAGTTTTCACAATATTTTCTTTATATTTAGGATTAACAAAATATAATTTTAGTAATAAGAAGATGTTTTTATAATAGTTTCTTTTATTCGCAATATTTTCTGTATATTTTGAATTTTTTGGTTTAAAGTCATATTTTATTACTACAAATTCCAAACATATTTTATTTTCTTCACTATGCAATCCATCTTTGTTTGTTTATCGTCCCTGCGTTTAAGAAATATTCTTTCAAGGAATCACGTACGTGGAACGCTATTCGCGCCGCATTATTTGATCCCATAGTGGCATTTGTGAATATGTTGTCGCTTCCAGCCTCCCTTCGTCATTCCCCCGGAATAACGTTTCCTTCATCGTCTTCCCGGTTTACAAATGAGGCAGGGCAATATGCACTATCGTCATTCTCGTTTAGTTTGATGAAGTTGTGAAGTGCAATTGTAGCCAACACTTTTTTCTGCATTTTGAGGGAAGCACGTCAAGGAGTTCCGCAGCACTTTCCACCGGCTCACTAGAATTCCAAATGCGTTCTCTTTAAGCACATGCGCACGTGATAGTCTATAATTACATGTACGTTTGCTGGTATCCAGTCGCTTTCCTGGATATGGCCACATCAAATTTCCCTTTAAGGGAAAGGCGTTGTCCGCCACAAAATAGTATGGGAAATTCACCTCCGAATTCGGTAGTTTCGCGGATGGGGGCAACGGCAGTTCGCCACTGAGTAGTTTTTTACCAAATGCCGAATTAGCCAAAATTCCTACGAAAAGTTAATTTAAATATTTGAAACAATTACTCACCACCATCACTTTGGCTGCCATAAGCACCAATATCAACGTACGTGAATGTGTACCTTGAATCACAGGAAGCAAGTAAAACAATGCTAAAAGACGAATTGTAATTAAAAAATGAAGAACCACTATTCGGTGGATTTTGAATGTTAATGTGTTTGCCATCAATGGCACCAACATAATGAGGCATATCCCACCAATTTCTGAAATCATGGGCAATGCTGCGGAAATCCTCTATGTTTGGTGTGGTCACATAGAACTCCTTCAAAACCGCCCATATATCAATGCATGTTTCTAGGATAACTTTCCTTACTGTTTCCCTACCCATTTTGAAACTTCATCCTACAAATTTATGTGACACTCCTTGAGATAGAAATCTGAAATGCAACAAACACATAACTTAAAGCTTCAATTTAGGATTTATTCTGCAATGTATACACTTACGATAAAGTTAATGCCAGCTACATTCTGCAGGAATAGTAGGCCTTTGGGAAAATCTCGTTAACTTTTCTTTTAATAACACAAGGAGCAGGTCGTAAGTGTTTCTCGTCATCCTTGTGTATTTAAAAAATTCCTTCGGATTGCACTCCTTCATTCGTAAATACATAGTGCAAAAATACCCATCGATTTCGCAACTTCGATTATTGAGTCGAACCCACCAACGTCTTCTACGCCGTTGAAGACTTTCATCAACAAAATTATAACACATTATTAAAAACATAAACATCAAAATCAATTCAAAATCATCCATTTTCTTCAATTACTTTTGCCACAATGACACTTCTTCGTATCTGTCAGCATCACATAAGTGCGAATCATATGTAGGTGAACTATGTGCGTGCTACGCAACTTGACATTCCTTATTTTGTGTTATGTTGATTGTAGCACAGTGGTAAGGATTTTCTGCAGCTAAAGATTAAGGAGGCGGGTCAACATCCAAAGTTGATCAAAATTCCGGCAGCGATAACGACGACAAAAAAGATAACGTAGGTGAAAAGGATGAGAAAGCAGAAAACGCGAAAAGCTGATTAAAGATTATAAAATCACACCATTATTTGCATCATGACCATACGCAGTAGACCAAGCTCCTGCGCGGAAGCTGATCGAAATTCCGGCAGCGATAACGACGGCGACGAAAAGTTGAGTTTAGTGCGATAAGTCGCACAATATCGAACAACTCCGTCAAAGGAGAACGCGAATAGCGAAAAAGCTTTTACGTGCCCACCACAAAAACAGGCTAGGACATCTTTTTGAACAAGTTCTTGAAAATTGCTAACTTCTCCGATCTGTACCATAATTACTAATTAAAATCATGTTGAATTCTGTTTCGCTTCTATGATTCCCATCATTCTGTATTTTTCATGCTACTCTCATATTGCTGTTGATCATCTGTCACGTGCATGAGTAAGTAAACTTTAATCTGATGAAAGAAACTAAATTAAATACGTCATTTTCCGTCTGTCTGTTCTCCAAAACAACATTTGGTATCAATTATTAAACGTTCTTGAATGACTTGATATGTTGCATGCAAATAAAAATTGCCCTCAATTAGTTATATATACAACTTTTTAAAATGAAAATATTAAAATAACAGCAAAATATTCACTTTACTGGATATTCTCCTCCAGGTGTACTTAACGGAGCGTCGTATGACCAGTAGCACTAATTAAATCACGTAGAATAAAATCCGGAAAAGCATTACTTGAATTCACGCAATTTTGTATCGCGACATCACTAGTTATTGATAAAAAAATTAATCTGACATTGCAAACTGTCAGAGAGGATATTCAGGCAATTCAGCCGTGATTGTAGTGATCGCCACCACAGTGGTTGAAGGTGGAGTGGTAATCACGCTGAGTTTGAGTGGAACCACTCCGCAGGAACAGAAACAACCACTCCGAGGAGGTGGCTGAACACGATACAAAGAACTCAGTCGGAGAGCAATTTCGATAACATCGACGGTAGCAGCGAAGATGGACCCCTTTATACCTTGTAGACCAATAAGTTTTTCTTTTCCACTCTTTTGCAACTGTGAATTTAGTATAGCTATTCACATAAAGAAATTTGAAACGAAAGATGAGTTTGTATAACTAAAGTTTATTTTATAAAGTAATTAAAGGGAAAATCCAGTAAAAATTAAATACTCTCTATATAACACAATTGAATTTGAGTTTCAGGTTGTAATGGATTCGGCTTGGGTGGTAAATCGCGGGAAGAAAAGTTAAAGTCGAGTGTTAGTGTTCAGGGGAGGTGTGTAGAGGGTGGTAAATTCTCGAGATATTCATTTGACTTTGCACGTCCCGCAATTGTAAAAAAAATTGAAAAAAGTGGCATTCAGACGAGTCGTGTAGTGTTGAAAATAGCTTTTGTTCTATCGCTAGAGAGTTCCAAGAAATTTGTATTTATTTATAGACATTCTAAATTTCTGGCCGAAAAATGGTTGCACTAACTTGCATGATTGTTCTCAGTGACATAAAAAATGTAGTGGTTAAGTATCCTTTTTCGTGCTGCGAGAAAGGGAAACCAGAAAGCCGTATTCTCGCTTGGTGGCTTAGTAGACAAGTGAGTAGCGCCCCACACCCGTCTCCGGACGAGCTGAGCCGGGTCCGTAAGCCCCGCTGGAGTACCTTTATTCTTCTTGGGTGTAACACAATATAAGCCTTTCACTCTGTGTTTCCATAGAATTTCGTTAGCATACGCCCACCCGGCTAACAAGTTTTTCCTACTTCCGATTGAATCAACATCTCCTGGAACAGCGTTCCAACGGGGAAGAACGTTAACGGAACCAACAATGGAACATTGTTTTTGGTTAAATTTCCACTCAGCAATATATAATTTAATGAAACCTTTCGTTGTGCTTGATCGTGAGTGGAGTTGTCGAATTGTGTAGAATAATAGAAGTCCAACATTTGAATGTGTTTTCAGTTTATCGAATAAATTTGTGAATATATATCAAAAGTTTCGTTTGAAATCGAAGAAGGTGACTTTAGAGCAGGCAGATCAACGATAGACTTATCGTTTACAGCCAAGCAGGTACTTGAAAAATGCTGGGAGTTTAACATACGTACGTACACAAAATTCTGGTTGGTTTGAAGCAAGCATACGACAGTATTGATCGTAAAGTACAGTTACGAATAATACTTTGCTTTGGCATCCCATCTAAATTAATCCGTCTCTTCCACGTGACAATGATGTTGACGACCTCCTTAGTCCTATGCACCAAAATAACGAAAACGGGTAATGAAAGAGACGAAAAACACCAAAGAAAACAGCTCGTAAATAAAATATTTTATTCAGTGTTGACGATCTTGAAGATCGGCTGCTTACACAGGAAAACAAAGCTCCAGCTATACAAATCTGTGATTATACCTGCGTTATGCTATGGGTGTGAAACATGGACTCCAACCATAGATATAGAGAGTACTGGATCCGCAACCGGTCGCGAGAGCCGAAGCAATTAGCAACCTTCGTTATAGTTGTGTGAAGTTGAGGTTTGAAGTGATATGCTTTTGTTTTCGCACTTAATTCACTCCGAAACACGTTCACGTTTACAAAGTTTTTAATTTTGAAGATTGCGTGTACGCTGTCGGCACTTTAGTTCACTGTTTTTATCAAAAACCTACGAATTTTCCCTCGGCTTTGAAACATGAGTTTTCTCGCCGTTTTTGCGCCTTTTTCGAATTTCTTTTGCTTTGACGTTCGAGTTTTCTGTGAGAGTCGTTTGTTGTGTTGTACTCAAACTGTTTTACAAATGATAACAAAGGCGCGATCGTGTGCACGTGAAATGAAATTTTGTTGGTGTGCGCGGGTGTCAGTGGGTGAAGCGATTCGTCTGAAGAACCTGTCTGGAAACAAAGGGGAAGGAGAAGCAGAGGAAATCATATAGTTTCGAGAGTGTAAGTTATTAATAACTTATTTAAGTAGTGAATTTGCTCTTCACATGGACGAGTACACAGATTATCGTTGCTCGTCCATTTATTTGTATGCCTTTGACTCAAATCCAACGATCCACAAATATATTAAACGCCTTTGAGCGACGGGTCCTGACGCGAATAGCCGGAGCAAAGCTAGATGGGGACCAATGGCGAATTCGATACATCCACGAGCTGTATGCAATTTTTGACGAGCCAGAGTTCTCAACGATTGTCAGACTGCGAAAGCTGCAATGGGGTGGACACATGAATAGTATGGGCGAACAACGGATACCCAAAAACGTATTCTTTGGGAAAACTGAAGATCAGAGATCAGTGGGGAAATCGAGGAAACGCTAGTCTAACTCAGTCGACTACGACAGTTCATCACTGCTCAGATTTTGAAATTGGAAGACGCGGTCAATGAACCTAGACAGTTGGTGGCGCTATTTGTAGGAAGCGAAAGCCCGGGAAGGGCTGTAGTGCTACAAAGAAGAAGATGAAAACTTTGGAAAAAAAATAACCATAAGGCAATAATAACTCTTACTAAACAAGTAAATATAAACATACAATTTAACGAAACACTTACCCAACTAAAAATATATTCGATGGTCTTGAATAAGATTAACAGTGTGTCAAACAATTTCCAAGTATCTAAAATTTATTATGACCAATTGTTGAAATTTCTTCTTCTTAAAATTGAGTGTCTCTAAGATAATACTTCAACAGCAAGGCATGGAATCATTCACGCAAATTGATGAGAAAATTAATAAATACCAAATTGATGGCAATCGTATGCAGTACATTAAGTTAGAATTAGCTAAAATTATACCGAATCTATTAATTTTTGCCATTAAAGTTCCGAAAAATTTTATAATTTGTCAATTAAAATAATACTACCAATTCTAAACTATGCAATTAAAGAAAAAGATTCAAATAATGAAATACTTAAAGCCTTACCAATCATTGTGCATTCAAAAAAGAGATTATAAATTAGTAAACAATACATAAACAAAGCTAATAGAATGGGACAAACAAACATTTGCAATCAAAAATGCATACAAATTATAGTCAAATAATTTTAATTAATTTGAATTTGATATTGTTTTCTGATTCTATGTTTGTAACTTGATAACATATAAATTTAGAGAGTCATTCGGGCCATTAAGTTTTCGTATTATTATTGTTTGGGATTATTCGCTTTGTATTCTTTTAAAATTTATAACAATTAGTTTTGAATTGAGCGCTTTTGACTTTGACTATGCATACAAATTAACTCTTTCCGTCACACTTTTACATAAGCAGTAATTTTAAAATTTTTATTTATGATTTACCATAACGGACGATTTAGATGATGCAAAATATAGGGGAAAAAATAAAGAGATGAGGCTTTCGAGGAATGAGGTGGTTAGTTACGCTATACACCATAAGTATTGACACAAACAAAAGTGTTATGAATTAAATATTTTTTATTAATTTTAGACAGGAGTTCTACTGAAGTATTCAACCAACGACACTAACGTAAAAATATATGGTACATGTGTGCATTGATAAATCTTTTTTCTTTTGCGTGTCGTAGTCGGGTAAAAAATTACATTTTATGAAAGTCTGGAAAACATGTTTTTCCTTTGCGCAGACAAAGTGGGACGTTACATGTATGCACTACCATATAGTATGCCTTGGAGCCATTTTAGTGCTACATTTGCAGCGTCTCCTTGAAGTGCTTCTCTCAAGTTGATGGTAAGTGGATTCTAAACGGATTTCCTCAGGAACAATAGGCTTGTGTCATTTTATAAGAGCTGGCCATGGAGAAGAAATCTCGGAGCTATGGTTGCTGTTCCTTGATTGTCACCTCTTAACCTATACTGGCGCTAAAAGTTCCTGATACACACTTTGCCTGAATGCTTTGAGAGTCAGCGCATATATGTAGGTGTGGGCTGAAGATGACTGCAGCTCTTTATAAATTAAGCAAGTTGAAGTAGCAGGAGAAGGGTATTGTGAAACAATTAGTAAATCAAACAATATACTCGTATTCTGCATATCAAAACTTGACTAATATACAGATTCCATAAATTGAGTTCGAAGAATTATTATGGTTGTTATACAAAAACCATTATTATGGTTATTATATTCAATCGGCTATAACTTAGCTGTTTCCCGTTTCCCCTTCCCCTGCACCCCTCAAAGCAAAACTCGTCATTTTAAGACCTGTTTGAAAAAGTTCTCATCAAGACCTTTCCTTTGATACCTAATTGCCTACATGCGATGAAACTTTTTTTTCGGGGGCGATTCCTCTATATGGGGAGACCCCCTTAAACACCTTATACATTTTTTTCTGTGATGAAACTTTGAAGAGGGTAACACATTGCACCTACTAACAAAATCTCGTGTTTCTAGCTTATGTAGTTTAAGAGAAAAAGTGGTGTGACACACGGACGGACGGACGAACCAACAGGACGCGATTTTAGTAGGATATTACAAAATGATTTTACAATACCCTAAAAAGCGTTTATGACCAAACAATCAAGAAGAAGAAAGAAAATCCTGTGCCACTACTTGTGAGATTTTCTGTCAATAGAATAACTACCTTTTAGTTGATCGAATTTGTCAACAAGATTCATATACGCATTGTAATCTTTGATGGCTTCTAGACAGGACACTTGAACGCAGGTTCCATTTCGCTCCCTACGATTAACTCTGCCGACATTCCTAGGATCACGATAATTTGATAAAATAAATACTGATCGCTTATCCCTCCACTTCAGCATACTTATTATTGTGTCGCTAATCCGGAAATCACTTTCTCCCCTTTGTAATTGCTTGTCGTCTTTCAATGGCTTTAAAAACTTTCTGGTTGAATTAATAGGCTAAAAGGCTAAAATTTTGTGTTTTTGTAAAGCTGTCAAAATATACTTTGTGATGTTTGCCTTTCAAACTTTCGCAAAATTTTTTACCAACTAGATCAGTTTCAACTTTAGTACCTTGCTTTCCAGTATAAAAATCAAAATCTAGGCACTAACCTGTCTAGACACACATCATCCAGACCTCATACTAACGTTTTATGAGTTTCGTTGGAGAGTGCCTACTTTGAACTTTTTTATGCTCTCACCAATCACAATTCATTCCGATGATTGTTAGTGTTTTTGAAAATTAGTCCACATAATATAAAGCAAAGGTCTAATTTTGTAAAGCTCGTCAGAATTTGAGCAATTTCTGCTGGGCATTGCACTATTGTCATTTACATGCAAATAATTCAAAAGCCAACTGAACCTGTTGAAGCTCATGAACCTCGAAACATAGTTATCATGTAAATCTGGAGCTGAGGACCAGTAATCTTTGAAGCTCGGTGATTTGTTCATACCCATCATCATTTTCAAAGCAATAAAAATATTCAGTTCTTCCGTTATGGTGGGTGCATAAGGCTTTTCCGATTGTGTGGCGTAAAGATTGGTTTGGAAACATATCATGTCCTGCATATTCTTTGTCCAAAAAAAAACTGAATAGTAGAAGTGGTAACATTCTCCATGCAAAGTATGTGATCGGATACGCCTACAGTTTCATCAGGTATATCCATTCTATAGTTTTTAGTCTGGTCAAATTTGAAGGGGTCTATAGAATCTGGGTTCATGCATCCAAAGCTGGACAAAGGGAGGTCATAATCAGAATCTAAGTTGTCAAAAGGTTGTCAAAAGCGGTTGCAGCAGCTTCTCCGATCGTATCACCTAATGTCAGAAGATCTGGCTGAACATTAGAATTTTCTGATCTTCCTCATCACTGTAGATACTGTTGTCACCTGAAGGTATGTCTTATAGTTAATATTCTAATATTTCTTTTTCATTTAAGGAACGCGACGTACTGTAACAAACACAAAAAATTACTTATAGTAACTTAAATTGTTTACATGACAATTATCACAAAACTAATATTCTTTTCTCCTGAAACTCGACAGCAAAGCAAGACTAGTACGGCTACAAAAAATGAAAATAAAACTAAGCTCATGACGCAGTCGAGGAAAAATACCTCAAATACACGAAATTTCACACTTGGCGAATACAGTGCTGAAAATGTGAGCGAATTTGCGTATTTAAGCGCCCAAATAACGAAAACGGGCAATGACAGAGACTCAATACGCCGAAGAATACAGTTCGCAAATAAAATATTTTATTCACTTTTGACAATCTTGAGAATCAACTGCATACAGAGAAAATTAAAGCTCCAAGTATACAAATCTGTGATAAGACCTGTGTTACGCTATGGATGTGAAACATGAACCCTAACCCAAGCATCCGCAAATATATTGAACGCCTTTGAGCGGTGGATCCTGAGGTGAATAATCGGAGTGAAGTTAGACGGGGACCAATGGCAAATTCGATACAACTGATGCAACCATGAGGTCTCAACTATTGTTAGACTGTGGAAGCTGCAATGAGCTGGACACATGAATCGTATGGACGAACACCGGATACCCAAAAAGGTATTCGTTGGGAGAACTGAATGGGGAAACCGAGGAAACACTGGTCTGACTCGGTCGACGAAGACAGTTCATTGCTGCTCGGATTTCGACATTGGAGGATGCGGTCAATGGACCGAGACAGTTGGAGGTGCTATTTGCAGGAAGTAAAGGCCCAAAAGGAGCTGTAGTGCTATGAAGAAGAAGAAGAATATTCTTTTTATGTGAACACGTAAACATAGATCTAAAGGAATGCACTGAATAAAATACATTGAAAAAAAAGCTTCCTTGCTTATTTTATAGTTTTTTTATCACACACTAGAATTGAAATACGTTTGCACAGTAAAAAACAGAAAAAAAATAAACGGTCTGTAATGATTTTCTTAATGTCCGTGTAGAATACGGGTGCCGATGGCCTGGCACAAGTGTCAGCGAGCTAAAACAACACCGAGCTCAGCTCACTAGCTTCGCTTAACGACCACGTACGCGTGCTTGACGACTAGCATTTGCGGGATCATATGAGGCGGGTTCTTGTCGAGCCACGAAGCTACACTACAAAATACTTATCACGCGTACTCTACTCTACAAGACGTACCGATCAATTTTTATTATCTTTAGAAATGTTCTATTAGGTGTCAATTAAGCTACTCTACAGTAATTCAATATTTTTTTTTTGCCTCGTTAAAGTTAGCGGACACGGAGGCTTGAGACAAACGCAAACATTACACAAAAAGCAACCGTTACTTTCTCCGAAGAAGGTCGTTACATTACAAGGGGAATGTCAAACCTAAAGATGTTAAAGTGGCTGAAGTGAACCACTCATCTCTGCCAAAAGGATGGAAACTTGACGGATGTAGTTTACTTTACACAAGTAAAACAACAAGCTAAGCAGTTTCGACGGGGTGACCACTTTATTGCTTCAGGAGCAGCCACTCCTGATCACCACGGGGCTGCTCGACTGCTTATGTTTATTACAGGTCATTCATTCAAAACACCGCGGAATGGCTGCATTGTGTCAAGCACAGCTTAAACATTTGTAAAACTTCAACATGTCGTGAATATTAATACAAACAAGTTGAGTAAGCAGGAGAATGCTCCTACCAGAAGGTCTTTGTAAATATCCTAGCGTTAGGAACAAGTTTTCTAATAGCGTGAATCAATAACTTGAATTATTCATCCAATACTTGGATGTAAAATCGTTCAAATTTATAGAAAAGATGCACAGTCTCTTTTATAAGCACAAATCAGCCGCCATTTTGATCCAGCTCATATGATTTTGCTAAATGCTCGGTTGATTGAACATATTCAAGTTAAATACTATTCCTTACAATTTCATGAAAATTGAAAGAAAATAAAAGTGCCTAGGTCAATTTGAAATCTGTATCAACCATAAATACGTATTATTGTTGCTGTAATTCCATACAATTGAAATGGCTATAACTACCTTGATTATGATTCGATCTGAATTAAATAGAACAGAAATATATATTATATCAGTCTATATAATTGCAAAATTTCAGAAAGCTTAAATGTACCGTTTTGATTTTATGGGCAAAAATGTAAAATCTACAAATCATACTATTATTAACAAAGTTGAGTGAATTTCGATTTCTGAGGTTTTTGTTGTCCTTGTACTCATAACGTCCCGCATTCGTGATCATTTTCTGATTATTCGGCCGAAAGGTGTCCAATCGCGTGGTGGGGACACCAATTTTTGGTACATTTTGCCTCCCTCTAGACCACCGGATTCATAAAATGACTTTCTTATTCTCCAAATCAATGTTCCTCCAATTTTCCAGAAAAACTCAAATAAATTTAATTTAAACAAATATATATTTCGGAGGTAAGAATTCCTCCTTCTTCAGGGTTTTTTGGTATAGTTTAGTTCCAAATAGTATCCACTTTTTATATCCTTTACATTCCTTACGTTTTGCCTGTTTTCGTCTTCGAGACTTATCACTTAGCCTATATCCTTAATTGCACTTTATTATCCCTACTTAGGAGGTATCATTTATTGATAACGATTTCTCAATCAACCCTTATAATCTCAACGGTCTATTTAAATTACTTGAATATTGAACTAAATATTTATTTTTTCGTTTCCAAAACCGTGAATTTATTGTATATAAATACAATGTACATATCTATTTATATACAATAAATTCACGGTTTTGGAAACGAAAAAATTAATATTTAGTTCAATATACAAGTAATATCATTTATTGCTTTTCCGCAGTAATAAAAACAAAAACGCAATAAGGGAAAAGCAATAAATGATACCTCCTAAGTAGGGATGCTAAAAAGTAATTAAGGATATAGATGAAGTGATAGGTCTCAAAGACGAAAACAGGTAAAACGTAAGAAGTGTAAGGGATATAAAAAGCGGATATTATTTGGAACTAAACTATACCAAAAACACTGAAAAAGGAGTAACTCTTACCTCCGAAATATATATTTGTTTAAATTAAATTTATTTGCGTTTTTCTGGAAAATTGGAGGAACATTGATTTGGAGAATTTTTTAATGGCGAAAAAACACCGAGATAACGAAGAATTGGACTTTCTTATTTCAGATTCTAAGAATTCTAACCAAGACCTTTCTTTTGATACCCCACTCGACTACCTTTGATTAAAAAAAAATTATAAAGGCTCATACGTTATTAGGGACACAACACACAAAGGTACACTGGGTACACAAATTTTTGGTACATTTTGCCTCCCCCTAGACCACCCGACTCATAAAATGACTTTTTTACTTCAGATTCTAAGACTTCTAATCAAGATCTTTCATTTGATATCCCACTCGACGACCTTTGATTTAAAAAAATATTTAAGGGCTAATTCGTTATTAGGGGGACCCCCCTTTAAAATGTTTTAAAATTTTGGTAAGACCTAAACTTTTGAGACACATTCACATCTGACCTTTTCATAAAGTTTGAGCATTCTAGCTTCTATAGATTTTGAGGAAACTTGCTGTGACGCAGAAGCAGACGGACAGATGGACGGACGGACGGACCGACAGGTCGCGAAACTAGTAGGTCTTTGTAAAAAGAAATTTTCACAAAGACATCATCATCATATCAAAGAACCCTATCATTTATCTCCTCATTGTAATGTTTATATTGTGCATTAAGAAAAATAATGTAAAATTTAGCATAAATAACCGAACTCAGGAGACTTCTAATTAAGAGGAGGGGGAGGTCACGAGAATGAAACTTTAAACTCGTATAAAAATATAATGCAAAATGTAAGAAAACACCTCTAGACTGAGGTGTAACGACAAATTTTTATTTTTCGAACCATGTTGTTTGACATAACGTCAGCAGTTTACACCATGGTTGGCAAAAATAGCAAATCTGCTACTGTGAGAATCCGTAGTACTTAGCTCGAGGAGTATTACTTTAGTTCCGTGGCGATAAAAAGCATTTTTTAAATAAGGATTCGTAATAAGAAGCTTAGAATAATTAAGAAACGTCAAGCTTGGCCAGCACCCAACCTGTGTGCTCCTAAGACTCTGCTCAGTGCGTGGAAGGGCATGATAGTGAAAACCAGTTAAGCCCGATAGGATCGCGAAGTGCAAGATCGAAAACCCCGGTTTTGCGTTGTTCGAGCTCGAGGTTGTCTCCAACCCAACGAGAATCATCCCAGCTCGACACCGGACCACCCGTTCGCATTTCTGCTGCCCGGAAAACGTGAAGAGCCAGCGCAGGGCATCTCACGATTGTGTTGTTTGTGATTGAGTTACTTTTAAAGTCCAATACGATAATCCGCGACTACCCATCATACAGTCCGTGGAACGAGATTCAATCAAAAAATCGACGCAGGATCGAGGAGTCGCGCAAGCTCTGCGGTTGCCCTAAAACCCAACCAACTTAAGTCGTTCCAAATCGCAATCGGAGCCCAGAAGTCAACAAGAAATTCAAACTCCAAGAGTCAGTCCGCGCTGACTGTTGTTTTATTGTTTTCTTTGCATCGCGCAAGATCTCGAGATCAAGACAGATTTTCTTCGACCGCTCGGCATCACTGCCGTTATTTGTGTTGTGGAGTTTGTTTGGTTCGAAGAACACAAGCGAGACTTCGATCACGTGAAAAAATTCATTTCAGGATCTGAAGAAATCTAGTGCGTTCTTCGTTATCCTGTATTAGCTCAAAGTTGCACCAAATTTCAGTGAATAATTCCGCGAAGTGACTTTCGACGGTTCACAGTCAGAATTGGTGTTGATTTGCGTTTTCCACGTTTGTTTGAAGAGCAGACTGATACACCATAGCATATGGTTCCAGTGGGAAGGAAGAAGATGTGTTGATGATTTTACAGGCATCGACATTATAAACAACTTGGGATGCGCTCAACCGGAATTATGGGACTTCTCAATAGGAATACAAGCACATACAATTAGATACTGCTAGACAATCGTTGTTACATGTGCAATGCATTGAATTTTTGCTCAATGATTCAACGGCGGCGACCTTCTCCAATACCGGATATTATCATTTATCAATCGCACACGCTATCACGCGCCTGAAGTGAATTTCTACTGTGATGCAAGTGACATAGGCAACAAGTGGTAATGGCGTAACAAACCAAATAACTCGTGGAGCTTGTCGGAAAGAGACAACCCTGGATGTCGACCAGTTGACACGTTCTAAAGACAACTCCAAACTTCTATTACAAGCAGAGAAACTCAACGGGAATATCGTTCACGATAGGTAGTCATAATATTAAAGATCAGAAAAGCCAGACAAGCGATAATATCATCGTTCTGACCCCTGGACAATTTTAATCTTTCATTTTTTTCAAATTACGTACACTTTTAACATCTGCCACATTAATTCCATTCATCCATTTACTTTTGCTTCTCTCCAGTCGGTATTTGTATTGTGTTCATAAAAATTGGATGAATTGAAACTGCTCCCTGTTGTAGGGAAACGACCCCACCTTTAGGCTACCGGTGTTTCACTTACAAAATATATTTTTCAAACAACTTCATCCCCCTATATTCAGAGGAAAGGGCAAAGTCAAGGTTGGGAATTTATTTTAGTTTGTTTTTTTTTTTTGAAATGATTCGCAAGACTTTATGCTGGGTTCTTGCCGATTTCATCTGCATTCAAATGAAATGACGTAGATATTAATTTAAAAATAAAATTTACTTCCCCCACAAAAAGCCCCTTTAAAAATTGACCAACATACTTTAAAAATTTTCCTGCATAATCATAAACAACTACATAATACAAATAATTTTCTACTTAAAACTTCTCTTCAAAACTCACATCATTGACTTTTTCAAAAAAACCAAATGAATAAATGCATTTATTCTTCCATAAAATATATATTGATTGCCTAAAATTGTGTTTAATCAATGATAAATTGGATAGTTTTAATTTGGTTTAAATATTATAAATTATTAACGAAATGTATTGAAAATCTTTCTGAATATACAAACAGAAAATCACACTGCAAAAATATTTAATATTTATCAAAGAAACATTTTTTTGAATATTAATGTTTGTAGAAGATATTGTTAAAAGTTTTTAAATATTTCCTAAATATTAAAAAAAATTTTAAGTAATTTTCAAAAGCATTTTCAATATTTCAAATTTTTTCAAAAAAAAAATTTAAATATTTTTAAAAGTTGCCGCAAGAGGATTATACAAATATTTCAAAATATTTAATGACTTATAACTGCTCTAATATTAATTCAGTAAAATATGTTGCAGCTCTTTATATTTTTCAAAGAAAATTTAAATACTCTCAATAGAAGTGAAATTTTTCAAGAATTGTTATTTAAATTTAAAGATATTAATTAATCAGTTTTCTTTCAACATTTTTTTCTTGATAAACATAACATATTAAAAATCTTGTAGATCTTAAAAATAAAAAAATAAACAAACAACGAGAAAAGAAAACATATCGCATGAAACACGAATTGAAAATATTTTACTACGTAAATATTCCATTAAAATAATAATTTAAAAAAAATGGACAAATGTTTCTTTTGAGACATTTTGATAAGTATATATACTCTTGTTCATTGTTTGCTTATAGAATTTTCAAGAAAAGAAGTATATAAATATATGACAGGCCAATTGAAAAGTCCCTGGTCAAATGGGGCCTTTTTTAACGATATCATCCTTTAAACGATCCAACAACGCTATATAATATTCGCTGTTGATGGTCTGGCTCTTTTGGAGGTAATCAATGAATATTATACATTGCGCATCCCAGAATACTGATGCCATAACCTTTCCAGCTGACTGTTGTGTTTTTCCTCGCTTTGGATCCGATTCATCGTGAGCAGTCAACTCAGCTGACTGTCGATTGTACTCCGGAGTGAAATTATGGAGCCATGTTTCATCCATTCTCACATATCGATGCAAAAATTCAGGTTTATTGCGCTTAAACGCTGCTCAGAATCATTAAAACGTTGTTGCTTTTGATTGATTGTGAGCTCGCGCGGCACCCATTTTGCACACAGCTTTCTCATGTACAAATATTCGTGAATGATATGATGTACACGTTCAGATGATGTCTTCACAATGTCTGCTATCTCGATCAACTTCACTTTACGGTCATTCAAAATTATTTTGCGAACTTTTTTGATGCTTTCGTCGATGACAGCCTCTTTTGGGCGTCCACTGTGTTCGCCACCTTCGGTGCTCATTTCACCACACTTAAACTTAGCATACCAATCAATGATAGTTGATTTTCCTGGTGCAGACCCCAAAAACTCTTTATTAAGCCAAGATTTTGCTTCAACCGTATTTTTCCCCCTTCGAAAAGCAATATTTTATCAGCACACGAAATTCTTTTTTTTCATCTTTTTTTCCAATCACAAAAGTAGCTACACTCATAACGCAATATGTCACGAACAAATGGTCAGACTGCTGTCAAATTTTGACACGTATCGTTTGAAGATTGGTACTAACTAAAAATCATATGGATTTAATACTAGCGCCGCCATCTGTGTATCACACCAGGGACTTTTCAATTGGCCTATTATGTAAACACAATAATATTTTTGCAGTAGTAAAACTTGTGATTGTTAGAGTTGTTCACTCAAATGGGAAATACATGGCCACGTCTACGTTTAGATCTTGATCCGGTTGGGATGATGCGAGGGGGCACCGCTTCCATCTGGATGCCCCACTCTTATTTGTGGGCCATAAGTATCGTCGGTAACGATGAAGTCTCTCTAAGTCCGTTCGTTTTTGCTCGGCCCAATTTGTTCTTCGAACAAGCGTTTCCACCCTTAATTTGTTACCTCGGCCTCGACACAAGTCGATCGGCATGTTGACCTGTTTAATTCGTGAATGCGAAATTTTTTTGTAAGGGGTCCTTGTACTAGGGGAAAGAATCCGCCCCACGACACCGCAACGCCAGCCTGCCAGCGCATTCACGCGTCCCCAGACAAGGCCAATCTCACCGTTTCTCAACATCCTCTTTCGCCGAGGCAGCAGGCCATCGCTGCAGTCCTGTATCAACATTTTTACACTAAATATATTTATGCATTGTGTATATGTATATATACACGAGGTGTGTTCAAAAAGTAAGGTGACTTTGTTTTTAAAGGAAAAATTATTCATTTATTCGTAAATATTTATGTTGACCCCTTCAACGTAATCAATACACTTCTGCCAACGCTTTTTCCAATCGGTATGGACTTGAGCTCTTCCAGCGATGCAGTCTTTATCTCCTCAATTGTTGCAAATCTCCGTTCTTTCATAGGTTTCTTCAGTTTTTGGAACAAGAAAAGGTCACATTGGGCCAAATCCAGTGAATATGGCGGCAGAGGCATGATTGTGGTGTTGTTCTGGCCAACAAATTTTAAAAATGAGTGAAATTTCTGATAAAATTCGTTATATTTTACAGTATCACTACGAACAAAGTGAGAATACGTTGCAGGCTCGTGAAGAAATTTGTGGTGTCTACGGTCGAGATACTTTGCAGCCATGACATTGCTAAGGAACTGAATATCCATGAACAAACAGCAATTGGCATAAGGCTGGATATACAAAGAAGCTCGACGTTTGGGTACCGCATGAACTAATACAAAAAAAATTTGATCGACCGAATTTCCATTTGCGAAATACTAATAAAACGCAACGATATCGAGCCATTTTTGAAGCGAATCATTACGGGCGATGAAAAATGGGTAAGATACGAGAATGTCATTCGAAAACGATCACTGTCCGAAATAGGTGAGTCATCACAAACGACTTCAAAGCCAGGATTGACATCAAATATGGTTATGCTGTGTGTATGGTGGAGTTGGAAGGAAAATGTTTATCATGAGGTGCTAGAACCTGGCCAAGCACTCAATTCAGCTCTGTACTAACAGCAATTATCCAGATTGTAACAAGCAATTCAAACCAACCGGCCAGAATTGATCAATAGAAAGGGCGTTGTCTTCCATCATGACAATGCCAGACCACACATGTATTTGATGACCCGGCAAAAATTGACAGAGCTTGGCTCGGAAGTTTTGATGCATCCACCGTGTAGTCCAGACCTTGCATCATCAGACTACAATATGTTTCGGTCTATGCAAAACTTCCTTAATGAAAAGGAATTCACTTCAATAAGGGACTGTGAAAATCACTTGGCCAAGATTTTCCACAGAAGTTCTACACAGATGGAATAATGGCTCTACCCAAAAAATGGGAAAAGGTCATAGATAATAATGGGGAATATGTACTTGAATAAAATCCATTTTAAATAAAAGAAATATTCAATCGAAAAATGACGAAAAAGGCTCAATACATTTAAGACTTACATATATATATATATATATATATATATATATATATATATATATATATATATATATATATATATATATCTATATATATATATATATATATATATATATATAACATATGTATACATATATAAATGTACATATATATATATATATATATATATATATATATATATATATATATATATAATATATCTATCAATATATATATATATATATATATATATATATATATAATATATATATCTATCAATATATATATATATATATATATATATATATATATATATATATATATATATATATATATATATAGGGCTTTCCAATAAGAGGTGTTATTTTGATATTAGAATGAAAATGCCATATTTTTTTCGTTATATATAAAAAGGTATGCCGTCAATAGTAAAAAATAACATCAAGCAAATTATTACCACAATCACGCTTACAGGACCATATCCTTTTCACGAAATTTTCCATTACCAAATCGCAAGGTGGCTGCCCGATGTCCTCGATAGCCTCACGAATTCCATCTTTGAGGTCCTGAATCGACACTGGGCTGTAGGCGTAGACCTTCTCTTTCACGTGGCACCAAAGGAAGAAGTCGCAAAGTGTTAAATCACAAGATCTATTCAAAATAATACGTCTTTTTGGAAAACTCTATATGAAGGGGTAAAAGTCAAAGTGGTGTAAGTCAATTTTCGGTAGAAGTTGACTTAGGCACAGAAATGCGATGTAGAAATAAACAAGTTGGGTAAACAGACCTACGCTCATGTCAGAAGGGTTTTGTATTCAATTTACAAAATCCAGTCACCAGATCGAATCAAATCAAGAAACCAGTCAAAGACGATTTTATTGGAGAAAATATGAAATACGAAGATCATAACATTATTAACAAAGTTGAACGAATTTCGACTTCTGAGGTTTTTGATATTGTCAAACTCATAAATATCTCCCTTGACAATTATTTCAGATGTCCATCCGCGACGGAGGAAACACATTTTTCATGTATTTCCCCCCTGTGCCCCCACTGAAGCAAAAACTGACAGTTTAACAACTGTTTTGAAAAGCTCCCATGAAAATTTTTATTTCATACTCATATCGGCTACGTTCAATGAATTTTTTTTTCAGGGGCCACTCTCCTGTACTGTTATCATCGATTAATGGCCATTTTTTTTGAATCCTAGAATGGTTACAAAGCCCTTTTGCTAGGAGCTCTCTCCCGCCTCTTTGACTTGTTTCACTCATGGTTATTTATTTTGGGTACTCATCTTCAGTCATTCATTAAATTGAATCAAGTGTTCAAAGCATGCACCTTAAACGCTGAAGTTGGGAAAAAATAACTCAAAATTATTCAATCTTCGCATTTAAATCGGCCACTATTTTGTGTTACAATGACTGATACCACTGGCTGAACCGATTCTCAAAGATATACATGACACCTATCATTCCTGAAATTTTCATGCAAATCCTAGCAAAACTGTAGTGTCTGAGTCGGTAAAAAGCGCATATTGTTCCATAGCCATATGTTGCCATAGTAATCAATGCAGCGCATATTGTTCCATAGTAATACAGGAAAATTCAAACCGCTATAACTTCGGTAAATATGATTCAATCTTTATGAAACTTTCAGGATAGATCAACCTTATAAATAGACATTTACGTACTAAATTTCATTGAATTTAAGGGTACCGTTAAGATTTTATTCAAGAAAACATAAAATCGATAAATCATACTATTAGTTGAGCGAATTACGACTTCTCACGTATTTGTTGTTGTTGTACTCACCAAGGCCTACATTCATGATTTTTTCAGATTTTTCGGATCACAGGTGTCCAATCGCGAGGGGGGGGACCCCAATTTTTCGTGTATTTCCCTTCCCTGTGCACCCCTCAAAGCAAATTTCGCAAAACTAAGACCTGTTTTGAAAGGTTCTCATCAAGACCTTTCATTTGATACCCATATTGGCTACCTTCAATGAAATTTTTTTCGGAGGGTCACTCTCCTGTATGGGGAGACCCCCCTTAAATACCTTATAAAATTTGTTTGTAGTTGAATTTTGAAGAGATCACCACTTTACACCTACACACAAAATTTGATGCTTCTAGCTTAAGTAGTTTCCGAGAAAAACTGCTGTGACACACGGACGGACGGACGGACGGACAGACGGACAGACTGGTCGCGAAACTAATAGGGTTTTGTAAAATTATTTTACAAAACCCTAAAAACTGTTTATAGAAAAAGTGGAGTAAGTCAGAGCTTCACTCTATCGTCGTTAGGATGGCAGCACAAGTTAGACTGATAATGGATCATCTGTTTTGTTGATAACTGACTTACACCAGTGTGGTTGTAAGTTTTTTCATGGAGTGTTGAATGCATGCGCGAATACGCAAAGAAACGATGGATTCTGAAATAAGTTTAAGGGGTCCGTGGGATGAGCTGGAGTCCAGTGATGAATGGGAGCGTGAACAAGGAGAAAACACATCAGAAAGAGATGATGGTAAGTACTATTCACCTTCTCATCTCTCAGTTACACACCGACTAACCTATTTTGTTGCAACTTTTTTAGCAAGTACTTACATTAGATTATGCCTTAGGTCCTTTTGGTCTACTATTCTCTGAATAATACACCTTTGTAATCGTTTCGGAAAAAAAGAAACGAAAAATAGAGAAAAAATGCATGAAGAGTGATGTTTTTAGTGAATTTTCTGTGATTATTGAAAACGGTTGTGTTGAGTATCGTTTTTCGCGTAATTTTGGATGCTGAATCGAGGCTTCCCCTGCAGTTTTTTATTTCGGTAGTAAATGTAACAAGATGTTTGTTGTTTCAAAATCAGAAAGAGATGGAGAGGTCGACGGCGGACGCCAGCGCAACCATTCCAGCGAATTCCCCACTGCTGGAATTTCTAAGAATCGAGAAAACGGTCACCCAAGAACGAGGAAAAGACAAAAACACGAAAGTAAAGCTCAAAAGCGAAAGCGAGCACGAAATTCAGGGCTCCCGAACGTGTCCTCTAGAGTAAAAGAAGTGGCCGGTAAGCTGTATCAGAACTTTGATTGTAAATGTAAAAAAAAGTGTGTGGAGAACGTACCTGAAGTGGCGAGGCGAGAAATTTTCGACACCTTTTGGAAGCTGAGCAGTTTTTCTGAACAAAACGTATTTTTATGTGGTTTGATTGTGCAACAGAAACCTAATGTAAGACGCCCACGAAATTCAACGACAAATGCAAAGTCTGTTTCAAACAGCTTCAGATTCCAAGTCAGAGGCAATAGGGTTACTGTGTGCAAGTGTTTTTTCTTATAAGCACTTCAAGTTTCGGATGGGCGAATGACAAGGGCAATACAAAAAGTACGAGAGGGTCAACGACCAGGAAGTGATGGCCGAGGACGCCATCTCCCCAAAAATAAAACACCATAGGCTGCCATGAATGGTGTGCGTGACCACATAGCATCTTTCCCATCGTATCAATCGCACTACAGTAGATCAAAGAACCTTAACAGGAAATACCTGTACAAAGAAAAGTGCACGGAAAAAGGTGATATTCCTGTTTCTGAAGCCATCTACCGTCAAACCTTTAGCAATGAGTTCAATTTGCATTTCCACCGGCCTCTCAAAGATACGTGCACCAGATGCGATGTGCTTGACAAGAAGATTGAAGCGTGTGAAGATAAAGACGAATCTACAAAGCTGAAGGCTGAAAAAGAATTACACCTCAGAAAAGCCGAAAAGGTGAGAGAGGCTAGAGATCGGGACACAGTGAAAGCATGGGAAGACAAATCTTTCTATGGTCTGACATTCGACCTCGAAAAGGCTCTGCCATTTACTGTTTTGACGACGTCCGTGGCTTACTATAAGCGGAATATGTATTGTTATAAACTTGGCTGCCATGAACTTGGCACAGGTTTAGGCTTCATGTTCTGCTGGGATGAAACAATCGCTTCTCGTGGGTCTCAAGAGATTGGTTCCTGTATCGTCAAACATCTTGCAGCAAGAGCGTCATCTGCTAAGCACATAGTGTTGTACAGTGACGCATGTACGGGCCAAAACCGTAATATTAAGTTTTCTTTTAACCTTATGAAGTACATACAGGGCCCTCAAAGCAATGCAGAAATTATCGATCACAAATTTATGGTAAGTGGCCACTTTTTTCTACCCAACGACTCTGAATTTGGATCAATTGAATTGTACGCCAAGAACAAGTTGATTTATACTGCAGACGACTGGTACAGTATCATACTGAAGTGCCGAAGGAACAATCCATTCATGCTCACGAAAATGGGCTGAGAGGATTTCAAATCTGTTGCAAAGTTGGAAAATTGTATCACGCGAAGAAAGAGAAATGAGAACAACATTGCTGTTAATTGGTTCAAAATTCAATGGATACGAATTTCGAAAGATTAACCTTACAATCTCTTCTACAAAGAAACTGTGAATGACGATTTCCCATTTTCTAAACTAAATGTAAAGGCAGCAAGGCCCGGTAGGCGACATTCTCTGGCCAACGTTTCTCAAGATGTTTTGTATCCAAGAGGAAGGCCTGTTACCGAGGCTATAAAGATAGATATGCTTGATCTTCTGCGATACATTCCACCAGTGAAACATGATTTCTTCGTTTCCCTGCAAACCACTTTTGAAGAAGGTGAGGAGCTTGTAGATGTTGGACCTCTGGAAATTGTGGAAACCACAAAATCCTGATAAAATAGACTGAATCCGTTTTGCCGTGTTAAAAAAATTAAGAATCCATTCGTGATAAAAAATTCAATTGTTTGTATTATTCTTATACTTTGTGTAATGTTCAATAAAAATGTTTTTGGGAAGCGCCAGTCAACTTTACATCATTTTGTTGATGTCCACAGTGGTGTAAGTCTTTGGTTTTAGGTCATACAGTTGTAATAATCGAGGAGCTATGGCGCTAAAAGCCAGCGCTGCCACAAGCACACAGCACAAACTCAATTTAACAAGGAGGAACGATTGAGTCACCTTCCCCATCGCGACCCTCACTCTTTTTCTTTCCGGGTGAAAAATAAATTAAGGAAATTTATTTTGTACTGAACTCCCGGGAAACAAAATTCTAAACTTGTGTAAAATTTTAATGTGTAGTGATTTTATTACAATATCTTTTGAATATAATTTAACGAATTGCGGTGTAACGCGGTATACAAATGCTTAGAACGAAACGGTTAACCCCTTTAATTATATGAACGATAAAATCATTGTATCATTTAAACCCCTCAAAAATTGTCAAATTTTACCCATTCCAACCATAATCTTAATTAAAAATTGTTTTGTTTGTCGGTAATTAAAGTGTGCCTGTCTATTTCTTCCGATTTTTCTTTTTCCCTAATTACGCCTAATCATTACAAACGAAAATTGCATTCATTTGATAACTTAAGCGAATCTACAAAAGACGACGTAAATTTTAAAAACAACCGAAACGAGTGTGCATTATCACCATCGCGGATCCACCCATAGATGTCACTATTGAACGAAACTTTTCGCGATTTTCCACTACTGTTTCGTTGCTCGATGGTTCGGCCCGGCCATTTTTGACAACTTGGAAAAACACGAGGATAGGTGAAAAGCGGAGGGGAGAGAGATGTCGGGATAGGGAGCATAGCTTATCAAATTTAACCTATGAATTAATTTTTATTTATTTATTACTTCATTTTATTATAAAACAAAACGCGTTAAAGGTCGCGAACGGCAGTGGAGGTGGAGTCAAAATTTGAGTGCACGAATTACGCAAATCGGCAAATATTTTCAGGTTTTGCGGGTATACAAAAATTCATCACACGACGCAACTTATATGATTCGGAAAAAGGTGCACCATGCCCACCAGATCCGGCGCGAAGGGAACCAAACCAGCCAAAACATTGTAAACCTGCCCCAAAACCACCAGTAGGCCCACCCGGTGGCGATTCAAAACCTCCAGGCGAAGATAAGAATTTACGATTGCTAATTGGACTATTGGCCTTGGGTGGAGCTGCAGCAGCGGCATATTATTTGAGTAATCGAGGATCTAAGAGTAAGTCAGATGGCAAGAGCGGTTTAGCAGCAGGACTTCTGATGCCCGTTAAAGTACCTCCAAGCTCAGCAGACTTACCAAAAGAAGTTCCTTATTTACTAGTTAGTGGCGGAACAGCCGTTTTTCTGCATTCCGTGCTATCAAGTCCCGGGATCCCAAAGCCAAGGTTTTAGTTATCCCAAATGAATAAGAACGGCCGTATATGAGACCTCCGCTATCAAAAGAACTGTGGTAGAGAATAACACATCAGTTGAGGATACACCAGGGTTGATCAATACACCGTGTTTTGAAAAAGGCTGGTTATTCAAAGTGAAGCTCAGTGAAACTTCAGAAATTGATAAACTTATGGATGAGAAGAGTTACGAACAATTCTTGAAAACGGATTCACACTAGCGCCCGTTTCAAGTGATTTTATTACTAAATTTTGTATGGCATTCGCCCAAAGAACCTTTATAGTGATAGGTGAATTATTCGGTCTTAGATCGTTGTCGAATTACATTGTTTTGAATAATTGTTAAATGAGCATTTATTAGCTTTAAATGAACGTAGAGTACCAGCACCCATCGAGCGCTCGACGGAACATGCGGTGAGTTCTTTTGATTTAATTTATTTATATAATAATTAATTCTAATATTTTTCTTACATAATTATTCAAATTATATTAATTATTTTATTTAAATTTCATTTTATTATACTTAATGAATAAACACACTCCCTCAGATTCGGAGTTCCTTTCGGTTGAAAAAGAAAATGTCATAAACGTACAAAGCCTAATAAAAAGTGCACATTAGAACTTTTGAATATATTTGAGTTGAAATAGATAAAGGAAGTATTAAAAAGCTCGCTCCATGTTAACATATAGCCACGACTTAAATGTACCGAGAAGATCGTTTGCTTAATTAAAGTATATCCGATATACGAGTATCTTGTCAGCAATAATTTACTTATTACTTTCAATCTTTCTATCTTTGTTAAATTTGGATCGATGAGTCTATTATCCACCGTGTATTCTACTTGGTATTGTTCTAGTTTCCTATCAAGTTTTAAACTTAATTACTTCGATACAAAGTTTGTACTTCAAAAACAAGGAAAAAAAAATTAAAATTTATTGTAGGTAGATACGATCGCATTTTAGTCCGGAGCGAATTTAAAAATTTAGTGAAAAAAAAAACGTTTGATTAAATATTATAGATTTATTTAGACTTAGTTATAATTTGTATGGAAATGAATTTGATCTTTGGAAAGATAATTTTTCGGAAATATAGTTCCTTTGGTTCGTCGTGGAGAAGCTTATATTATTTATGATAAACAAAGGGAAAGAAAAATAAAAATGATGAATTAAACGTAAAATTGGTCTTTCCCTTCCGTTCTATCTAACCGCGTATAGGACCCGGTACGGTGGCAGGCTTACCCCTCAAAACATGAGCCAGCCACCGGGTAATTAATAATCCCTTTTCTGTTTCAGGTGACGTCATGGGTTGAGTGGCCCAAGCAGAGTGCCTTTTTATGGCATAGAATTATGCAATCCGATTGTATAATTCTATGACATAAATTGTTCACCGGGGTTACTCCCCTTCTGATGGGAAAGTTCATATAATTCAAGTTGTATGAGTTTTCCACTCAGAAGAGGAATACCTGGCCACTTCAACAAGCTTTCAATGGATTTATTCCGGTTGGGTGGGTATGAAGAGGCTCCACCACCACCCGGTTGCCCCTCTTTCATTTGTGGGCCATGAACTTCGTCGGGTAAAGACGAGGTTACCCCAAGTTCGCCTTTCTTCTCAGGTTTCACTTGTTCTAGTAACAAGTACGTCTCCTTCGGTGAGGTTATCTACAACTTTGCGACTTTGGTCGCCTTTTTTTTGACCTGAAAGCAATTCGTGAATGCGAAATGTTTTGTAGTGGGTCCTCGTGCCGGGGAAACGAACCCGCCCCACTACACCGCAATGCTAGCCTGCCAGCGCATTCACGCGTCTCCGGACGAGGGCATTCTCGCCAGAAACCGACACCTTCTTCTGCCGGGGCAGCAGACCATCGCTGCAGTCCTTTACGGACTTTATTGAAAACTCATATTCACTACACAGTGGTGTATGTCACAGGCTTTGGTAAGGCACAGTGGTGCAAGTGACTTTGGTTAGTGTGTGAGGTACAACTTTTGAGCAAAAAAAATTTCAAACCAAGCCTAATCACTAAGTTTCGACCTACGTAAAACCTCTAAAACAAAACCATCTCAAAAACTTGTCTACTGAATTAACTACAATACCTATTGCATTATGCTAATTTCCTAAAAACCATGATAAAGTGACTTACACCACTTTGACTTTAACCCCTTCATATATGCATAAAATATAAATATATATAAATTTCTCTTGAGAAATTTATCTAATTATTGGTACGGCACGCCAAAAAATTCTCGTATTGGTGGTGTAAACAGAGTAGGTATTATATATTCTCTTTCTAATTTCTTTCATATAATTTCATAAAACTTTCAGCATGGATTCCTACAGTGGCAAGGTAAAATTCGTCCAAGAAAAATGCACCTTTTAACAAATTAATATTCGTTGAACATGTAACTAGACTAAAATTCTACTTTCTACTTCAAAATCGTAAAATCAGTTCTAGTTCATAATCTCCAGTTTCAGAAAATTAAAAATTTTAAGCAAACTACTCATTAGCATAGTCGTTATCAATAAAAGTAATCCGATCGAGCAAGATCTTGGCCGTGATCTTGAAAACACACAAATGTGTGCAGCGCAGATAAAATATACCAAATTAGCAACGAGGTGCAATTTCAGAAATCTCCGAAGAGCATCAGCTTCTTGTGGCTGTTGGTAGCCGCCAACTACCTAATATGTAAGTTACAGCAGGTACCAATTGGCCAGTTAGGAGTTGATGCACGTACAATCGGCGATTTTAAGGTGCCGTTGTATAATAACGTATGACGTGAACAATAGCGAAAGATCCCACACATGGAACACCTAAGATACTTTCTTGAGAGCGCTAGTGGCTAAGTGAGGGTCGTTCCGCTGCAACTGTCTTAACTCTCTAGATGGGTACCGTCGGATCACGGCGGGGTGGCGATCCCCCAAACATTCTCATTGGTAAACCTTCTCTTGGCCAATACTAATATGTTACACTCGCGTATTTTTTCATAGTTTTTGATGCACGATCTTACGATTCCATTCATTCTTTCAAACTTTTTTCTCCTCTTTCCATCTCGTGCTTCAAATTCGAATTTATTTACTGTACTAACTGGCACTGAGTCGATCTGAACTCGTAACCGCCAACTTCCTAACAGGTGATTCTGATTATCGTATATAATGGCCTAGGCCGCACTTTAAGACGTTCATTGTATCTTAGTTCGTCAACGCGGATTAGTCGCGTTCAATTCATTTTTAACCAATATCTTGGGGTTTACATGATCTTGTTAATCTATTTCGCAGTCGGTCAGTGAGTCGTGGTCGGTCAATGTCAGTAGCAACGGTAGCGTTTCGTACGAGTCTATTGTAAAACTGTTCTCACACACGTCGCGTACTAAACGCGGATCAGTTCACTTGAACTGTCGAGATTGTATACCGAGCCATCGTTGGTCCATTACCAGTGCAAATAATAAGTCCATGCAATTTTAAGATTTCGAGAGGATAACATTAGCGGTTTTGTGTGATTAGTTTGTAAAATTAAGGTAAATAAGCATAATTAAATCGTAGAGTGATTTTTGTTGGACAGCTTTGAAAAAGCTTCTAAATGAAGTGAACATGAAGAAAATTTGTTTCTTTACTTCCTGTTGCGAAACGTTTTTAATATTTTGAGGGAAATGAAGTGATTTGGAAACAAGAATACATTTTTTGAAAAGTAACGATGCTTATTGACTGGATCTATTTATTTCTAAATGGTATACCGTAGATCGGAAAGCGCATATCCTTGTCAAAATTACACAGGCCGTCCATATTACATTCCACGAGCAAGGATATGCAAATAGCGCTGGAAAAGGTTCTAAAGAATATGGCTAATGGATCACAAACCTAAGTGTGACAGATCCTTACAATCTTTTAGGAAAAGCCATATCTAAGTGAAATTATTAATAATAATAATCCATATATATATTTCATAGACCATAATCAGAATTCGTTCTGTTAATTTTTTTAATGACAATAGCTCATGCAAATGTTTTTGTTTGCTAATTCCTTTGAGGTGGGGCTCTGGAATATAAATTGCGATTTTTTGCAATTTCACTCTCTTAAACTACAACTTAACTACATACTGAGGCAAACCTACTTTAATTTTCCAAAAAATTTAACTGAATCTTTCGAGAAATTCAAAATCATAAAAATCGTTTAAGAATTTATTACTGACAATTGATTAACTTAAAAATTGCCGGCTTTGCAGATAAACCGGCATCTCATCAACTTTCCCACAAAAACTCATTACTTCCAAATCTTCAAATGAGCGCGTGGCCTACAAAGAAGATCCGCTTACGATATCTTCGGCCAATCGATATTCATAAGAAAATTAAATATTTTTTCTGATAATTAAATAACAAACGCAGACATTACAAACGAGCATCAATAATAACATTCACTCTTATTGGTGTTTATTTTGCCTCTTCGGAAAATGCAAATTTCACGGTTTAACAATATCAAATAGATTTTTTTTTTGAGGCCGGTGATTATTCAAAAACTTTATTTTCATTATCATTCAATGAAAACGAACTCAAATTATGGAATCATCAAATTAAACGTCCACAACATTAGCATCGATTTTCGCCAAGTTGATAAGTTCGTTCTCATTCTGTGCAAAATGATGGGGATTGTATTGCTAATGCGTGAAAATTAACTGTAGAAGGCTTAAATCATCGTTCTTTGCGGAGGAATTGACGGAGCAGTAAGATGTATTTTAGAAATAATAAAATATATATAAATGATGATTTGATTATTGGCGATATAATTGATTTTAGTGGATTAAACGATCTTTGTTGCATCCAATCTAGCCTTCATTGTGAGTCAATATCGACTTTGAATAACATTGCAACCAACGGCTTCCTTATGCTACCACAAACTTAAGTTATACCGATTAGGTCAAATTCTACCATTCGGTGTGAATTTTGACTCACAAGAAACTCCGAGGCTTTCCAATTTAAAAATAAATGTACAGAATTAATCATTATGTTTGTTGCCCTATTAAGGTATGATCATACTCAATATTTCGGAATCAGCCTCATTTTGATACAGCTGCACTTTAGTAATCAAGCCAAAAATGTTCATGATAAGTTTAAGGAAAAGTCTTATAGTTTCATGAAACGCAAGTAACAATTTCTATATTATTGCCATAGTATGACAATCTTCTCATAATTTGGTCCATAATTTTATCAAAATAAAAAAAGGGAAGTAAACTATTATTTGATAACTATGCAAACCATATTAATACTGAAAAGAACACAAGGAAATATAGCACGCAACTAATTTCCCTTGCGTTCAATTACCATACGGTGTAGAGCCATCAAATATTCAGAGTTGGCCGGGCCTTGGGCTCCAGGATTTTTATTTTTTGTTTCGCAATACAGCCCCTTTTCGGCCTTCGTTGGAGCACTTAATTATTTTGGTCCATTATTTAGGTACCAAAGAAGATGATATGGTCAGTACTGTACTCTTGTCGTGTTTTTGTCAACCAATCTGAAATACAACACATATCATAACTGAATAGGCTGATAGTCTATCTGAAGAATCACTCAAAACAAATATTATTGTCACCAACGGAACTCGAACCAGTGATCTGCGGCTTACGCAGAGCAAACACTCTAACTTCTACACTTCGTGGCCTCCAAGATTAGTCTCTTCCAGTCATCATGGTCCTGCGACCTCGCCAGCTAGTTGATCATTCCCTGCAAGGAGTTCTCGGTTCTCCTACTAGATATCTACCTTGTGCTCTACCCGTCAATGTTCTTTTAGGTAGCCAATTTTATTCCATTCTTTCCACATGACCCACTCATTACAATTTGCTTAGCTTTACGTAAGTGGATACAGATGAATCGTCAAATAATTCATACAACTCATCATTGTAACGAAGTTTCCACTCTGCTCTCTGTTTCACTGGACCGTAGATTTTCCGAATAACTTTGCCTTCAAATACGTTCACCTCCTTTTTGGATTCGTTTGTCAAGGTCCATGCTTCATTTCCATAAAACAGCACAGGTTTGACTAGCGATTTGTTAATACGGAGCTTATTTTACCTGTGCACAAATTTGTACTTACGAATGGGAAGTACAGAGTGAAATGCTTCGTTTGCAGCGTTTATTTGGCATCTGATCTCTTCCTTTACAATACGTCTCCTATTCAAAAAAATCCCCGTTAGTAGCACCTGCCGGAAAGGTAAATTTTTTGTATGTAGCGTAAGGTTTCGAAAAAGAATATGGCTTGCCTACTACTGGACTTCTTACTGCAATTTTTGTAATTCGTATTTGGAGACCCTTCATAGGGGCGCAAATATTTTGCTAATTCAATTGAGTTGCCCACGTATGGATCACATATTGAAAATCGGCGGGTAATAAATTGTTATAAACCTATTTATACTGGTTTTGCCCTTCTCACATTTACTGTTTACCCATTTTACAGTGGTTACCACACAAAGGTGATAACTTGTCGGCTCAAATAGTTAATTTCAAAAGATTTCCATAAAATTTTAATCAGCACTTGCATTGCCACTAATATATACATTTTCGATTCGTTTCTGAACTTTCAGGGGCCGTCATTTTGAATTTTCATTGAAAACGGCTGCTTAAAAATATTAAGCTGTAAATTTACGCATTTTTTATTTGTCATCTAATTTGCATAGTTAAATTAAATCAGCTCGCCTTAATAACTTATAATTTCAAGTTTTGTCGGAATCTGTCGAGAAATTTGGCTGCTAGAGGGCTACAGAAATAAAAAAAATTTAAGTCCCCCCCCTGTATGGGGAGGCCCCCCTTAAACACTTTAAAATATTTTCTTACACTGCAAATTTCAAGAGGCACCACTTTTGACCTACGTAGAAAATTTCCTCATTCTAGCTTATGTGGTTTACGAGAAAACTTGTTGTGACGCACGAACAAACGGACGGACGGACTGACAGACAAGTCGCGATTTTATAATTTTATAGGGTACTGTTAAAAATATTTTACAATATTTAAAAAATATTCTGATTTATAAATACTTTCAAGTTAAGTCATTTAAAACGTTTCCATGAAAAAAATTTATTGTTTCAGTTGCTACTAAAATAGCGGATTGCGCTTGCCCTCTGACCTTTGGGGGCCACCATTTTGAATGCATGCATTAGATTTGACCTCATCAATCAATGTGCCAAATCTCGTTCAAATCAATTTTTAGTGAAAATGGCAGCTAAAACTATTAGATTTTAAATTTTCGACTTTTTTTATTTTTCATTCAATTTTAATAATTTTCTGCATAATGCAAGAACATAGTACAAAGATCCATAATCTCAAATTTCATCAAAATCCGCTGAAAAATTTGACCGCTAGAGGGCTACAAAAATCTGAAAAAACGCATATTTAAACCGCCGCCATTTCGGAATTTGCACATTCATGATCACCAAAATGTCAAAGTCTGTAAATCTAAGTAATGTCTGCCGGATCAGCTTAAAGTGGCCGCTATTTTGTTTTTTGCAACCTGACCTCCAGTTTTTTATGTAATTCTTTAGATACTTAGAATTTCTATCTAACTGCCGAATTTCATGAATATCTGTTGAAAGTTTTGACCACGATTACAACAACAAAATTTTGCATGTTTTCGACATTTGAGCGGCCGCCATTTTGTTTCTGCCGTACGGATCTTGAATTTTTTATTGTGAGGTTCATCGCATACATCAGTGAACCTTTGTACCAAATTTCATCCAAATCAGAGCTATACTTTGGTCAGAACAGAAATCACGTTTTTTCGTCTAAATCGGCCGCCATTTCGTTTTTGCCCAGCCGATATAGCTGGTTCATGAACTGAACCGAGATATTTACCCAATACACTTTTCTTGAAAATTTGGTGAAGATCGGAGCAAAATTGCAACGTCTAGCGTGGTCAGAAATTTCGTTAGATCCCATATATATATATATATATATATATATATATATATATATATATATATATATATATATATATATACATATATATATATATATATATATATATATATATATATATATATATATATCTATATATATATATATATATATATATATATATAAATAAATACATAAATATATATATATATATATATATATATATATATATATATATATATATATATATATATATATATATATATATATATATATATATATATATATATATATATATATATATATATATATATATATATATATATATATATATATATATATATATATATATATATGATACTCTCCGCAATAGGTAAATTTCTCTCGAGAAATTTACCTAAAATTATTAACACTTTCAAGGTTATAGCTGGACTGTTTTACCTTGTTTGAGTCATGAATTTAATTTTAGTTACATTAACTCGTAGGCCAATTCAGTTTGTTTCAAATTCTAGCCTCAGAAGTATTCCTTTGTTATCTGAGATTGAACGCGCCATAATATAGACGTTATCAGCATATGCTGGCAACTGTGTGGACTTAAACATTCATGTACCCGAGGTTTCAGCTGATGTCTTCCTGATGACGCATTTCAACGTAATTTTAAGAATCATTAAGCCTAATTCCATTACAAGGCTGTCTATTAGTTTACCGTTTACCTTGACGTGGGGACCTGTGCTCAGCATTGTGACTTGGACCATGCGAACTAGTTTTGTTGGGATGCCAAAATAAAGCATAATTTTTTATAGTACATCTCTGTCGACATAAACATACGATCGCGGGAAGTCTACGAAAAGTTAGTACACATCGATATTAGATTCCTTGCAATTTTTAAGCACCTGCTTCACTAGGAATATTGGCCTACCGTAGACCACTCACTTCAAAAGCCTCTCTGATACCCTCCTAGAATGGTTTCATGGTAGCATTTTGATTTTGTTTTTCTGATTTTGGAGAGCTTTTTATAAGACGTACAAAGCAGAGTGATGCCTCTATAATTGCCATACCTTAATTTTTCTCCCTTTATATGTACCGTATTTTTTTGCCACTCCTCTAGTAACTGCTCCTCTGACCATATTCTGCCTAAGAGTTGATGCAGAAAGCTTTCCAAATGAAGATCCCCACTATGGAGCAAATCTAATCCAATAGTATATTCAAGTTCAAATAGACCCTAGCCCAAGCATCTGCAAACATATTGGATGCCTTCGAAAGGTGAGTCCTGAGGCGAATAATTGGAACGAAGCTAGACAGAGATAAATGATGAATTCGATACAGCTAAAAGCTCTATGAACTTTTGGACGAGCTAGGGACCTTAACGATTATAAGACTGTGGAGTGTGCGATGAGCTGGCCACGTGAATCGTACGGATAAATAGCGGGTACCCAAAAAGATATTCATTGGGAGAACTGAAGGGTGGAGAGTGGGAAAATAAAAGCAATGCTGCTCTAACTCGGTCGACAAAGCTTGGATCTTCCAATCAAAGGTCGAGACAGTTGGAGGCACTTATTCCAGGAAGGGAATGCCTGAGAAGGGCTGTAGTGCTTCGAACGAAAAGAAGAAGAAGAAGTCTATTCAAATTTACGATTCTATGAACATTCTTCTTCTTTTTGAATGGCATTACGTTTGAAACAGGACCCTGGTCTCCTAGATATAAGGCGTCTAATATTCTCAATCGATTAATGTTTTGACTCTCTACCGGTGCTCTGTTGTCTACTTAAATTAAATCATCTTGCCATTTGCGTCATCTTCATTGTGCCAAGCTGACATCAACCCATGTTTTGAGTATACTTCTATGCACCCAAACTTCCGGTGGAAGCACAAAGTAACTTGCTTACTATAATTTTTAAGGTTTTGTTAAGATAATTTCTACAAAGATCTAGTTTTGCAAACCGTCTGTCCACCTGTCTATCTATCTGTTCCTTCATCAAAGCAAGTTTCCTCGGCAACTATCGCAGCTTGAAAATTTAAACTTAAAACTTAAGATCTTACTAAGCATTTCACATTTTTTAAAGGGGTCCTCCTTGCAAAAAAGTAGCCCTAATATTTATTTATTTCTCAAATGTTGTCGCATGTCATATCAAATGAAAGGTCTTGCTTGATTAGAACTTTTAGCATCTCAAACATAAAAGTCATTTTGTGCGTTAGGAGTCCACGGGA
This sequence comes from Odontomyia ornata, assembly GCA_963969285.1. NCBI lineage: Eukaryota > Metazoa > Arthropoda > Insecta > Diptera > Stratiomyidae > Odontomyia > Odontomyia ornata. Next base: position 306,134,583 of record OZ017739.1, read on the forward strand.
AGTCAAAATGTTTGAAAAATTGGTGTCTCTTCCCTCACAATTGAAAACGTTTGGGTCAAAAAATCCAAAAAAATCCTAGATATAAGTCTATGTGAGAAGATGGGAAACAAATTCCTTAGAAACCAAAGTTAAATCATCTTTGTTAATAAGTATGATTTGTAATTTTATGTTTTCAACCATGAAATTAAACTAGAATTCTTCATCGTCATCTATACTGTGACAGCAAAGCCAGTCCTTGGCCTCCAGGATTAATCTCCTATCATCATGGTTCCGTGACCTTAACAGCCAGTTGTTTACTCCCAACAACGATCTGCTGTCAGCTTCTACCGTGTCTTCCTACCGAGTCCTCATATTTTACGAAAGAGGAAACATGTTGATTGTCAAATAATTCGTACATCGTTATAGCGTAGACTCCACTCTGTTCTCTTTTTCACTGGACCGTAGATTTTTCAAAGAACTTTGCGTTCAAATACGTCCACCACCTTTTGGGACTCGCTCGCCAGGATTCACGTTTCCATTGCATATAAAAGCACAGACTTGACTAGTGTTTTGTAAATGCGGAGCTAATTTTACCATTGCGCAACTCTGGACCTTGGAATGAGAAGAACGGAGCAATAGAGTTAATTTGCGGTGTTTATGTGGCGTCCGATTTCATCCTTTTTGGCACTTCTTTTATTTTGTTTGGCCAAAAGATACACATAATCATCCACACTTTCAAGGCTGTAGTCCACCACCTTCTCCAGTATCGAGAATATCCCGTCCCGTAGGCAAGCGTTGTGTATGCCCAGCAGCAAGTCAGGACAATGGTGATAGAAATATGTGACATCTGAGCTCGAGCACCATCTCGGTCTGGAGCCTTCCTTGTTTTCAATAAAAGGAGTCCCTCTTGCAGCTCCGGTTGTGTAAAAAGTGAGCATTTGATTGCTATTTGATCGTAGACAGCGTCAAAAAGAACGGGATGGGAGAGGAAAAGTGCCCCAATATCGCATGCATCTTTTTCTGTCCATGTAAGCAAGGCGTTCGTAGGGCACCAAGCTTCCGCGTAACTAGCTTATAGCTAAGGCCCCACGGATCCTTGCCCACATTGTCCACTAGATCTTGCCAGCAACAAGTCTTTATCCTATCAATCAGTTTGCGAAGGAATTTTTGGTCAACTTATATGCTGCTACTTAGTTGCATGCCTCGTCATAGTTCCGTACCTTTGAGCCTCACATCGAAGCTTGTGAAATTTTCTTCGCTTTTCATTGATTTCAGCTGACCACGAGTACACTGGGGGCGCTTAGGTATAGAACCGTTGCTTCGAGTTGTGATGATGCACGTAATTGAGTATACAACATTTTGAGCTGCCTGTTCCTCTATCCCCTGTGAATCACCCTACAGTGGGGTACTTGTCCTGACCACCTCGATGAACCTCTCGACGTCCATCGTTCTGATGCTCCATGGACATTCTAAGACAATATCACAGATTTCAAGCAGAATATACTGAAAATCACTTGAATGCTCTCGGATTATGTATCTTTCATACCAAGGACTCTTTCACAGCCAATATAGTGTAAGTTCAGCATATTTCCAGTGCCGTCCTGACCATCAATTTCAGGATCCGTTTTCCCCGCGGATCTATTGAAGGGATGCCCCATTCAATTGCTTTAGCGTTGAAGTCTTCCCCAATAATCGCGCTGCCATCTGCATTCGAGACAGCTGGCTTCAAACTATTAAACTTGGCTTAAAAAGGTGATATTGGCTCATTCAGTGTTATGTACACACTAAAAAAGGTGGTCCCTGAGCACTGAACCCACACGATACCATCCCTTCCTTGCAATTTTCTCCGCTCCTTTTCTTAGCATAGTCTGCGAACCCTGCCCTCACATTCTACATGCATCCAGTGCCTCTTCCTACTTCCTTCTTTTATCTCGATCTCCTTCGGTTGGGATAGACGCCATTTGATACTCGATGATGGAACTATTTGCGCATGCCTTTTAGGCCAGGCCTTCAGCGCTTGTTAAGCTTTCTGCTCTTCTTCAGCTTTTTGGTTCTTTTTGGCGTCTAACCAGGTCCTCTGGTAATGTCTTATGTTGCTCAGGTGCTCCTCTAGTTTAAAAAGCCCATTCTTTACACCTTTGGTGATCTTTGGCGAGTCATATGCTGATTTTATTCTTTTTAGAAAGTCTCCCATTTTTGGGTTAGCCTTTCTTCTTTATGCCGCTGTACGGCAAGAGTACTTTGCGACCTTCCTTCTTAGTAGAGGCTATCGGCTTCCATTTCCGAGTACAGTGCTTCAGCCATATTTGCGATGGTGGCGGTGGAATCAGACGTCAACGCTTCGTTTATCTGGTCACTCCTTTCTGTTTCTGCCGTGGTCACTTTGAGGACTTCAGGATGGTTTGTTATTATTTTGGCATTTCAGATCCTTGCTTCGGTCGCTTCAATAGTGGTCACCACATATCATCGGATTCTCGAGGTTTTTTATATTTATCTCCACCGCGCGAACACTTAGCTCTTCTTTTTGAGGACACTCTAGCGTTCACATTATTTTTTTGCCGCACCTGAACGCTGCAGAAATTTCACATTAGACAAGGCTGTCGATTGGATTCCGTTTATCGTCCATCTTTGCTATCATTGTATTCGTCGTTAATTTAGTAGTTGGTGGTACCGTTCTCAATGTGCTGTCAACATCGTTCTGTAACTGTTGATTTTGTTGTCATTGTTGACATTTTAAATTATTATAATTTTTGTTGGTTTTTTTAAATCTTTTAAAGCGGTTTTGTATAATTATTTTACAAAACTCTACTAAAATCGCATCCTGTCTATCCGTCTGCACAGCAATTTTCCTCGCAAACTACGTCAGCGCGAAACAACAAATTTTGTATGTAGGGGTAAAGTAGTTCTCTCTTCTAAATTCAACTACAAAAAAATTGTTGTAAGGCAGTTCAGGGAGGTCTCCCCATAAAGAGGAGTGGCCCCCGAATGGTAGCCGATATGAGTATCAAATGAAAGGTCTTGATGAGAACTTTATGAAACAGGTCTTAAACCGACACTTTTTGTTTGGAGAGGTGCACAGGGGGGGGGGGGGATATACACGAAAAATTTGTGTCAAACCCCCCTCACGCGATTGGACACATGTGATCTGAAAAATCTGAAAAACATTATGGAGGTAGGTGTTTATGAGTGCAACAAAAACAAATAGCGTAGAAGTCGAAATTCACTCAACTTTGTTAATAATGGCATGATTTTGGAATTTCACATTTTCCCCAATGGAATCGTATTGGTACCCGTAAACTCTAAGAAATTATATATTAAAGCAGTCTTGCAAAAGATCCTCGTAGATTTGTGAAAAATCGAATAACGTACACGGAAGTTATAGCAATTTGAAATTTCTCCAATTACAACAACAATAATACACGATTTTTATATTTTATGGAGTTTCCATCAAATCAGACACTGCAGTTTTGATTCATGAATGTTTTTGGAAATTCATGGTTTGAGTGATTTTTGCTAGTTTGCGACAAAATGGCGACCATTGAAAATAGAGAAACAATGGATTTTCTTTTAATTGTGCAATTTTTTTTTATATGTTTCTTGACTTCATTCGTTGCTGGTGACTGCATTTCACAGAGTTGGGTACAAATTCTTTTGACATGAGCGTAGGTCTGTCTACCCAACTTGCTTAAGGCTTTTGTTGGAATTGCTCTTGTTTGATTGGCCCTCCTTCAGCGTCACTATTTGCCTTTTTGGTCCCATGGTTATCTACGCAAAGCAGGGAAGCCATGCGAGGGTTAGCACAACCCCTTATAGGGACAAGTGCCCAGAGCCAGACCATCATTACTCGGAATCCGCGTCAACCAAACCTACACCACCAACCAATGGCGCGAGCTTTGAACCTACGCTGAGGCCTGCAAAGGTTTTACTGGAGCGAAGACAGTGTAATAGTTCAAATGGAGCTATTCTTACCCGAGTGTCACCTTGGCGCAGTCATGCAAAGCAACGAGGTCCAAACCATCATATCCGCCAGTCCAAAGCATCAATTCAAGTTCATTCTCTAAAGTGTGGTCTAGGTTCAGTCAGGGTCGTTACCTGTCATCTCAAGATGAGCCTCACGGTCGCCTCCATATCCTTGATTCCGTGAAAACGGCATTTCCTTAAGTATCCTAGCCTCTAAGAGTATTCCTGCCACCGGATTTTCCCCTGTGGAGTCGAATGGTGGTCAATAAAGAGATGCGTGGTACATCTACCCTTCATGTCATTGCCAATCGTTGAGTGAGCGTTGTCTTTCTTCGAGCATATATGCTTCCCTATTATCTTCACTCTCTAGCAAGTAGAGCGTTGAGTAAAACGCTTGCAATGACCATACAGTTGACTTAGAGACTGTCCAATATGCAAATCCTATCCTCAGCGCTTCTCACCGGTGTACTTGGGCCAGTCATTTTCGGTGCAACTCCTTGTTGAGAGTGTCCCTCCATACTTCTAATCCATGCATATCACAGACTGTACGGCATTTATCAGATGTCACCTTCTTGATGATGAAATTGGCTATCAGTTGACATAATATATTATGGATATGTTACTTGCAAGGTAATGTTCTTACTCGAAAAGATTTTATCGCAAATAAAATATCCATGGTCCTCAGATGGAGCGTAATCAGTGCCAAATTCACGATAACGAAGAAATATATTTCTCTTATTTGCAGTGAAACAGAATATGAAATTCCAAAAAAAAAGTTTCATATTTAAAAAATTTCAAAATAAAAAAGGCCGTTGCTTGTTTTCAGTGATATGTCTGATAGGATGGGAAGAGACGCCGTCGATGGTGAATTTCTGTAGAGAACTGACCTTTGCTGAATACATCTTTGACATATGATATTGATACGTTGATTCGATGAAGTAATAATCCAACCTACAAATGACTCCTCAGTATGTACGGGTATAAAGTATGCTCAAAACCGATCGGGTCAGAAGACTGTCGATCTGGTTTTATGTATTACAATCCAATGATACCCGGGTCATTTTATGTATGCGTCTATGTGGGAAACAAATTGGTCATATGACTATGTTTTTGCTACAATCAGGTATCAAAACTATATGCAACTTTTGGGTCGGTTCTACAATATGATTGGGAATTTTGACAGTCGGTCCAGGACTACGACAGCTCGAATGCATCTAGACGTCAATCTAGAGTAAGACCCAACGAGGTCAATGTACAAGCGCTGGAACACGGACTCTGGTATTTCGAATTTGCCCATTTGAGGTCGCAGAACAGCGTTCAGCGCCTTGGTGCACTTGCAGATTTCACAGGTAGCCACGTATGTTTTTACTTGTTAGACCATTTTTGGTGAAAAAAAAATTGGTCATCAAACACCTGAACATCTGACCCTAACCACCACGTGTGCTCAACGAATGGTCGTGAGCTCATCTGATAAGATCAAGGATGAATTCCTCAGGCACTCACAGCTACCACTATTCTTCTGCCAGTAAGGGTTCTACTGTTGAATGTCCCGTGTAGTTGTACACAAATTCCTCGATTGCCTTCAAGTCCAACAGCTAGGACAGCTGATTCTGGGTGGTTTTTGGCAGTTTTTCAACTGGAAGGCTGGATGTTTGAGGTTTAAAACAAGGTCGCTATCCTATTCCTAGACCAACACTGCTCCTTCTTGAGGATGAACATCCTTGATAAGTTGTCGAGTACCAAATACTGACTTCCCTTTCCGATATCGGATGATAAAGTTAAACGCTTGCAGTTTCAAAGCCTATCTTGCCAGATGACCATGTGAGTTGGATTGACGCATCAACCCCTTCAGAGGCGTGTGATCCATTACAATTTCAAATGGGTATCCTTTGACATATGCACGAAAATGCTTCACCACCAAAACCGCTGCCAGACATTCCTGTTTGAAAATAGTATATTTCTGCTGAGCCGGGCTTAACTTGTGGGACATGACTGCAATTGACACGTCCTCCATGATCAAAACTAACACTGCCCCTACTCCATGTCGACTCTATCACAATGATTTGAGAACGGTTTACTTAAGTCTTGGCTTTGTAGTACGGAAGCTGTTGTCAAGCTAATCTCTTCCCAGAAGAACTTCCCTCTCTTAAGCAGTATGTCTATCAAAGGTTTGGTAGTTTTTGGCAGAAGACAAGCGTCTAATGCTTTATTTTTTTCCGGGTCCATTTTGATGTTGCCGCAACCTATGATGCGATCTAAGTACTTAACCTTTGTCATGACTAACTAACACTTCTGGATGTCGAAAGTGAACCCTTTCTTCAGGTAATGTAAAGCCACTTCCTGAAGCAGGAAGTAACAAATCATCCAGATATACGAAGATTTGATACAGTATATGCAGTGGTATAATCTTATCCATAAGGCGTATCATAGTCTGTGGTACGTTACAGAGGCCAAAGGATATGGTATCAAAGTAGCGCAATGGGCAAGCTGGAATCACCAAGATATCTTCTCCTTTGACCTTGGATCCAATGGGATCTACGAGAATTCGTCCTTGAGGTCTAAGCTGATTATAAACGGTGCTTTATGTATCAGACTTAAGATACCCTTGATTAACGGGAACTGATAAGTGTCTTTAACTGTAACAGCTTTCAGACGTCTGGCATCGTGGCAAAGTTAGCCCTTTTTAGGTTTGACCAATAAGGTAACTGGCAAGGCCTATGCACTTTACGATTCTTCAATCACACCCAGTACCAATACCCAATCAACTTCGGCGTATAGCGGCTTTTTCTTCGCCGGAGATATGGCAAAATGTCTCTGCTTGATGGGTTTGGTATCTTCACGTCTATAGTGTGAGATGCCAAAGTTGTCTTCGGTCATGGCTGGTGCAGGTGCAAAAACAAGAAGGACCAAGGATTGCACCCACATATTGAACTGTCACTGAATAACTGGTACTGATTATCGCAGGAGTGATATCCATCGCCTTCCTTGCTAGGGTATTTATCAAAATCTTTCCAAAAGACAAAAGCAAGACAGTTTTGCATGAAAACAAACAATGCACACTCAATGATTGACAATAACCCAATAGTGTATACACTGAAGTCTACAAGTCGTGAACGAAATATATATTTGTGGGGAAACAAAAATAACTAGGTAAAGAGGAATCACGAAAGAATTTTCATTTTATTTATTGTATAATCCTGAGTGAACGACGCGAGATGAAGGCGAACCGCCTGTGTAATCCCTGATTTGAAACGTTGGCTCAATCAAGGGGCTGGCAAGACTAACTTCCACTTGACCCAGTGCTGCAGTGGGCATCGATGCTTTTAGTCTTACGAGGACAACATCCACAGATCTCTTAACTGCAACTTTTGCTGTGGGGAGGAAGACAGTGCTTACCAATCATTTCAGTGTGCAAAAGATGGAGGAGACAACGCATTAACCTATGTAATAAAAAAGGAGAACTCTCTGGATTATTTAACCGAAGAAATGCTCAGATTAGTTGCCGAACCAGATCATAAGAAATATTACGTTTGGGCAATTTTGACTGTTAAAAAGGGCTTATTTTCTTCTCTTTCCTCCCTCCCTTCATACCGGGATTCCCGCAGCTCCATTACACATCAAGGCATAATGAAATATTATGAGTAGTCCAGAAGCCTTTTTGATCCCCTCGTCATATCCGTAATTCAAAAAACCTAGTAATGGTTAAACTACATACGATTATTCACCAATTTTATGCCCCACTTTCATTTACAACTCCTTCATTTCCCTGGACTTCCGTTCAAATTTGTTGTTTTTGTTAGATTCTTTATCAACTGAACTTCATAATCAATAACTTATATGCAAGGAAAATCGTAGCTGAAAATTTTGATTATGGAGAAATAGATATTTGCAATAAATGACAATCACTAAAGAAACAAAATCTAAACCAAGAAACTCAAGCACCTCCTTCGACCATCTCGATTTCATTCTCGTCAAGATACCATAAAACAGATTCAAATTGCATTGTTGCTGCATCCTTATCGTAATTCAATATGTTTTCAATGTAAGCGATGTACAGGTAATTATTGTTTGTTTGTACAATATTTTTCCTAGTTAGCTGAACTGTACATTGTCTAAACAGCGAATGCATTAAATTATTCACCACCTCGAATGGATCAATTTCAGTATCTGTTCCATCGGCTTTCTCCGTTCCCGTAAACAAATTTTCTTTACCGTCCTCCATTTTAACCAGTTGTACCTTAAGAGGCAGATATATCCTGGACGAATCACGATATGTACCTTCATGACCAATAGAAACAAATTCCAGAACTGATGTATTGTCCAGTGAAGTTATCAGTTTGTAGGTGACTTCCTCGGTTTTCTGTATGTTGATCAGAATTGAAAAAGATGAAAAAACATCCAGTTCAGATTTCTTATACTCATGGAAAGAAGACGTCTTCATTTATCAAATATATCTAATACACGTTTCTTGGCAATTTTTGGCTTGCTTTTTACAGTGGATTTGCCCCTTCACTTACGTGACTTCGACTTTTTTACTTTTCACCTTCTACGTCAATTAGATAAAGACCTAGGTCGGGTTGATGTAAAGGAGTTACGTCTCTACGTTGCCCGCACAAGTCATCTTATCAATAAGCCTTTTTATGCCTTTCTGTTCTCACTCCAGTGCAGCAGTTTTTATGTGTTCTCTCAGAAGCTCTTTCAAAGGTTTATAGGGTTGATGTCTCGTTGTGTGAATAAAATACTGAGTTTACTCCTATATAAAAATATATACCTTATTTTTGATAACAGGTCAAAAAATCAATGAATTTCAATAACCAATTACGATGCGTCGTCGTTCGCGACAAACAAACAGAAGGTGTGAAAGATTTTCCGACCAAAGTCTTTTATGGATGAGAAATGCTGATGCAATTTGTGCATGATAAGATATCATCGTGCACAAGGATGTATGTTTGGTTGGCCAATAAACGCACGTGGTGAGCATTGAACAGCAACATAGTTGTGCGCGATAAGATATTATTGCGCACAAGTACGCATGTTGGCCGAGCAGTGCAACATTGTTGTCGTCAATATGTTTGGCGCCCAAGTATGCATGTTGTGGTCGAAATTATCGCGCACAATTACGTTTGTTGGTTGACCAGCGCAACATTGTTGCCGTCGATATGTTTGGTGGCTGCTCCACCACAATACTCCCCCTGCAGCGGCGGAGCCATGATGGACTGAGGTTTATGACGTAAACTGGACCGGAATGTGGATTTTTCTTTCGGATCGTGTCGTTTGCCCGTTAGGAGTGGTTGGTTTCTGGTTTGATGCCAAAAATGCGGGTTTTAGCCTGTCAATGGAAATTGATGTGTGCTATCTGCTAGGCTCCTGTTAAAAAATTCCTTCGGTGTTGTGATGCGCCATATTGCATGCAGTTAACGTAACCATTCTCATGCAAGTTGAAGTCATTTACGCTAGCCTAAGATGTGCTGGAAAATTCTCCAGGTAGCCGTTGAGTTGTGCCGTAGGCCATGTTGACTGGCGTGGACTCAACATTTTCCTTCAATGTTGATCACAGTCCCAATAGCACGATTCGTAGTGATTTCGTCCATTGTGGCGAATCGCGGCAGTGGATCACGGTTTTGACCGTGCAATGCCACCGTTCTACAATGCCATTGGATGCCGGATGATAAGGCATCGTTCACAGGTGCGTTATTTCTAGTCAGCTGGTAAGCTCCTTAAATACCAGGCTCTTAAACTGTCCACCCAGGTCAGTTGGAATGCACACAGGGACTCCAAATCAACTGATCTATATATAAGTTAGCACCTCCGCGACTGCTGTCACCGTGATAGTTTCGATTGGGATCGCTTCAGGCAAACGAGAGAATCTGTCCACGATAGTGAGGCAGTACCGGAACATTTCGCTTTGAGGAAAAGGTCCGATGAGATCGATATTTATGTGCTTAAATCTCGCATTAGGTAGGCTATATTTTCGCAGTCGTTACTTCGTGTCTCGGCTGATTTTGTGGCGCTGACACGGCAGGCAGGCTCCAATGAACTTGTTGATGTCAGAGTTCATCGAAGGCTGGAAGTAGTGCTCGCTGATCATCTTCCTGGTTACTCGAGTGCCCGCGTGAGAAAGACCATGGACACTATGAATGATTATTGCTCGGGATTTTTGCGGGATAAATCCTTTCGGCAGTGATGACACAGTGTAGAGTAAGGGAGAAGTCATCCACTCTCTGTTGTTTCCATTCGAGGGGCTCGTTTCTGCTACTTAATATAGCTTGAAGCTCACCGTCGTCTTACTGAACTAGAGTGATAGTGGTAAAATCAATGGATTCAATCATATTTACCGTTGAAAGATAGTCAGCGACGACATTCTCTCGGCCCGGTATGCATTTGATGTCCATGGTAAACTGAGATATGAAGTCCAGCTGGTGTTACTGTCTTAGCGGTCCCGTTCGGAGCGCTGCTGGAGTGTGAACTGCAGGAGTTTGTGGTCGGTGAAAATGGTAATTACTCTACCTTCGATCATGTGTCTGAAGTTTCGAAATACCTCGTATATAGCTAACAGTTCTCGATTGTACGTGCTGTACTTTCGTTGGGCGTCTGTTAGCTTCCTGGAGACGAATCCAAGCAGCGATTTAGTTCTGTCCCTTGCTTGCTATAGTACGGCTTTGATGCCGCCATCTCAGGTGTCAACGCAGAGAGACCTTATGGCGTTGGAATCGGAATGAGCCAAAGTCAGCCCCCCCCCCCCCCAAGTCCAATTGAGACTGGTCGAATGTGGCCACTGCTTTGTCTGTCCAATTGAGTGGTGTTTGGTTGGTGTGTGATTTCCCACGATCAGCCACTGCAACGTACGTTGGTGTTGAGCTGCGTGCGGGAAAAAGTGGCGATTGAAGTTCGCCCCCCGAGAAAATATTTCAATTGATGAACGATGTTCGGTCTTGGCGTTGTATAAACTACCTCCGTTTTTTCAGGTGAGAATTTCAATCCATGCTTGTTGGTAGCGTGTCCCAGGAACTTTGCTTCTGGCTTATCGAACTGGCACTTGGGGTTGTTGATAGTCAGACCAATATCACAAGTTGGTCCAACACTTGCTTCACATGGCCAAGATGGGTCTGCTGGTCAGGCGAAAAAATCAGGACGTCGTCGAGGTAAGCACATGCATTGTTTAAGCCCCGCAGCACTTCTTGCATAAGGCGTTGAAATGCCTGACCTGCTTTGCAAAGTCCAAATGTCATGTACATGAATTTCTATCGCCCGAACGGTCTGATGACGGTGGCCTTCAGGATATCACTTGGTTCCACGGAAATTCGGTGGTTAGCCTTCTGCAAGTCGATCACAGAAAAAATCCTCATTCCATAGAGGGTTGTGGCGCAAACCTGGAGAAACCAAATTGGATAGCGGTATGGGATTGTGTGGGCGTTGAGAGCACGGTAGTCTCGCATGGTCACTAATCTCCATTTGTTTCTTCACCATGTACAAGAGCTGCTCTAGGCGCTTTTTGATGGACGGCAAATCCCATGTCTGATTGGGCCATCGGGCTCAGTTTTTGCAGCTGCCAGCTTGTCAGGGCAGAGTCTTCGTGCCTTGACGTTAAATGGCGGTCCCTTGGTTTGCATGTGATGGGTGGTTGTGTTTGTTTTTGCTGACCATTTTGAACGTAGATGTAGTCTAGTAACAGCGATCGCAACTCGCCACTGACATCTGATAGAATTTGATCGGCTTCAGGTTGCTGCTTGTTAATATGGACAACAATCGTTTTGAGGCCTATGCGCTCGATTAGCTGCCGCCCTTTCATGCCGATAAAGAGCCCATAATGTTTGATAAAATTCTCTCCAAGGATCGAAGATCTAACATCGGCCATCGTGAAGGGAACGGCGTTGCGAATCCGAAGTTCAATTTCATTTCTCGTTTACCAAATGAGCAAATTTGGGAACAATTGGCAGCAGCTAAACTCTAGATAGCGTCGGGGGAGTGTCAATCCCGGTTGGTTCACGGTATACCCGAAACGTCCGCACCTGTGTCGATTAGGAAAGCACTTCTGTTGATATTGTCGCGAATCTTTAATCGTTGGATCGTACGATGGGCGGCCGCTACGTATGGGTGAACAAGGTTGCCGACAGTTTTTTGCTTCCGGCCCATAGTTTTGATGATACCAGCAGAGCTGTTCGTCGGTCGTTCCGGTGCGTCGTGTTGGTGATTCCTATTGTTGCGTAGACTTTGCTCGATGTGCATTGTGTCACGAGGTTGACTGCTATCTATTGCCTAGAGCACAGAGTGCATTCTCTATCTTCGTCATTCAGTGGCTGTGTTCAGCTCACTAGTGATTCGCAGCGTTGGTGGAATGCTGTGCCGCGGCTCATCGGTCTTCGTAATTGCTGCCACTGACTGTCAGATGACCTCGTGCATGCGATCAGCGATCGTGATAGCATACTCCTTCTCAGCGTAACATTGAGGCGGTTGAGCCACATCTGCTTCCATAGATGAACGTGCGGTTCCATAGGTAAACATGCGCATTTGGTTGAGGAGCTGGTCTCCTAGCTCTCCTAGCTTGTGTAAACGCTGCTGAGCCATGCTGTATTGATTCTACGCTGGTGGGTTCATCACAATGTTGCATACCTCCTGCATCGCTCGCGAATTCGTTGTAGAGACGATTTACCTAGATTCAATGTCTGCTATTTTAAAGCTTTCACCTAACACCACCAGGGGATTTTTTAAAAGTGTAATAAGCTACTTAAGAAACTACCAATTCCTCGTACTGCACAGTGCATAGTTTACGGGGAAGTTAGATGTAGAACCTATTATGAATGACTCAAAGATAATGAAGTCAAAATGTGGTCAAGTGACGTTCATAGACTCTTTAAACTTTCTGGCACTCTTCCCTCCGTATTTGGGGCAAATCAGTATGCGAAATGTTATTTGCTATACCCATTCTACACAGTAGAGAATAGTAGTTATATTGGTGAATCCCTCCACGAGAAATTCATGGGCATCATGCAATGAAATTGAGAGGGAACGATTTGTTGAAATGGTATAACACTCTATCAGAGGGTGTGTTCGATAACAGAGAAGCAATGATAACCTATTGCAGAAATTATGTCGACAGATTACAATTGGGTTCTACGCATATTATGTGTACATTCTTAAGTATTACACACGTCAACCATTTTACAGAGTCTATAACCATAGCGTTCACCTGCATGCTCGACATTAAGAAAAATTCCTTGCAAGTAAAGAATTAAGGCATAATGCCTCCTAACAGTTACTACAAAAGAAAGGCCCGAAGTAGATTGTCTGTCTGTTAAATAATAATGAATATTATTTGGAAAATGAAACGCATCGTTAAGTAAAAGTTTAGTTTATTATGTGGTCACATATAAAACTAAAAACAAATATAATTTACAACGATACCAAAAATGCATGTCATAGTATGTGTATGTAGTGAGTAGAGAAGGAAGAGTTAGCCTATATTTTCAACATCCTCCGCCCGCGGCTTGCCTTGCAGCTCTAGTAGATAAATCATCGGTATCGGACGACGGATTATTGAGCCATCAGCCAGTTTTAACGAACATGTGCGGATTCGTTTGTCCCGGATAGTAGATAGTAGATTCGTGGTACGGCAGGATTGCATAAAAGGACAACGTTTCCTTTGTTAACAAATTATGGGAAGATTTGTTTGCAATGATGGTGTGCACGAAGAACCCTTAGGTATTCATTTGCCCATCGCTTGCAGAATAGAGACAATGATTTTAACCTAGACTTCCAAATTGCTTGTATCTCCTCATTCGGTACATTTGAGATTTCACTGCTCTCGTTGCTAGACCTAACTGGCGATGAAGAGCATTTTAGGAATCAATTAGGTGTTAGTGGTGTCATATCGAGGGGAGCCCACCAAGGGGCTCGTTCAATAATAAATTGTCATTTTATGCGCCGCAAGCTGAAAAATGCTTGAAATTTTTCGTTTTTCAAAATTTCTTCGAGGCCAGAGAGCTCAAGGGATACTCTTTTAAAAGTTTTAGCGTTGTCAAAATAAATGATTCGTGGGCTTCCTCTTCTTGCAACAAAACGACTTATGGCTAAAAGGCAATTCTTGGTAGAGAGACTAAGCACACTTTCTAAATAAACTGCTCTCCTCGCTGCGCAAGTGAAAATCATTATGTATACTTTTCTCACATCATCTCGATTCGTTAAGTTCGATATATATAATGGGACACCAAAGTCCACACCCGCAGGGGGGGATGCTGGTCGACAAGAGCACTCTTGGAGGCTAGCATTCTTTGGGGACTTCCGCCCCCACGTACCCGAGGAAACTCGGCAGGGGGAATGCCGGTCGACAAGACCACTCTTGGAGGCTAGCATTCTTTGGGGAGTTCCGCCCCCACGTACCCGAGGAAATTCCCGCAGGGAGAAAGCCGGTCGACAAGAACATTCTTGGAGGCTAGCATTCTTTGGGGAGTGCCGCTTCCACGGACCCGAGGATATGGGGGGTGCCGTGAGGTTCCCTCCTGGGATGACAGGTAACGACTCTTATTGTATCTGGACTGCGCTTTGGACAACGAACCGGAATTGACGCTTTGGGCTGGCGGATGTGATGGTTTGGACCTAGTTGCTTTGCACAGTAGCGCCGAGGTGAAACTCGTGTGTGAACGGCTCCAATTCAACTATCATACCGTCTCCGTCCCGGTAAAACCTTGGCAGGCCTCGGAGTACGTTCGAAGTTCGCACCATTGGGTTGGTGGTGTAGGTTCGGTTGAGACGGACTCCCGATAAGCGCTGGTCTGGCTCTGAGCACTTGTCCCCATAAGGGCTTGTGCCAATCCTCGCATGGCCTCCCTGTTCTGCGAAGATAACCATGGGACCAAAAAGGCGACTACACATACGAACGGAGATAGCGGCTCCGAGAGGGGACCCAATAAAATGGAGCAAATAAAATCAACAGATCAAAAACATCCAACAAATGAAACCACAAGCAAACATGACGCTAGTACGGAGAACCCTTTCAGGCAAAAACCGCTGTTGGCAAGAAAACCGATAAAACAAGTCACCGATTGCGGGGGGAGGCAGCAAACCCCAGAAACACTGTCAAAGTCAACATCACAGGTTAAATCATCGGAGACAGACCACAGACGGACTAACGAACGATAGAAGGCAGGGTGCGTTGTGCAACCTGGCATCATTGCGGCCTTTGGGCGCAGTAGAAGGACTATGCGCACCCCGGAACGCCCAGTGCAAGACGTACACAATCCGGATCAAGCTGCGACACCAACAGAGGCCAGTGTAAGACTGGGGGAGGGAGAAGTTTTGCCGTTGGCTGACGCCACTTCAAACGCGACCCAAGCGATAGAAGCAAAAGGACTAGGAAATGGGGGCCTCTCCCAAGAGGTGGCGCCAAGTAACACAATCGCCCTTGACCGCGCCGAAGAGGAGCGGCTTACTCGGAAAGCGGGGAATATCGTCAAATAACTCAGGGCTGCCTGCGAAGTGCAGAAACACATAGGCAAGAGTGTCAAGAATGGCATTCTTGAACTGGAGGAGCTTTTTGGCCGCATAACGCACTACAGGCGGAAGTGGCTTGCAACCGAAAAGCACCAAAAAGACACACTCTCTTTCGAGGCATCAGTGGGTCCTAGCAGCAGCAAAAGGATGGCCGGTAGCCCAATTGAAGGCGACTGTGAGATAAAGAGGAAGGACGAGACCATAAACGAAGTTGACACTCCAGGCGAGGAGTTTCATGTGGTGCAAAACAAGGCAGCGAAAAAAGCGGCCAAAAAGCTACTCCTAGAAAAAACAGACAAAGAGCTCAACCACGAAAAGAACAAAGAACCCCCCGATATACCACAGAAAACAAAAAGCAAACCGCGGCGCAAACCCTTGCGAGAGGCACTGCTTATTAAACCAACTAAGGGCCAAACCTACGCAGATGTCCTCCGTGAAATTCAAGGAGCGGTCAAGCCAGACGACACCAAAACTGCCATCAAAGCAGTTTGACCAACCCGGACCGGTAGCTTGCTGGTGGAATTCGGGCCAGAGGCCACAAACAAAGATGCATTCCGTGACGCAGTTCAAAAGGTTCTTGGAGATGCGGCAACGGTTGCCTCGCTCGAACCAATGGCCACCCTGGAAATCAGGGACCTCGACTGCGTCACGGACAAAGCTGAAGTAGAGGATGCTATCAGGAGGGAGTTCCCCAGCTTAAATGAAGTCAAGGCAAGATTGACACGTGAAAACACAAGGGGGCAACGCATGGCTATTGTCGAACTAGCTGATAAAGACGCCCAGCAAATCCTGGTGAAGGGCAAAATTAAGATAGGTTGGGTGATCTGCAGGATACGGAGAAGAGCGATCCCTATCCGCTGCTACAGATGCTTCGAATACGGATACACCGCGTATGGCTGTAGGGGAGCCGACAGGAGATCTCTGTGCTACAAATGTGGTGAAACGGGGCACAAAAGGAAGGAGTGCACGAACGAGGCAAAATGCATTCTTTGCAAGGATGCTAAGCTAGCACCCGGTGACCTCAATCAAGAGCCGGGGACAGGGAGATGCTGGGTTTTCAAGGAGGCCCTAACTCAAGCCAAATCGATACTCAAATGATCCGTATCCTGCAGGTCAATTTGCACCGAAGCACAAACGCCCAGGACCTACTTGAGCAGTTTGCGAGGGATAAGAAAGCTGACCTCCTGTTGCTGAGCGAGCAACATCATAACAAGGACTCGCAAGCGTGGTACCCTGATAAATCTGGTACCTCGGTCATCTGGGCTCGAGACAGCGCCCGCCTTCAGGTGCAGGGCCATGGACGCGGGGCTGGTTTTGTGTGGATGCGGTGTTCAGGGATAACATATTTCAGTGTTTATCTGACGCCTAACGAGGCAATGCGATCTTTTCGAAACAAACTCGATGCCCTGGAGGACGCTGTCTCGAACACAGAGGGCCACATGCTGGTTGGGGGAGACTTCAACGCTAGAGCCATTGAATGGGGTATGCCACAATCCGACCCAAGGGGAAAGCAAATCTTGGACATGGCGGCCAGAACAGCGCTTCTTGTCCTAAATACTGGTAACACCCCTACTTTCCGCCGCTGGGGTTGCGTAGGAACCATACCCGATGTGACACTCGCTTCGGAGTCCCTGGTACCCAGAGTACATAACTGGCGAGTACTAGAGGACTACTCGGCTAGTGATCACCAGTATATAGCTGTTGAGATTCACGACGGTGCCACTCTGCGTGCACATGCCCAAACTTCAATTCTCGGATGGAGGACTGGGAGGATGGACGTTGAGAGGTTTGCTGACGCACTTACGGCAAGCGCACCGTTGCTGGGAGCTCCGCCAGGGAGTGGAGGGCCTACAGCCAAGGATTTGGTAAACTCAACTATGAGTACCATCATAGCTGCTTGCGAGTCTTCCATGCCCCGTCGGAGACCCCGACATGGTAAGCCTCCAGTATACTGGTGGTCAAACGAGATCGCCGAACAAAGAAGCGAGTGTCACAAACTTCGGCGAGAGGCCCAGCGGGCGCGAACGCGGCAGGAGGCATACACTAGGCTAGCAGCATACAGGTCCGGCAGGAAATATCTTCGCAGGCTTATTAACAAGAGCAAGGCCCGATGCTGGCAAGACCTCGTGGACGATGTAAATAGGGATCCGTGGGGCCTTGGCTACAAGCTGGTCATGGGGAAACTTGGTGCCCCACGGAAGCCTTGTGTACATGACGCGGAAAAGATGGACGCGATAGTGCGGGGACTCTTCCCTGCCCATCCCGTCCGCGTTGACGCTGTCCATGGTGAAACAGCAGTCGAGTGCCCACTCTTCACACAGCTGGAACTGGAGGAGGCAGTCCTCTCCCTGAAAGCGAGGAAGGCTCCAGGTCCAGATGGTGTTCCAGCTGAGGTTTTGCAGCTCGTCTATCACCATTGTCCTGACTTGCTGCTCAGCACATTCAACGCTTGCCTACGGGACGGGGTTTTCCCGGTACGATGGAAGGTGGCGAGGCTCGTGCTGGTCAGCAAGGGGAAGGGAAATCCCGAATCACCGTCTGCATACCGCCCGTTATGCATGCTAGACACGGCTGGGAAAGTGCCAGAAAAGCTCATCAAGGGAAGACTCACTGACGCGATTCGTGCTGCTGGGGACCTATCTCCTCGGCAGTACGGCTTTAGAGCAGGACATTCTACCATTGATGCGATTGCAGAGGTGGTGAACGCGGTCCAAAAGGCAGAGGCATATAGTCGCACCAAGCGACGGATCGTCCTGTTGGTGACACTCGAGGTCAGGAATGCCTTCAACTCCGCTAGATGCGTGGATATTCTGGACACGCTGGAAAACCCTTTTCAAGTTCCAGAATATCTAATACGGCTTTTGAGGAACTACCTAAAGGACCGAAGCCTGCTCTACGACACGACACAAGGCCAACGAAGGATGGAAATTACATCGGGTGTTGCCCAGGGATCTATCCTTGGTCCGGACCTGTGGAACGTGTCTTACGACGGGCTACGGAGACTTGAGACGCCAGATGAGTCGCGCTTGGTCGGCTATGCGGATGATGTTGCGGCTCTGGTCACCGGACGCACCGTTGGAACAAGCGCAACTTAGGCTAGGTATGTTAATGCGCCGAGTGAGGGACTGGATGACTGCTCGCGGGCTCAGTTTAGCACTGGAGAAAACCGAAGTGGTCATCTTGACAAAAAAGAGAATCCCTAGAGTAAGGATGATCAGTATTGGAGACATACAAACCGAATCGAAGCCAGCGGTGAAGTACCTGGGGCTACTGATCGACTCGAAGATGAGTTTCTCTGAGCAAATCAGGGCAACGGCTGAGAAGGCTGCTTCGGGAATATCGGCCCTGAGTCGACTTATGGCCAACGTAGGGGGACCCAGCCCATCAAGAAGACGCCTCTTGACGAGTGCTGTAGGGTCAGTGCTAATGTACGCAGCAGAGGTATGGGTCGACGCTCTCAGCAAGGAGGTATACCGAAAACGATTGGCACAGGTACAGAGAAGAGGAGCACTGAGAATTGCATCTTCGTATCCAACAGTCTCCGACTCGGCGGTGAGAGTGATTGCAGGCGTGAAACCTGTCGCCCTCCTTGCTAGAGAGTGCCGCGCTATTTACCTGCGCCGAAACGAGGATGCGAGGGATATAGTTGTCCTCGAGGAGAGACAACGCTCGCTCAACGATTGGCAGCAGTCTTGGAGGAATTGCACGAAGGGAAGGTGGACTGCGCGCCTCATCCCGGATGTGAGACCGTGGCTAAATCGAAGGCATGGTGAGACTGACTTCTATCTGACCCAGCTTTTGAGCGGGCACGGGTGTTTTCAGTCTTACCTGCACAAGATCGGCAAGTCACGGTCTCCCGATTGTCGGTTTTGCCCAGGAGAGGAGGACAATGCCTGTCACACATTTTTTGCATGTACCAAATGGGCCAGGCTGCGAAGGGAACTCTACAGGGAGACGGGAGAGCTCACCCCGGATAGTATAGTTGCGGTGATGCTCGAATCGGTTGACAAATGGAACCAGGTGGCACATTATGCGCGGGCAGTCCTAAAATATAAAAGGGACTCACAGCAGCCGGAGGCACTGGGGCTGGGGGATCACTTTTCTGGCAATTCCTCTTCCCCTCTCCCCTCCCGCTAGGAAAGGGACTCCCCAGCTTGAAGGCGCCCCACGGCGTAACAAAACGAGACCTGGCCCGAAGTAATGTGTCAAACGGTTCCAGGCTAGGTTCTCAGATTGACAGGGGAGGTGTTTAGTGGGTAGTCCAAAGGTATCCTCCATGGGAGTCCCACACTACCAGACTCGGCGGGCATAAATGCCTTCACCTCCCTACCACAAAAAAAAAAAAGTTCACACCTGTGGCCTCAAAGGGCCTAGCAAGGCAGATCCAACCACAGGGTAGTGGGGCAAAAGGTTGATCGCTTAGAGTACATTCTTCAAAACAAAAGGCATTAGTGAATCATTCGTTTAACCAGCTGTCATCCCTTTAAAATGAAAAATCTGTCTCGTGGTTTTGTAAGCACGATATTTACACCTCGATGAAATGTTCGTTGATGTGCGTCCACCACAATCAATTTTGTAAGATAAGATGAATCAGGTAGTATTATTGGGTGTACAGCATCAGGAGATTCATCGGCCAATTGGAGACGACCGCCAACACGTAGTAATCCTTCTATGTCTAGAAAGGGGCTTAGTGTCTGTCTGGTAAATAGATCACTCCGAGAAATTTCTCCTTAAAAAATCAGGTCCATGAAACCAAGCATCGCTGTTTAGAAGTCGCTTTAGGAAGTTCCCCTAGTGAGTAGATCAGCTGGATTTTTTCGACATGCACAATGTCTCCAGCCAGTTTTATTCGTCAAACTTGTAATTTCTTGCAATCTATTTGCCACAAAAGGTTGCCACTTCTTTCCTTCACCAATTATCCAATATAAAGTTATTTTCGAATCGGTCCATAAGAATGTCTCATCAAACTTCACATTCACTGACCTTTTGATATAAGTACAAAGCCTTGAAGCAACCAAAGCAGCGGTTGGTTGCAAACGTGCTACACTTAGCTCTTTTGTTGAATTAGCGTTATTAGATTCCGTAGAATTCGTCTTTATTTCCTTAAATGGGGGCGAGTCGACCTTTTGCGCACATTAATTGAACATTAATGTGCTGATTACACCCGCTTAGAATATACGCTACTGGACCAAAAGCTTTCGAGCTAGCGTCGGAAAATATATGAAGCTGCTTGTTAGTCGCATTTGCTATTCGCAAAGCACGTCGAGGAATGCTAGCTTCTGCCAGGCAAGATATACCGTTGACGCATTTAAACCATTTGTTCAGCGTAGTTTCGGTCAGATTGACATCCCAATCCAGCTTATCGTTCCATGCTTTCTGGAAAATAAGCTTTAAGCGGACAATAATCGGGCTTAATATTCCAAAAGGATTGAAAATTCAAGATAGTGGCTGTAAAACACTTCGTTTAGTTGGCTGTGGTGATGTTTTGACGAACTTGTCGGTAGACATTAAGCAAACAGAGATTTCGTCGGTAGAAGTATGCCAAATAATCCCCAAAACCTTTTGTTGGCTGGTAGTTATTTCTTCATTAAATGTATCTTGCAATTTTCTAGCATTGGTAGTCCACTTGCGAAGTTTCACTGCAGCGTTCGCTAGAATCTTCTTTGAATCATTGCATATTTGTTGGGCGCTCGAAATACTGTTAACACTTATGATAAGATCATCTATGTAAAAGAAATTTTTCGGAATTTTCGCTCTTTCAGGATATGTTGACATCTCGTCATTCAAATGCTTTCTAACTGTCGCGGACAATAGAAATGGACTGCAGGTGACTCCAAACGTTACTTGAGTAATGCGATAAACCTTAATATGCTCGAGATCAATCTCATTCCAGTTATCTTTGGATTCGAACCAAAAGAATCTGTGGCTGTCTCTGTCTCTTTTCGAAGTGGAATCTGAAGAAAGGCCTTTTCTTGATCTGTGACGAGCCCTATACTACCTACACGAAATTGCAATAGTATTTTCAGAATGTCTGGTAACAAGTTTGTTCCTGTATGCAATTGGTCGTTAAGATACGGCATACCTGGTGCATGAGCCGACGCATCGAATATCACTCGAATTGTTGTGGTTTCTTTATCTGGACGATAGACTGGACGATGAGGTAAATAAAATTGATTGGAACCTTGACCTTCAACTTCAACCAGCTCAGCAGACCCTGTGTTAATAAACTCTACGACCGCTTTATTATACTGGAGAGGATCGTTTGGATTCCTTGATAAGCAATGAACAAACCTTCGTAACCTTTTTAATGCACCTTCTCGATTAGAGTCCAGTGCTTGACCCGTAGTTTCCCAGGGCAAAAATGCTTTGTATTGGCAACCCACCGTCGTAATGCAGCTTTCTTGAAATAGATCTGTGACGTTTGGGGCTTCTTCTGCTTCAGTTTTAATTCCTAAAAGCTCCAGATTCCACAAGTTAACGAAGCTTTTTTCATCGATTGCATTAGACGAGTAAATGGTTATTGTACAAATGTTCACTGATGCCGGAGCTTTAACAGGACCATGCAACGTGCTTGGGCAATCTAGTTGCTCACCTCCATTCACGTTTGAATCTGCTAATATCATTTGCTTTAGTTCATTTCCCGTGTGTCTAGGCTCTTCAAGCACGTCCACACATATTTTTGGAACAACTAGCGCAGATATTTTAACTTTCGCGTAGTTGAACTGACTTTTCAGCGTCACAAGAACCTTTTGCATTATTTTAAATTCAGAAATTTTGTCATCCCCGAAAGTGATCAAACTCATTTTCTCCGTTCCGACAACTGGTAATTTCAATTGATCTACTACTGCTTGCCGTATATACGTCCGTTGGCTACCATCATCAATTATCAATCGAATCAGAAGCTGTTCGTTACTATTTGAAAGAACAAAAGCTCGTGCTTTCTGCAATAGAACATTGTTTCTTCCTATTCCACCAGCCGCAGCTGCACACAAAGTTGTGGACTCTTTGTTCAGAATACTACTTCCATTGGTTGTTGGTTGCTTTGTCTCGTTTGTACGTCAATAGACGGGGTCACACATAGTTGTCGCATGTCGACGCGAGCAATTTGTGCATATGATTGCAATTCTACACTTATGCGACACGTGCCCTCTACCAGTACAGTGAAAGCAGAATGGATTTTTTCTCTTGAATCGACAATTTAACATCACAATTTCTTGTGATGTGGCTATTCGATAGACAAAAAAGGCACTTCATTGCATTGCTAACAGTCACTAAACCAGCAACAGTAGATACTGAAGTTTTGTTAAGTGAAACATGTTTGATTGCTCTATTTGGTGATGCTCTTTTCAGTGACTCTACTTCACGTTTTAAATATTTAAGTAAACGTTTTACTTGATTATCACCATCCAGAGAGAAAGATGATGAGCTTTCGTTAACAGATTTGTAGTCATCGTTTTTGATATCTGTTGAGGCTGCATCCATACTAGCTCGCCGGTTCTCTATAGATTCGGAGTATTCGTGATAGCAAAAATAACTAGCTCTCAATTTATTCGGTAGTACTTTTATTATTATCGATTTTAGCATTATAGAATAACTGTTAGCTGAGACGTTCATTGTAGTCAAAGTGCGTGTATGTGAAACTATGTTATTATATAAGCCACGTAGACTTACAACATCTTTCTCGTTCGTCACTGGCGATAATGACATAAGTTGTTGGAACACGTTGTCAATCAATCTTTGCGTATCACCACACTCTTCTTGCAAGAGGGCGATAGCACTATCGTAGCACTCTTCCAAAGCATTAAAGCCGACAATCGTTTTTTCTGCGTTCCCCGTTAAACCTGATTGCAAGTACTGAATTTTCTCTGCACCAGTCAATGTAGAATTTTCATGAACAGTAATTTTAAATTGCTGCCAAAAGGGAAGCCATTCCGAACGATTGCCTGTAAACTTCTTAAGTATTAATCGTTCTAATCTTGTTGATCCCTCTTTCTTTGTCGGAATTGCATTTCCCGTATTAACCACCGCTGGCGTTTGCCGTTTCCTTGAAATTTCTAACCGGCACTTCAGACGCGATAACGCATTGACCGGGAGGTCTTCATATTCGACGACATTCTCAAATTCTTCCGTCTTCAAACGATTTTGCTCCTGTATCTCACGGTAAGCAATGCCGAGTTTATCATGCGCTGAAGTAAGACGTTGAACACAAGAATAAAGTTCCTCCTCAATGTCGTCATATTTGGAAGCGCTAGATTTGGAGGTAGCTAAATAATCGTTCTCAGCATTCGTTATCTTTTTCACTTGACCACGATACGTTGTACGCGTCGTTATTTGCATCGTTTGTCTAACTTATAATATTCACTATTCGAATCTTTCTTCAATAAAAAAATCCGGCTCTTTCTAATTCCCGGGTTTCGGCACCAAAATGTTAAATAATAATAAATATTATTTGGAAAATGAAAGCCATCGTTGAATAAACGTCTAATTTATTATGTGGTCACATCTAAAACTAAAAACTTAAGTATAATTTACAACGATACCAAAAATGCATGTCATAGTATGTGTATGTAGTGAGTAGGGAAGGAAGAGTTAGCCTATATTTTCAACAGGAATCTCAAGTGTATGACGAATTGCATTAGCAAACAACGATAGTGAGGTGAGGTTAAGCAGGAGCGGTTTGTTAGTGGACCGGTTCAATTTGGAGACAGACAAGGTTTTTACATTTTTCGGGTGTTTCCATCATGGGTATCCGGACTGTTTCAAAATAAAAGAAAGGTCTGGAAATAACCTAGTTCAAAAGTCATCTCGGAGATATGAGAGTACTCTAGAAAGAATTGAAATTATCAAGCGAAGTGAGTACAACTTATGTTATACTTGAGAGTATAAGCTCTTGAAGAAAAACCCTGTAGTAGAGCAAGAGCTAGTTAAGGCGGTATCGAATATTATACTCCCCACTTAATCCTCAAGATGGCGTTTCTGGAGGTTGTACCGAAGTCTTCAAGCTGTACTATGAATTGGAAGAGGGTAAATTCATAGAATATCTTGATTTCACTAGTTTGGCTCCATACATCAACAAGTAATCGTCGATCCAGAGGGCTTTCCTACGTTTTGCGTAAATTTTCTCTCATAATCCTTGTGTGTTTTATTATCGTTAACCCGCGAACGGTGACGTCAATTTGACTTATACCATTGGTGACGCCCGTCACACGCACCGGTTTTTTCAATGGGAAATTTTCCAAAATATATTAATTACTGTACATTCCTTTTTTTAATTATAAGTGCTTTGACAATAAAACAAAGATAATTTACTAATCAAAGCTCGTTTATTCGACATTTAGTTATTATTGAACAGTTTCATTTAAAACATTACAAATTACAAGTATTAAGACATAACTTTTTGAAAATTCGAGAACACACAACAATTAATATATTTATTATATTAATTCTGTCTTTGCAATGTTTAAGCACTTAGAACTCATATAAATTAAAGCAAAAATGACATCCTACCACAAAAATATGAATATGAAAAATGGCTTTTCTTCACTCAAGCAACTTCTACAAGAAGACACTACATGTTCCAGACACAAATATTTCTTGCACTTGTGGCAAGTGTATTTGATCTTCCTGTCCTTTTTCCATCCGCACTCATAGCACCGGCCATTTTTTGATGGACCAGCTACCTCAGATACCTCGTATATCTTCAAAATTTCTGCCAGTCTTAGTCTCAATGTACGTGGCAAGTTCGACTGCATATGTCGTTCTCTTATGTGAGGTTCAATCAATTTCATTGCCAAATTTTCAATAAAATGACGACGTTTAAGTTTTGAATTTTGGTTGTTGGCAGTATGTATCACCTGACTATTTTAAGTACTAGCATTCAGCATTGCATAAAAGACTGCCATAGGCCAGCGTCTTGTTGCTCGAGCACAATTGTAATTTGCACAAAAACGATCGACGACATCGACACCGCCCTTGGTGTCATTGTAGCTTAGAATTATATCTGGCTGTTGAGTTTCGAAATCAATTTTAGCATCATTGTGCATTGTGCTAATCAGAAGCACTTTTAGGGTTTTGTAAAATAATTTTACAAAACCCTACTAGTTTCGCGACCAGTCTGTCCGTCTGTCCGTCCGTCCGTGTGTCACAGCAGTTTTTCTCGGAAACTACTTAAGCTAGAAACATCAAATTTTGTGTGTAGGTGTAAAGTGGTGATCTCTTCAAAGTTCAACTACAAAAAAATTTTATAAGGTATTTAAGGGGGGTCTCCCCATATAGGAGAGTGACCCCCGAAAAAAAAATTTCATTGAAGGTAGCCGATATGGGTATCAAATGAAAGGTCTTGGTGAAAACTTTTCAAAACGGGTCTTAGTTTGGCAAAATTTGCTTCGAGGGGCGCACAGGGAGGGGAAATACACGAAAAATATGTGCCCCCCCCCCCCCTCGCGATTGGACACCTGTGATCCGAAAAATCTGAAAAAAATCAGGAATGTAGGCCTTGATGAGTACAACAACAACAAATACGTGAGAAGTCGCAATTCACTCAACTTTGTTAGTAATAGTATGATATATCGATTTTATGTTTTCTTGAATAAAATCGTAAGGGTACCCTTAAGTTCAATGAAATTCAGTACACAGATGAGTATTTATAAGATTGATCTACCCTCAAAGTTTCATAAAGATTGAATCATATTTAGCGAAGTTATAGCGGTTTGAATTTTCCTGTATTACTATGGAACAATATGCGCTGCATTTATTACTATGGCAACATATGGCTATGGAACAACATGCGCTTTTTACCGACTCAGACACTACAGTTTTCCTAGGATTTGCATGAAAATTTCAGGAATGATAGGTGTCATCAATATCTTTGAGAATCGGTGCAGCTAGTGGTATCAGTAATCGTAAAACAAAATGGTGGCTGTTTTAAATGCGAAGATTGAATAATTTTGAGTTATTTTTCCCACCTTCAACGTTTAAGGTGCATGCTTTGAACACTTGATTCAATTTAATGAATGACTGAAGCTGAGTACCTACAATTAATACTCATAAGTGAAACAAGTCAAGGAGGCGGGAGGGAGCTTCTAACAAAAGGGCTTTGTAACAACTCTAGGATTCGAAAAAATTGGCCATTAATCGATGATAACAATACAGGAGAGTGGCCCCTGAAAAAAAAAATTCATCAAACGTAGCCGATATGAGTATGAAATAAAAGTTTTCATGGGAGCTTTTCAAAACAGTTGTTAAACTGTCAGTTTTTGCTTCAGTGGGGGCACAGGGGGGAATACATGAAAAATGTGTTTCCTCCGTCGCGGATGGACATCTGAAATAATTATCAAGGGAGATATTTATGAGTATAACAATACTAAAAACCTCAGAAGTCGAAATTCGTTCAACTTTGTTAATAATAGTATGATCTTCGTATTTCATATTTTCTCCAATAAAATCTTCTTTGACATGTTTCTTGATTTGATTCAATCTGGTGACTGCATTTTGTAAATTGAATACAAAACCCTTCTGACATGAGCGTAGGTCTGTTTACCCAACTTGTTTTTTTTGCTTTCAGAACATGTGAAACCAATACCATATTATCGCGAAAACCAAACATATTTGACTTCACATTTCGACCACGCAATATATTGAAGTCAGAAGGAATTTCTTTCTTATTCTTCCAAATGGTTCGGACTGTTGTTAGACCTTTTTGAAGCAATGTTTCAGCTAAAGGAATACTCGTGTACCAATTATCTGTGGTAACGTTGCGACCAGTGTTGAAAATGGGCTCGCATAATCTCTGAACAACAGCCAAGCCAGAATTGTCAAGGTTGTATGGGCCTGCAGCTGATTGTTTTCCTGGATAAATTTCCATATTGTAGGTGTAAAACATTTTAGCATCACGTAGAGCTTGAATTTTGATACCATACACATTTGGCTTATTGGGAATATACTGTCTAAATAAGCACTTTCCACGAAAGCTTTCAACTTTTCATCGACAGTTGCAAATGCAGATAAAGTGTAACCATCCTTACAATTTCGGACAAATTTCTGGGAAATTTCTCGAATGTGGCAAATTTTGTCTAGTGCTTTTCTTTGTTCCCTTGCGGTACCATCATCAAACTTTACAGTTCGCAGCAGAAATTGAAAACTCTGTGCAGACATCGAAAACCGAAATATTTCAACTGAACCGCCATCCGTTCGAAACAACTCTTCAACGTTTAGGTGATTCGATTTTTTTAACTCCACCTAATAGAAGCAAATCTATGAAGCAAGAAATTTCGTTGAAATCAGTCTGTTTGACATGTGTTTCTTTGGCATAATTATCCTTCATTGTCGAAATATATTGTTTGGTGTACTTGACAATAATTTCAATTATAGTGTCGTCAAAAAAATGTTTCCAAATTCCAAAGATGTCCCTTTCACCGGATATAGCTCGCTTAGGTCCTGGTAGCTGAGTTACTATATTGAAACTTCTTGTATGAACAGATTGGCGTTGGGTTTCTTTGCTCCATTTCGTACTTTTATCTTTTCCTAAAGGAAAGACGTTGTTGTTACCTGAATATTCTCTGTCACTCAACTCCTCTTCACTCTCCGAATTTTGTATTTCATCTGGTGAAAGATTCACCGGTTCAATATCAATTTCAGCTTCACTTTCCGAAGATATTGATTGTCTGTCCTCATCGAGTACTTCTTGTAGAAGAGCTTCGAGACGACGCTGTTCACTTACGTTAGACATGCTATAAAAAAGTTTACAATTTGAAACATACCTTGAATATTTTCGTGAAATATCCATAAAATCATGCAATAAACTTACTGATCATAGGATAATGCAATAAAATAATGACAAAAGCCAGTGAAAAATGTATATAGCCCTGGTAAAATGCAAAAAACCAATAATTTAACGATGACTATTTCACATACGTAATTGGTGACGCCGGTCTCACGCACCGGGTTAAAGCCAAAAGTCAAGAACGTGTACCTGCTATGACGTCGCGAAGTCAACTAATATTAGAGGGCGTATCCGGTCTCACAGACATATGCGACACCGTTGGCGGGCTAGAGTGAAACTTCGATTTGAACGAAATTTGGCAGAGTTGTTGATTACACTCAGACAAATATACAGGGTGCGCCAGAGAAACTATTTATTTGAAAGGTCAATAAAAACAAAAGTACTTTAGTTATTGTTTTAAATTTTTTTTTTATTTGAGAATTCAATATCCCAATTTTTTTTCATGCAGCCTTGAAAATGACATCGAATAAATGGCGAACCCATTGCGCATACCCTGATGAAGTCGATTTTTGAAATTTGTATCCACTCTTTGCAGCATATCAATCGGTTTGTTGGCAATGGCGTTGCGAATGTTGTTCTTGAGGTGTGCTATGGTCCGTGGTCAATTGACATAAACCAGGGATTTCAAATAACCCCATAAAAAGAAATCCAAGCCGAGCCAAGCTTAATGCTCTGGAGGGCGCTGTCTCGAACGCAGAGGGTAAAGTGCTCGTTGGGGGCGACTTCAACGCTAAAGCAATCGAATGGGGCATGCCTCAAACGGATCCGCGGGGAAAACGAATCCTGGAAATAGCGGCCAGGACGGCCCTCGTCGTACTAAACTCCGGAATAACGCCGACTTTCCGCCGTATTGGCTGTGAGGGAACCATACCGGACGTGACATTCGCCTCGGAGTCCTGAGCACGGAGGATACACAACTGGAAAGTATTAGAGGACTACTCAGCCAGTGATCACCAGTGCATTCTGCTTGAGATAAGTGATGCTATCTCCCAACGTCCGTGCTCTCGGTCTTCTACAACTGGATGAAACATTGGAAGAATGCACGTCGAGAGGTTTGTCAAGGTTCTCGCAGCAGGTGAGCCACTGCAGGGAGCTCCGGAGGGGACGGAAGAACTGGCAGCTCAAGACGTGGTGAACTCTACTATGAGCATAATCACGACTGCTTGTTGCGCTTCTATGCCCCGTCGAAGCCCCCGGCACGGCAAGCCCTCAGTGTACTGGTAGTCTACTGAAATCGCTGAAAAGCGGAGGGAGTGTCACAAGCTTCGGCGTGAGGCTAGAGTGAAATCGCTGAAAAGCGGAGGGAGTGCCACAAGCTTCGGCGTGAGGCTCAACGGGCGCGGAACCGTGACGAGGCAAGCAACCAGGTAGCAGCATATAAGTCGGCCAGGAAATGCCTTCGCAAACTGATCAACAGTAGCAAGGCTCGCTGCTGGCAAGACCTAGTGGACAATGTGAACAAGGGTCCGTGGGGCCTTGGCTACAAGCTGGTCATGGGGAAACTTGGTGCCCTAAGGAAGCCTTGTATACATGACGCGGAAAAGATGGACGCGATAGTGCGGGGACTCTTCCCCGCCCATCTCGTCCTTGTTGACGCTGTCCATGGTGAAACAGCAGTAGAGTGCCCACTCTTCACACAGCTGGAACTGGAGGAGGCAGTCCTCTCCTTGAAAGCGAAGAAGGCTCCAGGTCCAGATGGTGTTCCAGCTGAGGTGTTGCGGCTCGTCTATCACCATTGTCCTGACTTGCTGCCCAGCACATTCAACGCTTGCCTACGGGACGGGGTTTCCCCGGTACGATGGAAGGTAGCGAGGCTCGTGCTGATCAGCGAGGGGAAGTGAGATCCCGAATCGCCGTCTGCATACCGCCCGTAATGCATGCTAGACACGGCTGGGAAAGTGCCAGAAAAACTCATCAAGGGAAGACTCACTGACGCGATTCATGCTGCTGGGGACCTATCTCCTCGGCAGTATGGCTGTAGAGCAGGACGTTCTACCATTGATGCGATTGCAGAGGTGGTGAACGCGGTCCAAAAGGCAGAGGCATATAGTCGCACCAAGCGACGGATCGTCCTGTTGGTGACACTCGAGGTCAGGAATGCCTTCAACTCCGCTAGATGCGTGGATATTCTGGACACGCTGGAAAACTCTTTTCAAGTTCCAGAATATCTAATGCGGCTTTTGAGGAACTACCTAAAGGACCGAAGCCTGATCTACGACACGACACAGGGCCAACGAAGGATGGAAATTACATCGGGTGTTGCCCAGGGATCTATCCTTGGTCCGGACCTGTGGAACGTGTCTTACAACGGGCTACTGAGACTTGAGATGCCAGATGAGTCGCGCTTGGTCGGCTATGCGGATGATGTTGCGGCTCTGGTCACCGGACGTACCGTTGAACAAGCGCAACTTAGGCTAGGTATGCTAATGTGCCAAGTGAGGGACTGGATGACTGCTCGCGGGCTCAATTTAGCACTTGAGAAAACCGAAGTGGTCATCTTGACAAAAAGGAGAACCCCTAGAGTAAGGATGATCAGTATTGGAGATATATAAATCGAATCAAAGCCAGCGGTGAAGTACCTGGGGCTACTGATCGACTCGAAGATGAGTTTCTCTGAGCAAATCAGGGCAACAGCTGAGAAGGCTGCTTCGGGAATATCGGCCCTGAGTCGACTTATGGCCAACGTAGGGGGACCCAGCCCATCCAGAAGACGCCTCTTGATGAGGGCTGTAGAGTCAGTGCTACTGTACGGAGCAGAGGTATGGGGCGACGCTCTTAGCAAGGAGGTATACCGAAAACGATTGGCACAGGTACAGAGAAGAGGAGCACTGAGAATTGCATCTTCGTATCCAACAGCTTCCGACCCGGCGGTGAGAGTGATTGCAGGCGTGATACCTGTTGCCCTCCTTGCTAGAGAGCACCGCGCTATTTACCTGCGCCGAAACGAGGATGCGAGGGAGATGGTGGTCCGAGAGGAGAGACAACGCTTGCTCAACGATTGGCAGCAGTCTTGGGGGATTGCACGAAGGGAAGGTGGACTGCGTGCCTCATCCCGGATGTGAGACCATGGCTTAATCGAAGGCATGGTGAGACTGTCTTCTATCTGACCCAGCTTTTGAGCGGGTACGGGTGTTTTCAGTCTTACCTGCATAAGATCGGTAAGTCACGGTCTCCCGATTGTTGGTTTTGCCCAGGAGAGGAGGACAATGCCTGTCACACATTTTTTGCGTGTACAAAATGGGTCAGGCTGCGAAGGGAACTCTACAGGGAGACGGGAGAGCTCACCCCGGATAATATAGTTGCGGTGATGCTCGAATCGGTTGACAAATGGAACCAGGTGGCACAATATGCTCGGGCAGTCCTAAAATATAAAAGGGACTCCCAGCAGCCGGAGGCGCTGGGGCTGGGGGATCGCTCTTCTGGCATTTCCTCTTCCCCTCTCCCCTCCCGCTAGGAAAGGGACTCCCCAGCTTGAAGGCGCCCCACGGCGTAACAAAACGAGACCTGGCCCGAAGTAATGTGTCAAACAGTTCCAGGCTAGGCTCTCAGATTGACAGGGGAGGTGTTTAGTGGGTAGTCCAAGGGTATCTCCATGGGAGTCCCACACTGCCAGACTCGGCGGGCGTAAATGCCTTCACCTCCCTACCACAAAAAAAGTACTAACATTTAGCATTGCATAAAAGACTGCCATAGGCCAGCGTCTTGTTGCTCGAGCACAATTGTAATTTGCACACAAACGATCGACGACATCGACACCGCCCTTGGTGTCATTGTAGCTTAGAATTATATCTGGCTTTTGAGTTTCGAAATCAACTTTAGCATCATTGTGCATTGTGCTAATCAGTAGCACATTTTTTCTTGCTTTCAGAACATGTGAAACCAATACCATATTATCGCGAAAACCAAACATATTTGACTTCACATTTCGACCACGCTGTATATTGAAGTCAGAAGGAATTTCTTTCTTATTCTTCCGAATGGTTCCGATTGTTGTTAGACCTTTTTGAAGCAATGCTTCAGCTAAAGGAATACTCGTGTACCAATTATCTGTGGTAACGTTGCGACCAGTGTTGAAAATGGGCTCGCATAATCTCTGAACAACAGCCAAGCCAGAATTGTCAAGGTTGTATGGGCCTGCAGCTGATTGTTTTCCTGGATAAATTTCCATATTGTAGGTGTAAAACATTTTAGCATCACATAGAGCTTGAGTTTTGATACCATACAAATTTGGCTTATTGGGAATATACTGTCTAAATAAGCACTTTCCACGAAAGCTTTCAACTTTTCATCGACAGTTGCAAATGCAGATAAAGTGTAACCATCCTTACAATTTCCGACAAATTCCTGGAAAATTTCTCGAATGTGGCAAATTTTGTCTAGTGCTTTTCTTTGTTCCCTTGCGGTACCATCATCAAACTTTACAGTTCGCAGCAGAAATTGAAAACTCTGTGCAGACATCGAAAGCCGAATTATTTCAACTTGTTTCGAACGGGTGGCGGTTAAACTCTTCAACGTTTAGGTGATTCGATTTTTTACTCCACCTAATAGAAGCAAATCTATGAAGCAAGAAATTTCGTTGAAATCAGTCTGTTTGACATGTGTTTCTTTGGCATAATTATCTTTCATTGTCGAAATATATTAGTTGGTGTACTTGACAATAATTTCAATTATAGTGTCGTCAAAAAAAATGTTTCCAAATTCCAAGGATGTCGTTTTCACCGGATAAAGCTCGCTTAGGTCCTGGTAGCTGAGTTACTATATTGAAACTTCTTGTACGAACAGATTGGCGTTGGGGTTCTTTGCTCCATTTCGTACTTTTATCTTTTCCAAAATGAAAGGCGTTGTTGTTACCTGAATATTCTCTGTCACTCAATTCCTCTTCATTCTCCGAATTACGTATTTCATCAGCTGAAAGATTCGCCGGTTTGATATCAACTTCAGCTTCACTGTCCAAAGATATTGATTGTCTGTCCTCATCGAGTACTTCTTGTAGAAGAGCTTCGAGACGACGCTGTTCACTTACGTTAGACATGCTGTAAAAAAGTTTACAATTTGAAACATACCTTGAATATTTTCGTGAAATATCCATGAAATCATGCAATAAACTTATTGATCATAGGATAATGCAATAAAATAATGACAAAAGCCAGAGAAAAATGTATATAGCCCTGGTAAAATGCAAAAAAACAATAATTTAACGATGACTATTTCACTTACGTAATCGGTGACGCTGGTCTCACGCACCGGGTTAAAGCCAAAACTCGCAAAGTTAACTAATAGTGGAGGGCGTACAATGCAGCAGCTACTCGAAGTCACGAGATGAACCGACGGTGGGTAAAAAAATTCTTCGAACTTTTAAACGTATCCGGTCTCACAGACATATGCGACACCGTTGGTGGGTTAATAAATAATATTAAGCTTTCAATTTAGATATTTTGAGGCATAGAGCAAAACATTTTCCCTGCAAACCAATAGTTTCGAATTTCACTTTCAATTTTCATCCAATTATGCTACTATCGTACTTTTGCACAATTTTTGAGATCATAAAGCCTATAAGATTATCTACAGCAAAATTTCCGTACAAAGCAAAATGAGTTTATAAGGTCTCACTGAACATTTATTAATCTGCTGGTGATCTCTAATGTGAAGGTCTTAAACTAGGTAAATACGATTAAGTTCTCATTACACAGATTTAGTATGAAATTCCTAACGGCTTGGCATCTCAGACTTTTCGGAACCAATTTCTTGTTCACTCTCATATTGGTTTATCTGTCGACTCGCCAGGTTCATACTTTGCTTTTCAATTCATAAACAATCTCGTAAAAATTCGAGTTTTATACGAAAAATTACTCTTGGATTTCCTATCAATCAATCAATTCAATTCCTGAAAATACATTTAATTGCAGACTAATAATTCATTTGTCAAAAAGCGAGACTATCATCGTTTAAATGCCACCTCAATTAATCTCAAATAATTCAAAATATCTTTTTATACGTCGTCAAAAGTATTCAAAGGTCCCAATTTATTGGAACTGACCAAATCTAAATCATACCAATTGCATCACAAATCTCTGCAACAAAGTGGCGGACATTAGGCAAAAGTCTTCATCAAAAGAACATCACAATTACCGTTTCTAAACAAATTATTCGCAATAATATTACGGTAATTTAGTTGAAATTTCTCAATTTCAATGCCAGTTTGGGCGTGATAGAAATTTGCAATTGAATATTGGTAATCATCGCTCACTTCATTCTGCAGCTTTTCAACAATTTTCCACTAAAGATACTTTCTCATAAAAATGCCGGCATGGGTGCGAATAAAGTATTTTTTTTATGGCAAGCTTAACATCTATCACAAAAGAAAGCTTGAACTTGCTAATGCAAGCGGAACCAATAAAATGCTTTATGTCTTTTATGGTTGATAGATGATGCATCGTTTGCAATATTATATCATAAAATTTGATAGTTCCCGAAAAAAAATTCCAAAGACGCCCCCATAAAGCGGTCACGCTTCTACTCCAGACCAAATCCTCATTGTCAATGCGAAAAAATTCGTCAAATTCTCAAAAGTGCTCTTGGCATCAATAACGCAGTCTGAGGTTATTGATTACCTCTAGATAACTTTTGAATTCAGACGACACCATCATTTTGCCGGTGTTTATGTTGCTAATAAATTCTAACGTGAAACGCCACATTCGAGCTGATGTTTATATAATTGAGATAGCGTTCGAGTCCATTATCTATTCTAAATCCATCCATTCAAGAACGTGAGAAAACTTAGCAGCAAGAAAAAACTACAAAATAGGTCATATATGAGCCACAAAATTTTCGACACCTCTCGGATTAGATGGAGAGAAAGATGTCTTGATTAAAAAGGTGTAATTTTCTCGGCACGACCTCTAATACTTGGCTGCCAAGCACGCAAGCTCGCCTATTTGGTGGATGCTTCTTGCAGCAAAGTTGCCTTATTAGCGCGATGAAAAACTACATTATTCCGGTACTTTTCCATGCTGTAATTACATACATACGAGTATATCCATTTTCTTGGTGCATCCGAAACAGCAAACTTTTACCACAAAGCCTTTACTTCCGCGCCATCAATGCACGTGATGGCGATGTTTGCATATTTCCCGAGCAGTTTTATTAGCTTTTGGTATTTTGTCACACCATTTTCCATCCACATGTAGCCAAGGCGAAAGCATGGAAAAGCGTATCAGCTACAGCTGGGTGTTAGCTGTATGCCTGGTGGTATATTGGTCTAAATGGATTTACGAGTAAGTGCCGTAAGACAATTATTGGATTCACATGGTGAGGCTGCAGTTTGGCGGCTATCATCCGACCAGCACGGACTCAGGCACTAGCAGTTAACCATCTGCAATTACAACATGACCACTGGACATTTTTCGTTATCAATGGCTATTTGTGGTTTGGGGTTAGGCCAGTGACATGATTCGGAAAATGCATGTTGAAATGCATTTGATGGTGTGGTAGATTAAGTAGAGAATACTCCGGAAAGAGGAAACTTTCCACTGTTGTTGCTGCTAAAAATGAGACGAATAAAAGAAATGCAAACATAATTCACAGTGGACAATGATTATTTTTTTCCATTATCACTTGCGAGTAGCTTTCTCTTTATTGAACATGCAGTGGTAAAAATAAAACCGCAACGAAATTCGAATTAAATGCATAATAAAATTGTTATAGCACTTAATGTGCTATGGTACATTTTAAGCTGTTTGCAGTTCATTGTCATTGCAAAGACAAGTGACGCCCACACTAAAATCCACGAAAGAATCTTATTACTGCTAAATTGCGCTCTTCCTCGTAAATAAGGTTACAGGGTTACTCGGTTACATTGGGTATTTAGTAGTAAATAAGAATATTTACGGACAGTATTTGCATATTTTTGCAGTATATTCGATTTTCATAACATCACTGAAAACCAGAATTTCAGGGATCGATATGAAAAATTTTGGCATTATTAAAATACGAGTAAATTAAAGAATATTCAAGAAAATTTATCTTTTGGTTATTGACTACGTAGAATAGGGGTTTCCCACTGTTACTACGAGTAATAAACTTATTTGCACTCAAAATGCATGATTTTTTCATGCAGTTCCCAACTTACCACGGCGCTCTGAAATTAATACGATTTCGTGGGAGCTGTTATATTTAGAAATGTATAATTCCAAATATTTTGGAGCAGTGCGCTGTGGGCTACTATTGACCAAGTTTTATAAATTCAGATCAGAAAATGATGTTTTTGCTTTAGCCTACAGCCTCGTTCAAGCTTGGCTTAGAGATAGTTAGAGTATCTCATTATCTTGATA
Organism: Odontomyia ornata; assembly: GCA_963969285.1. NCBI lineage: Eukaryota > Metazoa > Arthropoda > Insecta > Diptera > Stratiomyidae > Odontomyia > Odontomyia ornata. The sequence goes on from OZ017739.1 coordinate 306,171,120, forward strand.
GAATCTATCGGCACGGAGAAGCGAATATGGTCAATACCACACTTTGGCCATGTATCCATCCACCTAGCTGTGAAGCGTTCTTATTTTAAGCCAGTACGCATCATAACTAAAAGGGCTTTTAGTCCGTTCGAAGAATCACTTGAAACAAATCTTATTGTCACCATCGAGATTTGAACCAGAGATCTTCGGGTTACGGGGTGAGTGCTCTAACCACTACTCTATCTGAAACTGAACCTGATTTTACTTACTGTTTGATCCTCGAAGCCACATCCAATTTGGTAGTCTACCTTCTATATCAGAGTCTTCCCAATTGTTGCCAAGGGCTGAGAAATTGATGGTTAAAGTGGCAAAATTTTATCCCCATGATGACTCATTTCCTAAAAATTGAATAATAAGCCAATACTATAGTCGATAGTGAGCCAAAATCAGCCCTCTGTGTTCTGGGATTAGGCTACGTATAATAACTGCTAACTCAAGCCACCCAGTGGGTTGAGACAAACAGAATCACTATTTCCAAATAATTCATACTTGTAAATGCTGCTTCAATACGTCTCAGACGGTGACGTACTGCACTAAAACATCTTAACTAATATGCACTTAGAATTACTAAGAACTCTCATCGTATTCGTCAATTGCAAATGCGCTTTATTTCATCAATCATAAAATTTATAAAAACATAAAATAAGTTTCAAAACGTTAAAAATAATCAAAAGCTTAACAGCCCGCGAGGTGCTCTAAATTTGAATAATCTAGAAATTTCAAAAATTAGTCATAAAGAACAATATCTTATCTTCAACAAATTAGAATCATAACATATATAACATAGTCCAGACTTCCAAGACTTTCACCTCTGATTAACTTGCAGACTCATCGATTTCCTTGAAATTTTGACAATAGCTAAGGAGTAACTCAAAAAGCAAAATTAACCCCATGTCGGTGTGTGCTTTTTCCCTGGAAGTAAACTCAACCCCAATTCAGGGGTGACAATTTGTATAGCGAAAATTACTCCAAATGTGGATAGAAGCATACATTCTAAGCAAAAACTGTTCTATAAAGTTCTTTTTAAATGTCAATTATTTTTGAGTTATTTGCGATTTCACGAATAACTCAAATACGTTTCATTTTATCAAAAAACTGTGAGAAATAAAAATAAAGTTCATAAAAAGCAAAGGAATTGGTTTTCAGGGTTTTGTACAGGGTTTTCCAATAACAGGTGTTATTTAGATATTCAAAGAAAAATACCAGTTTTTAATACAAATGATCAGATGTTTATTTCATTATAAAGAAAAAGTATGCCGTTTATAGTAAAAGATAACATCAGGCAAATGACCACCACGACCACACTTACAGGAACATATCCTTTTCATGAAATTTTCCATAACAAAATCGCAAAGTGGCTGCATTATGTCCTCGATAGCCTCACGAATTCCATCTTTGAGGTCTTGAATTGACGCTGAGCTGTTGGCGTATACCTTCTCTTTCACGTGGTCCCAAAGGAAGAAGTCACAAGGTGTTAAATCACAAGATCTCAGTGGCCAATTGTGATCACCTCTTCGAGAACTAACACGGTCCGGAAACTTTTCCCGTAAAAGATCAATGGTTTCTTTGCTTATGTGGCATGTAGCGCCGTCTTGTTGAAAGTAAACTTTGTTCAGATCAATACCATCCAATTCAGGTCATAAAAAATCGTTAATCATCTCTCGATAGCGCAATCCAGTCACCGTAACTGTTACTCCAGCCTCATTTTCGAAAAAGTAAGGTCCAATGACTCCGCCGGACCATAAACCGCACCAAACATTCACACGTTGGGGATAGAGAGTCTTTTCAATAATAACTCTTGGGTTTTCTGAGCCACAGACGCGACGATTTTGCTTGTTGACGAAGCCACTGAGGTGGAAATGGTCCTCATCACTCAAGATGATTTTTCGATGGAATTCCGAATCATTTTCATACATTTCAAGGACCCAATCAGCAGAGACACGACGTTGTTGATGATCCACTGGCTTGAGGTCTTGTGTTAACTGAACTTTGTAACCCTTAAGACCCAAATCTTTATACAAAATACGGTGTAATGACGTTTGTGGAATGCGTAATTCGAAAGAACGACGAGGAATGGACAAACCTGGGTTTTCTTTAACACTTTCAGCTACAACAGCAATATTCTCAGCTGCTCTTGAGTGACGTGCATGGGTTTTATTCTTCACATCACTAAGTTTTCCCGACAGCTCGAATTTTTCCGCTAATTTCTGTATTGCGGTCCGACAAGATGCTTCACGACGACCCAAAAATGATCGAGTTTTACAAACCGTCTCCGCCAAATTTTCACCATTTTTATAGTAAATTTTAATAACTTCAATGCATTGTTGAAGCATGTATTGTTCCATTTTAATTAATAACGTAAATTTTACTTGTCAAATTTCAAAAAATGACAGCTTCAAAAGTGGCATCTACCGAAAAAGCGGGCTATCCAAAATAACACCTCTTATTGGAAAACCCTTTACTAAAATGAAATGGTGACTTCTTGAAAGTTTTTGGGTGAAAAAATTACTTAAAGGGGTTTGAGGGGGTCTCTCCAAAGTGGGAGATGAATCTTTAATTTTTTTTCACCATTGGTAGTCGAATAGGGTGTCATTGGAAAAGTCTTAATGAGATCTTTTCAAAACAAGGACTTTAAATTGCCTTATTTGTACCGTGGGGGGCAGAGGAAGGGGAAATATACGAGCCTTTTGCGTACTCCCCCCCTCGCGATTGAACACCTTTCATCAGAAAAATCTGAAAAAAATCACGAATGTAGGCCTTTATGAGTACAACAACAACAAATATGTGAGAAGTCAAAATTCACTCAACTTTTTTAGCATTAGTATGATTTATTGATTTTATGTTTTCTTGAATAAAATCTTAATAGTGGCCTTAAATTCAATAAAGTACACATATAATTATTTACAAGATTGACCTGTCCTGAAAGTTTCACAAAGATCGAATGGTATTTAATAAAGTTATAGCGGTTTGAATTTTCCTGTATTACTATGGAACAATATGCTCCGAACGATACGTGCTTTTTACCGACTCAGACGCTACAGCTTTGTTAGGATTTGCATGGAAGTTTCAGGAATGATAGGTATCATGAATATCTTTGAGAATTGGTTCAGCTAGTGGTATCAGTAATCGTAAAACAAAATAGTGGCTGTTTTGAATGCAAAGATTGAATAATTTTGAGCTATTTTTCCCCAACTTCAAAGTTTAAGGTGCATGCTTTTAACACTTGATTTAATTTAATGAATGACTGAAGATGAGTACCTACAATTAATACTCATACGTGAAACAAGTTGAGGAGGCAAGAGAGGGCTCCTAGCAAAAGGGCTTTGTTACCATTCTAGGATTCGAAAAAATTGGCCATGAATCAATGATTTCAGTACAGGGGAGTGACCCCTGAAAAACATGAGCGTAGGTCTGTCTATACAACTTGTTTTAATATCCAGAGGCCAGCCGGCTTTGCTTTGTTGTTTGAGCAAACGTGTTTCGACTCCTTTGAGTCATCTTTACCGAACATTTTGGTCAACTTCACTAAAGATGACTCAACAGGGTCGAAACATGTCTGATCACACAGCAAAGTAAGGCCCAAAGGCTTATTAAGAAAATTTTTTGTCTTCTTATCGGTGGCCCCTAGACAAATGTGATATATAACTGAAACACCGCCAGAATCAAAAACATACCAATCCAAGTCTAAGTACATGAATGCTTCTAGAGGAATGAATGATACAAGTCTAAATGTACTGGTCGGTAGAATGAAACGGCTATGAAACCCAGGGACTTTCACTCACAATTATAGGTTTCGAAACATGAAATGAAGATTCCCCGTGTTACGCGAGAACATACGCAGATGCATATTATGTTTTTAGGTTCGATAATAGCTCCAATTTAAGTTGTGATAGGTTTAAGAGCGAGTGCAATTTTTTAAATTTTTTGTGCCCTAGAATACATGATTACGCCCAAAATTAGCGAAATCAGTACTGAGGGGAGGGAAATTGTGGTGAAGCTTAAGAGTGAAGGGAGAAATCACCGCGAAATTGGTCAAATATATTAGTAGGCAGAACTCACTCCTCTACCCAGTATGGGGTCAAGACATTTAATACAACGGGTTCGATTATGTCAAAGCCTCGTTGTGGTCGACCCTCCACACTGGCCGAAAACGAAAAGGAACGTTCTGCAGGCATTTAAAAAGAATTCGCGAGTAACTGCTTCACAAATTGTTACAAATATAAAAGGCTCTTTTGGCAAGGTTCTCCACGAAGATACCATACGAAAAAAAAACTAAAGAGAGATGGATATCCTCACGCGTAGCAGGTAAGAAGCCATACATTTCGGAAGTAAACAGGAAGAAACGTGTGAATTTCACAAAAAAAATTGTAAACAAGCCACCAGAGTTTTATAAACAGGTCCTATTCTCTGAAGAAAGCAAATTTTGCATATTTGGCATTAAAGAAAGAATAGTAGTGTGGCGGAAGAGTGGTATTGCCCTCGAAAAAGAAAATCTCGTACCAACTGTGAAACATGATGGAGGTGTGATGGTCTGGGGGTGTATGGGGCAGTAGAAGTTGACCAGCTTGTGCTTATAAAATCAACTATGGATGAATACGGTTAACTTAATATTTTGAAGGCAAATTTGAAGCAAAACGTTCTGCAGTTGAGGCTTGGTGACGATTTATAGTTCCAGCAAGATAGTGATCCCAAGCACACAGCATACAATGTGAAGCTTTGGTTCCTCTACAATACAAAACAGCAATTGTGTACGCCGCCCCAATCCCTAGACCTTAATCCCATTGAGCATTTGTGGGACTTGTTGGAGCGCAGAGTCGGCCAGCACAGCATAACCTCGAGGGAAATGCTGAAAAACGTCATTGTCAATGAATGGGGCAAAATTACCGGGCAGGACAAAGCTTAATTGGTTCACTCCTTGCCAAATTGACTTAAGGAGGTCCTTAATACAAAAGATTATTCGACAAGTTATTAAGCCCTGATATGTAATAAAATATTTGAATATTTCAAATGAATATTGTCATGTACGGATACTTTTTCTGGTTCGTTTAAGTGAGGCTTTTTTGTTCAACCTCAAACAAAAAAGCGCTTTATTCAATAATAATTGTTATAAATTTCAAAAGAATATAAAGCAAATTCCAAATAAAAACAATACAAAAAATCTAGTTTTTAAAAGAATAGCACAGGAAAATTTTATAGAAAAGATAGTTTCTTAAATCTTGTAAATCTTGTTGCTTAAATACTTAAATGTAGCAGCTTCCTTTAGCATGAATTTCCTAATATGTTGCTTTCTTTTGATGTTGTACAGATACTTTTTCTGGCAAGTGTATATTGTGTTTCAAATGCATCTCAGGCTTTCTGAATATACCAGTATATGCATAAAGACAATTCCTTTCGAAAACTCTTAATCCTTTTGTTGTACTCTGATTACACCAGATTTAATTTACATACTCGCATATCAATACTAGCCTAACCAGAGTCTTAGAACAGATCATTTTGACCTTCTGATCAGGTATCTAAAGTGAAACGAGTCATCAAAGGGACGTGAACACATTTCAGGGTCTTGTGAACATTTATTTTTACAATACCCCAATAATTTCGGTACCTGTTTGTCTGTCCATCCGTCAGTGCGTCATAGCAAATTTTCTCAGAAACTTTCTGGTTAATAAAAGTTTCATAGTCGCAAAAATTGATGGATTTTTACGAGGGTCTCCCCATATAAGGATGAGACCCCTTAAATTTTAAGGTAGGGTATCAAATGCAAGGATAACAGGGTAGGCAGGGGAACCGGAGGAACATTGTTTCCTCCAACCGCGATTGGGTCAAAAATATCTGAAAGATCCTGGAAAAAAAATTTCAGAAGTTAAAATTTACATAATCTTGCAATTAATAGTATGATCCATTTATTTTACATTTTTTTGAATAAAATCATAAAATATAGATGGCTACTTACAAGACCATCAACTATGAGAACTTCAAAAAGATCAAACAATATTTAATGAAGTAATAGTCGTTTGAGTTTGAGTTTAATAAAGCTATGGTGGTTTGATTATTGATGTAAGTCTAGTGAGCAACAACGCAAATCAAGCATACAATATAGTGAAAAGCCTGAAACGTGGTCATCAGCCCAAGACCATGCTCTGCCATGATGACATCGGTAACATTATGACGAAAACAGGATTAAGGAAAGATGGGCATAATATTTCAAGGGCCTCGTTTATCCTTCGCATAGCTCCAGAACACTAAAGCTTACAGATATTCCCAGAGGACTTCCATTGGTCTTATTTACTCTGAGTGAAATCTGTTTCGCCATCAAAGCCCAAAAGAATAATAAAGTGCCGGGCATCAATGAGATTTTAGTGGAGCTTATTAAATGTGGTGGCAGCAGTGTTCAGAAAGCCATCCACAAAATCATCCAGCACATTTGGCAACAAGAACGTATACCAAACAAGTGGAGCCAATCAATCATACTACCTATCTACAAACAAGGTGACAGACTACACTGCGAAAACTATAGAAGCTAGATGGGGACCAATGGTGAGCTGTATGAAATTTTTTATGAGCTGTAAATCTCAACGATTGTAAGCAATAAGCTAGCCACATGAATCATTTGGACGAACAAGGGATACCCAATACCTTCGTTGGGAGAACTGAAGGGCTGAGACCAGTAGGGAGACCGTGGGAACGCTGGTCTGACTCAGTCGACGAAGACAGTTCATCGCTGTTCAGATTTCAAAATTGGTGAACGCGGTCAATGGCCCGAGATAATAATTCAAATGTTTTTGTAATATTAGAATGAATTCATTTCAAACAAGATCTTAATTTACTTAGAGTCATCATCTTGAGCATAGTCTCGAACATTTTTTTCATGGCTACGATTACTATAACACGTGTGACATTCACTTGGCAGGAATTTCAAAAGGGATATTATGTCATTATATTTGGGGGATGAAATCATCTTTGTGGTATCAGAAATTAGTTTAGATGAGCCAGGTATTTCAACATATACCTTTCTGGCTTGCCCCCCTCAGGCTTATTTCCCTGAAAGCTTCACCTTCAAACTTGTGCTTCACAAACTGGCTACCAATTTTATTCTGCATAACTTGAGGTAGTCAACATTTAGGCAATTGAAGTGGCTTTTGTTAATATCAATTTTTTATAAATAAATGGAGAAGTTAATATAAAGTGTTCCGTATTGAATACTCTATATTTTGTAGAACTTTGTTAAATCAACTGTTGCCAATCCCATAGAGTTTGAATTGTAGGCTCCTAACCTTTTTCCGTTTTTTCTATAACGGTTGAACTGAACCCGCTTTCATGTTAGTGTGCCCTTTTAGGAGAAACTTTTGATTGATGACTTATCTGGTTGTACTTATTGAGAGAGGTATATAATAATGGCTACTGTGTCGAGAACACCACAGCAATTATCAGTCCATAATGTTATTTCACTGACTGGTGAGTTCAAAATAATTAAATCAGCCCATTTTGGTAATAAAGAAGCTATTTTGTTGCCCCCATAGCCTGCTTAGTTTCATCCCACATAATACTCGTATAAGCGGCAAAAACATCTGAGGAGCCATACAAGTACATCGCGAAATTAGAAGCTCATATTTTTTCTATAGAAACTCACAAAATTCATTGAATGAGGTGTAAAAAGACATTTTTGAATCTCTGCGATTACCACTTTATGGTTACAATTAGATTTTGAAAAAAAACGTATCCGAACATTTTATGTTATATCTCTGTTGCGGTTACTGTAGATGAAAGTTATAATCAGAATTTATTTTGTCTTTTTCCTCTTCAGAAGCATTATTTGTAAGCTGAGATAAGTCAAAAATCAAAGTAAAAAGCGCTTTATTCAATACTAATCGTTATAAGTTTTAAAAGAATATAAAGCAAATTCAAAGCAATCGAAATACGAAAATATAGTAGCCCAAATGGCTTCCTACACTTATGCGGTATCAGTAAAACACATTGAAACAAAAAACCCATAGCAAATTCAAATTAATTAAGATTATTTTATATTTTATGATTCGATTGGAAAATGGAGAAAAAACCAACACAACAGTGAACTGTTAGCCTACATATAATATTTTATAACCAAATTCTATGGAAATTCAATCAAAAACGTTACCTTATTCTAATACAATGCTGACACAATATTTCTAACCTAAGCGTAGAACCCTATCTCTAAACCTAATATAATAAGCATAACATATACCTATCCTAAATATTAAAACCTATCCCTAGCTTTTGACAAATATAAACAAATGTAGCAATAATGAGCTGAAACTCAAAAAGGAAGTAACGAAAAACAGAAATAAACACCAATAATTTAGACATTGTCATTCAGCGACCAATACTTAGAGTGTCCGTCTCAGCTCGACCAGCGTCAACAAATCTAGCAAATGAGTATCTCCATTGGAATCGTTGGTCTCGTGAACTCAAATTTAGAGGATATTTTATCTTTGTATCGATGGTCTATCTATATGTGTGATATACTCGTATGATTCGGATGCCGTCAGAATCAAAAACATATCGAATCATGTCCAAATACACGAATGCTTCTGGAGAAACGAAGCCAGTAGCGAGGCAAGTCACAATCCAGGCTTTTCACTCACTGTTACAGGGATTTTCACTCACAATTGCGATATGGTTCCAAAAAAGTTTCAATATGGTGATATCGACTCTCGTCACTTTAGCAGTTTGATAAATTCTTCCATTCGATGTATAATATTTCCAATCCATTTCAGGCTTTCTGTACAAATCAGTACACGCGCGAGGACATTTTCTTTCGGAGACTATTAACCTTTGCATAGTATCACCACTCTAGTTCTACCAGATCTGACATCCATGTGTCAGAACTGGTCTAACCAGGGTCTAAATTTATCTGGAATGAAACACTCGTGTCCTGAGGCGAATAATCAGAGCAAAGCTAAATGCGGACCAATGGCGAATTCGATACAACCAAGAGCTGTATGAAATTTTTGATGAGCCCGAGATCTCAACGATTGTCAGACTGCGGAAACTGCAATGGGCTGGACATATGAATCGTATGGACAAACAAGGGATACCCAAAAAGGTATTCATTGGAAGAACTGAAGGGCGGAGACCAGTAGGAGAACTGAAGAAATGCTCGCCTGACTTGTTCAACGATAACAAATCATCGCTGCTTGGATTTCGAAATTGGTAGACGTGGTCAATGAACTAAGACAATTGGAGGCGCTATTTGCAGGAAGTGAACCTCCTAGAGGGGCTGCAGTGCTACGAAGAAGAAGATGATGAAAGAGGCATCGAAGGATCATGACTATTTTTTGTGCTTTACTGAACAAGATTTCGACATATTCAGTATAGTACAGATACTGATCGAGATGAACACCGAGGTATCGAACACAGGATTTATGTGTTCAATACCTCGTAGTTGTCCAAAATTGTTTCGCACTTCTGCGCATTGATTTTCATTCGCCTATTGTCAGTGTACAGCCGCACATCATTGAACATTTTTTGAAGATTGCTCTGAACTATTGTAGCTTTGCGGTCTGCCGTATAGATGAGCAGATCATCACTAAACGCTACCAATTATTGCGTTGGTGAGACGTTAAAATCAAAGCCGTTCAATAGCTTGCGAATGAACATTGAGAAAAGCAGAGGCGCAGTTACTGTTTCCTGCTGTAGGTCTTGAATGCAAGACCTTGAAATCGCACATTGTCGTTAGATTTCCATCAGTTACAACAAATCATTTCCCATATAACATATTGCTCATCATGGCGAAAGATATCTGGGGAACTTGTCCTGAAAGAGATTAAACACTAGTCCATCTAACCACACTGTATCAAAGGCTTTCTCCGTATTAATGAGACACGCTCCAATGCATTCTCTATCATTTAGTTTCCAACAGATCTCAGATCTCAGTTACGCAGCAATCTGATTGAGTGATAACTTTTGGGGCACGAAAATTCTTTTCCTTGCTTTCAAATTAGAAATACCTTGGCCTTTTTCCAGTCATTTGGGAAGTATAAATTACTCGACATATTGTTAAACAGTATGCAATAATTCCTAATAGCAACATCAAGTAAATGTCGGAGAACTATATTTGGAACACCGTCAGTACCACATGATTTCTTATTGTTTATCCTACGGTCAGGAATAAAAGGACAGTGGATGTTAGGGAATTGCTTTAATTAAAAGATAGCACCGTTTTGTTTCAGTAATGAATATTAACTATCCTTCACAAATTCACGTCAAAAATATCTTTTACAATCATATCATCAAATACGTTGTTCCTACCAACCGCTTGCTTGGTTTGACTTGACTCGACTCTGAGTACCTTGCTACGGTGTTGCCAAGTTGAGGTCGACAGATTAGCCTTCCTGGTCAGAAATTGGCCCGATTTCTTCGTAGTATTCTTCATCGTCATTAAAGTCGTAGGTATCCAAATCTTGGCTGAGTCGGCGCCATGGTTTCATTTTGTCACTCGTGAACACGGGACTGAATTTTCGTTTTTGATCATCCTCAAGGCTTTTGATAACAAAGCGATCGTTTTTCAAAACTTCATATGGCCCTCGATACTTTCATATGGCCCTCGATACTTTGGCTCCAATTTATGGGATTCCCCGGTTGCTATTGGTATGTTCTGTTAACCACTAAATCGCCTTCTTTGTATAAAACAGGAGTCTTATGTTTCTCGTTAATTTTATTTTGCATCGTTCTTTTTCGGTCATTATATGCTGTGCAGCCTTCTGCCGAATTTTGTTTATCGACAATTGATTATTGTCACCGGTATCGTCCTGTTGTGCTTGGATGATATGGCTCGCTGATGCATCTCTCAAACGGAAATCAAAAACTATCTGATCAGGTGTGAATCCGATCGTCAAGTATATTTGAGAATTTAGTACTCATTGCAAACTCGGTAGAAGCTCGACCCATTTTTTACAATCCGTCATCATACATCGTAGATGTGACAATATTAATTGGTTAATGCACTCAACTTGCCCGTTAGCACGTGGAGTTCGCACAGGCACCTTCACATGATGAATATTATCCGTTGCACAGTAATTCTCGAATTCTTCTGATGTAAATGCTGACCCTCAATGGCTTATAATACGGATAGGTAATCCAAAGTATGACGTGATATCCCTCAACATGGTAACTACTGGTCGACTATTAGCTGCTCTCGTGGCTCGACCCATTGTGAATTTACTGAAAGGGTCCGTTACTGCGATAATGTATAGATTGCCGTTGTTAGTCTTAGGAAGCGGTCCTAAGTGATCAATATGCAATACCCTAAAAGGTATAGGTTCAAGCCGTTCATAAAACAAGCAACCTTCGGTTTTCCCTGCTGGTACTTTATTGAGACAACATTCCGGACATGAAGCAATGTACGACTTCACGTAGTTTTTGTTATTGTTATACTCATAAATATCTCCCTTGATAATTATTTCAGATGTCCATTCGCGAGGGAGGAAACACATATTTCATGTATTTCCCCCCTGTGCCCCCACTGAAGCAAAAACTGTCAGTTTAAGAACTGTTTTGAAAAGCTCCCATGAAAACTTTCATTTCATACTCATATCGGCTACGTTTGATGAATTTTTTTTTCAGGGGCCACTCTCCTGTACTGTTATCATCGATTAATGGCCAATTTTTTCGAATCCTAGAATGGTTACAAAACCCTTTTGCTAGGAGCTTTCTCCCACCTCCTTGACTTGTTCCACTTATGAGCATTAATTGTAGGTACTCATCTTCAGTCATTCATTAAATTGAATCAAGTGTTCAAAGCATGCACCTTAAACGTTGAAGTTAGGAATAAATAACTCAAAATTATTTAATCTTCGCATTTAAAACAGCCACGATTTTGTTTTATGATTACTGATACCCCTAGCTGAACCGATTCTCAAAGATATACATGACACCTATCATTCCTGAAATTTTCATTAAAATCGTAGCAAAACTGTAGCGTCTGAGTCGGTAAAAAGCGCATGTTGTTCCATAGCCAGTTGCCATAGTAATAAATGCAGTGCATATTGTTCCATAGTAATACAGGAAAATTCAAACCGCTATAACTTCGCTAAATATTCAATCTTTATGAAACTTGCAGGATAGATCAATCTTATGAATAGGCATCTGTGTACTGAACTTCATTGAATTTAAGGGGACCGTTAAGATTTTATTCAAGAAAACATAAAACCGATAAATCATACTATTACTAACAAAGTTGAGTGAATTGCGACTTCTAACGTATTTGTTGTTGTTGTACTCATTAAGGCCTACATTCGTGATTTTTTTCAGATTTTTCGGATCACAGGTGTCCAATCGCGAGGGGGGGGGGGACACAAATTTTTCGTGTATTTTCCCTCCCTGTGCGTCCCTAGAAGCAAACTTTGCCAAACTAAGACCTGTTTTGAAAAGTTCTCATCAAGAACTTTAATTTGATACCCATATCGGCTATCTTCAATGAAATTTTTTTCGGGGGGTCACTTCCCTATATGGGGAGACCCCCCTTAAATACCTTATAAAATTTTTTTGCAGTTGAACTTTGAAGAGAGCACTACTTTACACCTGCATACAAAATTTGATGTTTCTAGCCTAAGTGGTTTCCGAGAAAAACTGCTGTGACACACGGACGGACGGACGGACAGACAGACGGACAGACAGGACGCGATTTTAGTAGGGTTTTGTAAAATTATTTTACGAAACCCTAAAAATGTGGAGCGGGCCTACATGTTCACTGTTGGTATGAATTCCATGCAGCTCTTCAATGAAGTTTAATGTTTTTTCACCGAATATTTAAAAATAAGAATTCTAATATGTATTTGATCCTATTGTTCTGTAATCAACTTTTAATTCTGATACAATAAAAAAACCAACGACTGTTAAGCATAAAGTGTATTGTTGTTCCCTTACCTAGTGCACCTCAAAGGGCGCAGTGCTATAACGTAGCTAAATTTAGCTATAATTTTGAAAAAACTTTTTTTACATAAATTTGGATGTTTACGAGTAGCATACGGGAAATTTAAGTAAGAGGAAAGTTTCGACAAAGGATATAATAAAGAAACTGGAGAGCTAAAAATTACTATTTAAGACTATTATCGAAAAATCATTTTCAGCGATGAAGCACATTTCTGGCTCCACGGGTTTGTAAATAAGCAAAATATGTATTATTGGTCAGCAACAAATCCACATGGGCTTCTTGAGACACCGTTGTATCTGAAACAAGTTGGGTAGACAGACCTATGCTCATGTCAGAAGGGTTTTGTACTCAACATACAAAATGCAGTAATCAGTAACGAATAAAATCAAGAAACATGTCATGTTCGAGGATCATACTATTATTAGCAAAGTTGAAAGAATTTTGACTTCTGAGGTATTTGTTAAAGTTATACCCACAAATATCTCTCTTGATAATTATTTCAGATTTTTTAAGATCACGGGTGTCCATTCGCGAGGGAGGAAACACATTTTTCATGTATTCCCCCCTCCTGTGCGCCCACTGAAGCAAAAACTGTCAGTTTAAGAACTGTTCTGAAAAGCTCTCATAGAGAACCTTCAGATGATACCCAAATCGGCTACCTTTCGTGAAATTTTTTTTCAGGAGCCACTCCTCTGTACTGTAATCATCGATTCATGGCCTGTTTTTTCGAATCTTAGAATGGTTACAAAGCCCTTTTGCTAGGAGCTGTCTCTTGCCTTTTCGACTTGTTTCAATTGTATGTACTCATCTTCATGATACCTATCATTCCTGAAATTTTCATGCAAATCCTAGCAAAGCTGTAGTGTCTAAGTCGGGTAAAAGCGCATATGGCTCCATAGCCATATATTTCCATAGTAATACAGGGCAAATTGTTCTATAGTAATGCAGGAAAATTCAAAACGCTATAACTTCGTTAAATACTATTCGATCTTTATGAAACTTCCAGGAAATATTAATCTTATAAATAAGCATCTGTTTGCTAAATTTTATTGAATTTAAGGGTACCGTGTAGATTTTATTCAAAAAAACGTAAAATCGATAAATCATACTATTACTAATAAAGTTGAGTGAATTTCGACTTCTCATGTAATTGTTGTTGTTGTACTCACAAAGGCCTACATCCATGATTTTTTTCAGATTTTTCGGATGGAAGGTGTCCAGTCGCGAGGGGGGGTACGCGAAAAGTTCGTACATTTCCCCTTCCCCTGCCCCCCTCGGTACTCATAAGGCAATTTTATGACTTGTTTTGAAAAGATCTCATTGAGGCCTTTCCAATGACACCCTACTCGACTACTAATGGTGAAAATTTTTTTGTGAGGGGTCACCTCCCTATATGGGGAGACCCCCCTTAAACCCCTTTGAAAAATTTTTCCACCATTGAACTTTCAACAAGTCACCACTTCTGACCTTTCCACAAAGTTTCATGGCTGTAGCTTCTATAGTTTCGGAGAAAAAGTGCTGTGACATACAGACGGACGGACGGACGGACGGACGGACAGACGGACACATGTCGTGATTGCAATAGGGTTTTGTATTTTAGTACAAAGCCCTAAACATTACTGTTTGATGCAGTTTTCATGCCGGAGGTGTGATTGGGCTGTATTCTTTCGTAGATTAAAACTACTATCATGTTACCGTCAATGGGGAGCAATATCGTGTTGTGTTGGAGGATTATTTGTTTCCAGAATTGGATCAACTTCACATCAACGAAATGTGGTTTCAATAAGACGGTGCCACTTGCCACACAGCACGCCTAATAATCGATTTATTGAAATTTATTTATTTATTGTGATGTCCTTAATGGAAAACCCTATATAAGCCACGCAATCACTACTACATGAAATATGCAGTTCACGACATGAAATATGCGGTTCATGACATGAATTATCGAATAGTCCAATATAAACACATGGAAACTTTTCTCCGCAATTTGAGAATTCCTCTCGAAAAATTTACTTAAAACCAAGGACGTTTTTGGAGTTTTGATGTAACTTAATAGCACAATGTGATTCTGAAATATGAAAAGTGCTTGGCCGAGTCGCATAATTCATTTCTTTCCAGTTAGCCTCTAGTATATCAGCAAACACACAAAAATCAATTCTTAAATATGCAATGCTGTAAATGTTTTCAGAATGTCACTGTTCCTCCTTTACGCGACATTTCCCTGTAGTTATCATTGAATGCAACATGCATGTGAATGCATGTCTACAATACAAGACACATATGACAACATGGAAATTGGATTTGCGGCCTCTCAATCCATGCATAGAGGAAGAGGCGAAAAAAGAATTCCTGTTCCGCCCGAGGATAAAACGTTCGTTTCGATTCGTTAACATCAATGGGAGACAAAACAACAGAAATTGAACATGTGCAGAAATGCACACTTGCATACATATGCTTTTGGATGTCCGTTCAAGTTACTAACAATGCATTCAAAGTACGAATCACACACATTCGATATTAGAACCAATTCCTTTCCTGGTTACTCGTTAGCTTCAGTAAAATATGTGGGCAAAATGCTCACATATGAGGTACCGATGCCAAAGCATTGTTTTTGAAAGAATCATCATTATTTATGGCTCGTAGTTCTGCAATTGAACGAAAAACGATTAACATTGACTTAATGGACTCCATTATGATAGCGAGCAGTTATTACAGTCGTAAAATACAGGTTCCTTAATATTTGCTGCAGAAACTGTTTAGCTGGATGATAGGAGACTCACTCAATTTCACAATTCTAGGGCTAGTCGCAGATCAAGCCATAAATTTCAGATGTGTATTAATATTACTTGGTATTAATACCCAATATTCATCGCAGAAGTTGAATGCATTTTGCAACGCGATAATGAGACCACACACGACCTCAGTAACGGAATTTTCAAAGTTAAATTACTATTCAACTTAACGTTTAAATTGCTTTTTATGATTGCATTTATTTCATTGCATATAAACTCAACTCAAAACACAAATTCGCTCGCATAATTCTATATAATTTGATGTACTTTTTCTATCTCTTTCAGAAAACTCCACTTCAACAATGTCTCCCTCGAAGTTCAATTTGCACTTATGGCTCTTGATAGCAGCATGTCTTATAGCGAAAACACATCAAAGTTCAATCGAAAAGCCTACTGAGAAAGACGATCCACCAGTTCAATCGGACTCCGAAGAAAGTGAAACCTCAGGACCTTCAGCACCAGATGATCAACCTCCTCTTCAGTCTTCGATGCGACAAAACCGAATGCTCAGTTTTTGGGACTACTTCAATCCTCCCCAATACTACACAATCCCCCAACCAGCTTTCATACCGTACCCCTACTACAACCCTTACGAACAATATGACGAAATCCCTGACGATGATTATGAAATGGATATTGCATCCAGAGCAAATATTGTTAAACGGCGGCCTGGCACCAAGAGGCGACCACAGTATCAAGACTCACCAATTTTCTATATACGACTGCCACCCACCCCCTACATGTTCGTTCCCGGGAGCGGATACATTTCACAGCCCACAAGATTCAATCCATTGATTCCACCACCAATGCCTGCACTCCCAGCACCAATGCCTCCTATGCAACCTATTCAGCCAATCCAGTCGATGCAACCTGTACCTCCTATGGCGCAAGTTCCAGTGAGTCCTTTCATAAGCATTCCTTTGAATTTTGTATCCAATGCTCGGCCCACATCGATCTACCATTTTGGAAGTGGTATGCGGCCACCGTACGTTCCTCAGGCACCAATTGCACCCCAGTACGAAATTCCTGCGATTCCAGCAATTCCATCATACCAACCTCTGCGACCATCGAAGCCAATCAATAGTAAACCTCGACCAGTTTTAACTGATTCTGAAGTGACGCAACTCAAGGGGCAATTCTTGTTCAATGGACGGCCGAACCAAATCTACGTGCTGACTAACGACCCACCCAATCCAGTGTTTACAGCAAGAATGAGTCCTTACTATTAAGTAATTTAAGATAAGTGTGATAACTCTAAGACTGTGTGACTAAGAAATAGAATAACAACATAGTATTATTATTTATTAATAGCCAATTTGCCTCTTGTGGTAGCTCATAATACCAATAAGAAGAAATAAAGTAATTGTAAGAACGATACTTAATTCTGTTTACTCATTTGCTTATGAATACTCCAGATAATTAGTCATAGCTCATTTATCTCTAGAAATTGACTTTCAAAAGACAGAGACTGTTCGGAGTCCGCAAAACATTATGGAACTTTAACATAAACGTTTCTGAAATAGGCAAGGATTGTTGATGACAAACATTCATATTTGCACACAATATGGTGAGTATGTGAATACATGCTGGAGCTGTCATTGACAGTAAGATTTTAATAGCTGACTTATACTTCTGGTTATATCTCTGATAGATGAATGAATTGAAGGCTTATGAGCTGAGTCAACTTAGGTTAGCTCAAATGTTGCAACTCCCCCGAAGCATGCTTTTGAGATGAGAAGGGTGAATGGGAAACACACCAGATTTGTCTGATCGTCCTAAGTACCTCCAGTCCATAATGGCCAAACAATTGAAAGCAACATGAGATGCCGTTTCCTGCTCCTATCTACAAAACCTGCTCATTAGGTCTTTGTTTGGGACTCCGATTCTGTGTAACTTATTGAACAGGTAACAGTGACCAAATATAATGTAGCAATAATGAGCTGAAACTCAAAAAGTCACGAAAAACACCAAAACTGAAAACAAACACGAATAATTTAGACATTGTCATTCAGCCACCAATACCTAGATTACTCCGTCTCAGCTCGATCAGCTTCAACGAATCTAGCAAATGAGTATCTCCATTGGAGTTGTTGGTCTGGCGAACTCAAAATCGGAGGATATTTTATCTTCTTATCGGTGGCCCGTCGATATATGTGATATATGATTGGGACATATCGATTCATGTCGAAATACACGAATGCTTCAGGTGGAACGAAGCCAGTAGCGAGACAAGCCTCAATATACCTGTCTGTAGGGTGGAACCGCTGTGGAATCCGGGAATTTTTGCTCACAGTTACAAATTTTGTGATATGATTCTTAAGATGCCTCAATATGAAGATATCAACTCTGGTAACTTTAGCAGTTTGACAAATTCTTCAATGCGATGTATATTACTCCCAATCAGTCTCAGGCTTTCTGTATAAATCAGTACATGGATAAAAACATTTCTTTTCGAAAACTCTTAAGCTGACATCCATATGTCAAAACTGGTCTAACCAGGGTCTTGTAACAACTAACTTTGAACTTTTAATCAATCTATTTGGAATGAAAGAGTCATCAAAGAGCCGTAACTCCTTTTTGTGCTTTACTGAGCATGATTTTGACATTATCAGTATAATACAGATACTGATCGAGATGAACGATCAGGCATTGAATACAAGATTTATGTGGAGCCCGTTCTGAACTACACTCACCAGCCACAATGCAGTAATTCTTCCAATTACATTTCAGGTTTTGCAGCGTTGTCCGAGACAAAATTGTTTCGCACTTGTACACATTGATTTTCATTCACCAATTGTCTATGTACAGCTGCACATCATTAAAATTTTTTTAAAGATTTCTGTGTACCATTGTAGCTTTTCGGTCTGCCGTATAGACGATTAGATTATCAGCAAACGCTACCAATGATCGCGTAGGCGAGACGTTAAAATCAAAGAATTTCAATAGCTTGCGAATGTATATTGAGAAGAACAGACGTGCAATAACTGTTCCCTGCTGTAGACTGTTCAAGGCCTTGAAGTCAAGCAGTGTCGTCAAATTTTCATCAACTACAAAAAATGATTTCCCGTATAACATATTACATATCACACCATCACCTACACCTTTTCTGGGGAACCTGCCCTAAAGGAGTTTAAAAACTAGTCCATCTAACCACAATATATCGAAGGCTTTCTCCAAACAATGAAACACGCTCCAACGAATTCTCTGTTGTTTAGTTGCCAATAGATGTCTGAGGTTACTTTAACTATATCGCATTTATGATCGAATGCCTGGCACGGAAACCAAATTGGCAATTTGGCATCAACTCATATTTCTCCATACGGGCGTTTAAAGCTTTGTTTAGTATCACTTAAAATATCTTGCTGATGTTAGGCAGCAACCTAATTGGGCGAAAGCTTTAGGGCAAGAAGATTCCTTTTCTTTTTTCAAGATCGGAAATATCTCAGCCTTATTCCACTCATTTGGGAAATATGAATTCCTCATAATATTGTAGAATAATATGCAATAATTCCTAATAGCAACTTCAGGCAAATGCCGGAGAACTATATTTGGAATACCATCAGTACCACAAGATTCTTTTTTGCTTATCCTACCAAATATGAAACACATGTCTTCATAGCTGACAAAATAGCCAATAAGATTCATGCTTGGTATGAGGTCAGATGTTAATATTTCATTGAAATGATAAATTCATTTTCCACTCAGGCTTAATTTGTAGTCAGAAACTTTTGCTTCAATGAACTCTGAAAAATGTTGGTTCCCTTTTCTTAAGGGCTGGTACATGAACCAATTCAAAATAAGAGTCAATCAGGACAAGAGAGAAGATTTATGTCATCGCTAGCGACTTCAAGATTCGATACCTTCAGTCCACTTTTCACTTTTGTGAAAACGCCATCTAGATCCTGTGGGCTAATATCCCCTCAATTTCTCCGCCCATTGGTTGCTGACCTCACTTCTGACGTATGAACGGCTTAAGCTCCGGACATTCTTCAGGTGTAAGTTCAAAAAAGCTGACGAGGGATGGTTCTAGTCCAAAAATCACCGGTAAATATTGTTGACGCATATGAAAAGAAGGCTTTTCAATCTTTTCAACCTTGCGATGGTTAGTTTTTCGTATCATCCATATTGTTTCGATGTTTAATCTTGGGAATTACTTTCTCAATCGTTTCTAACATCATCTTCTCGAACTTCGAAAATTGAGACCTACTTAATGGTTAGTTAGATTTTTGTCATCAGGAATTATTGGGGAAGCTTTTGCTTGATAAAAAATTTCAAGAGACAGAACTGAGATGAAGCCTTTCCATGGGAATGTGACTGGATGACAAGTTATTTTCAGGCATTTAAAAGCCCTAAACACTGAAAAACAAAGTTAATTTTAAGAAGCAGGTCATTTTTGCCACTTACATTATTTATTTTGTTTACATTGTTGTCTGCTGGTCCTCTAGCAGCAAATGGAAATGACACCCCGGGCGTCGTGCTTGAGTTTGTTTTGGAGCAAATTTTACCTTTGCATCTTGATACCGGGGGCATCCTCAATATGATGCTGAATGACCAAAGACACCGCAGTTCATGCAACATCATCTTTACTCTTCACACTTATGTATTTCATGGCACAATTGGAAGTCGAATGACCAAATTTTTGGCACCTATAGCACTGGTTGACCTCGCTCTTCTAGAGGCATTTCCACCTCACCACACAGAATTTCAAGTACCTTATTTTTTGTAGGGTACTTGGACTGCTTTTGCTTGAAATTTGGACTAAGTAAAAAAGCAAATTTTTACGTTCTATAATCAATCTCCTTATTGCAAAGTCTTTAGCTGCAATAAATTCTATTTCTGGTGCAACTCCTTAAGCACCTGTAGTAGATCGACTTTCTCATCTCCGCAGTCCAGACCCTTCAACAAAAAGGTCTGGTTTTTCTCACTCTTGGGGGTTTACGTAAATTGCAAAATCTCTCCAGAGTTTTACGCACTTTTTGCTGTCTGAAAGTCAACCATTGACTTAGTTCTAATCGTCAGTTTATCAGCATTCAGTCTTTTAATCACACAATCATTTAATATATTTTCGGGTGCCAAAAGCTGAATGATAACTTTGCCAGTATTCCTAGATAAATTGATTGGCATGACTTTTTCTTTCTTTTGATTGACTTTGACAGACGGACTAGCAGGCAAACCTTTTGGTTTTTTCTCCCAATTTTTAATTTTCAAATATTCGATGAATATATTCTCAGGTTAAGTAAAACAATTTTCAGAATTTTTGTTACCTTTGCTCTCTTCAATGTTTGTTGAATTGTCTAGCCCAACTAGCGATGCATAATATTTTTTACTGACGTTTGCTCCACCTGCGCTGAGAACATCTTCTTGATTAGGTTCCTGTTTTGGTTTCATTCGTTTTTTGTCTTCGGTTGCTCTTCCTTTTTCCTTCTCGGTTGTTTGTTTTTCCTTGTTGAAAGTTAATTCACCAACCAGCTCTTCTAGCAACTGGTTCCTAAGTCTGAGTTCCTTATTTTCTCTCTCATTCTTCTCCACTTTGTGATTAGCTTTGACTAGTTGCTCGATTTTCATGACTGATAAAATGTTAGTTTTTCTTTTTCTTCATTTATTTCGAATCTTCGCTTTAACTGTTTGTCGCCCGTCATTGTTGGTGATGGACATGATCGTTCTATTTGATGGCTGAAACCATCGAGCTCCTTCATCTCGCGGCTTTGTAGGGAATAGGTCATTTCAAAGTCCATAAAGGACTCCAGCGATGGTCTGCTGCCTCGGCAGAGGAAGATGTAGATATCCGCCGAGAATGCCCTTGTCTGCGGACGCTTGAATGCGCTGGCAGGCTAGCATTGCGGTGTCGTGGGGCGGGTTCATTCCCCCAGCACAAGGACCCACTACAAAAGAATTTCGCATTCACGAATTCTGGGGTCTCAAAAGAATGGCGACTGAAGTCGCAAAATTGTAGGCAACTACAAAGAGGGGAAATGACTTGTTCAGAGAACAAGTGGAACAAGTAAAGACGGACGGACTTAGGGTAACTCGTCGTTACCCGACGAGACTCATAGCCCGCAAATAAGAGTGGGACAGCCGGGTGGTGATGGTGCCCCCTCACACCCGCCCAACCGGATCAGTATCCATATATGATGTAGTGGCCAGGTATTTCCCTTCTGAGTGGAAAACTCATACAACATAACTTTTATGAGCCCTCCATCAGAGGAGAAATACCCCGGAGACCAATTTATGTCATAGAGTTATGCAATCGGATCACATAACCCTATGTCATAAAAAGGCACTTTGCTCGGGGCCATCGACCCGCGATAGTGCCTGAAAAAAAGGTTGCTATGTGCCCGATGGCTGGCTCATGTCTGGTGGTGAGAGCCTTCCATCGTACCGGGTCCTACACCCGGTCAGAACCGGAGGAAAGGAAAGACCGATTTTAGTTACAGTTTAACACCTCATTTTTTTCCGGCAATATTTTTAAGAGACTTTATTTTTTTTTAATTTTAGTTAATTAAAGTTAAATTTATAAATTAAGTTAATTAATTATTAAATATAAATTAACAGTTTCATGGAAACATAATAACTCATTTTCAAAAAAAAGGCTACGTTAGCTTTTTGGCCAAGGAGCTAGCGCGAGTAGAGCAACGAGAGATAATAGATTTGATTTTGATATTTTTTCTTGTTAGGAATGTTCTTTTGTTTATAAATGAAATACTAAAATTGACAAAAAAAAATTAATATCGTGCTTTTCTAATAAACAACAGTCTATCCGTTCACGGAGAAGTCTATATAATTTAAAGACCAGTAGAATATTAAATATATGCCGTTGTGAAACGCAAAGAAACATTGTCCCAAATTGTATGTTTATGTTTCAATTTCCTCTTGATTTCATTGTTAGTAGGGTGTGATCGATCGGCAGTAGATTTTTTTATTTTTAATTATTTAAAAAAAATCCTCACGTCTTTGGGACTTTGCTGAATATCACCAAAAAAAGCTCAAAATTCAACGTAATACGTGTCCGGGTCACGGTCCATGTGTAACAATTTATGTGGTTTGGTTACATTTTATAAATTATTTTATACATCTGATATATTCCCGTAAAGATTTAAAACTTTTTTCTCTTATTTCCTGCTTTCATACGGTTTACTATCGCTTTTGCGTTTGTAGCTTTGTAATTTATATTTTTTTGGTTTTCAGGGTATTGTAAAATTATTTTACAATACCCTATAAGTTTCGCGTCCTGTCTGTCCGTCTGTCCGTCCGTCCGTCCGTCCGTCCGTCCGTGTGTCACACCACTTTTCTCGCAAACTACATAAGCTACAAATATAAAATTTTGTAGGTAGGTGCAAAGTGACGCCCTCTTCAAAGTTTCAACACAAAAAAAAATTTATATGGTCTTAAAGGGGGGTCTCCCCATATAGGGGAGTTGCCCCTTAAAAAAAAGTTTTCATCGCATGTAGGCAATATGGGTATCAAATGAAAGGTCTTGATGAGAACTTTTCAAAACAGGTCTTAAAATGACAAATTTTGCTTCGAGGGGTGCAGGGGAAGGGGAAATGTACGAACATTTTGTGTCCCCCCCCTCGCGATTGGACACCTTTGACACGAAAAATCTGAAAAAAATCATGAATATAGGCCTTTATGAGTACAACAACAACAAATACGTGAGAAGTCGGAATTCTCTCAACTTTGTTAGTAATAGTATGATTTATCGATTTTATGTTTTCTTGAATAAAATCTTAACGGGTACCTTAAATTTAATAATAATAATAATAATATTCAGTACACAGATGACTATCAATAAGATTAATCTGTCCTGAAAGTTTCATAAAGATCGAATGGTATTTAACGAAATTATAGCGATTTGAATTTTCCTATATTACTATGGAACAATATGCGCTGTATTACTATGGAAACATATGGCTATGGAACAATATGCGCTTTTTACCGACTCAGACACTACAGTTTTGCTAGGATTTGCATGAAAGTTTCAGGAATGATAGGTGTCATGAATTCCTTTGAGAATTGGCTCAGCTAGCGTTATTAGCAATCGTAAGGCAAAATAGTGGCTGTTTTAAATGCGAAGATTGAATAATTTTGAGTTATTTTGCCCCAACATCAACGTTTAAGGCGCATGCTTTTAACACTTGATTCAATTTAATGAATGACTGAAGATGAGTACCTACAATTAATACTCATGCGTGAAACAAGTCGAGAAGGCAGGAGAGAGCTCCTAGCAAAAGGGCTTTGTAACCATTCTAGGATTTGAAAAAATAGGCCATGAATCGATGATTACAGTGCAGGGGAGTGGCCGCTGAAAAAAAAATTTCATCAAAGGTAGCCAATATGAATATCAAATGAAAGTCCTTTATAAGAGCTTTTCAAAACAGTACTTGAACTGTCAATTTTTCCTTCACAAGAGCAACAAATACCTTAGAAGTCGAAATTCGATCAACTTTGTTAATAATAGTACATTTTATAAATTTTGCTTTTTTGCCTATAAAATCAAGATGTGACCCTTAGATTTCCCAAAATCTATAATTTAAATTTTCTGAAAGTGATTGTATATGGTTCGAAAATGTCACAATAATTGAACAATAAACAGTTAAGTTACAGCCGATTGAATATTTAACAATTACAACAACACTAACACGTGAGACTAGGAAGATACACGCTTGCAACGGACCGAGACACTACAAATATGTAGGAATTTTGATAAAAATTTTAGAAATTTTAAGTAATATCCATGTGTTATGATGACTAATCAAGCGAGGAGGTCAAACCACTTGAAACAAAATGGTGGCAAGCTTAAAATTATAATAACCATAATAATTTTTCGAACTCAATTTATGGAATCTATATATTAGTCAAGTTTTGATATGCAGAATATATTGTTTGATTTACTAATTGTTTTACAATACCCTTCTGGCAGGAGCATCCTCCTGCTACTTCAACTTGTTTTATTATAAGTTAAATTGTCTGTTCATTCCACGAATTAGATCAAGTTCAGAAAGCAGGCACTTGCAAATAATTTTTCCAGAAAATTTTTACTTTTAATGTCACTGGGCGCTTTTTGGCACAATACACATTTCAATATGCGACGGGACACCGTTTTCCAGGATGTCCGACACTTGTGAAATATGAATTGGAAATAATTGCCGGCGAAAAACTTCCGCGGAACTAAACTCTAAACACGTTTTCTTGCGGTGGAAATTCTCGGACTTGTAATTTGTGTGGAGCAAAAGCAAAACCACTCGTGCGAATTCGTAAGAGGTCCTCGATATACTTCAAATTGCTACGGAAAGTCAAAATCGACTGACTTCTATAAGTCGCAAAAAAAAAATGAAAATTTGTTTGACTGTTTTTTGTCGTGAGGTCAAATAGATTTGCAAAGGTATCAACTGTACTAAGTAAACGGAAAGTAATCCAAACTGAATACGAAATCAAAGTCTTAGGAGCACTGATAAAGACATGCAATTAAGATTTTACAATAGTAACTTACCCATTTTTGAAGTCCTACAGCAAGCAAAACCGAATTCGATCACACCCCACTCAGCGTTGAAAGCGCGACTATGACTACGATGCATTCCTTCGTGTCTCCATTTACGTCAAGGCACCCTGAATTTGAAGAGCTTGAAGTGCTGCCTACTCGATCGCTTCCACTTCGATATTCCTGTATTAATCGCAGCAACCGGAGTACAGCACTCCTAATGCGCAAAGTCCATCGTCACCTGGACAATAATTGTTTCAACCTGACTAATGAAGAAATTAAGGTTGGAACGATCAAATAAACAGCAAAAAAAAGTCTGGATTTTTAACTTTGGCTGATGAGTATGCAATTCTGCATTCACCCATGAGCCAGAAAACTCCACGAACAATTGTCCTCTCGCGATGGCGCTCACCAGCGCTCGGCACTGAATCTTGGCTGCTTTTTGGGTGGTTTTCGTTCTCTTCTCAAGACGCCCGAAGACATAAGCTCTTTGTTGTCAGTTTACACTGACTTTTGGCTGCTTCTGTTCCAGCGCCACCTCTCCTTGCGCTACGCCCGCCGCTCTATCACGCTAGCGCAGACACTTTTTCCGTAATCACTCTTCCGACAACGCCGACAACTTTTCACTCATACACTCTGCAACGCGAGCGAAAGAAGATGATGAAAATATTTCTTCGCACACCGATTTTTGCGTTTTTCTTCTCATACAGAAGAAGCCAGGTTATCGAAATCGATCTAGGCGACATCCGTCGGCAACCAACTGACATCCTATCACTTTCGCCAACCTCGTAAATACATTGAGGCACATCAAAACGTGTCAGCTTTAGCGCCGCTGTAAATTTACACCACTGCACTCCTATCTTTTCGATGCAAGCCTTAAATCAGTTTGCATACGATTTTTTTTTTTATATGTGTGGGTGCGCACAATTAATGAGTATAAATTCAAATTATGGACGGATAAACCGAATTGCTTCTTGGTGGTTGTTTGTGTTTTTAACTAATATTATCATCATACGGTTTGATTGATAAATTTGAACTCATATTCAACGTGAAGAAACAATAGTGAATAATGCGTAATAATATATTGCAGTTTTTTCTTTGATATCACGTTGATTTGAAACGAAATTGGTATGCGAGGTGTTTGTCAGTTCTTGATTATTTTAAAGAAGACATTAGATATTTAGAAAAAAAGATTCTAAACTGAATAATCATTAATGTCTACTTGTCGCCGCCTATAGCAATGCGCGTTTAATCGAACTGTCTGCACTTTTCTAGTAAGAATTTCAATTTTCTTGATCACCATGCTGTAGGAGTGAAGGAGATAGGTTTTAGAGCAGCTTAATAGAGAAAATTAACTGCTCCATTAGTACAGCTTCTGCAACGAGACTCAAGGGAATGCTAATAAACTAGGATTTCCTTTGAACGTCCTTCCGCGGTTTGAGACTTCTTCAGAGGTGAAGCTTCAGGTATTTGATAATTTTTCGAGTAATTTGACTGTGATGATTTTCAATTAAAAAAAATAATTTTCAACTGACTGTTGTAAAAAATTATTTAATTTTTGAAAATTATTGACAGGAGCGATTAGATTAGAAACACAATTGTTTGCAACGACTACTAGACGTAGAACTTAGACTTAATAATATACCTACCACACCATTTCTGATTTTCTTGTAAGTCTAACCACATGAGTGTCTTTAGTGTCTAGATTGTCTACAAACGCGTATTTCCTCAGCATCACATATTGTTGTAGTTGCAATTAAAATTTGTAATCGGCGGTAACTTAATTAGTTGATGCTCGATCGTTACGAAATTAACAGAACACCAGCACCTTTTGTTGAGGAAATTAGATATGAGTTCATTACAAATTTTCGGGTTCCTACTTAATATAATGCGCACAAAAGTTAAGCGCATACTTGGTGGGTGACTTTTGAGGTCTTAGTTACTCTTTTACTTCGCAAGATTTACTTCCACAATTTTTTTAGCTTTTTCTGGCTAAAAATTTCCAATCATGAGAGGAGGACACATATTTCAACTGCCCCCATGCCTTTTAGCTACATCATAAAGAGGTACCTACTTTTGACCTCTTTGGAAAACTTCGTGTTTGTGGCTTTTTTAGTTTCCGAGAAAATTGACTGTGACACACGGGTGGATGAAGAGTGAGGTTACGATCTTAGCAGGTTTTTGTAAAATTATCTTAAAATGGACCTTTGAGCCTCTCCCATAACCTGCACAGCATCAAAATCTGAGGAGTTTATTAAGAATGGTTCAAAATATCTCCCCCTACACGTACTTGAAACTTTTAAAACTACCGTTAAATTGATGACAAATTTGTTGAACTATGAAGATATCTTTTACCTATTTACAAAAGACGGTTCCATTTCTAACGTGTGAACATGTTCAGTATCAGTGACGCGGATCAGCGTCCAACCAGACTTTTCCTGGTAGCCATCGACTCGAATTCGCGTCTTGGTAGTGTTCATTTCAAATGAGGGATTGTGAGGTTGGCAAAGGAGGTAAATGATCACATTATATGGTTGGCAATCTAAGATAGTTTGGTAAATATACTGGCATCATTGGTTTTAGGCTAGAATCTTTTGAAAGTTATTTTAAGGTTATTTATTTTATGCATTGAAGTGGTACGAGCGTTATGTTGAAGTGTTGTATTACCTTAATTTGAGTTTTTTTTAACAGAAGTTAAAAAATAAGAATATAAGAGAACTTCAAAACATTAATTTTTGTGATTATTGAATCCAAAAAGACTTTTTTACATATGGGAGTCACTATATTTTGAAAGACAAGCGTTGGTGAGGTAAGCTTGACTGACTTCTTTTACATTGCAAACTGCATTAGATTTCTAATGAGTATTATTACTTTATTTTTAAATCTGGGCTTTTTGTTTTAGAAAATGGAATATAGATCCAAATCTAGGACCATCGACGGAGAAATTATATTATCCAATAGATGACGAAGTACTCTTTCGTTTGTTAGGTCAATTTGCTTCAGACAATTAAGAAGATTTAGATGATACTCCCGAACCTGTGATGGAGAAAATAGAGGAAGATGGCCTCAGGGAAGGCCCGATAGAGAAACAGATGACTCTAATCTATGAAGAGGACTTTAAACCATATCAAGAAGCGCAGAAGATTTTTCCAAGTTGGTTTGATGACAACAATACCACTAAATTCGATTTTACCAAAAAAATGTGAGATTTTCGGTTGCGAAAAATTGACAGGCAATGAGTAAATGGATTATTTTAATGCATACTTTAAAAAAAAAATTTTGAACTTATTGGTGGGAAAAACTAATGCATACGCTGAAAGAATTTTCTTGCAAGCAAGGGTACGTGAGCAGCTCCGCATAACCGCGTGGAAGGATGTAAATGTCAATGAACTGAAGATATTTTTTGGCTTGCTTTTTCATACTGGCACAATAAAAGCTGCTAGATTGACAGACTTTTGGAAAAAGCCCAATTAGGCAGTCTAGGTTTTGGGAATTACGTGGGTCAAAATCGGTTCATGCTAATATTGAGATGTCTCCACTTCGCTAAAAAATCTAGGCCTGGAAGATTCTACTCCTAACGACAGGCTGTTCAAAGTAAGACTTATAATAGATCATTTCAATGAACGAACAACAACAAGATATTACCCAAACAGGAATTTATGCATCGACGAGAGTATTATGCTCTAGCAAGGAAAACTATTTTTTAGAGTTTGCACTAAAAATAAACGGCATAAGCATGGAATGAAATTATATTTATTGACAAAGCCAAATGGCTTCATTTTAAATAATATAATATATTCCGGTAAAAGCGATACACTTGGTTGGTCAAGGGGGAAAAATTGTCATGAAAACTCATGGAGAATTATTTCAACAATGGCCATCGCTTGTTTATGGACGATTATTACAAAAGCGTACAACTCGTCGAAAAATTACTTGACAAGAAAACTAACTGTACTGGAACTCTGTGTCAAGACCGAAAGGGTATTCATAAGGATATTAAAACAACGGCTCTCAAAAAAGGATAGATAGTGCAGAAATTTAATGAAAAGGATGTTTGCGTTGGGGAATGGACAGATAAAAGGTCCGTAATGATGATTTCGATGGAGACAAGCATGGATAATCTTCAGATAACAACAAAGTGGGAAATACGGTGTGTAATGATTTTATAAGTCTAAGACCGGACGAGGAACCGACCTCTCATCGGTTCTAGACGTTGAGTCAGAGTAGTGCCAACGAATGGTACCCACCGGTCAACCAATCCGTGCACCGTAACCCATTCACGCGGTGGCTGCTTGTCGGCCAGCTAGATCGGAGGATTTCGGTCGCGGGTCTCCGAATGGATTACGCTCATCTACAAACTTCAGCCACCAATACATGCCCGTTTTCAAACGCGTCACAAAACAAAACCATACGGAGAGGAAACTTATTTTACGTTACTCCGTATTTCTTCATTCAATCAGTCAAGAACAAAAATCTAATTAGGTAAATTTCTCGAGAGAAATTTACCTATTGCGGAGAGCATCATATATATATATATATATATATATATATATATATATATATATATATATATATATATATATATATATATATATATATATATATATATATATATGGGATATAACGAAATTTGTGACCACGATAGAGGTTGCAATTTTGCTTCGATTTTCACCAAATTTTCAGGAAAGGTGTATTGGGTAATTATCTCGGGTAAGTTCGTGAACCAGCTATATCGGCCGGGCAAAAACAAAATGGCGGCCATTTTAGACGAAAAATCGTGATTTCTGTTCTGACCAAAGTATAGCTCCGATTTGGATGAAATTTGGTACAAAGGTTCATTGCTGTATGTGATGAATTTCACAATAAAAAATCCAAAGTCGGTACGGCAGAAACAAAATGGCGGCCGCTCAAAAGTCGAAAAACGTGCAAAATTTTGTTGTTGTAATAGTGGTCAAAGCTTTCGACAGATTTTCATGAAATTTAATAACTTGATAGAAATTATAAGTATCTAAAGAATTACGTGAAAAACTTGGAGGTCAAGTTGCAAAAAACAAAATGGCGGCCAGTTAAAGGGCAAAATTTCAAACGCTTTTTAAAGTCGCAATTTTAATCCGACATATACGAAATTCGGTCTCAAGATAAACATTATTTAGGCCTACAGTCTTTGATATTTTGGTGATCATGCATGAGCAAATTTCAAAATGGCGGCCGTTTAAATATGCGTTTTTTTCAGGTTTTTGTGGCCCTCTAGCGGTCACATTTTCCAGCGGATTTTGATGAAACTTGAGATTATGGATCTCTGTACTATGTTCTTGTATTATGCAGGAAATTATTAAAATTGAATGAAAAATAAAGAAGTCGAAAATTTAAAGCCTAATAGTTTTAGCTGCCATTTTCTGTAAAAATTGAATTATTTTGCCCTGTCTAGAGTGAAACTTCTATTTGAACGAGATAGTACATTGATTGATGAGTTCCTAGCATACAAAGATTTAAAATAATCCAAAATAAAATGCATGCATTCAAAATGGCGGCCCCCAAAGGTCAGAAGGCAAGCGCAATTCGCTATTTTAGTGCCAACTGAAATAATGAATATTTTTCATGATAACGTTTTAAATGACTTTACTTGATAGAATTTATAAACCAGACCATTTTTAAGATATTGTAAAATCTTTTTAACAATCCCCTAAAAAATTATAAAATCGCGACTTGTCTGTCTGTCCGTCCGTTTGTTCGTGCGTCAAAACAAGTTTTCTCGCAAACCACATGAGCTAGAATGAGGAAATTTTCTACGTAGGTCAAAAGTGGTGCCTCTTGAAATTTGCAGTGCAAGAAAATATTTTAAGGTATTTTAAGGGGGGTCTCCCCATACAGGGGGGTGGCATACAATTTTTTTTATTTCTGTAGCAGCCAAGATTCTCAACAGATTCCGTTGAAACTTGAAATTATAAGTTATTAACGCAAGTTAATTTAATTTAATTATGCAAATCGAATGACAAATGAAAAAGTCGAAAATTTACAGCTTAATATTTTTAGCAGCCGATTTCAATAAAAATTGAAATGACGGCCCTCATAGTTCAGAAAAAAATTGAAAATGTATATATTAATGGCAACGCAAGTGCTGATTAAACTTTCATGGAAATCTTTTGAAATTAACTATTCGAGCTATTTAAGCCTTTGTGTGGTTACCACTGTGAACTGTGTAAACGGCAAATGCGAGAAGGGCGAAACCGGTATTTATATGTTTACAACAATTTATGATCCGCCGATTTTCAATATGTAATCCATACGTATGCAACTCAATTTAATTAGCAAAATATTTGCGCCCCGATAAAAGGTCTCTAAGAACGAACGTGGCCAGATTTTTTTTATGTTAATAAATACCCATGTGGTACTACGAAAATTGCAGAAAGAAGTTGAGTAGTAGGCAAGCTAAATTTTTTTTCGAAGCTTTATGCTACATACGAGAAATTTACCTTTCCGGCTGGTGCTGCCAACGGGGATTTTTTTTACTTCGCGTTCCCGAATTTCTTACGCGGTACCGAAAAATATGCTACGCTAACTCAACCCGACGAAAGCTACGTTAATAAAAAGGCAAAACAACAAAGGTACCGCGTACCGCGCGCGACGCGAAACCGACCTCAGCAGATTTTCTCAAACCCTACCCTCGCGACGGCATACTTACCCTGCACTCTATTTCCCCTGAAAGAAGGAACCACTGGAAAGGAAAATCGTGTTTCGGGTTAGCAATTCATGTTGAGCTTATTATTTTCATATATCATTTTCATCCTATCACAATTTAATTTTAACCTTATTCAATCGATTAAATTTCTAGTCAATATATGTATATTTAAGTTTACATTACATTAACAGAATTCTTAAAAATTTATTCAAGTTCGTTTCAGTTCCGGTTTTTTTTCCATGTACATGTAAAAAATTTTTTTTTTTTTAATCATCTATGGTACCATAGAATTTTTAATTTCATGGGAAATTTATACAAAATTTCTAGGATTTCACTTGAACTTAAAAACAATATTTATCGAATTTGTTTTTTTTTTTTGAGACTTAATATCTAGTTACATTGGTTGTAAAAACTTCTAATAAATTAAACTATATTACTGTAGGAATGTTCATATGAAATTTTTAAAACGAATATGTTTTCAATGGAGCAGTTCATAACTCAATTGTTGATAAATTTGATATCAGTTACTAACTAGAATGTTCTATCTCTACTGTAACTTTAAACGCGATACCAATATTTTAAATTATTTGTTTCATATTCATTGAAGATCAAACTATCAAGGACTTTCAAAAGATACGATAGAACTAAAAACATGACTAAGCACGTTTAAATTGTTTAGTTTAAAACAACTTCTTAAATGATTTCCTATCGGTTGGTTGAAGGCGCAAATATCAATTCACAGCGAATAATTGTCTCTGAGTTCGAAACTCCACCCCATATTCTCACCGTTATTAGATAAAATAGTTTAAAAAGGAATGCAAAATTAAAATTTTTTAGGGATTAAAACCTTTTCAAGTATGTACAATTGCCTCACAAAAAAATTTAAAACTCACAGCGAATACGTTTGGACTTAATTTCGTTTTGAATTTTTCTTATCCAACAGTTGAAATTGTTCTGTTTTCTAAGGGCATTCATTCGGAATTTTTTTTTATATCATATGGAACAATATGCAATCATATTGTCCATGAGATGAATTCTTATATATTGATTTTAGTCTCTGAAAGGGATGCCTCACTTTATGCTTCAATTCGATACTAAATCAAATATATTGTTGATCATTTAACAAAAATGACTAGATTCTATTAGCTGGAAGGTGTTTTTATATAAAAACCAAATGAAAAATGGCGCGTAGAAATTTTCCATTTTCGTTTGCATTACAAGAAAGGCAAAAGCATAAGAACGACAACTAGTTTTTTCTGTGGCGTTATCCAGTTTTTTTGTGGGCATCTCTTTAAAGTTCAATGGGGATCGGAGAAATGAACAGTAATTTTTTATTTACTGTTTCTGGCGTGGCTTTGGTTGATCCGTTTCATATATCATTCTTAAAAGATCCCAGTTTTATAATCGCGCAAATCAACCAAAGGAAGAAATTGTTTCTTGAAGCAAAGCAACATTTTTTAGAGCGATTTCGTCATAGATTAATTTTTTCATACTTTTAGGGATACGATAGCTAACGAATTGTGATTTTCTCAAAGTGAATAAAAGCTAATCGCAATAAGGTCATTCACACATGCGTTTTTTGATATTTTCAATATTTTCGGTCAACTTTAAACTCTTCTGGGAGGAAATACAATATCTTGTTTGCTACTTACGTTAATCATTTTACAATATATAAAGTTCATCCGAAAAAACATCTAATTAAAAAATAAATAATAACGCAAACAATCTAGCCATTGCTGACCATACGAGTATGCACGATCTTTGAAAATAAATTGAGCTTTTCCAATTAAGTTACTTATATAACTTATATTTCATCAAAATTTCTACTTTTTAACGTAATGGCTGCTTTACGATGATCGTTTGTGTATTTGAGTGAATGATTTTCGTTTTCGCGTAACAATGTTCGTTTCCCTTCTGTTGCGATTAAATTTGCGATTATATTCGCGATCCATCAAAAAGGCATACTAAAACGTAGGCCCGCGTCGGGGGCCACTCTCAAATTCTATAAATAACGTGGCGGTCCTTGTACCGTACGATAGGTTCCATCGAATGGTGAGTTCGAGCGTTGATTGAAATGATGATAATTATTCGATGGTATTTGATGTTGCATTCCACGTAATCCAATTGGTCCCTTAAAATCTTTTGAGGTATCATTTGTAAATGGACTTTTAATATTTAGTATTATGACACTAACCTGCTAGCCTGATTCCTTTGATGATCATTGATGGGCCACCTTCTTCAGCAAAAACTCCCTCCCTTTTCGATGTAATGCGAGGTAGAAGTTACCAAGCAATCTCCTCAGTTGTTGGAAGTAGATACCCGAACTTCCAACGTGCAATTTACAATAATCTTAAACCACCCGGCGAATCTTAAATCGCAACCGGCCAACTCAAGGTAAACTCTTCTTGGGTGACGTCCACTACGCGCACGCTTCACTGCCATGTGGCTGTTAATTCCTCTTGACATCCCACGACAAAATTGACGTGGGATGTGCACCCGTCGCAACCAACGTGAAATGACAAGCCACCTAGCAGCAAGGTGTGATAGTAGTGGTCGCCAGCGGCGTCGCATGATTCATTACAGGTGATAATATATAATGAAAATATGAGCCGAATAGACCAACGGGATCAGCTGTAGGCCTATTATAGTTGTAAGAAGAAACGCTTGCGTTCGTATAAAAACGTAGGAATCCACGTTATTTTAAAAACGTTAATGAACTAATATATGCTGTACAACAAATGGAGTGACAACAAACTTAATTTGTATGAGTACAGCATGAAAATAATTTATGTGCTTGTTGGAGAACCAAAAAACAAAATTATACACCACCTCCTAAGGAAAACCAGAGAGGAACTTCAACCCATGAAGTTGGTAAAATAATAAAACGAAATAAACGAAATTGGAACAAAGGATCGATAAAACTTTTGAGTGTAAAATGTTTGAAAATCAACCTGGCTACTGCCCCGAATGTTTTTGCAAAGCACATTATTGTACACTTGAGCACATTATTGCACACTTGGGACTCTCATCAGTTATTCAAACGTGAAGTCTGAGTCGTGCCAACGAATGGTACCCAATCAGTCAACCAGTCCATGCACTCGTAATACATTTCGCGGTAGTTGCTTGTCGACCAACTAGTTTGGAGAGGATTTCGGTCGCAGGTCTTTTAAATGGATTACGCTCGATTACATTAATTCAGCCACCATTACGTGCCCGTTTTAAATGTGTCTAAAATACAACCATACGAAAAAGAAACCTATTTCTACTTCTTTCCGTATTTACCTTCAATTCAGTCAAACAATAACAAATAAACTTGATCTAATTCCACGTTTCTGAATTTTTTTTTAACTGATGTGGTACCGAAAAAATATACTACTCAATTACAAACTTCAAAATGTCTTACTCTAATTTAAAAAAAACATCGAAACAAACTATGGTACTGCTTACCGAAACCGAACCGGGAAAAGATGATGTTCAGAGGACCATGAGTGAACCTTACGGAAGGTCACTTACGGCCCCACCCTGCTCGGCGGCATACCTACCGTTGTTGTCACCTACCTGTGCAAAGGAAGGAACTAACTGCTGGAAGGAAAGATCGTGGTTTCTTAACAATTCATTATAATTATATTCATTACATGGAAAAATAGTTTTTACTTCTTGAACATTCTTCTGGTCGAAATAAGACTTTTAATTTTTTTAATTTGATTTACTATGAAAAGCTCATTCCGAGAAAGTTGTTCCCACGTGAAATAAAGATATGACATTAAATTAATACTCAGACATGGAATATGAGTATTTTTTAAAAAAAACCGTTTTCGCGTTCAATTCCTTTTAATTATACATTTTTATCTGGCAACCTTATTTTACTGTTTAAAATACTTTGTTCAACAGTTCCTATCGATTCTCATCTATTTCTTTACTGTCTCATCTGTGATATACATTTATCAATCACAATTACTCCTAGTCCTGTACTGTCATAAATACTTGTTATCCTAACCAGTCTGTGTAAGTAAACATTCAACACTTTCTAACAACTATCACTATAACTGTGTTAGGTTTAGGGAAAATACGTTGACTGAATGTCTGAATGTCAATGATTATTTAAAAATTCAGCAGCAGAAATTCTACCAAAAACAAAAACATAGTGCACTGGATACTTTCAAAAGTTGGCATTCTAGCTTAATTTCTTTGTAAAGCCGATTGGATTGAACTTGGTTTATGTAGGCCTCTAAGTTTTCATTGGTTATAAGTCATGCAATCTTTTCTACATTGACTGACTGATGCGTTTCCTGAATAGGAAATTAATTCTTCACCCAAACTTAATGAACGATTGAACAATCTTGGTTTATAAATAATTCATCAACATTCAAAAACTTCTAATAATTAAGAACTATAAAAAAATTTGGGAAATAATTATCAATGCTTGATGCAGGAATTTGAAATGGAAAACCAATTGATGTTCTTTTAAACACAACTTCCTTATTTTGGCACGTCAGCGTTTATCAATATTTCCCGTTTCGTTTCAAGTTAAATTTTTTGGCTGATACAGGAGATAACGACAGCCTTTACCACTAATTCATTTATGTGACTATACTTAGGATAGTTATAAAGCTACAAACGCAACACGCACCTTATTTGGTTGCAGAGAATGCCTCCTTTTTGATCCACCGCTTTAAGTTGATATTTAAGGATGTTATATTTTCCTCAAATTCTTTGGTTTCCTCTAATTTTCTTGCAGTCGCTGCGTACAGCTGGATCCATGGGACACACACAAAATTGCTAGCAAGCAGACAAGCGAGCAAGCAAACTTTTCTTTTAAGGGGGCACACAAACGGCAGTTCCGTCTGTAATGTGATAAGGTTAAAAGATCATACCACCCGTCTATTGGAACATCGAAATTAGGTAAATATGGCCTATAGATTCCTTCCTAGATGCTACCAAAATGCGTTTGTACATGTGCCAAATCACTAACAATTGATGTGGCTGCGAGCATAAAAAGTGAATTATTGTATAGATCTTGGCTAGGTACTGTTCTTCTTCTTTGTGACTATCAGCAGAATTCATGCTTTTCCGACCTTGTCAATGCAATTTTTCTCACGTCCAACGTCGATTTGCTCGCGGATGTGCACAGACGAATGTTCGCATGTATGATTCAGCTTCCCGGCTGCTACTCACTTGCTTCGGTGCTTTCTATTCGAGTTTGGCTTGTTTCAAGGTTATTTGTCACCAAACAAGGAGGAACTATTAACGCTAGACAGCTCAAACTTTGTGAAAAGGCCAGAAGTGGTAATTTCTCGAAAGTTTTGGTCTTACCAAATATTTCAAAATTTTTTAATGCCCCCCCCCCCCCTTATAACAAAGTAGCCCTTAAAAATGTTTGTTAATCAAAGGTAGTCGAGTAGGGTAGCAAATGAAAGGTTTCAATTAGAACTTTCAGAATCTGAGTTTGAAAAGTTGTTTTCTGCATCAGGGGGAAGCAAAATGTACCGAAATGTTGTGTCCCCTCCCAAACCACATTTCAGCCGAAAAATCTGAAAAAATCACGAAGGTAGGTCTATATGAGTACAAGGGCAACAGTATGATTTGAAGATTTTACATTTACTCCCATAAAATCACAATGGTACCTTTGAATTTCTTGAAATTCAGAAATTATATAGATTGATGTAATATGTTATTGTTCCCAAAATTTTATGAAAATTCAATCATAATATTTATTTATTTATTTATTGCCAAACAAGGCATCATTTAACAAAACAAAAAGATATTACAATTTATACATTAGGTTACTTAATGATCTACTGTATCCGGGAAAAGCAGGATTGTGTAATTATGGACTGGAAAAGGGACTTGGAAATGGTTGGGGAATAATGATTGCTGAATTTGTTAAATGCTTTACAACATCTATTTATTGGCGCGATATCCGCATATATGGTCCGATGTGTTCTTGTGGTGAACATAGGAGAATTTCTGGTAACTCTAGAAGAGTTATTCAGCCGTACCTTCTCGAAAATAAATTTCACGTTAATATTACCCCTAAGCACATCGAACATTAGGCATGAGGACAACGCAGTTTGCCTAGCAGCTAGTGATGCCATATTCAATATTTGGAGTCGGTTATCGTAGGATGGAAGGCTATGGAAATCTTTGGGGTCATAGAGGGACCTTAGGGCAAAGAGTAAAAATTGTTTTTGTGCCGACTCGAATCTAGTTTTATGAATGTTGTAAATTGGGTCCCAGATCAAACAAGCGTATTCGAGAATGGGACGAACAAGTGAAGTGTATAGCGATTTTGTTGCCCAAATATTCTCCAATTCTTTGGCTCTCCTTTTGATGAAACCTAGCATCCTATTAGCTTTAGAGAGGGCTTCGTCATGTTGAAGATTGAACCGAAGCTGTGTGTCTAAGATAACGCCTAGATCTACTATGCTCTCAACTCTGCTCAAACTCGTGCTTTTGATTTGATAATCGTTAAGGATGATTTTTTTTTTCTGGAAAAACTTATGACATGGCATTTATCCAAATTGAGTGCAAGTTGATTATCGTTGCACCATTGGAGCTAAATATTTAATTTGGATTGAAGAAAGGAAGCGTCAATATGCGATTTCATAATGTGATTAACCTTCAGATCATCGGCATAAAAAAGGTGAGGTATATCGGGTAGTGCCACTGAAAGGTCAGATATAAAGATATTGAAAAGTAATGGACCCAGATGACTACCCTGAAGAACCCCAGAGAGGACATTAATTTTCTTCGATAAGCGACCTTGAAACTTGACATATTGGATGTGGTTTTTCAAAAACGAATGAATCCAGTTAAGCGGTGGGCCAGTGATTCCAAAACTATGCAGTTTTTTATCAATATTTCATGATTCACGCGGTCAAACGCCTTGCTGAAACCGGTGTATATGGCGTCGATTTGGTTAGCTTTTTCCATCGCACATAGAATGTCTGACGTCAACACGACAAGGTTGGTGGTAGTAGATCTGCTTTTCCGGAAACCATGTTGCTCGTCGTTGAGATAAGGTTCAATAAGACGTGAAATTTTATCGCATACAATCTTTTCAAAAAGCAAAAGGTATGGAAGATAAGGTAGCGATTCCCCTATAATTTTCAACAGACCGCTTTTCGCCTTTTTTATGGATTGGTATTATATAAGATGGTTTCCAATTTGAGGGGAAAACACCGCTCGAAAGCGATTTATTAAAAATAAGGAAAAGAGAGAGGGACAAATTATCTATACAGAGGGCCAAAAAACGAGGGGGAATGAGATCGGGGCCAGGTCCTTTGTTCAAATCAAGAGCTTCGAATTTCCTCTTCAGATATCGAAAGACTATCGATTTGTGCTCTTGGTGCTATTTCAGAGGACAGAAGGTTTTGAGAGTTTCCACGATTGC
Organism: Odontomyia ornata; assembly: GCA_963969285.1. Taxonomy (NCBI): domain Eukaryota; kingdom Metazoa; phylum Arthropoda; class Insecta; order Diptera; family Stratiomyidae; genus Odontomyia; species Odontomyia ornata. Next base: position 306,210,411 of record OZ017739.1, read on the forward strand.
AGCAGATTCCTTGGAAAAAATCAGCAAAAAACTCACAGATTTGCTCTGGAGAAGAAGAGATAGAATCATTGTATTTCATTGCTGAAGGGTAACTATGTATCTTACGTTTTACGTTGACGAATTCGAAAAATTTTCTAGGATTCTGAGTGATTTCTTCACCTACAACATTTATGTGGGATTTATATGCTTCTTGAGATTTAATTTTAAACTCAATAGCGAGCTCGTCATATTTTCTCTTAAACTCTTCGCCAACGTTGTTACCATTTTTTTATATTTTATATAGCTTGTTTCGTTGGTTTCGTAAACGCCTGAGGTCACTTCCCAGCCAGGGTTCAGAAACCTTATCTTTTTTCTTAATTTCAGGTATAAATGAATCAACAGCGTCAAGAATGATTTGATAAAAGGTGGATAAGACTTGATCCAAGTCTAATGTTGACAAAGTACCAGTCCAGTTGAAAGTTGATAGAAGGCTGTTAATATTGTTATAATCGCCATTACGAAAGTCATATATAATCTCATTATTGTAAGAAATAGGGTTTACTGAATCAGGAGTGGAAAGTTCAACAGAAAAGGCGGAGTGATGACTTGTGTTGGAAAACAAGTGCTCACTCTCATCAGTTGGATTGACCACTACTTCGTCATGTGCATTTGTGAAAATGAGGTCTAACCAATTTCCGTTTTGTTTGGGGATAGGAGCGGTTTGCTGCAAATCATTGCCATATAGGGTGCTCACTAAGTTAAAGTTATTACTGTCTAGAAGAATGACGGGAAGAAGATTACCAACTTCATCGGTTACGAATTTAATGTTTGGCCGATTAAAGTCGCCAGTTATAATGACTCTGTCTTCTTCATTAATTCCGGCAGTAACTGCAGCTATGATATCACATATAGCATTATAGATAATTTCGACAGATTCTGGAGGTAAGCATGATTTTGGAGGGACATAGAAGACGCCAATATATACAGAAAATTTCTGCAGCTTTATTTGCACTATTTTATGCTGGAATAATGAATTTGATAGCGTCTTGACGGGCTCACTAAGGAGAGAGTTATGTGCAGCAATCAATACACCACCTCCGCGTCTTTGTCCGGTACTAAGGAAATCTCTGTCGTCTCTGTAAATGGACCAATTATTGTCCGGAATCTCCTCATTATTGTGAGAGTCATTTAACCATGCTTTGGTCAGGGTAAGTATATTTAAATGGCAAGATTTTGCGTCAAGAAACAGTTGGAGCAGTTTATTACGGATACCACTACAGTTGTGGTAAAACAGTTTAAGACTATGTTGAATAGACTTATGAAAGGGGACGAAAAAATTTGTGTTGGTTTTCTCTTGTCCTTGATAGTGAAAGATATAACTGGAACTAACAAAGGAAGCATAGGTCTCAAGATCTTTTTTCGCCTGGTCTATGGTCACACCCAACTCTTCATGATAGGAAAAATATAAGTTCCGAAGGGTGTCAAGATCGACCGAAAGGCCTTCTCTTTGAATAATGATGTTGAGACTAGTCCTCGTTTTACCTTCAATACAGGTTGTTTCCGGTGCTTTATGCATGTAGGAGAGGTAGAGGCGAACACATTCATAAATTTTGTGCTCTCTGAGCCTTGAAATAAGGTACCTTTTCTCCAGATCGTTACTCGAGACAATGGTGGCCTTAACAGTGGGTGGCAAGAGTGGATCTAGAAATGATTTGCTCTTGTTTTAAGTGGTTGATAAAGTTGGCAGTCTGGATGAGCTCGTGGCTGGTGGTATTTGGTCTTCACCACGCACAAAATTACTATACCTAGTTATTGAGATGGATGTTTCAGGTATCGAAGACGGATCTTTAGTCATCTCATCGACACTCGATCGCTCTTTTTTTCGTGGTTGGCCACAAATCTCCTTAGTGGTGTTGACTTCTGGCTCATTTAACGTATAACTATTCAATAAAATAGGAGGAGGTAAGGATAGAGGTGCGTTATAAGAGATGTTGGATGAAATTGAAGTGTTAGTTATGGAGTTAGGAATACATACTTTCTTATAATTACTTTTGTCACGGCTGGCCTTGGATTCTGTGACTCCATTACGCTCCTTCTATAATTTAAAGCTCATACCGTTCCACATGTAGTTGCCGTTCTTTTTTCTGTAGTTTGTGAAGAGCCAAGAATACTGTGATGGAATGAACACTTTGAAGCTTTTCCTTCGAGTATTATGAGAAGATAGTTCTTCAACCTTGCAGCTATTGATGTGGAGTATGTTTTCCATATTTTTTCTGACAGTGGTTACATTCAAATTTTTCCCCTTCGTAAAGAAGATGCTGTACGCTGCATCTGCGATTTTTACCAGAGATGGGCTAGGATTAATTATTGACTTTTGTAATCTTTTGATGCGATCCTCCCATTCTTCTTCTTTCCAGAAGGTTCCAAGCTGGTAGATATAGTTAGGAGTTAGATCAGCTGATGATATTGAATTGGCATGTTGTGTTTCCGTTGAGCGCAATGTCTGGGGAGCCCATGAAGTTTTATGTTGCTGGTTCAGAATACTGGTGCACATCTCCTCGAGCCTGCTCAATCTGGTGAGAATATGAGTAAATTCCTCTCGTTCGCTTGATTTGCCAGGCTGTGAAGATACTTTTTGAAGTTGTTCACTAAGATTTTGCAGGGCGCTCGAGACTTACTTTCAAACAATGATGACTTCTTAAAAGTTTCATTATTTTGCGATGGTTGGATATGAGTAACTGTCTCTTTTATTGACACTATCTGATTCCCCAATAATTCTAGTGCTTTATACACTTTTTTGTTGCTATCAGACAGTTTGGCTGCTAATTCGTCGAAGCTGCTCGCCATCTCCACAAAACACACATCGTTAGCTCTCGTCTGAGAATGCTGCCGTGAGCTAAGCTGCTTTTTTTCTTCGTTACTGCTGATCAACTTATTATAAATGTTAGTTAAAGTATTTTCCAAACCTTGACAATCGGAACAAATAAAATGCATATCCATATATGGGTGGTACCAGTCCCTCGGGGCATCCATGCAAGCTCCGTGAAGTTTTCTGTTGCAAAAGGCCTTGCACGTCACAAACTTGAATGTATTATCAAAGGCGAAGTGAGTTATAGCCATTTCATATTTTAGATTGACTAAAGAGCCACTTTTATTTTTTGTTCGGATTTTCATGAAAATTTAAGGTATTGTTTTTAATTTGAATATCTTCAATCGGCCGAGCTTACAGAAAAATTATTTAAGCTGGAACGAAATGGCTTATAAAAGAAACTCTGCATCTTTTGCATAAATTTGAACGATTTCTTATTTGATGAATAGTTTAAATCACTGATTTACGCTATTAGAAAATTTGTTTCGAATCCTAGGTTAGTTATCCTAGGTTAGTTACAAAGACCTTCTGGTAGGAGCACTCTCCTACTTTTTCAACTTGTTTTATTTTGATAATGTTTTATACTTTTCTATTTTTTACTTTTTCATTTCTTAAAAATATATTACCAAAAAAGTACGTGCGATTTATTTTATTATCTTTGTAATAAATATAAGCATACAAATCTAGAACATGAAACATTATTTACCAATCCTACAATGTAATAGAGGAAATACTAGTTAAAGGTGCAATCAGTAAACATTATATGAGGGAAAATGCCAAAAAATATCTGCGCCTGGCCAGCGACGCGGATCTGCGTCCGGGAGGGTAGAAAGCGTTTTTTAGACCAGCGACTTGGAATTAATTTGCCAAGTCTCGCTGGCATTGAACGTGTTAACGTTCATCAGTCCTATTTGACCTTTAAGCTTTTGTTAACAGATTGAGTAATTTAGAAAACTTCTTTGACATGCTGACGCACGGTGTGCATCTTAATGCCAGGATTAAATCTGGTAGCTGCGAGTATTACTGAAAGATTATATTATTTAAATGATTTTTTAGACATCTTTTCATTCGATGTGCAACCAAGGATAATGTCACTACAATGTTGTGATATAGCCTCCATAAATTTCCCTCCTCTTTTTGGCTTTCATCATTTCATTTCTGAAAAACTAAAAACTTTATACAATCTCTCATTAAATCAGAGTCTCATCATTAAACCGCACACCTGATCCCAAGATTGCAATATGACGTAGACTGATTGCAGGAGCTTCCTCAATTCCTCAAGTCTCTTCACATTAAGCCAAGCGACCAAATCATGCAATCAAAGCTGTACGCATTCTCTTTCATATCCTTTAGAAATCTTAACCACTTTCCCATAATTACATGAAATAAAACTTAATTTACTAGAAACGATCAAAATCAACAACATTATCTCATGTAGTTGTAAAACTCTTGGAACAGCAAAAGATAGTAGTTTGCAACTTCTCAGCCCTTCTTGATTAGTATCTTTTGTCTAAATAGTTTCTGCCGTGAGTAGTTGAATATAAAAGCAACTTGGCTCGTGTACGCCAAATCAAAATGCTATTTCAATCATATAGATGTGGTAAAGTGAAACATGGTGCGCAAATGTTTTTCAGATTACATTTATAATTAAAAATCTTGAGAAAATTTTTCTTCCTTTTATTGGCCATAATTTGATGCGTAAAGATTTTCTGTTGCATAAGCTATTGAATGTAATTTAAATTTGTTGTTAGAGCCAAACCAGGGTTGTCAACTACTTATATTGCATAGTTTGTTACAAACTTAAGTCTACAGTTGCAAAATATTTGACTGACTGGCTAGAGAGCATGCCAATATGATGAATCTATTAAAAGCCTGTATTCTTCTTCGTAAGTTTATTGTAATGAAATACGCTGGGGTTAAAAGTATACCAGACGTGAAAAGTACTTCAGTGCAAGCAAACTACTGAGCAAAAAGTTCACTGGGGCAAAAGTCCCGGTAGCTAAAAGCCCTCAATTCAAGAAGTACTCCGGGGCAATAACTAACCCAGCAAAATAATCCCTCGAAGCGATAAACCCTGAGGAGAATTACTCCATCGCAAATATCTTCGAGGCGAAACCTCACCGGGGCAGAAGGACTTCTGAGTCAAAAAGGCCTTGCGAAAAAAGCATCCCCGAAAGAAGGCACAGTGGAGCAAAAATCTCTCTGGGACAAAAAGAATTGCCAGACGAACAGTTCCCCGGGGCAAATCCTCACCCGAGGCAAACATTACCCAAAGACAGTAAGTACCTTGATGCAAAAAATTGCTCCGGAGCAAAAAGCTTATCAGTGGGATAGTGCTCCGAGGCTGAGAATCCACTGGAGCAAAAAGTATCCTAGCGCAGACAGTATATATACTGGCCCACGATGCAATAATTTTCTCGAGACAACAATTACGTCAAAGCAAAAAGACTTCCAAAAGATCCTAAATATCAACAAAAGCGGAGAAAAGTATGTTTTACCAAATGTGCATTCTTAAGAAGATGCACAGACTTCCTTTTTCGGAGAGTGGCTCAAGGATGAAGAATGTTAAAGAAATGGTACATGTAAGTCTCTGTGAGGATTTACCAACCAAGTCCTTAGGTGGTTTGAAATGCTATCTTCAGAGAAAATTAAGCAAAAATTACAAAGCGCATTCAAAACTTTCTCAAGAAGGCCGAGAAACTATATTAAGCAGGCGTAGGAGTGCTTCACACAAATTATGGGTCGCAACTCATTAGCAACGAGATGAAGAAATTTACGGATAACTTTGGAAGCAGACATCAGAGAACTATTTCGCAGATGCTTAAGCCAAATGCATCCGCGAAGAGCAATTATTGCATGCTGAAGGAAGCAGCACCCACACTTATCCAAGCTGGAGCATTCAAAGCTCAATTTGGACCGGAAGCTATCAACAGAGCTGCCAATATACAGAACCACATCGGCATCAGTAGCGTTAAAGATATCATCCCATCTGCACACCAGTTTCAACAGAAACTTGATTGAAAGAGTTGCATGACTCTTGTGAAGAAACGTTAGGCGCTGGCTACCAAAGTGCAGAAAAGCTACGGTGATGAAACCAAGAGATTCCGAGTGTCATTTTGAAACATAAATATAATTAAATTTTATAGTTCCCATAATAATCTTTTCCTAGTAGAGGATCAGAAACCTTTCTCATATCGTCATTCTATCTTGGCGCGTTGCTTTTCAATATTTTTATTTCTGAGCTTTCAGTAACATTGCCTATATATCACATCTTTTTTACGCCAACGATTTCAATCTGTATCATGTAATTCAGTCTGAAACCGACGCATTGTTTCTTTGGGACAAATTAATTAATTTTTTTCAGTAGTGTAATGACAACTAACTCTCCCTGATTTTGGACAAATCCTAGGTAATCAGCTTCGCTCGAAAAAATATCGCTATCTCTACGAATACCACATAACAATTTCGCTCTGAGTTGGATCTTGGCGTAGTTTTTCAGAGTGATTGCAATGCTGGGCTATGTCAAAAGAAGGGCCAAAGAATTCAAGAATATTTGGGCAACAAAATCTTTATACATATCTCTAGTACGTCCTTTTCTTGAATATGCCTGCCTAATCTGGAATCCCTTTCTTGATATTCTCAGCAATAGGTTGAAGTCAGTGCAGAAGCAGCTTGTACTCTTTACTTTGAGGTCTCTCTACAACCCTAGGCTTTTTATTAACCTACCACCTTATATGAATTGTCTCTAGCCTCTCTCTCGACTAACCTCTCTTCTAGGATAATCGCATTGTCAGCATATCTAGCTTTCGATGTCTTGAGGGGCGATATTAAGGTAAAAATTATCTGTGATAGAATCCGCTTGGATGAGCTCGCTTTACCCACCCCTTTCATTTACTCTGTGTTGCACACTTTTTGAATTTTTCCAGGGGCCCGTCAGCTGATCCAGGGCAAGACAAGAAACAAAGCAAAATGCAAATAAAATTTCCGACGCACGTGCTCTTTTACGCATTTCAGAACATAGGAGTGCTGCCAGATCCTAATAAAAAACTAAAAGATTGCATGGAACGAATTTGTTTTTCTGCAAAGTCATTAATTTTTTGAGATATGGTAATCCTGAAATCTCTCATCGAAGCATATGTTTATATTCACACCAATCCTCGGGACAGCATTTACCTACCATAGTATACTCAACTAGTAACCACACTCCATCAACCCTCCGGAAAAATTCGAACACAAGCCGAACAGCGAGCCATAAATCTTCGGTAGCAGGCAGGTAGGTAAATGCTGATGCGAGGATTGGTGCGAATATAAACATATGCTTCGATGAGAGATTTCAGGATTACCATATCTCAAAAAATCAATAACTTTGCAGAAAAACAAATTCGTCCCATGCAATCTTTTAGTTTTTTATTAGGATGTGGCAGCACTCCCATGTTCTGAAATGCGTAAAAGAACACGTGCGTTGGAAATTTTATTTGCATTTTGCTTTGTTTCTTGAGCGCACTGAACATGGGATCAGCTCTCATGCCCCGGATCAGCTGACGTGCCCCCGAGAAAATTCAAAAAGTGTGCAACACAGGGTAAATGAAAGGTGTGGGTACTAGTTGAGTATAAGTTAACTTTTACGACGAGAAATACACTAAAAAATATATCTTTTAATTTTAACAGGGTCGGTTCCCCTGATGTTTATTCACAAAAATTGAAAGTAAAACTCAGTTAGAAGTTTACAATTTCTAGCTTAAATAAACTAAATATGCTGATGCAATGTCTGTAGATCTTTCCCATGGGAAAGTAATTGAAATCGGAAATGCAACTCTGCACATTTTGCTGCTCGTGCAGGTAAGTATCATATTTTCGCAAGTTTCTGGAATTCGTCGTCAACTCTTCCCCTGTTAAGTACAATTGTCCTCGATTGTTGTTAGAAGAAGGGGAGGTCATTGAACTTGACTCTTTGAGTTTTTCCGGTGCCAGGATAGGATGTTGTTTCTGGCAAGACGCTAGCAGCTGCAGCTATTGTTTTCGGGTTTTCAGTGTTGATGACTGCATTGATTTCGTTTTTTGAGCAAAACTTCTGGTAGGCAAGTAGGATTAGTGCGATCAGGCAAATCGCCGTGAGCGTTGATGTTGCGTATTGATGAATCTTACTCTCGTATCGTAATAGTTCGATTCTATTTGTATTATCGATGGTCAATTCTTTCATACGTTTTTGAGTAAGGAGTCCTATCATGCCATTGGAAGCAGGTTGAAGTATTGCGGGTAGGGCTTGAAGCGAAGTTAACTCTTGGGAGACAAAAGTTCTTTTATTGATAGAAATGCTGGTATTTTCGAATTTGATAAGAAATGTCCCGTTGAGGTCGTGCGATGTTTCTTCGGTGCTTAGTTTTCCAATAAATTGGTTCAGCAGAACAACTCCAGCCGAAATTTCTTCAATTGATGGTATGTCTTAATTACTTATTGTATTACAAGTGGACTGTAAGCTTTTAAGAAGGTTGGGAATGCATGTACTATTGCTTATGTCTACTAGATATTTTCCTTTACAAATTGACAGTTGATTTGTTTTTTTACATTCGTTTCTAACACCAAATATTACATTTTCGTTTTTACTATGAGGCCGAATGGAATTTCGTTAATTACTGAGTTTCTTTTAATTGGTTTGGTCATCATTGACTGAAACAAATCTTTAGTAGTTGATGGAATATTGACAATGTATAAAATTAGGTTTCCATTGGTTATTATCTTTATTTCTGCAAAGTCTAAGGCCTCTTCGATAGTCAAATAGAGCAACATTTCATTATCTAGAACATTTGTGGCAAATTTAATTTCGGATTTTGATAAAATGAGTGAATTTACAATACCAAGCTTAGCCCAGTGTATGGCGTAATCAATGTTATTTAGATCTTCCTTAATCAAAGCTAGTCTAAGGTGTACATCGAATAGATAATTATTATTTATCTGACTATTTTTTTTTATCAGTTCTTGAATTTTGTTTGCCATCCGAGTAATATTGTTCATCCTGTCATTCAAAAGACGATTCATTATAACCTGTTTGTTGTTGTTTTGCAGCGTGTTATTCAACTTTTGGGTGATAGTGACTGCGTCCTCGTGATCGGGGCTACCTGCGAGCCATTTCCAGGCATTGCCCAAGAAATTAAGGGATCGTGTTAATCGACGGGGTCTCAAATCTGCTATAAGGCTACGAATTTTTTGTAATTCATGGGATAGTAGGGGTATAAGCGAGCTGTGTTGTATTCCTGAAACGTTCAGGAGAGGCTCAATTTTCTCTATCAAGCTCTCGTATTCGTTGAAATCGATACTGTGAATTATTTCGAAATCCCCATTTTGGATTTTGGTTGGTCCGGTATAGAAAGAAATGATTTGCGAGCCTGAGTAGTCTAGATTCTGTACTTTAGCGAATATGATACGCAGGGTGAATCTGTAAAATGGAAGTTAATTTCGAATATTACTTTTATGAACAATTTTGCCACTTTCTGTAAGAATAGTTGAATTTCCGTTTTCCCTGACTATTTCCTGTTTAAACCTGGGAGATAATTTAGAGCCTTTTCTTTTATTTTGTTTTACGAAGACAATTTCCCCTACGTTATAGTCTTTGGTTGGCAGTCTACTTTTGTTGTGATACCTAATGTCAGTCTCCTGCTTCTGCTTGAGTCTGTCAATGTTCGTCTGTCAAATTCTTTCGAAGTCTTCCAAGTCAATATCGGGAACTATTCCGAGATATAATTCGACGGGTTTTTTATTGGCGGTTGAATGAATGGTATGGTTGTATTCATTAGTGGCATGCTGCAGGAGGTTTTCGAATGTTCTTTGTTGGCCATCCCTCTTTAAACACCTCATTATTTCCATAATGGTTGAATGCCATCGTTCGACTTGCCCATTTACCTCGCTTTTATAAGGTGGTGTCCTGTAAACTGTGATTCGGAGATCTTCTTCCAGTAGGGAAGTGATTGAGGCTGAGGTGAGTGAACCCTCGTTATCGACCACCACATTTTCAGGAATGCATAAGAAATAAAGGATGTCCAGCAAAGGTTGCTTTACGTCTTCTATCGACCTGGACGCGATTACTTTGGCCATGGCAAATTTTGTGAACTTGTCCATCGCAGTTAACACTAGATTCATTTCTGTAGAAAATATATCTATATGAACCGTGTGCCCAGGGTAGGGTGGAATAGGTGTTGGGTTTAGAAATGTTTTGTTTGGGTGCCTTTCGTACTTATTCTCCTTACATACTCTACAACGGCTGACAAGCCTTTTAATCTTCGCTACCATTTTGGGAAAGTAGAGGTTGTTCAATATTTGCAGTCTGTTCTTCACTGCATTACGATGGGCACGCTTATGTTCTTGAAGGATCCTTTCTTCTTGTTCAACCTCGCTGGGGATGTCTTCGACCAACTTTTGGCTGAAGCGAATCCTATAATCTCTGAAGTGATCGGGATATATCTGCTGCACCTTTCCCATTATCTCTTCGCTGGCACAGAGACCATTTATTGTGTTTGGGTTTAGATACCTTTTAAATATGTTGATTGGGTCCATTTCTGAATACTCTGGCTTTATAAAAATGTGTCGTTTGTAGTTTTCGAAAGGGTTCAGGAGTTGATAGCTATCTTCGTCTCCGGTCTTCAGGATTAGTTGATTGCGAAACACGTTGACAGGTGTTTCCACAGTTGGAATTAGGTTGTGAGATGAGCTTTCATCACTATGAACGGTTGGTGTCATGGAATTTACATGAGTGGCTGGTGAAAGCCTCGAGAGTGTGTCAGCAACCACGTTAGCCTTCCTAGGCTTGTATTTATTCTTCGAGCGCAGCTTTCCACCTTTTCAATTTGCTGTTTGTACTTTTACTACTAAGTGCATAAGTAAGGGGCTGATGGTCAGTATAGATCTTTACTTTCCGAGACCCATAAAGGTAACTTCTTGAAGAGTTCAAGGCCCAAAAGATGGCAAGCATCTCCTTCTTGTTAGCTGCGTAACTTTCTTCCGTTTTAGATAGTGTTCGCGAAAGGAAGGAAATGGGTCTATTTTCCTGAGATAAGACGGCTCCGATGGCGTAGTTGGAAGCATCAGTGGTCAATTCAAACTCTTTGTCAAAATTCGGGTGTGCAAGAGTAACGTCTTTAGAAACAAGGGTGTTCTTGAGAGTATCGAAAGCTTTAAGCGCTGATGAATCTAAATGAATGGGCGTATTTTTGGAAACATTCTTGGACACGCGTCCATCTTCCCCTCTCAAGAGGGATGTCAGTGGTTTGCCGATTTTAGCATAGTCTTTGATAAAGCGCCTATAGTAACCTGACATTCCCAAAAACGATCGAAGGTCTTTGAGAGTCTTTGGCACAGGGAAGTCTATAATAGCTTGAACTTTTTTGGGGTTGGTTTTGATGCCTTCTTTGCTCACGATGTAGCCCAGGAATTCAACTTCTTCCTTTAGAAAATCGCACTTATCGATTTGAATCTTCGTGTTAGCTGATTTTAGGGTTTGAAAAATCTTATCCAAGTTGTGGAGATGTTCAGCCTCATTTTTTCCGAAAATTATTATATCGTCGATGTAAACATGGCATCTTTTCCCAATATGTTCCCTCAGGATATCGTCTAGCACCCGCTGAAAAATTAAGGGTGCGTTTTTTATGCCAAAAGGTAGGCGGGTATATTCAAACTTCCCATTGTTCACGGAGAAGGCAGTTTTTTCTATGTCGGACTCCCTAAGTGGTATCTGATGGAACCCACTCTTGAGATCCAAGAGGGAGAAATATTTGTTCTTACCAAGGTTAGCAAGAACTTCATTTATCTCTGGGATCGGATATTTATCGGGTATGGTTACGGAGTTCAGCTTCCGGTAGTCAATAACCATACGGAATTTTTTCTCTCCGGATGCGTCCAATTTTTTTGGCACGATCCATACGTGTGAATTATAGGGAGATCTTGATGGTCTAATAATGCCGTCCTCTAAAAGCTTTCTGAATTCTTTGTCTACTTCTTCCTTCAATGCCATGGGGTATGGATAAGATCGAGAGTAGACGGGATCGGAAGTTGTTGTTTTAATCTCGCCCTTGACTTGAGTGGTAAAGGTTAGTTTTTCGTCTGGATCTGAAAGTAGGCATGAGTGTTTGCGAATAATTGCGTCTAGTTTCCCTGACAGTTCTTGACTGAGATGGTTAGTTTTAATTGCTATGTTGTGCACCTGGTCGGAAGATTGTTGTTGAAGAGGGATGCAAATGCTGTTGTTTATTGTCATATAGTTATCTTCAGTGTGGATGACGGCTTTGAGGCTTTTAAGGCTATCGTTTCCAATGATTCCGTCGAAAGATATAAGAGATGGTAGAATAAAGAACTTTAATTTTTCTGTGCAGTTGCCAAAAGGCCAAAAATACGAATGATGAGTAATTTTGACGCTTCCGCCAACGGATTTTGCGTAGAAGTTCTTCTGATTGGGTAAAGGGTACTTAATGTGCTTCGGTTGAACATAGTTGTTGTTTGATCCTGTATCGACTAAAAATTTGAGGGCCTCTCCGCTCTTTAATTTATATTCAAAGTATGGGAGCGAAGAGCGCCTTATCCTTAAAAAATAAATGTCTTCCATTTCTTCAGTGATCTCAAGATTTTCCTCGTCTATTTCGTCGATGTACTCGTCAAGGGTTTGCTCATGTTCTTCGTCTTGTTGAGTCGTATCGTTATCATCTTGAGGACACTCATTAGGATTATCGGTTTCTGTATGATAGATTCTTTGTAACTTTTGTGGTGCATGGTTTTGAGGTGGTTGTTGGCGTTTTTGTAATACAGGATGATTACGGGGCCTATTTGCATAGTTTATCGCGTTTGTCCTCATGGAAACGTCGACGTCCATCGGCTCGGGTCTTGGCAATGGCTTAGGAGGAAGTGGTCTAGGATTAGAGAATTGTGACTGTCTATGGTAGAAAGGCTGCTGATTGAATTGTGGGGGTTGTGTATTTCGTGGCAAATGTGCCAGTTCGGGATAGAAAGTCTGCCTCGGGGCTGGAATTGGTGCAGGTCTTTTGGCTGAGAAGGAGTGTGCCTCCGAGGAGGAATCAGAGGTGGTTGTTGGTATTGTGTCCTCCTTAACAGATTTTGGGAGTTGTTTGCGCGCTGCGCCCGGTAGTCCATATTTTGGAGCTTTAAGCAAAGGTGCAGCGCCTGAGGTAGATCAGCTGGCTCACGGATGCTAAGAAGTCTTGGGAGGCCACCACGTAGCCCTCTTATAAACGTGTCCAGTGCTTTATCTCGATATGCCTGAGTCATGATGTTTGCGGACTCAGTACTCAGCTCCATTGAGGATAATTTGTTTGAAATCAACGAAAGATGTTGGTAGACTCCCTGGTAAAATTCTTGGATGGAATTTGTCCCCTGTACCAAGGTAGTCATTTGGTACTCTAGCGTATCAAGATCCCGCTTGTCCGCGCAATGTAAGGTGGGACACTTTGAGATTTTGGGCCAATTCAGAGGAGTGTTATAGGACTCCAATGCAATATCGGCGTGACCGATAATTTTATTCCTAATAACCGACAGAATGCCGTAATATTTGGGCGTACCTTTAAGGTGGTCGTAAATTTTGAGGATTCGCTCCACACTTTTTTTCCAGGAGCTGAACTCTCTTGCTTCTCCAGAAAATACCCTCAGACTCTTGACTACGTCGGGAGTCTTATCCATTTCAGATAGATTCCCGTCGTCTCCAACTCTGATTGCGACATCTATTTCATTGCTTTCATCCGTAGAAGGATTTATCAATGATTCAAATAGATTTCGCCCCTGTCGGTCAAAGGTTTCTGTTACGAGTCGAGAGATAAGTTGGGTTAGCTCGTGGTTATTTTCGTTACCTTGATTATTGGGTAGAGCATGGCCCTGCTCGACGGCTGAAGCAGTGGAGGGACCAGCACCAACATTCTTGATTCTACTGGGTCTGAGCAAATTATGTGGATTTAACATGCCTATTTGTAAGTTTCAGAACCACTCAATGATCGGAAAACACAAAAAACCGTGCAAAAACCGGATTCTTCGCACTTATCAAAATACAGTAAAGGGATGCGGTAAATTTAGTGGAGCAGAGATACCGTACAAAAACCAGATTCTTTGCACTTATCAAAACACAGTAAAGGGATGCGGTAAATTTAGTGGGGCAGAGAAGTAGTGAAGTTATCAATTTTGCACTAATCAAAACACAGTAGGGATGTGAAAAATTTAAGTGGAGCCGAGAAATAGTGAAGTTATCGATTTCACAATATAAAACAACGTTTTTTAGGAGAAAATTCCACAGAAAAATACAAAAACATCAATCACAACGAGATGAAAACGGCGATAGATAAGGCAGTAAATTCGATTCAAAAAAAAATTTCCAAAGAAAAACGATTCAAAACGGCAGCGCTGGAAAGGCTTATTATGCTCAAATTTATTTGTTTAAGACCAAGCGAAAATCGATCGCGAAACAACAACCAACAAACACTTAAATATTTGTGTTTTCACTTAGTTTTTAGAGTAGATGAATAAAATCACTTTGCACTTTTACTTTGTCATTTATTTAAAACCCACTAATATTATCAGCAATAATTATTCATCAAAAATTTCAGATTTATTTTAAGAAATGGTATTAATAATATTATTTTGTAATAGAAAATTGTCAGATTTACATAATAATAAAAAGGACTTACATTAATAAAATCGTAGTATGCTTCATTCTCGAGTTTTTAGTTTCTTCCTCGTCGGGAGTTGTTCTGCTTTAATTTGTGGTCGCAGGTACTTGTGACTGCTTTTCGAGTTAAAGTAGGCGGTCCCTTTACGGACGTCTTGTTTGCTATCTGCTACTAAGGGGCCTATCTCAACAGCACATATCCTTAAGCGCTTGGTTTTCGCACCAGATTCCTAGATTTGTTCTTTGTACGGATCGTTCGATTTGTTCCTCTTACGGCTCGTTCAATTTGTTCGTTTTACGGTTCGTTCGATTTATTCACTCCGCGTTATTCTTTGTACGGAAGATTTGCGCGAGTATTTAAAATGTATCGATGACTTTGGAAGATGAAAGGACCACCTGCCAGTCTCTGGGTTACTTGATTTTTTTGATCAATGATCAAAAAAACCTGATCAATCCAATTATTTTTCTTCCAATATTGAACTAACATACAAGTATAAGCGCGAAAGCAGCCCCACGTTGGGAGCCAGTTAACTTTTGCGACGAGAAATACACTAAAAAAATATCTTTTAATTTTAACAGGGTCGGTTCCCCTGATGTTTATTCACAAAAATTGAAAGTACAACTCAATTAGAAGTTTACAATTTCTAGCTTAAATAAACTGAATATGCTGATGCAATGTCTGTAGATCTTTCCCATGGGAAAGTACTTGAAATCGGAAATGCAGCTTTGCACATTTTGCTGCTCGTGCAGGTAAGTATCATATTTTCGCAAGTTTCTGGAATTCGTCATTAACTTATACTATGTTACCTACCTACATGCTACCGAAGAATTATGGCTCGCTGTTCGGCTTGTGTTCGGATTTTTCCGGAGGGGTGATGGGGTGTGGTTACTAGTTGAGTATACTATGCACCATACTATTAACGGAAATAATGAGCCAATCAACAGCTGCTGTAGGTACACATACTTTAACATGTAAATTGATCATTACTCCCCATAGACTTCCAAGTTCTTATTTAAATCCAAAGTATTAAATTCTCTTTCCCGTCAAATATTTGAACACTGCAAAATTAATTAATTTGTGTTGTTAAATTAATTGTATTGTAAAATTTTATTAAAATTGATATACCTCGATGTGGCGAATGAATAAATAAATAAATAAAAATGCAGTGGAAAATAGTAATGGACGAGAAGTTTGAATTTCTCATGCCAAACAATGTTTGGCAGCTTTACTAGCTGCCAACAAACAAGAATAGTATTTACTGCGAATGGACAGACAAAATGAAATAAGTTGTAAATGTCAGCATTAAGCAGCACAAGGGGAAGCTAGTCACATGGAGAGAAAACTCACGGTACTGTAGTTCAATTTGACTTGATTCACACTTTCTTTGCTGTAGCCGCATCTGGTTTTATAAGCCAACAAAACAATTTGACGTGAAAACTGTATTTTTATATAGCGACATTGATGAAGCCATCTGCATGCAATACCAAGAGGGCTACAGTGGCACGAGTGAAAGAGTCTGCAAACTAAACTCAAGTTTTTATGGGTTGAAACAATCCTCCGAATGCTTCAACTGTCATTTTGTTCTTAAGAAGATTCTCTCTAAAAGCTACAGATACAGACTCATTCATGTTTATAAGCCAAAGGAAGAACCGGCATTTAATGTTGGCAATATACTTACTTGATGACATACTCTATGGTAAGAATATATTTCTGGCCAATAGTCTCCATACAGAGCTTAAGAGTAAGTTCAAAACAACACCCAATGACAAAAACTTATTTCTCGGAATTTATATGAATAGAACAAGACGTCAAAAGACTGATCTTCTTATACCAAGAGGCATACATTCAGAGAAAAATCTTGTAACTATGCTTGTAGACTCAAACCAGAAACAGTGCCTACTTAAACATACAGCAGAACCGAAGCATGTCACTACGGCTTCATTTTGAAAGGCTGTAGAAAGCATCATGTATTTCAATAGTTACAAAATTTGATATAACATCTGCAATTAAGAACACAATGACAATTGAAAAGAAAACCGTAAAACGACTACTGAAATACTTGAAGGGATGATGGACTTCGGTTCAAAAGCTATCGGGATCAAGAACCGCTTACATGTGGCATTGCAGATTATAACAGGGTATGCTTTCACACTAGCATCAACGTCAATATTGTTGACCTAGATGCTGTCCACCAACACACCGGGAGCACCAAGACAACTCCGGTGGTCCACATTGAGGCCTAAACTCGGCAACATCTGTGCGCCGGCCAGATCTCTCGAGCCAAGCATCAACAACAAGGAGTCAGGAGCAGGAACTCTTGGCAGAAGTACAAGCAAGCCTCCAAGCAGTTACCAGGGAGGAGTAAATCACCAGACTGAAGCCACTCCTGAGCCAGAGCATATATACTAACTAGCACCTGCAATCGAGGAGCTGTCAAAATGAAAAGAGAGGCAAATAAACGTGTAAAAGATGGATTAAAGTTTACCTTGTGTTGGTAAAATTGCATGCAAGTTCAATTTTTTGTTTACCATACATACGCACTTTTAGTCTAATTCTCTCTACTCCATAAGTACCGTAGGAAAGAAAATTTGTTCTAATTGCAGCTGCTATTTAGTAGATATGCTCTGCCTGAGCGCCACCATTCGCAAATGTAATCACGAGTGTTAATGCAGAGGACGATGAGACAGGAAACGGCAGGAGCTCCATAGGTTGAGATGACTCGCCTACCTTTCCATCACAGCAGATAAGCGGATATTTTTCCAAAAGCAGGTAAAAGATAAAGCTGCATCGATGGACAAAGGAAGAAATTAGTCGGATTAGGTAAAAGGGGTAAAGCTAGCCGGAGACCCATGGCGAATTCGTAACAACCATGAGCTGTATGCAATTTTCGACGAGCCAGAGGTCCCAACGATTGTAAGACTGCGGAAGTTGCAATGGGCTGGCCACATAAATCGTATGGATGAACAAAAAATATCCCAAAAGCTATTCTTTGCTAGAACTGAGGCTGGAGACCGTTAGGGAAACCAGGGCAATGCTGGCCCGACTCAGTCCACGAAGACAATTCATTGCTGCGCGGATTTGGAAATCGGAAAACGTGGTCAAAGGACTGAGATAGTTGCAGGCAATTATTGCAGGAAATAAAGGCCTAAAAGGTTGTAGCACTACAAAGAAAACAAGTTGGGTAAACAGACCTACGCTCATGTCAGAAGGGTTTTGTATTCAATTTACAAAATGCAGTCACCAGATCGAATCAAATCAAGAAACATGTCAAAGACGATTTTATTGGAGAAAATATGAAATGCGAAGATCATACTATTTTTAACAAAGTTCAATGAATTTCGACTTCTGAGGTTTTTGGTATTGTTATACTCATAAATATCTCCCTTGATAATTATTTCAGATGTCCATCCGCGACGGAGGAAACACATTTTTCATGTATTTCCCCCCTGTGCCCCCACTGAAGCAAAAACTAACAGTTCAACAACTGTTTTGAAAAGCTCCCATGAAAACTTTCATTTCATACTCATATCGGCTACGTTTGATGAATTTCTTTCAGGGGCCACTCTCCTGTGCTGAAATCATCGATTCATGGCCAATTTTTTCTAATCCTAGAATGGTTACAAAACCCTTTTGCTAGGAGCTCTCTCCCACCTCCTTGACTTATTTCACTTATGAGCATTAATTGTAGGTACTCATCTTCAGTCATTCATTCAATTGAATCAAGTGTTCGAAGCATGCACCTTAAACGTTGAGGTTGGGAAAAAATAGCTCCAAATTATTCAATCTTCGCATTTAAAACAGCCACTATTTTGTTTTACGATTTTTGATACTACTAGCTGAACCGATTCTCAAAGATATACACGACACCTATCATTACTGAAATTTTCATGCAAATCCTAGCAAAACTGTAGTGTCTGAGACGGTAAAAAGCGCATGTTGTTCCATAGCCATATGTTGCCATAGTAATAAATGCAGCGCATATTGTTCCATAGTAATACAGGAAAATTCAAACCGCTATAACTTCGCTAAATATGATCCAATCTTTATGAAACTTTCAGGATAGATCAACCTTATAAATAACCATTTAAGTACTGAATTTCATTGAATTTAAGGGTACCGTTAAGATTTTATTCAAGAAAACATAAAATCGATAAATCATACTATTACTAACAAAGTTGAGTGAATTCTGACTTCTCACGTATTTGTTGTTGTTATACTCACCAAGGCCTACATTCTTGATTTTTTTCAGATTTTTCGGATCACAGGTGTCCAATCGCGAGGGGGGGACACAAATTTTTCGTGTATTTCCCCTCCCTGTGCGCCCCCCGAAGCAAACTTTGGCAAATTAAGACCTGTTTTGAAAAGCTCTCATCAAGACCTTTCATTTGATACCCATATCGGCTACCTACAATGAAATTTTTTTTTCGGGGGGTCACTCACTTACATGGGGAGACCCCCCTTAAATACCTTATAAAATTTTTTTGTAGCTGAATTTTGAAGAGATCACCACTTTACACCTACACACAAAATTCGATGTTTCTAGCTTAAGTAGTTTCCGAGAAAAACTGCTGTGACACACGGACGGACGGACGGACAGACGGACAGACTGGTCGCGAAACTAGTAGGGTTTTGTAAAATTATTTTACAAAACCCTCAAAAAGATGTGCAAAGTGACAATTTCAGTTCGCATCATGACGCTCAAAAGCACAACGAAATCCATTATACGAAATAAAAAAAACATTATTTATCTAACTCGCTATATACAAATTAGCAACTAGGTGTTTCGCGATTGGAATTCAAGGAATATATATATATATATATATATATATATATATATATATATATATATATATATATATATAAATATATATATATATATTTATATATATATATATATATATATATATATATATATATATATATATATATATATATACATAAATATATACTCATATTTATATATATATATATATATATATATATATATATATATATATATATATATATATATATATATATATACTTATATATATATATATATATATATATATATATATATATATATATATATATATATATATATATATATATGTGTGTGTGTGTGTGTATGTATGTATATAAGCATATATCGAAAACCATTATCATTATTGTTTTCGATATATGCTTATATACATACATATACATACACACATATATATATATATATATATATATATATATATATATATATATATATATATACATATATATATATATATATATATATATATATATATATATATATATATATATATATATATACATAAATATATACTCATATTTATATATATATATATATATATATATATATATATATATATATATATATATATATATATATATACATAAATATATACTCATATTATATATATATATATATATATATATATATATATATATATATATATATATATATATATATATATATATATATATATATATATCCTTCCGTTAAAAACGGAAGGATGACTAGTGTCATCAGTATGTTAGGTGGGTAAATCCAGACCCCCTTCGATTTCCGTCAGACCACGTTGTCGCTAAAATTGTAGGCATGAAAATTAATTTTGTAGTATGAACTTTGCATTGACAGTAAGGACCCGCCCCATGACACCACAGAAAGCTAGAATAGCAGCTAGCACGCGTATGCCTTGTTTGGCAAAGTAATTCCATAGAAACTGGAAATCTTAGCTTGCTGAAGCCAGTGGCGGTGCAAGGCGTGGGCGACGTGGGCGACTGCCTACGGCCTCGCGCTATAGGGGCCTTGCAATTGACAGCCTTTACTTACTCAATAAAAGTTTGAAAAGTATTGATACAAGCGAAAGCTGTGAATGATTTTACTCAAAGCTAAACAATAAAACCATTCGAATTGTTAGCATTTGGCGTTACACATCAATTGTCCAGTCTATAGTATAGTTTACTGAAATAGTGACCACCATCAACTCAACTACAGTAGGGCGCTTAGCGTGGATAAGACCATTGGCGGCGATCACCTTGGCTTACAGTATCCTTTCGCAACCGCCCTCAATGTTGTCCCTAACATCACAATTGCACTCCTATCTTTGGCATGATATCTACAATTCTAGTACAACTTATAATTAAATTGTGCTTATTGAGTTCCTTGACCGAGCGATCCGATGGCATTTACTAACATATGCATATCTCACTAAATGTTTTGGCTGAGAAATTTGCATAATGGGCAAACACATCATTCCCATAATCAATATCAACCTTAAACGCTATAAAGAATAAGTTTTCTTTACCGTGGGAACGCCTTTTTATCTTGGATATGCAATTTCATGCAACTCATCATGCGCAAAGTTTTATGTTATATACATAATGACCCTACCATCATAAGCCGCAGTGTATCCTAGTCAACACTTAATGACGGACTACAAAAACCGGTCCTTGTAAGATATACGTGATGCACCATCTATTTTGATCCAAGGACAATGGTAAATATCCCAAAACAAGTTTAAATCGGCTATAAGGTTATTTCCATCTCCCCGCTACTTCGAAGAAAGAATCGTGACTATTTACGAGTGTTCATGTGCAAGGCCAAATGCTACATGTGTTGATGAACATAGCAAAGCTAACAGGGCGGTTTCGTACCTACAAACAATTCTGATTTCGGTTGATTCGTGTCTACCTCCACTCTCTCTCCATGGGTCGCGAGACAAAGCAGAGTTCCGTAAGCATTTCTATTATTTTATTGAGAGTAAGTATGAGTAATATTGTATTGCAGGTTTGAAAATAATAATTATTGAATTAATACGTGCTGGTTATTGATCAACTCAATTGATTCAAAAAGAATTTCAGCTACTTAAGTTAATTTTTCATAAAATAACTGTAGACATACATGAAGGTATATACGTAAAAATAAAATTATTATTATCGTTTATAGGTTCAATATACATCAAATGACGTTCGTTATGTCATGCCCAGATCCAAAGAGAGATAGAGGTATCGGAAGAAAATGGGTATATGGGTCAGCAAAAAGACAAAAGAAAGATAAAAGAGCCTTATCAGATCGGGCTTTATGTTAAGGATTGGTGAATTACCTAAAAAAAACATCTCATAGCATGACAAAATCAGATGAATTGATTTCTTTGACGCCGGATATTGCAACAGCCAATACTTCATTCAATTTGGAAAGCACTTTAGATGTATTGAGTAGCAAGCCACAGTCGGAAGTAGAAATAGCATCAAAATCTACCCAATCAGAAT
Organism: Odontomyia ornata; assembly: GCA_963969285.1. Taxonomy (NCBI): domain Eukaryota; kingdom Metazoa; phylum Arthropoda; class Insecta; order Diptera; family Stratiomyidae; genus Odontomyia; species Odontomyia ornata. The sequence continues at coordinate 306,232,173 of OZ017739.1, forward strand.
CTGAGTTGGAGAGCGTCCTGAACAATAAATAAGTTCTCGGTTAGTTAACGTAGATGAAAGCGACATTATAAGAGAAAAGTTTTTAAGTTCTGATTCAGGAATGAGATTGTTTCCCCTAACCGATTCTTAGCGTCATGATATTGTTCAAACTAGTCCAATGCAGCCATGGAATTACAGCGATGATTGTTATCACAATGATAATGATCGTAGGCACTCTTCTCATTTTTATTTTTTAAGAAGGCTCAGTAATGGTGAAACTAAACATCGTCTCTGGCTGGCTTATTCTAGTTATCAAAATAAAGTTTACTGTTTTCCGGGTAGATTTTTTCGCAATTTTCAAACTTAGATGGTTCAGGGAGGATGCTATGATTGGAAACACTTAACAAATATTTTACAAAGACACGAGAATAGCAGAGAACATATGTTATTTATGTTTCAATGTCTGACATTTGAGAAGCAAACTGAGCATGGGAAAATAATAGATAAAGAAAACGAAAGGCTAATTCATGAATCTGAAAAATATTGGTACAATTATTTTGAAAGATTAATTGACATCATTAACTTCTTAGCTTCACATAATTTAGTATTCAGAGGGCATAGAGAATCTCTTAAAATAGACTGTTATGAAAATTCCGGCAACTTCATAGACTTATTCAAATTGCTTTCTAAATATGGTTCAACGCTTCAAAAACATATGAAACGTATTAATGACTAACAACTTGTAACACATAATCTAAGCCACGATATTCAAAATGAGTTGGTAAGGCCAATGGCGAAAAGAGTGACCGGAGAAGTGATTCGAAGGGTTAAAGAGGCAAAATATCATAGTTTTAACCTGCTGTTAGTAGATGCAGCTATTTATTCCGTGGCAGCAAAAAATTTTTTGGTTTTATTCAAAAAATTTATTTGTTATTTGCAAGGTCAAGCAAACGCTGGGAGTTTATTAAAGGCAAATTAAAGCTTACTTTAAAAACTTTGTCACACACAAGATGGGAAAGCAGAATCAAAGCAGTTAAAGCCATATTATTCCACTTCAATGATGTTGTTGAATGTATCAAGAGCTTTCAAAATCATAGTGAGGAATCCGATACACTCAGTGATTTTGATTCAGTTCTAAATGAAATTCTTAGCTTAGAAATTATTATATCGTTACATTTATGGTATGCAATATTATTGCGAGTGCATATCATAAGCAAACTATGGCAATCCGTACAAGTCCATTTAATCATTGCCCTTGATCATTGGTATACGTTTTGTGACTAGATCAAAGAATATCGTCAAATTGGATTCGAATAATTCTTGTCTGTCACTCATCGGTTTATTGAAAAAAGTAATTATGACTTGCCAAAAGAATTTAAAAATAAAAGGTCAGCCAAAAAGAAAAGGATGTTTCCTTATGAAAGTAGTGATGAACCCATACAGTCTCCCGAAATTCAGCTCGATACAGAGTTATTTAATACTATGATTGATTCCATGATGAGCTGTATGATACAAGATTTACATCTTTGAATCAGCATTTTGCAGATTTCAGTTTCATCTATAATCCAAGCAAACTATATATTCGAAAAGAGCATTTATTAAAATATTATCAAGACTTAGACATAGTCTTATAAATGGGTGAGAGCAGTGATATTCAATCTTATGAATTGTATGACGAACTGCAAGCAATTATGCCGAATTTGCATCGGAGACGTAAAACAGCTGCTTTAATACACAACCGAGAATAGCTTAAAGGAAATTTATATTATAATTCGAATATTATTGACAATACCTTAAAGAACAGCTTCCGCTGAAAGAAGATTTTCTAAATTAAAACTTATTCAAAACTTTTTAAGAAATCCAGTGGGTCAGCAAAGACTTTTAGCGTTAGAAGTTTTATCCATTGAGGCTGATATAGGATCTAAGTTAGACTACGATGCAATTACTAAGGAGTTTAGTAAGACGAAAAGTAATTTTCACTGCTAAAGTGTAGTCAGCAAGTGGTATCATCTCGAAAGAGCAGGAATAGAATACTCTGATAATAGAATTCCGTTCAGCAATTTACAAAAGTAATATACAGTGTCCAACTAAAGATTTTTCAATTTTAACTCACATTGAGAAAACAATTGCTTACGAGACTCTGATTTATTTATGTTAAAGTAAATATGTGTGCTTTTATACGAATAAAATCTGTTCAAACTGCTCGAGTACCATGATATTCTTCCAGTTGTGTCATTGTAGGGCCTCGCGGAGCTTATCTTGCCCATAAAAAGTTTTGGCTTTGCGCCGCCGCTGACTGAGGCCGTCAACATCACTGCTATCCTTCACAGATCAATAATACATATAAATCCACTTCAAAACAGCTAAGTATCCATCGATTGAAAATTTATCAGCTACAATAATAAACGTAATACTAAAGTGATACAGGGACTGCATAATAAGTAACCGGACTGACCTCAGGAAATTTTTTATTGGCAAAACATGTACAATTATTCTTTAGAAATCTTTAAAGTAGTCCCCAGTGGAGTCGATAACATGCTGATACTGGATTTTCCAATCCTCGAACGCTCCCTGAAAGTCGGCAACCTCGATGCTGTCTAGAGCCCTCGTCGTAGCACGTTGAACGTGTTCCAGAGTCCCGAACCGCGTCTCTTAAGGTGTCTCTTGATCTTGGGGAACAGAAAGAAGTCGATCAAGGATTTCCGAAGCGACAGCAACACGATGCTCCTTTTGCTCATCAGTCAGGTGTTTGAGTACCAGCTTCGCGCAGATCTTCCTCATGCCCAGATCGTTCTTAATAATGTTGTGAACGGTCATCTTATCAATTCCAACCTCATCTGCGGTAGCCCGAATGCTCAGACGACGATCACTGTTGAACAGATCACGCACTTTTTGCACATTTGTGTCCGTGTGACTCGTTGATGGAGGACCGACGCGCTGTTTGTCATGGACGTCATCGCGGCCCTCCCGGAAATTTCTGTGCCACTGAAACACTTGAGTTCTGGACAGAGCATCCTCACCGTAAGCCTCTTGAATCATTTGAAGAGTTTCCATGGCTGTTTTCTTTAGTTTGACATAACATTTGATGATAACACGTTGCTCGATCGTACGCTCCATTTTCACTCCGACGACGTAACTGAACACGCACTCTGCTCTCGCTCGATGCTATCTCTCCAAGCGCTTGGAGGCAACTGCTGCAGCCCGGTTCCCTTTACCTAGACCCCACCACCACTACAGCACCAGATATCGGTTAGCAGACGCTTTGACGGCGCGGAGCACGCTCAGTCCGGTTACTTATTATACCGTCCCTCTACATTTTTGCAAATATATGTAAGATTTTTGATGAAAATTTTTGAAATGTTCTTTAACGTTGATATATTATCATGACTTCTCAAATAATGAGGACAACATACTGCTCAAGGCAGTAAATTGAAATATATAATTAATATATCTTAGTTTTCCGAGCTCTATTTATGGAATATATGCGTGAGTCAAATTTTGTGATTCAAAAAACGTTGTTTGAGCTACTAATAGTATCACAAAACCCTTCTAGCAGGAGCATTCACCTGCTACTTCGACTTGTTTCGGTGTTAATCTCGTGACTACGGTAGTAAGTAAACTTTATTGAGACTTCTTTATAACTTGACATTACAGAGTATGCTTAATGACTATATGACATTTGACAGTATATGGATGTCAAATAAACTTTGACGGTTAGAAAATATGTATACTTATATTACATCAGTGTTTTTTAGATATATAGACTTTGCCATTTGCTCTTATGGCTTACGACTTGAGTAGTTTGACAAAAAAATACGTTAAAACTTAATCTTAATCCAACCCTAATATAAATTAAATCTATTCCTACATCTAACCTAAAACTATAAGCTGTTTAGTACAGCTCTCGAATTTACATTTATGTATATTTCTCTTGTGCTTTTATTTTATTTCACTTATGCACTAACTAAATTTACAAATATTTTGTTGAACCACGGTATGTGTTCGGTTCAGATGAAACGTAAAACGCCGGTTTATTGGTAGTTACGGAATCAATGGGATCGTGGTGGTAATGTTCAAGGATTTTAAAGGGACATAGGTAGTAGGGATTATTATTTGCGGTGGTAGGCTCGAAAAGTGCGCGAATACATTGAAAAGGGTGCTCCCGCCACTTCTCTAGGCGTTTTTGAGACATTGCCAACATGTAGTGGAGAATCGGTTCTATCTCCGTATCTTTGTAAAGGATAGAATTCCTGTAGCACTTCTTATTAGGCCGTCTGTATTTGGATAGGCATTTCCTAAGGATCTTCCTCTCGAAGATTTGGATTTCTTCGGCCGCAGTAGGCGAGATTGTTGGCCATGCCGGAAACGCGTAAGTAATGATCGGCCTAATAAGAGTTTTTTACATTAACACCTTAGTTTTTGGGCAGACTGATTTCGAAGAAAAGAGAGACGAAATAATTGCGGACGCTGCTTTCGCTTTATTGAGAATTTTCCTTGCGTGTCTATTCACCCTTGGTCGATTGTTAAAATGGACTCCAAGGTATTTGATATTTTCCTTGAGAGGGATGATTTCACCAGCAATATGTGCTTGCACATTCCTACCTTGAGACACAGCAAGTCAGTGCCCTCTCCCGGTGGCATTTCTGAAACAGATCAATTCTGATTTGCTGGCATTTATTTCGAGTCCCCAGTACTTCAGATATTGAAATATGTTGAGGACATAGCGCTGCACTTTTATTTGGGCCATCTCTGGGAGGCTATGGGTGACCGTGAGGAGGATATCATCTGCATACATTGCTATATCGATAGTCGAGCAGTTTGAACGTGGGATATTATGAAGGAAAAAGTTGAACAGGGCAGGACATAGGATAGAGCCTTGTGGGACTCCCACCAATTTGATAGGGATAGGATTTGAAATGAGGTTCCCCAGTTTAATTTGGGATGTTCAATCCGAAAGGAGGCTGTATAGGATTCTGAGGATTGTGACCGGACAGGATGCCATTTTCAATTTGTATTTGAGACCGTTGATCCAAACTGAGTCTCCCCGCCGAAGATTGCGCGTGACTCTATTGCGCAATAGCATTATTGCATGCTCCATAGATTGTTCATGTTGAAATCCAAACTGAAAATCGGGGATCAGTAAATTCGTTCAAGTTTCGCAGAATAACTTTTTCAAGGGGCTTATCCATGTTAGGCAAAAGGGAAATCGGCCGAAAATTATTAATGCTACCTTCGCAGCCTGGCTAACTTTCCAAGGTTTTGGAAACTATCCATTATTAATACAATTATTTATAATTTCGTCAAGAAGATGGGTCTGCTGAAGCTCACGGTGATTATTTTAAACTACGCTCCATCGCCAAAACCGAGATTAAACGAGCTCTCCATAATTATTATGCTTCAATCGAGCAATCCTTGTGCAGCAATCAATCTAAACCGTTCTGGTCGTACATTCGCTCTCTTAAGTCCTCTCCCTGTATACCTGACAATGTTTTCTTTGGCAACTTAACAAGCTCCACTCCTGAGTCTGTTCTTCAACTGTTTGCAAACTTCTTCTCCTCTTCATTTAATACTCCACTAGCCGTGTGCAACTTTTCTCCCAACTTTTCCCATCCTAAAATCCTGTCTAGCTTTTTGATAAGTCCCTCTGAAACCGAGACGGTCATCAACAGTTTAAATGGATGCATTGGCCCTGGCCCTGATGGAATTCCCTGCTTTTTCGTTAAATCCCTTTCCTCTGAACTGTCTCTTCCCCTTTCAATTTTGTTCAACTTGAGCTTATCTTCAGGCGAATTCCCTGGCTTTTGGAAAGTAGCATATATCACCCCAATTTTAAAGTCCGGTGATCCCCGTGATGTTTCCAATTATAGACCTATATCTATTCCGTCTGGTTTTCCCAAAATCCTTGAAAGAATTTTGCACGCCAAACTTATCCCTATTTTATCTCCTTTACTTTGTAATCAGCAACATGGTTTCATTCCAGAAAAATCAACTACCACTAACTTATTGGAGCTCTCGGAATTTGTTGCCAGAGCGCTTGACTCTCACGCGCAAACGGACGTCATATATACTGATTTTCGCAAGGCTTTTGATACAGTGCCACATTTTATACTACTAACTAAGCTGAAATATTATGGTTTCCCTGAAAATTTGCTTTCCTGGTTCGAATCTTACTTAACTTCCCGTTCTTGTTGCGTTCGTTTGCAAAAATTAAACTCTTCTTACTTCTGCCCAATTTCTGGTGTTCCTCAGGGTTCTATTCTTGGTCCACTCCTGTTTGTTTTATTCATAAATGACCTTCCACCCAGTTTAAATTCCTCATCCTTGCTTTATGCTGACGATATGAAACTCTTCAGGCGAATTGAAAATGTTGATGATTGCAGAATTCTCGAAGATGACTTATGTGTTCTTTATGATTGGTGTCGCTTGAATAACCTTGACTTAAACATCTCTAAATGTCTAGTAATGTCTTTTTCATTGAAACGTTGTCCCCTTTTGTTCAACTATTCTATTAATGACTTACCCCTCTCTCGTGTTACCCAAACTAAAGATCTTGGAGTTATTTTTGATTCCAAACTCAAATTTGACATTCATATTCAGCACATCACGAATAAAGCAGCGAAGATGTCTGGCTTCATTCTTCGACATGTTCACATATTTCATGATATTCATTCTGCTACTTTACTATACGTCTCCCTTGTTCGAAGTATCTTAGAATATGCTTCCCAAGCCTGGACGCCTCACCAAGATTATCTTATTTCTTCTCTTGAGACTGTCCAGAGGAGATTTACTAAATTTTTGTTTTATAAATTCAATTTTCCTTATCATTCCTATCCTGATCGACTCTCCATTCTTAATTTACCCACCTTGTGTTCTCGTCGTATTTATTTAGATGAATGTTTTCTATTTAAACTTCATCATCGTCTGGTTAATTCGCGGGTAGCAAATAATATTCAATGGCGGATCCCTGTTAGGAATACTCGCACCAGTCAGTTACTAATTACTTCTTTCGCACGAACTGACATTTATTATCACTCAGCCATGGTGCGTCTTCCCAGAGTGCATAATAATCTGGAACTTGGTTCATTTCCTCATTCAATTTTCATTTTTAAATCGTTACTTAAATCTAAAATTTTTAACATGTAATTCTTTCTAAAACTCAAATTTTTTTTTCTATTTTGCTATCTTTCATATTAGTTTACGTTCTGAATTTTTCTATATCTTTCTTTTGTCTTTTGTTACTCTGTTTATATTTTTTGATTTTAAACCTTGTAAGTGGGCCTCTGGCCTGTTAGGTTTGTTTTGTAAAAATAAAATAAAATAAAGAAGGAAGAGATGGTCTTTCTGCACTTCTTGAGTATTCTGCTCGGGATACAGTCAAGGCCGTGAGATAGCTTGCTATTTAAGGCATTTAGGAGGTCTTCTACTTCCATTTTCGAGGTGAAAAATCCAGCGAAGACTGGATGTTGTGGAGAGGATGCTTTATTAAAACTAGAGAATATAGTTAAATAAGATCCCTCGTACCCTTCCGTCATTAGTAGAATCTCTGCTTTAACGTTGTTGTTCAAAGCTATGTTGGATGACTCACGGCGACAATATAGTTGTTTGAAGTACTCCCCACACGCAACGATCTTTTCAGATTATGCAGTGAAAACTTCGTTCCCTCGCTTTATAGGGTCTTTCTCAATATTGAATTTGAAACTTTTACGGCCCGTGAATTGATTTATCGTTTTAAAAACATCTGAAGATGGTCGCAGTGATATCAGTCTGCTTTTATAGAAGAAGTTGACTTCTGATCTGATGTGTTTTTGGATTTCACGGGAAATGCTCGTTATTTGCGTTTTAAGTTCCAAATACTCCTCATTGTACCGGTTAAAGCTTCGATGGTAAATACGCTTTAGCCGTTGGAGCATATGCTTCTGAGTTTTTATTAATTGAAGAGTCTCCTGAGTTAGACATCCATAAAGCGAGCTGCGTGGTTTCTGGAAAGGGGCATGCTGGTCTAGACACTCTATAATGGCAGATGTTAGTGCTGATATATGTGAGTCTATTTCTGCGTTCCAGAGAATGATATTTTCTGGTGGGAGACTCGGAAGGAGGTCTTTGAGGTCTTTTCTGAAGTTTGGCCAGTCTATGGAATTAAACGGTCTATAGTGAGGTGGGCAAGTAGGAACTGGTATGTGTGATCTAAGGGTTATATTGAGATAGAGGCCATAATGGTCCAATAACGAGGTAAATGTGGAGCAAGTGAAGGGCATTGTGGGATCGTCGAGGTCAGAGGATATTATGAAGTTGTCTAAAAATGAGTTCCCTCTGGGAAATGTTGGGACCCCAGCATTTGCTATGGATGCTGAGAGGAGGGTGTCCGCGTGGAGCCATTCAAATAGATAGTTCCCGTTAGTATTTCTTGTGGAGTCCCCCCAGTGTTGGTGTCTGGCATTAAGGTCTCGTCCTAGTATAAATGAGTCGTGGGATGAGGCTGTTGCGAGGATTTGGTTAAGTGTAAATGCGATCTGGGGACCTAGATTGCACGGGAGATATAGGGAGCCAATAAGGATTTTGGCTGGGTTACCATTGGGTCGCTTGGTGTTGAGCGTTGCTAACGTACATGAGGAATTATTTTATTCAAAAGGGATTTGATGGATATCTAAATCATCCCGAAACAGTATCGCAGTACCTCTGCCACTGCCATTCCGAAGCACATGGTAGTTCTCCAAACGGACTTTGTGGTGATGGTTAAGAACTGTATCGTTCAGAAGAAGGATGTCGGGTTGGGAGGATTTGACCAAATCAGCAATGTAGAGTCTCTTATCATGTGAGATTAGGGAGTTTATATGGTTAGTCTATTTGCAACAACTAAGGTTGAAATAGAAATTGAGGAGTGCCATTGGCTTCTCTTGGTCAGGAGTTGTGTCAAAGTATGGGAGGAAAGCCCTGACCTTGGATAGGAGTTCACTGGGAGAGACTCCCAGCCACTCCATGGTTATCTATTCTAGGCGTTCGACGGGATTAGGAGTCGGTGAAATAAAAGTATGGGTCGGAGTTCCACTCCTTAAAACCTTTGAATATGAGGTCCGATTGGAGGGAGAGGCAAATTGGTGGGGGTTGTAGGGGTTGGTGTAGTATTTAGGTAGCTGGGGAGCGATGAGAATCCGTTCTGAGGTGCCGTCCGTTTGTCTTTATTTTCGATTGCCCTGTCTAACAATCTTTTCCGTTCCCGACAGGTGGAAAAATTGGCTGGATGCCCATCGGTCTTGCACATGGTGCAGAATGGCGCGGTTTCCGGCTTGTCCATATTTTTTCTGGGGCAGCTTTTGGAATTATGCTCCTCCCCACATGCTACACATCTCATGTGGAATCTACAATTGGTGCATACGTGCCCGAATCTTCGACACCGATAGCATTGTCTGTCCACTATGATTTTAAGTCGAGAGTTTGACAATTTTGTGATTCGGTACTCTAGACGGGTACCATCTGTAAGGGTGTATCTATCCATGATACCTTTAAGTACCGTTGCTTTTAAATTTTCAATGAATATTGGTGGGAACCATACCTTCTTTGCTCGACTGTTAGCTGCGTTTGCGTTATTATTTTGGCTATCGTTTGCCAGTGCGCTGAAAGGGTTAGTGCTAGGTGTGGGTGGGATTGGTATAGGAACCGGGGTTTTACGTTTGGTAACTAATTTACCCTTGCTACTATAAATTCATTTACCTTACAGTTAATAAGGTTAATATCTTCGTTGAAGCTTAAATTCTTTGCTGTTGTATCGTCCGCATCCATCATGTCCGAAGGCATTTCCTTGCGGGCGGCTTTGGTCTTTGGTTGCTCTGCCATCGTGTTTGCTTGCTCCGCTATCGTGTTTGCTTGATCCGCCATCGTGTTTGCTTGTTGACAATAACTACTCCATTTTGCCGCCTTTGTAATACTAGCCACGGTGAATTTTATGGGCGCTCGCCCAAGATGAAGTTTCTGCTTTCTTCCAGTCTTCAACTTTCAAACTTTATGTATATGATCTTGTATGATGAAATAAACTTATAAATTTTCGTTTTCTGATAGGCTTTTTTTATAAATTCGATATTGACCAATTCACACGCGTATTGACCGTTTCAACTTCCAAACGTCAATCTCGACGAATTCGCATGTGTGTTGACAGTTTCAACTTCCAAACCATCAATCTTTGGTGACTGCTCCTCTGACCGTATTCTGCATATTCTGACTACGGTAATTATGTTGGGTGTACGCCAAAAATGTAGCTTTATCATCGATGTCCGATTTCCATTTAAATATTCTCAGCTATCGAACTGTTCAACATTTTCGCAAATTTCAATTCTTATTTGATCGCATGTGTGTTGGTGGTTCTAACGTCTGATCGAGGGGTCCGACTATTAGGTTAGTAAATGAAATCCGACAAAATCACTCGCCCAGTTGCTGATATCCTAGGCAATGTATTTTATCTATACAATACATTACCTAGGATATCAGCATTTGCAAAATACTTAAATAATTTAGATTATTTGTAATTGATGCAAAATTGGGTTAGAACGAATACTTTTTTCAAAACTTAAGACAGCGCACCAGCGTCCAGACACCTTGACAGTTCGCCAATGTCATCCTTCTGCAACACTGCATATTATAAGAATTATGAGATTCGCTATCTTTCAACAACGATGTTGAGATCGTGGCTGATAAGGGCGGAGTTCTATTCAGTTATGTCAACAATGCCAGTATAAATTAGGCACGAAACAGAACATTCCCTAAGACCACCAGCAATGCACATTTATCTCAAAGGAATCCGCTTCTCATTAGCAACGTTCGCAAGCCGTCGATGTATCCACCAACAATGATCCGTTTACTTACCACAATTATATTTAATTGGTGTGATAATAACAACAACTCTTCCTCTTCATAACGAAGTCATCCCAAGGAATGTTAAAGCGATCTTTAGACCACAAAAACAACGGTACAACAAAACCGAACTAAAATATTTCAGAAAACAATAAACACTTCATTTTAGAGTTCTTCAGTTCTCTAAATTGTACCAGACCTCACTAAATTGGCAATACCCATTTGTGCTTTCTTGGATATCATTTTGCCGTTCCGGTCAAAGACACGACTCCTCATTAAGCTGAGATTTGACTAGACTTCAAACGCACACACAATGACCGGCCTTGGAAGGTCGCTTGCAGCTTCATCTGCGAATCTCGGCATTTGCTTCTTCATCCGCTTCTTGTTATTTCGTCTTAATTGTAGAAAAGAGCATGTTTACGATGCCGGGTCTTGGACGAGCGACTCCTGCTGCACAAGAACAAATCGCAGCCTTCGTAATGATCCTCATCATCATGGTCGTCATCATCATCATCAGCTTGGCGAGTACTCGTGCGACTTTCAGTTCATTCATGATGAACTGATAAAATGCATATTACCTGCGGCCGCGGATGGATATCTATTTCCACTAACAAATTATGTAATAAATTCTAGAATGTAATGATGATTAAGGTGAACAACTTCTTGCGATCCACGGCGCAACCGTCGAACGCTTAAGTGAATTAAATAAAAGATAAGGCGGCTAATGTTTGAGCTACCGATCTTTAGTGGCGTGCAGCGTGATTACAAGACGTCTTTCATCGGCGCTTCCCAGGTGTGGTGAAGTCCGCGGATTAGAGATCACAATGACGTCGCGACCACGACGTTGGGAACAATGGGAGGTGTTGACACTGTTGTTTTCCACCCATTCAAGATGTTTTCTTTTGCGATTACAATAATGACTTGCAGGAACAGAAGATGGTAATTATGGGCGTTTGGAGTTGTTTCCTGACAATATGTTCTTGATGTGGAGTCGTTTGAGCGGAATTTGAAGTGCAGATCAAGTGCTACCCTTGCGCATTCCACAATGAGCAATCAAGACATCTGAAATGAAAAACGCTAACTGAATGAAGAAGCATCTGAACAAATGGGCGTAATGGTATGAATTCATCAAATAGCTTCAAAAGTAAATTGACAAAATTAGCTTTGCAGTGTAATTCGCTATTTCATTGTAAACAGGTTGGATGGAACAAACACAAAATAGATAGAGCCAGAACGAAAGCATCGAAAAATGTACTCATTTGGCTTGATATCATTGAAGTCTGAGGTTTTGCGGAAATTGAGCTAGTAAGGTAAGTGAGTACTGGCTAGCCAAGTCATTAAGCCACAGCACTATCCAAAACTACATGCTAAAGAAAGTGATCTCGAGCTTTATGAAACATTTTGCGGTGGACTTTCCATCCAGAGCCGACTGGAAGCATGACAAATTGTTGAACTTACCGTAGTTTAAGTAAAACACTTCCTCTCAATAATATTTTTATTAATTATCGCTTCAAAGCTCTACAAACGACTCACTCAATCAAAAGTTAAAATTCTTAATCTTAATTAAATTTTATCACTACGAAGGAATAATAAGGAACACTCAGATAAATCCAATACCCATCTTTATAAAAAGTTTCAAAATACCATCCGCTGTATACACCTTAATGTGATTCATTTGTGTCGTGGGAGGAAAATCACTATGCAAAATTGAGAGTGCCTGCGAATTCTATGAGTAAGATCATATGCTTAGAAATGAGTAAAAATGTAAAAGTATCGAGGGAATTTACGAGTAGAATATCGAATTGGATGGTTTTACACCACAAAAAGGGAAAGGTTAGTGAGAGGTTGTGCTATCAATTCACCCTCCCTAAAGCCACGGCCAAAAGTGCTTTATTCATATTAATCACTATAAATTTTTTAAACAACCCGGCATCGCACTGCAGCACGTTCCCATCCTCCAACCACGGACGGCCAAAAAGCTACTCCTAGAAAAAAACAAAGAGCTCAACCACGAAAAGAAGACCAAAGAATCCCCCGATATACCGCAGAAAACAAAAAGCAAACCGCGGCGCAAACCCTTGCGAGAGGCACTGCTTATTAAACCAACTAAGGGCCGAACCTACGCAGATGTCCTCCGTGAAATTAAAGGAGTGGTCAAGCCAGACGATACCAAAACTGCCATCAAAGCAGTTCGACCAACCCGGACCGGTGGCTTGCTGGTGGAATTCGGGCCAGAGGCCACAAACAAAGATGCATTCCGTGACGCAGTTCAAAAGGTTCTTGGAGATGCAGCAACGGTTGCCTCGCTCGAACCAATGGCCACCCTGGAAATCAGGGACCTCGACTGCGTCACGGACAAAGCTGAAGTAGAGGATGCCATTAGGAGGGAGTTCCCCATCTTAAGTGAAGTCAAGGCAAGATTGACACGTGAAAACACAAGGGGGCAACGCATGGCTATTGTCGAACTAGCTGATAAAGACGCCCAGCAAATCCTGGCGAAGGGCAATATTAAGATAGGTTGGGTGATCTGCAGGATACAGAGAAGAGCGATCCCTATCCGCTGCTTCAGATGCTTCGAATACGGACACACCGCGTATGGCTGTAGGGGACCCGACAGGAGATCTCTGTGCTACAAATGTGGTGAAACGGGGCACAAAAGGAAGGAGTGCACGAACGAGGCAAAATGCATTCTTTGCAAGGATGCTAAGCTAGCACCCGGCGACCTCAAATATGAGCCGGGGACAGGGAGATGCTGGGTTTTCAAGGAGGCCCTAACTAAAGCCAAATCGATACTCAAATGATCCGTATCCTGCAGGTCAATTTGCACCGAAGCACAAACGCCCAGGACCTACTTGAGCAGTTTGCGAGGGATAAGAAAGCTGACCTCCTGTTGCTGAGCGAGCAACATCATAACAAGGACTCGCAACGGTGGTACCCTGACAAATCTGGTACCTCGGCCATCTGGGTTCGAGACAGCGCCCGCCTGCAGGTGCAGGGCCATGGACGCGGGGATGGTTTTGTGTGGGTGCGGTGTTCAGGGATAACATATTTCAGTGTTTATCTGACGCCTAACGAGGCAATGCGATCTTTTCGAACCAAACTCGATGCCCTGGAGCACGCTGTCTCGAACACAGAGGGCCACATGCTGGTCGGGGGAGACTTCAACGCTAGAGCCATTGAATGGGGTATGCCACAATCCGACCCAAGGGGAAAGCAAATCTTGGACATGGCGGCCAGAATAGTGCTTTTTGTCCTAAATACTGGTAACACCCCTACTTTCCGCCGCTGGGGTTGCGTAGGAACCATACCCGATGTGACACTCGCTTCGGAGTCCCTGGTACCCAGAGTACACAGCTGGCGAGTACTAGAGGACTACTCGGCTAGTGATCACCAGTATATAGCGGTTGAGATTCACGACAGTGCCACTCTGCGTGCATATGCCCAAACTTCAATCTTCGGATGGAGGACTGGGAGGATGGACGTTGAGAGGTTTGCTGACGCGCTTACGGCAGGCGCACCGTTGCTGGCAGCTCCACCAGGGAGTGAAGGGCCTACAGCCAAGGACTTGGTGAACTCAACTATGAGTACCATCATAGCTGCTTGCGAGTCTTCCATGCCCCGCCGGAGACCCCGACATGGTAAGCCTCCAGTATACTGGTGGTCAAACGAGATCGCCGAACAAAGAAGCGAGTGTCACAAACTTCGGCGAGAGGCCCAGCGGGCGCGAACACGGGAGGAGGCAGACACTAGGCTAGCAGCATACAGGTCCGGCAGGAAATATCTTCACAGGCTTATTAACAAGAGCAAGGCCCGATGCTGGCAAGACCTCGTGGACGATGTAAATAGGGATCCGTGGGGCCTTGGCATGGGGAAACTTGGTGCCCTACGGAAGCCTTGTATACATGACGCGGAAAAGATGGACGCGATAGTGCGGGGACTCCTCCCCGCCCATCCCGTCCGTGTTGACGCTGTCAATGGTGAAACAGCAGTCGAGTGCCAACTCTTCACACAGCTGGAACTGGAGGAGGCAGTCCTCTCCCTGAAAGCGAGGAAGGCTCCAGGTCCAGATGCTGTTCCAGCTGAGGTTTTGCAGCTCGTCTATAACCATTGTCCTGACTTGCTGCTCAGCACATTCAACGCTTGCCTACGGGACGGGGTTTTCCCGGTACGATGGAAGGTGGCGAGGCTCGTGCTGGTCAGCAAGGGGAAGGGAAATCCCGAATCGCCGTCTGCATACCGCCCGTTATGCATGCTAGACACGGCTGGGAAAGTGCTAGAGAAACTCATCAAGGAAGACTCACTAACGCGATTCGTGCTGCTGGGGACCTATCTCCTCGGCAGTACGGCTTTAGAGCAGGACGTTCTACCATTGATGCGATTGTAGAGGTGGTGAACGCGGTCCAAAAGGCAGAGGCATATAGTCGCACCAAGCGACGGATCGTCCTGTTGGTGACACTCGACGTCAGGAATGCCTTCAACTCCGCTAGATGGGTGGATATTCTGGACACGCTGGAAAACTCTTTTCAAGTTCCAGAATATCTAATGCGGCTTTTGAGGAACTTCCTCAAGGACCGAAGCCTGCTCTACGACACGACACAGGGCCAACGAAGGATGTAAATTACATCGGGTGTTGCCCAGGGATCTATCCTTGGTCCGGACCTGTGGAACGTGTCTTACGACGGGCTACTGAGACTTGAGATGCCAGCTGAGTCGCGCTTAGTCGGCTATGCGGATGATGTTGCGGCTCTGGTCGCCGGACGCACCGTTGAACAAGCGCAACTTAGGCTAGGTATGCTAATGCGCCGAGTGAGGGACTGGATGACTGCTCGCGGGCTCAGTTTAGCACTGGAGAAAACCGAAGTGGTCATCTTGACAAAAAAGAGAATCCCTAGAGTAAGGATGATCAGTATTGGAGATATACAGATCGAATCGAAGCCAGCGGTGAAATACCTGGGGCTACTGATCGACTCGAAGATGAGTTTCTCTGAGCAAATCAGGGCAACAGCTGAGAAGGCTTCTTCGGGAATATCGGCCCTGAGTCGACTTATGGCCAACATAGGGGGACCCAGCCCATCAAGAAGACGCCTCTTGATGAATGCTGTAGGGTCAGTGCTACTGTACGGAGCAGAGGTATGGGGCGACGCTCTTAGCAAGGAGGTATACCGAAAACGATTGGCACAGGTACAGAGAAGAGGAGCACTGAGAATTGCATCTTCGTATCCAACAGTCTCCGACTCGGTGGTGAGAGTGATTGCAGGCGTGATACCTGTCGCCCTCCTTGCTAGAGAGCGCCACGCTATTTACCTGCGCCGAAACGAGAATGCGAGGAAGATGGTTGTCCGCGAGGAGAGACAACGCTCACTCAACGATTGGCAGCAGTCTTTGGTGAATTGCACGAAGGGAAGGTGGACTGCGCGCCTCATCCCGGATGTGAGACCGTGGCTGAATCGAAGGCATGGTGAGACTGACTTCTATCTGACCCAGCTTTTGAGCGGGCACGGGCGTTTTCAGTCTAACCTGCACAAGATCGGCAAGTCACGGTCTCCCGATTGTCGGTTTTGCCCAGGAGAGGAGGACAATGCCTGTCACACATTTTTTGCGTGTACCAAATGGGCCAGGCTGCGAAGGGAACTTTACAGGGAGACGGGAGAGCTCACCCCGGATAATATAGTTGCGGTGATGCTCGAATCGGTTGACAAATGGAACCAGGTGGCACATTATGCTCGGGCAGTCCTAAAATATAAAAGGGACTCACAGCAGCCGGAGGCACTGGGGCTGGGGGATCGCTCTTCTGGCAATTCCTCTTCCGCTCTCCCCTCCCGCTAGGAAAGGGACTCTCCAGCTTGAAGGCGCCCCACGGCGTAACAAAACGAGACCTGGCCCGAAGTAATGTGTCAAACGGTTCCAGGCTAGGTTCTCAGATTGACAGGGGATGTGTTTAGTGGGTAGTCCAAAGGTATCTTCCATGGGAGTCCCACACTGCCAGACTCGGCGGGCATAAATGCCTTCACCTCCCTACCACAAAAAAAAAAAAAAAAAAAAAAAAAACACGGACGATATTTCAGTACACGCCGAGAATCAATTAAGGAAAAAAGAAGAAAATAAAGAATAATCACTAAACAACTCTTGTGTATTAATTCCAAGGAGGCTCATTTAGTCCCTTTACAGGTGCGTAGGTG
The DNA here is from genome assembly GCA_963969285.1 of Odontomyia ornata. Lineage (NCBI taxonomy): Eukaryota > Metazoa > Arthropoda > Insecta > Diptera > Stratiomyidae > Odontomyia > Odontomyia ornata. The sequence continues at coordinate 306,249,173 of OZ017739.1, forward strand.
AGTGCAGGAGAAATCAGTACCGTGGGGCTCCCCGGAAGAGGCTGGCAGGACCCCCGGTAGGGAATTTATAACATTGGCGCAGCCGGTTTTAGTTACCGATCAACTCTAGTACGGCAACTCGCTGTAGAGTGATCAATTTGGTACAGACTAAATTGGTGAAACGTTCGAAACTGGAATCTTGACTTACACTCTCGATATAAATACACTCATCCACGCATCCTGATTGCTTGGGCTTCATATCATTGGAATTGTAGCAAGAACCACCCAGTTAGTGTTATAGAAACTGTAGTCCTTACCAACCACAGAAGGAGCTGCGTTGTTAGCGACTTGTACGTTAACCCGAAGATATGGTCATTATTAATTGTTAAATCGCGCGAATGAGTGATAGGAATCAGGCAGCAGGAGGAATTCAGCGGCCAACTCCAGAACAAAGCGACGGATTCGTGTTACGAAGTGGTAGAGCACTCTCAACTCCAAAAAGTAAGTCTGAATCTTCTTATACCAGCTCAAATCAACAGGTAAAGCAAGAAACCGAGCCCGTTGAGTTGGACACAATTATTGAATTAACGAATACGGTTGATAATTTGCATGTGCATCGTTTAGAGCGAATTAGTCAGTTCCGCGAACAACTGAAGCAATTTAAAGAAGAGATTAAACACTTCGGCGGAGTCTCGGTAAACAGACCAGTTTTTTCGATCTATCGCAATCGTTAAAGACGCTGATTACGATTACAATTGGAGTTTATCGTTTGAGGCAGGCCCATCTACAAACGCTTCAATTGATCAAACCAATCATTCTAGTCCTGTTTTTATAACTGGTAAGGGGGTAGAGGTTAAGAATTTTGCAGGCAATATGGCCGATTATGCAAAGGTAGCTAAGTTAATGGGACAGGTGATCCCTTTGTTTTCGAGAGCCCCAAGCCCGTCAATAGTTTTAGACCTGCAAACCTTTATTGGGTGCAGCAGGCAGGTTTGGAAATGTTTGAATAGCCAGGAGTAGAAAGCTTTCATGCAGATCTTTCCGACTCGTCTTCAAGGAGAGTTTCCTTCAACTCTAGAGGTGGCTGAGGAGCTCTTAAACCGCGTTTACTTGCCAAGGAAAGCCTACCAGGAATCGGTGAGTGGACTCATCTCAGCCAAACAAAGCCCCACGGAACCAGTATTGTCCTACACATCACGTCTGAGGCAAATGCTTAAGCGATGCCAGGAGGCTGCTGTGGTTAAGTATGGCTCAGAGTTAAGTAAGATCGCAAACGCACAGCTGGAGGATTCCGCTAAGAATGCCTTTAGGGGTGGTGTTAACAATCCCATCTTTGTCAGTATTTGTTGACGTAAGAAACGTCTACCTTCGAAGATTTAGTTACTAAAGGATTAAATATGGAAAAATTGCAGCAGGGGGCTTTCCTCCTTCAGGGAAATCTAATGCAGTTATACCCACAAATATCACAAGCACAACCCACTTTCGGTACTTAGTTGCCTGGTCAACATGCATTTACGCCTCAACAAACTAGTTGCACACCTAATCCGTGTGCTGTTTCTTTCCAGCCACAGATAGCAATGGCGCTCGATCCAAACTCAGGCTCGAAGACATTTAAATTTGCAAAGAGTCCGAAAATCACCTGTAACTTTTGTCATAAGCGGGGCCACACTTATGTAGACTGCTATAGCCGGAAAAATACTCCTTATTATCCAGAATGTAAGGAGTATGGTCACGATCAGAGGGATTGTAAAGCGAGGCCAGCTACGGCAACACCAGTTGTTAATGAGGGTCCAAGGGTTTTTAGTGTTCAGGTGAAATGTGATTTTTGTGGCCGAAGGGGTCATAGCGTGGGTACGTGTTTCCAAAAGAAAAGATGGGAAGCCAAGCAGCAGGGAAACGAGACACAGTCGAGTCGAAAATCCCCGGCTCGGCTACAGTAAAGACGGTGCAACCAGGAAGCCAATATCTCAGTAGGAAGGTTGAATCTAGGGTGTCACAGGAAGTGGTTGGCGAGTCTGACACAGTAGATAACAGTTACAGAGAATCAAACCTCATGACCGCTTCATTGCCTTTAGATATTGGGAAACAGGGAAAACTATATTTACCATAGATACAGGTGCAGAGGTTAGCATAATTAGCAAATCGGCAATACGTGATACGTGTCCAATAGATGTTAGTCGTAAGCTCACTTTGTCAAACCCTTGGTTCTACGCAAGGCAATTTCGAGCAATACAAATACTAATGGCTCTGATAAGATTGGGCGAAAATAACAATAGATTAAATCGGTATACTGAGATTTATTTATAATCTAGTTAGCACAGAAAAACAGTTGACGCAAGAGTGAGTATTATTCAACCAAACAGAATGACATAACCAAGGCATTGACAGTAGCTCCAACTAGTGAGCTATTTAGATAACTATGACAATTTACACTGTTTGGTTTATACTAGTTCTAACACCTGCCCTTAAACTAAACAATCTGTAATCCAAGATTTATTACACAATTAAAATGTTTATCTTTACTTAAACATTTAGTTAGGACATCTGCTTTCACATTTTCAGTAGATAAGTATTTTAACATTATAATTTTATTTTATACAATTTGTCATATAAAATGATGTTTAATATCAATGTGTTTACTACGGCTATGATTAACTTGACTTTTACAAATGCTTTGTGCTGACTGACTGTCATTGAACAAAGTTACTGATAAATGTTTACCTAAACATTCATAAAGAAAGCTTCTAAGAAATTTAGCCTCCTTTGCTCCTTCACATAATGCCATATATTCAGCTTCGGTGCTTGATAGGGGCACAGTTTTTTGTTTTCGGCTGTCCAATGACACTGCTGAATTTCCCGATTTAAATACATAATTAGTATATGAGCGACGGTCTAGAAGCCCAATCCGTATCTACATATCCTGTAACACTCAATGCGGATTTTTCATATACTATTGTCGCGTTTTATGGTTCGCGGCCAATAATTTTAATGTTCCGGGAAAGTGAAAACGCAATGTCTTTTAATTCAAATCGAAAGGGTTTATTTAATTACAAAAAAATGCACAATCACTTATTTAACTATTTCACAATTTTAATTTTCACTATTAAAAATCTAAAACTTGTCCATAAATTTCTTATTGCAATTGTCTTTTAAAATCACTTCACTTTTACTCGATCAATATCGCTTTCTACACACTACCGTCGTTTTTACTATCGCGGTTGAATAAATGATCCCCCCATTCATTCAGCTCACCTTATATATAGGGTCTCCATCGGTTCAATGCATTTCTCGTACATTGGCGAATGTTCTGGCGAGAGGTATCTGGTATGTTAGAGCCGATGAATCGAGCAGTGACTCACTTCCAAATGTTGATCATGCTCGGTGGGTTCTCGTGGTTTCGAGTAAATTCATTTTGTTGATGTTCTTAATGGTTGTGAAAACAATTGCGACAGTAGCTCGCAGAATTATTTGTACATGTAACACTGCCCCCACCTTAGCTCTTTTCGCCCCGAAAAGATGTGTCGCCAATTGTAGTCACTTTTCCCTGTGTGTAATATGGGGCAAGACAGTCCAGTTGCACGATTTTCATATTGGCTCTCGGCTTACGGTGTTCCTGTATGCGATATACGACGTCGTTGATTCGCTTTGTAACCCGGTATGGTCCCTCCCAATTATGTTGCAACTTTGGAGACCTACCCTTTCGCCGTCGCGGGTTATATAGCCACACCAAGTCATCTTGCTGGAAGCCAGTAGAATTTACCTTTAGATCATACCTGGTCTTCATGCGGTCCGTAGCCGATTTGAGGTGTTTTCGCACTGTTCAACCGTTGCCTTACGTACTCGGAGATTGTTTGGGGTTTCTCGAGAGGTGTTCCGAACTTTATATCAGCTGGCAGACGAATAGTCTTTCCAAAAATGACTTTGGTTGGGACTTGGCCCGTCGATGCATGTTCGGCAGCGCTGTACGTAATCAAGAATAGTGGGATGTGTCGGTCCCAGTTCCTTTGGTTCTCGTCAACCATCTTAGCCAGGTGTTTATTGAGAGTGCCGTTGAAACGTTCGACCATTCCATCGGATTGGGGATGCAGCAGTGTTGTCCTCGTTTTTCGTATTCCCAGAAGCTCGCACATCTCGCTAAGAACTAGTGACTCCAAGTTTCGGCCTTGATCTGAATGTAGTTCACAAGGTACGCCGTACATACTGACCCAATTTAACACTAGCTGTTCGGCTACAGTAGTTGCTTCCTGGTTGAGAATGGGGTAGACCTCGGACCACTTGCTGAAATAATCGGCTACAACCAGCATATATCGATTTCCCCATTCAGATTCAGGAAAGGCTCCTGCGATGTCAACAGCAATCCTTTGAAACGGTACGGTTTGCATTTGTCCTCTCAGTCGTCGCTTTGGACCTTTGACGGAAGCGTAAATTGTGCATCTGTGACACCAGTCCTCTACGTCTTCTCGAGCGTGGAGCCAGTAGAATCTTTCCCGCAATTTCGTATAGGTCTTATTAACACCAAGGTGGCCTCCCGAGGATCCTTCATGCATTTCCTTAACCACATCGTGGATTATAGTTTACATCATATAGGAGCTGCCATCCGCCGTTCCCCATTTCCGCTTGGGTACGCCACCCTGCACCTGAAGGGAGTTCCATTGTGCCCAATAGCTTTTCAGAGTGGCGCCATGCGTTGAAATTTCCTTCCACTCAAGCCCAGTCGTCTCCTTCCATACGAGCAATGGTCCGATGTCTTCATCGGCTAACTGGGCATTTCGAATCTCCTCCGGTGACCAACCATCATCGAATCTGCCGTTATCAATTGAAGATCAACGGGCGGTTCCTTTCCCTCAATCCGGTGGCAATGCTTACAGTTAGCTGGACATGGACGACGAGATAGGGCGTCAGCATTTCCATGAACTCCGCCCTTCCGATGAACGATTTCGTAGTCGTATGACTGCAATCTTTCGATCCATCTTGCAACTTGTCCCTCGGGGTTTTTGAAGTTAAGTAGCCATCTCAGCAATGCATGGTTCGTTCGACGAACAAATTTCTGGCCATATAGGTACTTGTGGAACCGCTTGTTGGCCTCTTTTATAGCCAATAGCTCCTTCCTGGTCACGCAGTAGTTTCTCTCACTTTTTGAAAGAACTCGACTGTAATACGAGAGCATTCTTTCTTCGCCATTGATCTGCTGGGAGAGTACAGCTCCAATACCGCCGTTGCTTGCATCAGTGTCAACTACAAACATTTTTCCGGGTTTCGGGTATGCCAGCACGGGTGATTCACACAGCTTCTCCTTCAGGGTCTCAAAGGCTGTCTGGCATTGTTCATTCCAGACATACGGACGATTTTTCTCGGTTAACTGATGGAGACACTACGCTATTTTGGCAAAGTCTTTGACGAATCTTCAATAGTAGTTTACCAGACCCAGAAAACTTCGTAGTTGGCGCTTGTTGTTTGGTGTTGGCCAGGTTTTCACGCCTTCAATTTTCTCAGGGTCTGTTTTGACCCCTTCTGCTGATACGATGTGTCCCAGGTATTTTTCTTTAGCTGCAAAAAGGGTACACTTGTCGGGACTAAGTTTCAAATTTGCCTCTCGCAATCGGGAGAAAACCTCTTCTAAGTTCCGCACATGCTCTTCGAACGTTCTCTCGATGAAGATGATGTCATCTAGGTACACCAAGTAGGTTTTCCAGGTTAAACCATGTAGCACGTATTCCATCAGGCGTTCAAAAGTGGCTGAAGCATTGCAAAGCCCAAACAGCATCACCACAAATTGCCACAACCCGGTCCCAACTGAAAATGCGGTCTTCTCTCAGTCCTTTTTGTCGATTTCTACCTGCCAGTAGCCACTCTTGAGATCTAGTGTAGAAAACCATTTTGCGTCGGCTAAAGTATCCATGATGTCATCGATGCGTGGGAGTGGGTAACTATCCTTCTTAGTGACGTCATTAAGCTGCCTATAGTCGACACAAAAACGAGTGCTACCATTCTTATTCTTTACTAGAACTACAGGCATGGCCCATAGACTGACAGAAGTTTCAATAACGCCTCGTTTTTCCATGTCCAAGATCAGCGCGCTCACTTCTCCTTGTTTGGCTAAAGGAAGACGTCTCGGTGCTTGTCGAATCGGCTTGGTTCCCTGTGTATCTATGGCGTGAGTTACCAGACTCGTTCGGCCTTGGTCAGCCGGGCTTGTTGAGAAGATGTGATTGTACTTGGTGACCAAATCAGAGGCTAGCTTGAATAGCTGCGCTGGCAAGTTGACCTGCTTCAATATTGCAGACATGGCAGCCCGGGCCTTGCCTGTGTCTTGCCTCCTTTTCCAATGATGGTCGTGAGTAGCTTCCAAGGAGGTGATGGTGGAAGCAGGCTGGCAGCTGCCGATGACTTCTCCCGCTTTGATGCTCGTGGTTGAGTCTGCGGTGTAAAGGACTCTAACCAGCACGTAATCGTTCCTTATAGATCTTACAAGGCTTCGTCCTACAATCAAACTGCGCAATGTAGACGCCTTCGTTGGCTCTATCAGATAAGATCACTGGTCTCGAGAATCACCAGCAAGCTTGGCCCATACAATGCTTTCAGAAGAATTTGGTATATCAGCGTCGGCACATACTACTACATTCATCTTGGGAATTAGGACGCTGGGATCCTCCATCAATACGTTGACATTCTGCCATTTCAATACCCGTTTGCCCAAATCCAACGTGATGCCATGTGGTCGCAGGAACTCCATTCCGAGAATGCAGTCATCCATAATGTTCGCGACCAGAAAATTATGTTGGAACGCAAGGTCTCCCAACTGTATCGGGAGGTTGACCTCTCCATGGACAGGTGCAGTTTCTCCCGTAGCTGTCCGTAGTGCGAAAATCCTGCCCTTTTGAAGTAGTTGTTGCCTCACATGATCTGGTCGGATAATCGATCGGGTTGCACCAGTGTCGATTGTTATGGTGCAATGTTCTCCGTCAACTTGACCCGGAAGGCATAAGTCTGCTTCTCCACAATGTAGTCTTGATACAGTGATGGTGGTGCTGGGGACGTCGATCCTCCTAGCCAACCTCTGCCCCACGAATGTGGCTCTTACATGTTTCCCGACCCTTCAGTTTGAAGGGATTCTATTCTGGGCTCTTGAATCGGTCTGGATCTCTTCCTAGCTGTACTTCCGGGACAATAGCTCGGTTTCCTTCGCTTCTTGCAGTCTCTTTGCAGGTGACCCTTCTCTCCGCAATTCCAGCATCTAGGCGCACCATTCACCTGCGGCTCTTGCTCAATTTTCACGCGCTCACACTTGCACTTATCGGCCACTATCTCGCGAACCCAGGCAGTGGTATGAGTCACATTTTTCGCTGCCTCAAAGTTCAGACTGTAAGCCAATGCGTCCTTAACCGTTTGCTTTTGAGCTAAACGCACGGCTTGTTGCGATTCCGGGTCTTTAAGTGCGCTGATGAATGCTTCTGTCGCTGCATCATCTCGATGTTCTGGGTCGTAGGCTGGGTAAGCCAAATGTGGTAGTCACTCGATGTCTTGGGCTAGCTGCTGTAGGGTTTCACCAGACCTCTGCACCCGATGCCTTAACTGTGACCGATAAATCTGCTTCAGATGATTTTCTCCATAACTCATGTCGAGCGCATTCATTATAGCTGCTGGGTTTGAATGCAACTCAACGGGGATGGTCTACGACAGCTCGGCAGCTGGGCCTCTTAGAGCAATAATCAATGCATTTGCTCGTTCCTGCGAGCGGCTGCTTCAAACTGGGTTTTTTAAATAGTCCACACCGTTTCTCCGTCGAATATTGTTGCTTTCACATTTCTGGATGAGCTTTGTGCTGCGGTTGTAAGCGGAACTGTTGGGGTAGTTACTACTGCCTTTGCTGCTTCAAAGTCCTTTTTCACTTTTTCCATCTCTTGGTTTATTCTCTCCTCGACCTGGCTGACCTTTTCCTCGACCTGGTAAACCTTTTTCTCGACCTGGTCAACCTTCTTCTCGACGCCTTTTATTTGTTTGTTCAGATAACCGAGCTCCGCTTTTATTTCGGTTGGCTGTTTCTCCAGCTTCTGTGTGATGTCTGCCTTGATTTCGATCGCTTGTTGGTCCAGCTTCGCTGATTGTTCATTTAGCTTCGCAGCTAAACTGGATGTCTGTTCATTTAGCTGCGCTGATTGTTCATTTAGCTTCGCTGATTATTCATCTAGCTTCGCAGTTAGACTGGATGACATCAGCATTAACATTTGCATTAGCGCATTTTGTGGCTCCTTTGATTTTGGTGTTTCTACTTCTTCACCTTCTGCGCCTTTTTCCGCATCTGAGAGCTCACCCGAATCCAGATTCCCGTCTTCCGACTCGATCACGTCACGCAAGCGTGCAATCAGTATGGCCTTTGTACCTTGCGTGGCCAGATTTCGCTGTTCCCACTCCTCCTTGAGCTCCGATATGGTCAATGGATTAATTTTTCGATGTAAGTTTCCTGGCATTTTTATTGTTTCAACTATTTTTCCACCAGTTCCCACGTTAATTTACACTACTGTGCACTTTAAAAATGTTTAAACGTTTTCGCTTCCAAAATTTTCTTTCTCACTTCTTGACACCAATGTCGCGTTTTATGGTTCGTGGCCAATAATTTTAATGTTCCGGGAAAGTGAAAACGCAATGTCGTTTAATTTAAGTTAAAAGAGTTTATTTAATTACAAAAAAAAAAATGCACAATCACTTATTTAATTATTCACAATTTTAATTTTCACTATTAAAAGTCTAAAACTTGTCCATAAATTTCTTATCGCAATTGTCTTCTAAAATCACTTCACTATTACTCGATCAATATCGCTTTCCACACACTATCACTGTTTTTACTATCGCGGTTGAATGAATGATCCCCCCATTCATTCAGCTCGCCTTATATATAGGGTCTCTCCGTTAAATGCATTTCTCGTACATTGGCAAATGTTCTGGCGAGAGGTATCTGGTATATTCGACCCGATGAATGGAGCAGTGACTCACTTCCAAATGTTGATCATGTTTGGTGGATTCTCGTGGTTTCGATTAAATTCATTTTGTTGATGTTCTTAATGGTTGTGAAAACAATTGCGACAGTAGCCCGCAGAATTATTTGTACATGTGTTATAATTAATAGTCCCTTTTAAATATCGCATTACACGTTTGGCTGCTTTCCAGTGTGTATCAGAATGACAATCATTAAATTGGCTGAGTAGGCTTGCTGCATGCATAACACCTGGTCTAGTAAAACGGCTATGTACATAATACGTCTCACTGGACTTCGATACTTGGAATCCATATCATTTTGGTCTCCTTTCTCAAGCTTTATGCCACACTCCAGTGGTGTACTTACTGGCTTACAATCAGTCATATTAAATTGATCTAATACCTTCTGTATATAGTTTTTCAGATCCAATGTAATTTGATTTTGTCTTTGATTTAATCTCATTCCTAATACATGTGTAGCTCGGCCAAGATCTTTTGTTTCAGACCTTTTCTGGTGTATCTTTACTTATAATTATAATGTCGTCGACATACAAAGCTAATATAATTATATTTCCCAAGTTGTCTGCTTTAATGTAAGCCTAAGGCTCACTGAGTGTTTTTTTAAACTGAAGATCTGTCAAGGCATTATCTATCTTGTCATACCATGCCTTTGAAGCTTGCTTAAGCCCATATATAGCTTTATGGAGTTGAAATACATGGTTTTCCTTACCATTTATCTTGTATGCATTTGGCTGCTCCATGTAGACAGTCTCTTGCAAATCACCTTTTAAGAATGCTGTCTTCACATCCATGTGATCAATGTGTAAGTTTAGATTTACTGCCGGGGCAATCAATGTGCGTATAGTAGAATATCGTACCATAGTTGAGTAGGTTTCCTTGTAGTCAATCCCGTATTCCTGGGTATAACCTTTTGCTACAAGGCGTGCTTCATACTGAAGTAACCGACCTTCTGGTTCTAGCTTGTTCTTGAAAACCCACTGACAGCGCACAGCCTTCTTTCCTTCAGGCAGTAATGTCAAACTCCAAGCCTCATTTTTCTCAAATGATTTATATTCATCTTCAAGAGCTTCCCTCCAGTGTTCCTTTTCAGGTCCTGATAATGCTTCCTCAATTGTCTATGGTTCTCCATCAAGAGTTGTTGCTGTCATTGCTATCACAGCATTCACACTCTCATCAATATCTTCATAATAACTAGAATACTAGCCTTGAGTCATGTCTGGATTCCATGTGACATCATTGGGGTCATCCACAGAGCTACAGTCAGAAACAGTTGAATTAGTTGTGACCGAGTCAGATAACTCTCTAGTAGGCGAGGGAACGGCATTGTTATCATCATTTGTTCTCACAACATTTTCTACTCCATCATTAAAATTTATTTGACATTCAGTAGTAGTGTTATTCTGATTTATTTTTAAGTCTTTATACATCATTCCTTCCAAGAAGCACACATCTCTAGATTTAATGCATTTGGAGAGATTTTGATGATCAATTAATCTGTATCCTTTTGACTCATTACAATACCTACAAAAATGTATTGTTTACTCTTTGCATCTAGTTTCTTACGCCTCTCGTCAGGGATCCTTGCATAAACAACACAGCCAAATATTCTCAAAATTGATAAATCAACTTTACAACCAGACCATTTTTCTTCTGGTGTGGTTCCTGTTACCACTTTACTTGGTGATTTATTCTTGATAAAGATTGCTGTATTCAAAACCTCAGCCCAGAATCTTTGGTCCATACCTGCATCTTGTAGCATACATCGTCGGGCCTCCATAATCGTGCGATTTGCCCTTTCTGCAACTCCGTTCTGTTGTGGAGAGTAGGGTACAGTCATCTGGTGCACGATCCCATGCTCTTGAAGGAATGTCTGGAAATGTTTATTAACATATTCATGACCATTGTCTGTTCTTATCATCTTTATTTTCAAATTAGTTTGTTTTTCTACAAAACTTGAATACAGACAGAACTTCATTTTTACTTTTAATAAAATAACCAAATGTCATCCTAGTATAGTCATCTATAAATGTTAATAGATACTTGGCACCACTAAATGAGGAAACTGACATAGGCCCACATAAATCAGAATATATGAGACCAAATTTCCTAGTGGCTCGACTATAGGATTGCTTTGGGAATGGTATTCTGCTCTGCTTTCCTTCAATACATACCGCACAGGGATTATTTTTACTATATGTGTAATTAATTCCACTTGCCATGCCTTGTTTCGGTAAATCCATACTTCGCTTGTTCAGATGTCCGATTCTCCGATGCCAAATCTCCTGTGATTGATTCGCTTCACACAAATCCACAGCTTCTGCACGTTTCCCATCCATGGACTGGATCTGTGGCTCCATCAAAGCCACTGTTTGACATGTCGCAGCCAGCTCATGACCATTTGTTGATTGTTGACTCACTGTGTCCTGTTCATAAACACCATTCACCTTTGTAGCAGTTACACTTTTCAATGTCAAAATGAACTTCAAGTCCCTTAGAAGCCATTTTGCCTACGGAAATAAGGTTTGTTGACAGTCCTGCCACAAAAATACCTTCATTTAATTTTGCAACTTCACCATGACGTTCACTATGCATTTTCTGATTATTAGCAACTGTAACTAGCCGCGAAGTGTCCACAACAAAATTTTTCAATAGATTTTTGTTGTTTGTCATGTGGCAATTAGCGCCGGAGTCGACATACCGGGCATTAGAGTCAATGTTCACAGCTAGTGCTGTCAATAATGCTCCGGTCCACGCTTTCCCACACTTTTCACTTTCACCCCGTTTATTAATATTTTTATTGTTCGTTTTAGTTGGACAGTTTTAAGCAAAGTGATTCGGTTTTTCGCAAATTAAGCACTTTGGATGTTTGTTGACACTTTTTGTGGAAGTCTTGTTTGGAAACATCGCACCTTCACGCTTATCGAGGTCTCTACGTAAATTTTCTTGTAATAATTTACTTTTCACTGTTTCACTGCACAATTTAATGTTCGAATTTTCTAAAGCCATGATAAGCGAATCATAGTCTGGGGGTAAGCCACTTGGCATTAACACTAACAGAAAATCATCTTCTCATGGGGCGTTTACGTCTCGTAATTGTTGATCCAAGTCCGTTGTTCTCAAGATATACGCTTCCATGTCACTAAATTGTTCCAATTTTAATCCAAATAACGTGCGTAAGAGTCCAGGACGACGACACAGCCCCCTGTCTTCATAGGCTGTCTTTAGGTTGTTCCATGCCTCGTAACCAGTGGCAGGATTTCTAACGTGGGAAAACACAAATTGGTATACTGAGATTTATCTATAATCTAGTTAGCACAGAAAAACAGTTGACACAAGAGTGTGTATTATTCGACCGAACAGAATGACATAATCAAGGCATTGACAGTAGCTCCAACTAGTGAGCTATTTAGATAACTATGACAATTTACATTGTTTGGTTTATACTAGTTCTAACAAAATCCAATACCGGTTTTTAAAAGGTTTCAAAATACCATCCGTTGTATATACTTAAATATGTAATTCATATGTAATTCATTCGTATCGTGGGAGGAACGTCACGTACGTAAAATTGAGAGTTCCGGCGAATTCTATGAGTAAGATCATATGTTTAGGAATGAGTAAAAATGTAAAAAAGTCGAGGGGATTGAGAATATCTAATTGGATGTTTTCATACTACAAGAAAGTAAGGGTTAGTGAGAGGTTGTGCTATAACTTCACCCTCCCTAAACCCACAGTCCAAAGTGCTTTACTTATATTAATCGTTATAAATTTTTGAAGAATATAAATCAAACTCCAAACAATACAAAAACTAAAAACTTGATGGTCTAAACGACTTATTAAATTTAGAAATTGTTAATCAAAAACATCAAATCATAAAACAATATCAGATTTAATTTAAAATACTATATATTGTATTTTATGATTCAATTGGAAAAGGAGAAAAAACCAATCGGAGCCATTCAAAAAATTTAATTATAATGTTAATACAAGAGTGAACTTTTATCCTACATCTAATAAGTTATAGCCTAAATTTAATAAAGTTCGATCAAAAGCTTTATCTCATATTAATACAGTGAAGTAATAATCATGCCGCCGGAATGAAGGTTGAGCGACGGGCTAACTCCCCATCCCTAAAAAACCTTACAAGGTTTTGAAACATGCAGGACGGCCTCGGAATGGATTAGGCTCACGGCAACGACTTTACAAACAGAAAAAGGACTATGGCATTGGATCCTGAAATGTCAGATCACACAATTACGCCTGTGCTGTTAAGGGCCTTTTACAACAGGCCAGTCAAATTAAATTAAAAATACTGACAATCCAAGAAACGAACTGGACTGGAAATGATATTCAAGACATGAGATCGCACACAACAGTCAAAAGTGGGAACATACTGAAAAACGAGAATATGGAGTGGCCTCCATTGTGGATAGCAGGGATGGTATTCTACGCGATTTTTTGAGTCCCGTAGGTAATATACGTCGAAAACTGTATTCTACGTTTTCTACGGTCGAAAACCTCGTGCACGTCGAAAACTCCAAAAGACTCAGAAATTCATAGTATGAGTCATTCGCTAGCAGCGAATCGCTGCGCTGATTAAGTGTTAACTGTACGGGTACACACATACGCATCTCTAGCAGTCTATATATAGCAGTCTATATGTCTTATCTGTTGCGTCAGCTGTACTTGTTTGTCATTTGATTTGTCATAACGTGTTTTCTCTTGTTAGATTCATAATTTTGTCATTCAAATCGTTGTCCAAAAATTTTATGAAAATGTCGAACGCATTTGAGAAATTAATGAAACAAAGTGATGAAAGTAAAGCATCCACATCATCTACATCGAAAGGCTGGAGACCAATGCATGAAGATTGGTATGGCTATAAAAAAATTGTCGTCAATGCAAAACCTGCGGCAAAGTGTCTCAACTGTATGTCCAACGTCATGAATACCGCAAAAGCACGTTTGATAAAACATCGGTAAAAAATATGTTATAATTTAATTTATGTAGTGTTCAAAACTTATTTTATGTTGATTTTTTTTATTCGCATAGTGAATCTTGTGGCTCTGACAACATCGTTGATAATGAAATCGCTGACAAGGATTACAATTATGACAAGGAAAAAACGGGTGACGATATCGATGACAGGGGAGTTGATTCAGTATCAAGTGAATTGAATGCCACTTTGGAAGGCAGTGACAATACAAACTCGCGTCCAAGCTCGCGTCCGAATTCAAGTTTAAGTCAAACATCGGATATACGAGATGTATTTTTTTTTTCTTTTTTTTAACATGTTAAATAATACATGTTGAAAGTTGAATACATAATTTAAAAAAAAAAAGTTAAATACATGTCAAAAGTTAAATAACCTTTATTTTATTTTAATTTTTACGCATCCAAGCTCGCGTCCGAATTCAAGTTGAGGTCAAACATCGGATATACGAGATGTAATTTTTTTTCTCTTTTTTCTAACGTAATAATACATGTTAAAAGTTAAATACATAATTTAAAAAAAAAGTTGAATACATAAAAGTTAAATACATGTTAAAAGTTCAATATAACTTATTTTATTTTTATTTCTAGCAATCAACGTCGAGTTTCAGAGCACTAACACCAAAGCAAATGAAAATGAAACGTTTCATAGACGATGTAAGACCAGTTGAAGGCGCGAAATTGGATTCGTTAGCGGCGACGTTTTTTTATGGATGTAACATTCCGTTCCAAGTTGCTGACTCAACATATTTTAAGAACTTTGTGAAAGGGCTGCGATCGGTTTATAATCTGCCTAATCGTCGAGTATTGGCAAGCACGTTGCTTGATAAAACGTACGAAGCAATCGAAAAACGCAACGAAGAATTGATTGCCAAAATGGGCAAACGCGTAACGTTATTGGTTGATGGCTGGCAAAACTCATCGGCGAACCGTCACTACGAGATGATGATGCTCGCAAGGTCAAATGACCAAAAAGTATTTCTGGAATCCTTTGACTTTTCGGGCATTCGTGAAACGGGCTCTAATTTGTTCGATGCTGTGGATAAAGCGTTCATATTAGCAAAAGAACGCTATGATGCGACTGTTTATGCTATTTTGACGGATAACGCATACAATATGCAAAGCATGGGAAATGCTGTTAAAGCGAAGAATTTGCTCTATTCAACATGCAATGTGCATACTGCAAATCTGTTGGCTGGTGACATCGTGAATAAGACAAAAACTCTCGCGTAATGAGCAAAGTAATGAGCGTACAAAAAGATTTCAAGAGAACTGGGTTAGAAGATCGTCTTCTGAAATCTGGTGGCCAAAAACCAGTTCTCTCTTGTCCAGCACGCTGGACAACTCAACGGAATGCAGCCGAATCATTTTTGAAGAATTTGTCCGCTATGAAATCTGTTACTGCCGCTTGTGAAACGGAAGGAGAGTCTGATCCAAATGCAATAGTACCAAAACCAGCCGTTTCATCTATTCTCTTCGATAGAGAATTTGTCGCTTCAGTTAAGACATTGCTCGAATTATTGAATCCAGTGGCAGAATTGACGAACTTCTGTCAGAAGAGCAACGCATCAGCTGCAGATGCAACTGAAAGATGGCTCGAATTGGCGAATTGAAAGATTTTTTGGAAAAACGAATGACGAAAAGCAACGTTCTGAACATCGTAACGATGACGGCTAATTTTTTCCATCCGGTTTATCGCGGCAAACGGTAGAATTTGGATCAACGTCAGCAAGTTGCAAGCTGTCTTTTTGATAAGCTTGATGGGCCTGCGCTTGAATCGTTGCGTGAATTCACAGAAGTTGAAGGCAGTTTCGCAAAATTGACTGCGAAAAAAATCACTTCGCCAAAAACGTTTTGGCATTTCGCCACTGAACTTGGCCATGATAAGCTTGCTGAATTTGCCATGGACTACTTGAAAATTCCCGCATCTACCGCACAACTGGAACGCTTATTCTCAGACTGGGCATACATACACAACGACATCCGAAATCGACGCTCGAACGAAACATCCAAAAAACTCGTGAATACTTATTTCACGTTAAGGTCAACTGATCAAATGGTTGAAGAAGACGACGACTTTGGAATGCTGTTGGAAAATTTCGGACGCGATGGAGAATGAATGCAAAGATTTGTAATACGTTGAATTTGTTTTTAATCCACACAATATTCTCATTTTTCTCGTGAAGATAAAAAATAAACTGTATTCTGTTTCTGATATATAAATTTACTTTATTCTTCATGTAATTTACCACATAATGTTTTTGGAGGTTTTCGACACGTTTATGTAGAATACTCATTTTTGATTAAGTATTCTACCACAGGTATTCGACGTAGAAAACCTCGTAGAATACTACACGAGTTTTCGACATGACATCCCTGGTGGATAGGGAGTTCAAATCGCACGTTATTGATTTCAAGGCAATAAACGAACGGTTATGTGCGATCTGTACATAAGCGAAATTCTTCAAAATCTGGCTGATTAATGTTCACTCCCCGACCGGAAAAAAGGACGATGAAACGAAGGAATCGTTTACAATCACCTGGAAAGACTGGTTGACTCATTGCCCTCAAACGACACAAAAATTATTCTGGGTGATTTCAACGCTAAGGTTGGCAATGAGCTATCTCATCGGGGAATGACTGGAGGATATAGCGTCCACGATGAAACAAATGACAACGGCCAGCACCTGATTGACTTTGCATGTAGCAGAAATCTAGTCATACGTTCGACTTGCTTCCCACATCGACGCATTCATAAAATGACCTGG
Source organism: Odontomyia ornata (assembly GCA_963969285.1). Classification (NCBI taxonomy): domain Eukaryota; kingdom Metazoa; phylum Arthropoda; class Insecta; order Diptera; family Stratiomyidae; genus Odontomyia; species Odontomyia ornata. Next base: position 306,265,906 of record OZ017739.1, read on the forward strand.
GTATCACCGGATGGCAACACACAAAACCAGATCGATCATGTTTTGATCCAACAACGTTAGGTCTCGAGCATACTTGACGTCCGTACATAACGAGGAGCCAGTTGTATTCTCGAATGATCAAATTAACCTATCGATGTCGTATGTCAAAGGCATATTCGGCGAAGACCAGCCCCCTACAAAAAATTGACATCGAAAGGGGTCTGTGGCCAAAAATTTCATAGAGACCCTCAAAAACAAGCTGGCTCCCGGTGTTGGAGCGTTTTCGATTTTACCTATTGGATAGACACTTTCGAGTAATCACCGACTGTAGTGCAATAACTACGACTAAATTAACGAAGCCGCTTAATTCCAGAGTGGCTCACTGGTAGCTTTAGCTACAGGAGTATGATTTCGAGGTGGTACATCGAGGCCGGAATCCGGATGCAATACGTCGACGCAATAAGCTGTCAGCAAAAAGAGCAATCACATGATGCGAACACAGTTGCAGAAAATATTTTTATTGTTGAAATTGATCAAAACGATTGGTTGACCACAATCCAATGACAGCAGCCGAAGTTGAAGGAATGGTCGAGATGCTTTCGGGAAAGTGCAGCTAAGACAAGGTTATACAATATTTTGAAAAATGGTCGACTAATGCGTGACGTCGATGGGAATTTCAAGTTTGTGATACCGTCAGCTGTTTGTTGGAGGATTGAAAAGAGCTATCACAATGACGTAGGACACTTTGAAATCGATAAAATAACTCTGCGAATTAAAGGATTGTTCTGGTTTTCTCGTGTCCGTCGATATGTGAATTCATATATTGCGTTATGTTCTGAATGTTGCTAGCCATAAAAGTTGCGGAAAAAATTAAAGGGCGTTTGTTTTGTGAGCAAATTGAACCAGTTCCATTCAGAGTTCTTCAGTTCGATCATCTCGGACCGTTTCCCAAGAGTCATCGAGGCAATCTTCACGTTATCGCAACATCAGATCCGCTCAGCAAATTCACTATGGTCCGACTGGTAAGGTCAACGAATACTAAACCTGTCATGGCAATGCTGAGCGATATTACGTCCTACATTAGCTTGTCTACTCGAATAATAACAGATAGAGGTACCGCCTCTATGTCAAAACAATTTGCGAACTTCTGCGAGTGATATGATATTCAACACATTATACTACCAGTTTAGACAGCTCGAGCCATTTGACAGATTGAACAGATAAACCAGTCCATATTTTCTTTTTTGCTATGTTCAAACACGGTTTGAGACAAATGGGATGACCTCCTAGCGAATTTGCAGTAATCTCAAAATACCCTGGAGAATTGTATTACAAAATTTGAAAGATGTTACCGCCAATCGCATCATTCAAGCACTAAACCATGATATACAGGTAAGTGATTTTGGTAGTCTATTGAAAAGTTATTCAAAAGAGGAGTTTTGTTTTCGGGAACGTTTGTTCGGTAACTTGAACATTCTTCGTAATAGAGAGTGTAAACGTTTTGACAAAAACACCAGGTGGCCAAAACTCTTGATCGCAAATAACTGCAAAAGATTCAGGAATGGTTCCTTCAAAAGAAGCAACGATCCAATTCAATAGATTTTCCTTCGTAAGTTTAAAGCAATTTATGAAAGCTTGCTTCGTTCCCAGCTTATCTTCTATGTAGTTTATAACTTCATCAACAGAAGTATCATAGAGACGAGAAACAACTTGACAACTTTAAGTGTGCACCAAGAAGCTGTATTTTTATCCGAAGTTTGAGTAGACAATGTCGAAATGGGAGTGGAAGCAGCTAATAAAGACTCCGCTTTTACCAATAGGTGAAATTCGGTTATATCTTTATCTCTAGAAACTGATATAAAATTACATTTGATAAAAATAATAAGAAGAAAAATTATTCTACAAATAACAATTACGAATAAAAGTAATTAAATATTTTTTCCAAATCTGCCACATAAAATTTTGTGTAGAGAACAGGAAGGTTTTCGAGCAGTTTGCTTGTGTAACTGCTTGATTAATACAAGTCTTTCCATGTCCACCTTGAAAGTCGCTGTGCAGTATTCTTGATAACTTTTAAAAATGTCCTTAAGAGCAATTTGTTCAGTAACGTATGAGAGAAATTTCGTTTAGTGTGGTATTTATAAATGCCGACAAATCTTCAACAAATATACAGGGTTTTCCAATAAGAGGTGTTATTTTGATATTTAGAGAAAAATGTCATTTTTTAATATAAATGATCAAATGTTTATTTCATTATGAAGAAAAGGGTATGCCGTTAAAAGTGAAAAATAACATCAGGTAAATGACCACCACGGCCTCGCTTACAGGACCATATACTTTTCATGAAATTTTCCATAAGCAGATCACAAAGTGGCTGCCCTATGTCCTCGATAGCCTCACGAATTCCATCTTTGAGGTCTTGAATCGACGCTGGGCTGTTGGCTTAGACCTTCACTTTCACGTGGTCCCAAAGGAAGAAGTCGCAAGGTGTTAAATCACAAGATCTCGGTGGCCAATTGTGATCACCTCTTCGAGAGATAACATTGTCCGGAAAATTTTCCCATAAAAGATCAATGGTTTGTAGTAACAGAGCAGTTTTTTAAAATTTAAATTATTTAATAATTATGTATACAATTTAAAATTTTATTTTTATGTCAAATTTATATATTTAATATTTTATATATTAAATATAAATAAAACTGCTTGATTCGAATTCGGCGCCGGCAAAGGGTTAACGAAAATTCATGCCTAATATAGACCAGATCTACTAATTCACTACACAACCAGCAAATCATTTCCATCTAGAAAATCCTGTTGTGACTTGAAAGTGTGTGAAACCCACATTATCTCACTCAGTTCATCGGAAGCCAAGAAAGATAAAAAATACATTTACACTCATAAAACTGTTAGTAATAATTCTTATGAGTGAACGATCTACCCAACACAACTTCATATTCCATACATCCTATGAGCGGTGGCAGATTTAGAGAGAGTCTTGTGGGGGGAGTTGGCCGTGGCGGGCGTAGACGCTCTGTCGTTATTCCGGACGCTTTTAGATTTTCAGCGCGGCGCAAAGTAATATGATCTAGAGTTCGCGCATGAAAAAATTGAATCGGTTGCGATTGTGCTTTGTTTTGCTGAGAGGAGAATATTCATTGCATGCAGAATCGGAAGTGAAATTTTCTGATCAAAACTCAATTAGTGTACAGTGCTCGGCAATTGATGCTGTAAGTTTTTGTCATTTTTCCGTGTCCAGATTTGCCCTTAGTGCTTCTCCCTGATCGAGATCCAACCCATTCAGGAGCACTTAACGGAACACCGGTACCGGTGATTTTTGAAACTACCCAGATCTTGAAGTCACTATATACTTCTAGGGAGAACAGACAAAACAAGTGCATAGGACAGTGAAAAGGTTCTAGATATATTTCATAAAGTAAAGAGCGAATCACAGTTACATTTCAACACATGTACACTTCATCAAGGTTGTCAATGATGTATAGATATTCATGGTTTGGTTTTGGCGTTAGCCTATGGAACAAAACATACACCTGAATTGTGTATTGGTACCTTCAAAGCGGTTTTCAATTTAGCCAAAGATGATTTTGGAATGGAACAATTGGAAAGTAAAAAACATGAACATAAGCTTCTCTTGAGAAGCATATGAACTGCAACCGATAGAAGTTTTTTCTGGCCCGGGTCACAATTGGTGACGGAATTTTGTAAATACAAGTATGATTATAATTATGCCAGCGTAGTTGGATCCCAAACTGTCTGTCATTGATGATAAGAGAAGAATTGATACGCATGCTAGGAGAAGAGTCCGGGGTAGCTGCAGCACAAATTACGGCTCGAGTGTGCAGTGTGCATTTCGCGGGGTATTTTTCGTAGAGTTTCCCATGCAATCGCAGCATCGTGGCGAGGGTCATCAGTGCTTTCCCAAACTAGTGTTTTCGCTGTTCTTCGAAATATTTATATTTAAACTCAAAACGTAGTGCTATCATAACACCGTGCTGTGATTGTTCTCGATACATGTGAAGGGTTCATCATTCGTGACATGCTTAGCAGTTGGTAATCGAAGTGATTGTTCTAACGGTGCTATGGTGAAGGGCTATCTACCCCAATTCCATGTATTATAAACAGAGAACCCCAAAAATGAAATGATTTGATTAGTGTGGGAGAGGGACTAGCTCTGACTTACTTCCATAGTTGTTTCTTTTTTGAAAAAATTGTGTAACTATTTAATAATGCTGCAAGGGATACCGACATCATAGCAATTCGCATAAGATCTGAGAAGGAAGCACTTATACTTAAGCACTCCGGATATGAGATCATCAGCAGAAAATACAAAACTACAGTTGTGCGGCGCTACAAAGACTTCGTGGCATTATACAGCTTTTTGGTGACACGGTTCCCCTATCGAAACTACCATTAAAAGACCAAGGACGAATAGCCGCCAGTTGTGAAATGATGAAGACAATGCTCAATTGCGTATTAAATTGAAGCGATTAGTGGAACAACAGACAGCGAGAATACATAGTCAAGGTCTCGATCCGAATGAAATGTCTACTGAAGTCACAAATATAGATACATCAAGCAGATGCTTTGAGCCTGATATATATTATCTGATACGATAACTGGATTACATGAAATTGGGAGTATAAGTGTGAAGAGTGCAAGTATACAAAAATCGTCTGTTATTGAGAAAATTAATTGACTTTTATATGTTTGAACCGCAAGGAGTGATTTATGTGGAGTTGAAAAGGTATCGTATCTGATCATCAACGTGCAATTACAATAATGTTGAACATCAATCGGAGAAAAATCCAATTGTGAAAAGAGTTGAAGGAGCACTGTGTTGAGGATGTAGTGTGACAGAAAGAATGGATTGATGTGAAAATCGGTAGTGGCCTTGACATTTTTAGTGAAACTTCTTAAATTGGATTCACTGCCGAACTTTTCCAAGTGTTCAGAACCCTCATTGAAGCAATTGCCAATTTCCATTCTTCCCAAATGGAAAATTGGTAAAATTAAAGCTCATTGACGTTTATGTATTCATCGAACGGAGACGACTTGAAGATACTGGAGACTATACGATGATATGGGGAGTCTGCAATGATTTGAAATTGAGCACAGGGAAAATTTCTGCTCAGGTTGGTGCATATCAATTCGTTGCTCGTCGTTTTCCTCAGTTTGTTCGAAGGTGGGAGAGTAGTGGCTGTGCGAAGATTGCTGTTTAGGTAGAAAGTGAGCGAGAACTGTACCGTTTGGAGAGGGTCCACGACGTATTGCTTACCAAGAAAGTTCTCAAACATTTGCTGTTTCGACAGTGCGGACCAACACTCAGAAAAAGTCAGGATTAGTGCCAGCTCACCCATGTGCCTCAGATCAGATCCATAAAATTCAAAGCCTTTACTTGCTCAAATTTTGGTAAGAATTTTTTAAACTACACGTGTACACTTTTGTACAAATATTATGCATTTTTTTTTGTTGATTGGCAAATTGAGTATATTAGCATATATATACATATATTATAGGATTATCATTGTTCGTTATATGAAATCGTATTACCCAGTTAAATCATTATACTGCTCATGAGACTTTTGGAATCGTGCTGTTTCTTCTGTCGAATTATTCATTAGTAAATGTAAATTTTTTAACCAGAGTAAACTCTAATTTAATCTACTAGTTTGTATATCCTTTTAAAAAGAAACATTACGATAATACAATAATGTTCTGCCATTTCGTTTGAAATATTTTGGAAAAGTAAAAAGAAGAATAAGAAAATAAGAAGACACTCGACTTGTTGGCGCATATATTCCCGAGATGACAAAAGAGCGAGAAGAATAAAAGAATAAAACTTAACGCATTTTTACGTTGGTAGATAGTTGTTGTTGAATATTGGCAAAGTCGATTAAATAAGAAAAACGTTTATCTTATCGTTTATAATAGCGGTTACATTCCACCTTCACACAATTTTAATGTCAGATCAGGTAGGGTTAACTATAGAAAAATTGTAAGTCTTCTTGTGTTAATACAATATTGAGTTCAATGAAAGATAAATAAAAAACAATGAAGTGTTAAACTTACAACTTCGGTATTTTCATTTTTTCTCTTTTGACTGGGTATAGGACCCGGTACGGTGGCAGGCTCACACCACCAAAAATGAGCCAGCCGCCGGGTACATATTGACCTCTTTGTTTCAGGTGACTTCGCGGGTTGAGTGGCCCGAGCAAGGTGCCTCTTTATGACATAGGGTTATGTAATCGAATTACATAATTCTATGGCATAAATTAGTCACCGGGGTACTTCTCCTCTGATAGGAAGGCTCATGCAAGTTAAGTTGTATGAGTTTTCCACTCAGAAGAGGAATACCCGGCCACTTCAACAATTATGGATTTTGATCCGGTTGGGTGGGTGCGCGGGGGCTCCTCACCACCCGGTCCCCCCTCTCTTATTTGTGGGCCATGAGCCTCTTCGGGTAAGGATGAAGTTACCCTAATTCCGTCCCTTTTTAACTTGTTTCTCTTGTTCTCGGAACAAGTCATTTACCCCTATTGTAGTTGCCTACAATTTTTGCGACTTCGGTCGCCTTGCTTTTGCTCAACCCCAGAAATTTGTGAATGCAAAATTCTTTGTAGCGGATCCTTGTGCTGGAGGAATGAAGCCGCCCCACGACACCGTAATGCTAGCCTGTCAGCGCATTCACACGTCCCCAGACAAGGGCATTCTCGGTGGATATCTCCATCTCCTTCTGCCGAGGCAGCAGACCATCGCTGCAGTCCTTCACGGACATTAGAAATTTAACTATTCACTACAGGTTTTGTTAGTTCTGTGGCACATAGCACCGTCTTGTTGAAAGTAAATGTTGTCCAGATCAATACCATTAATTCCGGCCATAAAAAATCATTAATCATCTCTCGATAGCGGAATCCATTCACCATAACTGTTGCTCCAGCCTCATTTTCGAAAAAGTACGGTCCAATAACTCCGCCGGACCATAAACCGCATCAAACAGTCTCACGTTGAGGATAAAGAGGTTTTTCAACAATAACTCGTGGGTTTTCTGAGCCCCAGGTGTGACAATTTTGCTTGTTGACGAAGTCACTGAGGTGGAAATGGGCCTCATCACTCAAGATGATTTTTTGATGGGATTCCGGATCATTTTCATGTGTTTCAAGGACCCAATCAGCAAAGACACGTCATTGTTGATGATCGACCGGCTTGAGTTTTGTTAGCTGCACTTTATAAGGCTTAAGGCCCAGATATGTATGCAAAATACGGTGTAATGACGATTGTGGAATGTCTAATTCCAAAGAACGACGAGGAATGGACAAACCTGGATTTTCTTCAACACTTTCGGCTACCGCAGCAGTATTCACGGCTGCTCTCGAGTGACGTGCATGGATTTTATTCATCATCAAATTGTTCCAACAGCTCGAATTTTTCCACCAATTTCTGTATTGCGATCCGACAAGGTGCTTCACGACGACCCAAAAATGTTCGAGTTTTACGAACCGTCTCTGCCAAATTTTCACCATTTTTATAGTGAATTTTAATAATTTTAATGCATTGTTGAAGCGTGTATCGTTCCATTTTTATTAATGTCGTAGTTTCTACTTGTCAAATGTTGAAAAATGACAGCTTCAAAGGTGATATCTACCGAAATAGCGGGCTAAAATAACGCCTGTTATTGATAAACCCTTTATTAAGGTCAAAATGGATTCTTGATAAATTTTCTTGTGATGTTGTAGGACCACCTTCAGTTAGTGATGCATTTCCTTCCTCCGACAGCGATTCATTTGTCGATACTGCAACAGGTAACTCTTTGAATTCCATAGAAGTTGATGGCAATGGTAAACCCTGAAATGAAATTGTTTGTTCTTCTGTATTTATATATGAAAGTGTGTAATATAATGTGGTTTATGATGTTTAAAAGTGCAAGCAAACTTTTGTAATTATATATTTAACTATTCCATCGACAAACGAGCATTTAGAATCTTTATAATAAGTAACTGGACTGAGCCTGCCCCGCGCCGTCAAAGCTTCTGCTAACCGGTATCTGGTGCTGTAGTAGTGGTGGGGGTCTAGGTAAAGGGAACCGGGCTGCAGCAGTTGCCTCCAAGCGCTTGGAGAGATAGCATCGAGCGAGAGCGGAGTGCGTGTTCAGTTACGTCGTCGAAGTGAAAATGGAGCGCACGATTGAACAACGTGTTAGCATCAAATTTTGTGTCAAACTCAAGAAAACAGCCACGGAAACTCTTCGAATGATTCAAGAGGCTTACGGTGAGGATGCTCTGTCCAGAACTCAAGTGTTTCAGTGGCACAGATATATCCGGGAGGGCCGCGATGACGTCCATGACAAACAGAGCGTCGGTCCTCCATCAACGAGTCACACGGACACAAATGTGCAAAAAGTGCGTGATGCGTTGAACATTGATCGTTGTCTGAGCATTCGGGCTATCGCAGATGAGGCTCGAATTGATAAGATGACCGTTCACAACATTCTTAAGAACGATCTGGGCTTGAGGAAGATCTGCGCGAAGCTGGTACCCAAACACCTGACTGACGAGCAAAAGGAGCGTCGTGTTGCTGTCGCTTTGGAAATCTTGATCGACTGCAAACCGAACCAGAGTTTTTTTTAAGGCACCAGCGGACTTCTTTCTGTTCCCCAAGATCAAGAGACACCTTAAGGGGACGCGGTTCGGGACTCTGGAAAACGTTCAACGTGCTACAACGAGGACTCAACACAGCATCGAGGTTGCTGACTTCCAGGGAGCGTTCGGGGATTGAAAAATCCAATATCAGCATGTTATTGACTCCAATGGCGACTATTTTGAAGATTTCTAAAGAAAAATTGTACATATTTTGCTAATAAAAAATTTCCTGAGGTCAGTCCGGTTACTTATTATCCAGTCCCTGTAGAGTAAATACAAACATGATATTCCTTTTTTTTTGCAACTAATTCAAATGATTAACTTATGAGGGGAAATAATTAAATATTTACAAATTAAGAGAAAAACTGCTTAAATATTTTTAAGCAGTTAGTAGCCAGAAATAAAGTTTGACCATTTCTTAAATGAGTATTTTGCTTATTTATTTTCAACTATATTAAATCAAATTTTTAAACAATTGATGTCTCTGATTGTTCATTTTTTGGAAGTAAGCCATTTTCATGCAGTTCTTTAGATAGAGACAGAGGTAAAGAAGAAAATGTTCAAGTAATGAGTAATAGGAGCAAATAGCCATGTCAACCGAGGAGCGTTTACTCCATTTGCTTAGTGGTGTTTGGAGCGTAGGATAGTTTTTAGGGTTTTGTACTAAAATACAAAACCCTATTGCAATCACGACGTGTTTCCGTCTGTCCGTCCGTCCGTCCGTCCGTCTGTATGTCACAGCACTTTTTCTCCAAAACTATAGAGGCTACAGCAATGAAACTTTATGGAAAGGTCAGAAGTGGTGACTTCTTGAAAGTGCAAGGGTGGAAAATTTTTTCAAAGGGGTTTAAGGGGGGTCTCCCCATATAGGGAGGTGACCCCTCAAAAAAAATTTTCACCATAGGTAGTCGAGTAGGGTGTCATTGGAAAGGTCTTAAAGAGATCGTTTCAAAAGAAGTCTTAAAATTGCCTTATGAGTACCAAGGGGGGCAGGGGAAGGGGAAATGTACGAACTTGTCACGTATCCCCCCTCGCGATTGGACACCTTCCATCCGAAAAATTCACTCAACTTTGTTAGTAATAGTATGATTTATCGATTTTATGTATTCTTGAATAAAATCTAAACGGTACCCTTAAATTCAATAAAATTTAGGAAACAGATGACTATTTATAAGATTAATCTTTTCTGAAAGTTTCATAAAGATCGAATAGTATTTAACGAAGCTATTGCGATTTGAATTTTCCTGTATTACTATGGAGCAATGTGCCCTGTATTACTATGGAAACATATGGCTATGGAGCCACATGAGCTTTTTCCCGACTTAGACACTACAGCTTTGCTAAGATTTGCAGGCAAATTTCAGGAATGAAAGGTATCATGAGGATGAGTACATACAATTGAAACAAGTTGAAGAGGCAGGAGAGAGCTCCTAGCAAAAGGGCTTTGTAACCATTCTAGTATTCGAAAAAATAGGCCATGAATCGATGATTACAGCACAGAGGAGTGGGCCCTGAAGAAAATTTGATGAAAGGTAGCCGATATGAGTATCAAATGAAAGTTCCCTATAAGAGCTTTTCAAAACAGTTCTTAAACTGACAGTTTTTGCTTCAGTGGGGGCACAGGGGGGGGGGGAATACATGAAAAATGTGTTTCCTCCCTCGCGAATGGACACCCGTGATCTAAAAAATCTGAAAAAATTATCAAGCGAGATATTTATGGGTATAACTTTAACAAATACGTCAGAAGTCAAAATTCTTTCAACTTTGTTAATAATAGTATGATCCTCGAACATGACGTGTTTCTTGATTTTATTCGTTGCTGGTTACTGCATTTTGTAAGTTGAGTACAAAATCCTTCTGACATGAGCATAGGTCTGTCTACCCTACTTGTTTATTTACTAACGTCAAAAGATACCTTTTAATGCGTAGATAAACATTACCAAAAAATAAATCACCGCTAATTTTTGAAAAGATTTTTTTCAATTTTTTTTCTGTCTGTAAAGGTTTTGCCCAAAAATGCAAAACCCTATTGCAATCACGACCTGTGTCCGGCTGTCCAATAGTTTTTCTCCGAAACTATAGAAGCTGCAGCCGTGAAACTTTGTGGAAAGGTCAGAAGTGGTAACTTCTTGAAAGTTTTGGGGTGAGAAAATTTTTCAAAGGGGTTTAAGGGGATCTCTCCATACAGGGAGGTGACCCTTTAAACAAATTTTTCACCATTTGTAGTCGAGTAGGGTATTATTGGAAAGGTCTTAATGAGATCTTTTCAAAACAAGTCTTATAATTGCCTTATCAGTACCGTGGCGGGCAGGGGAAGGGGAATGTTCGAAGTTTTCGCGGACCCGCCTCGTGGTTAGATGTTACAATGCATCCTATACATTCTTCACTTTTCAGCTTAAATTAAAATCAGCGCAAACTAAAATTAAATTGCTTACCTCCAAATTTCTTGCACGCGCGTTTTCCCAATAATTTTACCTGTTCATTAAAGAGATCCAATCCCGACGAGTGCATTTCCGGCACGCGCATTTTTAGGGTTTTGTAAAATAATTTTACAAAACCCTACTAGTTTCGCGACCAGTCTGTCCGTCTGTCCGTCCGTCCGTCCGTCCGTCCGTCCGTCCGTCCGTCCGTCCGTCCGTGTGTCACAGCAGTTTTTCTCGGAAACTACTTGAGCTAGAAACATCAAATTTTGTGTGTGGATGTAAAGTGGTGATTTCTTCAAAGTTCAACTACAAAAAAGTTTTATAAGGTATTTAAGGGGGGTCTCCCCATATAGGAGAGTGGCCCCCCGAAAAAAAATTTCATTGAAGGTAGCCGATATGGGTATCAAATGAAAGGTCTTGATGAGAACTTTTCAAAACAGGTCTTAGTTTTGCAAAAGGGAGAGGAAATACACGAAAAATTTGTGTCCCCCCCCCCCCCCCCTCGCGATTGGACACCTGTGATCCGAAAAATCTGAAAAAAATCAGGAATGTAGGCTTGGTGAGTACCACAACAACAAATACGTTAGAAGTCGCAATTCACTCAACTTTGTTAGTAATAGTATGATTTATCGATTTTATGTTTTCTTGAATAAAATCTTAACGCTACCCTTAAATTCAATGAAATTCGTACGTAGATGCCTATTCATAAGATTGATCTACCCTGAAAGTTTCATAAAGATTGAATCATATTTAGCGATGTTATAGCGGTTTGAATTTTCCTGTATTACTATGGAACAATATGCGCTGCATGTATTACTATGGCAACATATGGCTATGGAACAACATGCACTTTTTACCGACTCAGACACTACAGTTTTGCTAGGATTTGCATGAAAATTTCAGGAATGATAGGTGTCATGTATATCTTTGAGAATCGGTTCAGCTAGTGGTATCAGTAATCGTAAAACAAAATAGTGGCTGTTTTAAATGCGAAGATTGAATAATTTTGAGTTATTTTTCCCAACTTCAACGTTTAAGGTGCATGCTTTGAACACTTGATTCAATTGAATGAATGACTGAAGATGAGTACCTACAATTAATGCTCATAAGTGAAACAAGTCAATGAGGCGGGAGAGAGCTCCTAGCAAAAGGGTTTTGTAACCATTCTAGGATTCGAAAAATTGGCCATTACTCGATGATAGCAGTACAAGAGAGTGGCCCCTGAAAAAAAATTCATCAAACGTAGCCGATATGAGTATGAAATAAAAGTTTTCATGGGAGCTTTTCAAAACAGTTGTTAAACTGTCATTTTTTACTTCAGTGGGGGCACAGCGGGGAAATACATGAAAAATGTGTTTCCTCCGTCGCGGATGGACATCTGAAATAATTATCAAGGGAGATATTTATGAGTATAACAATACCAAAAACCTTAGAAGTCGAAATTCGTTCAACTTTGTTAATAATAGTATGATCTTCGTATTTCATATTTTCTCCAATAAAATCGTCTTTGAAATGTTTCTTGATTTGATTCGATCTGGTGACTGCGTTTTGTATATTGAATACAAAACCCTTCTGACATGAGCGTAGGTCTGTTTACCCAACTTGTTTATGCATGGAACCGATAGCATATGCAAAGGTGTCATATGCATACCTGTTCTATTTTTCTGTTGCAACAATTAGCAAGACCTAATTACTGCAACAAATCAGCATATTAAAGGTATAAAAGCAAAGGTAACAAAAGACTCGGTTGGAATAGTTTTTCAAAAGTTAACAGAGTACGGGCAAGCCTCAATACTCGACGTTCCCAGTGTGAGGCTGCAAATGGGTACCCTTGTTCCGGTTAAGGCGCGATATAGTTTGCGAAAGAGGATAATTTTTAAGTATGCGATAAAGATATTGTGCAGTAAATTATAAGCTAAGTGCAAAGTGTTAGCTTAAAAGTAAAATAAAAAATAAAATTGACTGAAAATTGTCGGCTTTTATCATTAGACATCACCAACCTCTATACGTCTATCCCTGTCGATGAAACACTGGCCATACTAAAAGAAAAACTTTCATTCAACAACAGCCGACGATTCACAGATCAAATACTCAATCTCATAAAGACCACAATCAAACAGAACTATTTTAAGTTCAATAGCAACACATACATTGCCAAAGACGGTCTGGGTATGGGACATCCAATGTCCTCAATAATGTCAGAAATATTCTTACAATCTTTGGAAGAAGTCTTTATACCCAAAGTTGTCAAAAGATTCAATGTAATATTTTACAGACGATATGTGGATGACTGTTTCATTGTTATTGACTCACAAGAAAATAAACAAGACGAACTACTTGCCTATATGAATGAAATTCACCCGAATATAAAGTTCACTATGGAAAAAGAAACAAACGGACAACTCAACTATATGGACCTAACTGTGACACGTGAACAAACACGATTGGACTACAAAATATACAGAAAACCAACCACAACTGATCATACCATACATGAAACATCTAACCACCCCGCACAACATAAGCTAGCAGCGTACAGATCAATGGTGCAGAGGCTTCACTCCATCCCCATGACTCCTACTAACTACTCCAACGAACTAAACAACATTTACAGAATAGCTAATAATAACGGATACAAACAATGCGACATTGACAAACTAGTCACACAGTACAAACAAAAACAAGAACGCCAACCGACGGAAACTCATAAGAACGACCAACAGTGGGTATCGTTAACATACGTAGGCAAAGAGACATACAAACTATCAAACTTCCTTAGGAAATACAAATTGCAAACTGCATTCAAAACGAACAACAACATTGGAAACAAACTGAAGCCAAAACTGAATGACACATCGATATACGAAGGCAGCGGCATATACAAACTGACATGCAAGGACTGCGACATGGTATATATAGGAAGGACAACACGAAAAACTAACGACAAGATACAAAGAGCACCTACGATCTTTCTTATACAACAAGGCAGACTCCAATTATGCGACGCACCTTCAAAACCACGCACATGAGCCTGATGCTATGACAAACTCTATGAAATTGCTACACAAACAAAACAAAGGACCAAGACTTGACATCCTAGAAAGGCTTGAAATTTATAAACATAGAAAGACAGACGGTGACATTATCAACGAACAACTTGTTACCAATTCCGACGCAATTTTCTCAGTCCTAGACCACACTCTTAGACGAAAACGGAAACGAGATGAAACAGAACCAACGGACAGCCAACAAGCAAAAAAACAAAAACATAATATCCCCCTACGTGGCATAATTGAGTAATTTACTTCCTGACCTCATTACCCATCCACTAATTACCCATCCGCTAACTACCCATCCGCTAATTACCCATCCGCTAATTACCTATTCGCTAATTACCCATCCTACGCCTATATAAAGTCGCTCCCTTCAACACATCCTTTAGACACTGAAGATGACTCAAAGTAGTCGAAACGCGTCTGCTCACACAACTAAGCTAGGCCCGACGGATTTTAAAGAAAAAAAGAGGATTGGCCTGCGGATATCAAATAAACAAAATTATTGACTACAACACTGCCAGCCAGGCAAAACTGTTGCGTTCATTCCAATACCTTACCTTAAAACTTCATCAAACAATAGCAAACATATGGTTCAACAAACAGTGCTTGAAAAACAACATTACACCAGCATTTGCAAGAATCGTGATAAAACAAAACACAATCGCTGCACGTAACACACAACGTAGCGCACAGATGCTCCGCATTAAAAACGAAATAAGAACACTGTACATAAAAAAGGACGAAATCAACCGACAACTACTACACTCACACTTACAATTAACTAACACTATACAAACTGAAAACTTTCTACAGTTTTATAATGACGTGAGGCAAAACATTGATATTCAGCTCAAAACTAAATATGAAACCATGACGAAAAAACTTGACAAATTGATGAAAAAACAAAACAAAATGACCACACCAGCGAACAGAACTTTCTATCCACGGACTGTAAACCTATCAGATACGCCTTTTACGACACAAGAAATGGAGCTACTAAATAAGGGACTGAAACACAACTTACATAATACAAACCGCAACAAAGACCTAGAACAACTAGTAATCGACACTGAACTAGCCATTAACAAACTGCCGCAGGAACAACAGGCACATGCAAGACATACTGCAGTAGACATACTACAAAAAATACGCACTAGCATAAACAAAACGGATTTCCACGAAGACCATAAGATATTAAGACACATTCAGACAAAGCTAACGGATAACCTACTAACAGTGACGAAGGCTGACAAAGGACATACAACGGTGATCCTAAAAACAACGGACTACGTACAAAAAACAATAGACTTCATTAACGCCAACGGCTACAAACTGGTAAACAAAGACCCCACCAATAGGTTCCAAGCGGACTTACGTACCGCCATTATACAATCCCCACTAATTATTCCTCCTAATACTAAGCAACGCTACATAAACCCGAATCCATGCACACCACCCCTTAAAGCACAACCTAAGCTCCACAAACCCAATATTCCTATCCGTCCTGTCGTCAACTACCGCCCAGCTCCTGCATACCAATTAGCACGGTACTTGGCAACGATAATGGCTGATGCCGTGCACCTTGACGACAAATATGCATTAAAGAACAGCCGCGAGCTAGCAAATTCTACCACTTCTTTAAAATTGACTGAAAATTGTCGGCTTTTATCATTAGACATCACCAACCTCTATACGTCTATCCCTGTCGATGAAACACTGGCCATACTAAAAGAAAAACTTTCATTCAACAACAGCCGACGATTCACAGATCAAATACTCAATCTCATAAAGACCACAATCAAACAGAACTATTTTAAGTTCAATAGCAACACATACATTGCCAAAGACGGTCTGGGTATGGGACATCCAATGTCCTCAATAATGTCAGAAATATTCTTACAATCTTTGGAAGAAGTCTTTATACCCAAAGTTGTCAAAAGATTCAATGTAATATTTTACAGACGATATGTGGATGACTGTTTCATTGTTATTGACTCACAAGAAAATAAACAAGACGAACTACTTGCCTATATGAATGAAATTCACCCGAATATAAAGTTCACTATGGAAAAAGAAACAAACGGACAACTCAACTATATGGACCTAACTGTGACACGTGAACAAACACGATTGGACTACAAAATATACAGAAAACCAACCACAACTGATCATACCATACATGAAACATCTAACCACCCCGCACAACATAAGCTAGCAGCGTACAGATCAATGGTGCAGAGGCTTCACTCCATCTCCATGACTCCTACTAACTACTCCAACGAACTAAACAACATTTACAGAATAGCTAATAATAACGGATACAAACAATGCGACATTGACAAACTAGTCACACAGTACAAACAAAAACAAGAACGCCAACCGACGGAAACTCATAAGAACGACCAACAGTGGGTATCGTTAACATGCGTAGGCAAAGAGACATACAAACTATCAAACTTCCTTAGGAAATACAAATTGCAAACTGCATTCAAAACGAACAACAACATTGGAAACAAACTGAAGCCAAAACTGAATGACACATCGATATACGAAGGCAGCGGCATATACAAACTGACATGCAAGGACTGCGACATGGTATATATAGGAAGGCCAACACGAAAAACTAACGACAAGATACAAAGAGCACCTACGATCTTTCTTATACAACAAGGCAGACTCCAATTATGCGACGCACCTTCAAAACCACGCACATGAGCCTGATGCTATGACAAACTCTATGAAATTGCTACACAAACAAAACAAAGGACCAAGACTTGACATCCTAGAAAGGCTTGAAATTTATAAACATAGAAAGACAGACGGTGACATTATCAACGAACAACTTGTTACCAATTCCGACGCAATTTTCTCAGTCCTAGACCACACTCTTAGACGAAAACGGAAACGAGATGAAACAGAACCAACGGACAGCCAACAAGCAAAAAAACAAAAACATAATATCCCCCTACGTGGCATAATTGAGTAATTTACTTCCTGACCTCATTACCCATCCACTAATTACCCATCCGCTAACTACCCATCCGCTAATTACCCATCCGCTAATTACCTATTCGCTAATTACCCATCCTACGACTATATAAAGTCGCTCCCTTCAACACATCCTTTAGACACTGAAGATGACTCAAAGTAGTCGAAACGCGTCTGCTCACACAACTAAGCTAGGCCCGACGGATTTTAAAGAAAAAAGTAAAATAAAGTGTTTATAGAGAACAACTGTCGTTTTCTTAAAGTTCCGAAACCACGGGAAAATAAATATGAGACACCTTTCATCGGAAAAATCTGAAAAAAATCACGAATATAGTTAAGTACATAAACAATAAATACGTGAGAAGTCGAGATTCACTCAACTTTGTTAGTAATAGTATAATTTATCGATACGTTTTTTTGAATAAAATCTTAACGGTACCTTTAAATTCAATTAAATTCAATACACAGATGACTATTTACAATATAAAGTCCTGCAAGTTTCACAAAGATCGAATAGTATTAACGAAGTTATAGCGATTCAAATTTTCCTGTATTGCTATGGAACAATATGCGCTGTATTACCGTGGAAACATATGGTAATGGAACAACATGTGCTTTTTACCGACTCAGACACTACGGCTTTGCTAGGATTTGCATGAAAATTTCAGGAATGATAGGTATCATGAATATCTAGTGATATCAGTAATCGTAAAACAAAATAGTGGCTGTTTTAAATGCGAAGATTGAATAATTTTTAGTTATCTTTCCCCAGCTTGAACGTCTAAGGTGCATGCTTTTAATACTTGATTCAATTTAATAATGGCTGAAGATGAGTAACTACTATTAATACTCATAGGTGAAATAAGATAAGGAGGCAGGAGAGACTTCCTACCAAAAGGGCTTTGGAACCATCCAAGGGTTCGAAAAAATAGGCTATGAATCCATGATTACGGTAGAGTGGAGTGGCCCCTGAAAAAAAACTTCATCAAAGGTAGCCGATTTGAGTATCAAATGAAAGTTATTTATGAGAGCCCTCAAAACAGTTCTTAAACTGACAGTTGTTGCTTCAGTGGGGGCACAGGAGGAGAAATACACAAAAAATATATTTCCCCTCTCCTGTGAGGACACCTGTGATGTTAAAAAAATCTAAAAAAATTATCAAAGGAGATATTTATGAGTATAACAATAACAAATACCTCAGAAGTCAATATGCGTTCAACTTTGTTAATAATAGTATGATCTTTGAATTTCACATGTTCTCCAATAAAATCGTTTATTCGTTGCTGGCGACTGCATTTGGTAAGTTGAGTACAAAACCCTTCTGACATCAGCGTAGGTCTGTCTACGCAACTTGTTTCATACATGACGAGGCTTCTACGATGATATGCTTGTTTAGATACTTTCGTCTGGATGTTAGAACGCTCACTACCATTGCCCTCTGACTCAGATACCAAAAAATACTGAAATAATAATTATCATTTGCATTAATGTCTTCATTTTGTTTTATTTCTTATTTACAATGCAGGTTAGATAAGCGAAATGTGAAAATTTAAATTTAAATGAAAGATATAAAATGAAATTTTTGCGAGGCAGAAAAAACACAATAATGTTGATGATTTATAATGATGATGCAAATTTAAGCCATTCACAGAAAAGGCTGAATACTATTTAACAGATTATCTTTCAACTCCTTATACATTCTCTGGTGTGCATATGTGCTTCTACGTCATTGTTTTGAGAAAGGTAATCAACATTTTCTTTGTAAAATATTTGGATAAAATATGAAATCTAGTGAAAACAGTACTAGTTACATAAGCGATTATGACGATTTTATTCAAGGATATTAAATCTCTAAGCAGATTTATCTGGTGTCCCAATTACTACGATATCAAGTTGTTTTTGCAAAAAAAGAATTGTAAAACATCTAAACGAAACTGATTCTAATATGCCAACAGGTCACTGCAATCTAATAATGGTAAACAATTTCAAGCCGTTTCAGCACTATTGTTTGATATAATCCCCGGAAAGATAGCAAAATTTTACAAATAAATTTTTCAGTTCCATAAAATCGGCAACAATAGCCCAAACAATATCTATTTTCAATCTGACCTAACATCCATGAGGTGTAGTTTTACAACATAATCGTCTTGACCGCTTGATATCGCATTACAGCAACGATGTAAGCCTCTTTTATCTTTGACACCACTTCCGTGAAACCAAATCGGAGAAAGTGATAAATCTATTCAGGTCCAGCCACTCAGTTCTGGTATCCATTTGTTTTGTCGTTCTACGCGCGTTCAGAGAATAAGCTCCCAATCAAAAGCCTCCCGTGGATCAAAACGTTTAAAAATACTTGATTGTGGTTCTTGGCCTCATCAGGTCACTAATTGACTCTTTAGCCACTAATTCAACAATAAAACATTTAATAAAAACAAAGAGATCCAATCAAAGTGAGACTGGGAGTAATGATCCCAGAGAGGAAATTCGTTTTAATCAGGCTCAGCTTCATTCTTCGGCGGCCACAAGTCGCTAATGAACTTGAAAAGGCGATTGGCGATTGTTGATGACCGATAATGCGGAATCGAGTTAACAAATTATTTGTTATTACTTGTTTATCGTTGACTTTGAACTCTTCGAAGAAAAACGAAATTAGTTTGATGAGTTTGTGGTCAGAAAGAAATCGATTTCTCTCAAATCATTGAATAATTTTTTAAATAAACAGAATTAAGGCCTTTGTTACTTCCAGTCGCTTGAGTTTCGATTTCAACGGAAGTGCACAGCTGGATTTTTCGCATGCCAAAAACGTGCATCGCATGGAATCATTAAGAGGAAGAATGCAATTCGCTATTTCGTTTTTGTCTTTGCAAAGCCATCACGAATAATTACTTAAAGAAATGATTCGATTTGATATTTTGTAGATATAAGATTGAAGCTCTTAGTGCAGGTTAGACGATCGTCAATTGCTGTTGTAGGCGCTTAGTTTTGACCTTGTTGCTGAAGAATGGTCATAAGTGCGGAGGAGGTTTAGTTGATATAATCGGCAACAAAGAAAAGTGTTGGATTTTAATTTCAAGTTTTTGCTTAATGAAGGCGTAAATTTGACCAACCTCCGAATCGAAAATAGAATTCCAGAGAAAACATTGAACTTAAAAAGAGAAAATTTTCAAAGGTCAATGTTAAATGAGAGGTAATACTTTGTTGACATTACACCAACTTTGCCGCGTACAATACACTCTTTAGATTTGCACACACTTTATTTATTTAGAAATTGTCTCATACGAGATTTGCACTAGCAAGAACTTACACATTTATATTACAATTTAACTGAGCAAAAATATAATTCCATGATAAATCCATTTGACTTCTCCCGATATGAAGACTCCTCTGGAACGAAAGAATTTCTTGTAAATATCATTGATATATCGTCAACATTTACAATAACGCCGAGCATGTATTAAACCAAACACATTAAATTAACGATTTATTCTCATAATATCTGATTTCGAGCTTCTAATATTGTGTAACAGTAATCAACAACTCGCATGCTGCTGTACTTGCTTACATGCATGCATAAAATGAACATTAGCAAAATCCTACATTGTATCGGAAAAAGGTTTGTGAGCTGGGAAGTTTTATCGAGACTTAACTATACACCCAATTGTCCAATTATGCCTTCGAAATCACACAATCCCAAGTATGCAAATAGCATTATGAGTCCAACAGCATAACGGACCTGGATCGCAACAAGAATAGCATTTGCTGATAAGCGACAAGTATTAACTCACATAACGCGCCCACATGGACAAGAACGAATGTGTGCAAAATCTGGAATGCATTGTACTGCTACCCTTGTTCCAGAATCACCACAAATCCAGATTGGACAAAGTGCATGAATTTACTTGAAGTTGTACACACACGTTCTAAATTCGAATACTGAGAATTTATTACAGGATTTCTTTAATGAGATTTAAATGAAGTAATGCCACATATCTTAGAATAAACAAGTTGGGTAAACAGACCTACGCTCATGTCAGAAGGGTTTTGTACCCAACTTCGTGTATTTTTTTCGTATATTTCCCCTTCCTGCGCGTCCCTCGAAGCAAAAAGTATCAAATTAAGACCTGTTTTGAAAATTTCTCATCAAGGCCTTTCATTTGATACCCATATCGGCTACTCCCCTATATGGGCAGACCCCCCCCCCCTTAAATACCTTATAAAATTTTTTGTGGTTTAACTTTGAAGAGAGCACCTGCATACAAAATTTGATGTTTCTAGCTTAAGTAGTTTACGAGAAAAAGTGCTGTGACACACGGACGGACAGATAAGTCGCGATTTTAGAAGGGTTTGGTAAAATTATTTTACAAAACCCTAATAAATGAGTATTTTGGAAGTCAAATAATTTATGAAATATTCTAAATTTTATCCACTAACCATTCTTAAGGCGCCATGAGCACAAAACAGCATATTCAATGGAAAATGGCTATTTTCGATTGGCTTTTTCTCGATCATGGTAGACGTGAATGAAATGATTTTTTCACATCTTAATGTTTGCATTTTGCACTAGGACTCGTATTGATTAAAATATAAAATATTTATTTTTGAACAAAATTATGAAGGAAAGTTTACGGGGAGTGCTTAAAAAGAGCGATTTTCTAATGCGTTTTTTAAGTACGCTGTAAAAGGTAAATATGTAATTCTTTCACACATCACTTTTTAAAAAATGCAAAATTGTATTGAATAAATCCTTGATTTTGCATAAAGTTGTGACTTAAACTGAGTTAAAAAACCCTATTTTTAATCGAAATTTATTTGCATTTTTAAGCAGCTTTTTTTTTTTTATTTTTTTTTTGTGGTAGGGAGGTGAATGCATTTATGCCCGCCGAGTCTGGCAGTGTGGGACTCCCATGGAGGATACCCTTGGACTACCCACTAAACACCTCCCCTGTCAATCTGAGAACCTAGCCTGGAACCGTTTGACACATTACTTCGGGCCAGGTCCCGTTTTGTTACGCCGTGGGGCGCCTTCAAGCTGGGGAGTCCCTTTCCTAGCGGAAAAGGAGAGGGGAAGAGGAAATGCCAGAAGAGCGATCCCCCAGCCCCAGCGCCTCCGGCTGCTGTGAGTCCCTTTTATATTTCAGGACTGCCCGAGCATAATATGCCACCTGGTTCCATTTGTCAACCGATTCGAGCACCACCGCAACTATATTATCCGGGGTGAGCTCTCCCGTCTCCCTGTAGAGTTCCCTTCGCAGCCTGACCCATTTTGTACACGCAAAAAATGTGTGACAGGCATTGTCCTCCTCTCCTGGGCAAAACCGACAGTCGGGAGACCGTGACTTACCGATCTTGTGCAGGTAAGACTGAAAACACCCGTGCCCGCTCAAAAGCTGGGTCAGATAGAAGTCAGTCTCACCATGCCTTCGATTTAGCCACGGTCTCACGTCCACGATGAGGCGCGCAGTCCACCTTCCCTTCGTGCAATTCGTCCAAGACTGCTGCCAATCGTTGAGCGAGCGTTGTCTCTCCTCGCGGACAACCATCTCCCTCGCATCCTCGTTTCGGCGCAGGTAGATAGCGCGGCGCTCTCTAGCAAGGAGGGCGACAGGTATCACGCCTGCAATCACTCTCACCGCCGAGTCGGAGACTGTTGGATATGAAGATGCAATTCTCAGTGCTCCTCTTCTCTGTACCTGTGCCAATCGTTTTCGATATACCTCCTTGCTGAGAGCGTCGCCCCATACCTCTGCTCCGTACAGTTGCACTGACCCTACAGCACTCATCAAGAGGCGTCTTCTTGATGGGCTGGGTCCCCCTACGTTGGCCATAAGTCGACTCAAGGCCGATATTCCCGAAGCAGCCTTCTCAGCCGTTGCCCTGATTTGCTCAGAGAAACTCATCTTCGAGTCGATCAGTAGCCCCAGGTACTTCACCGCTGGCTACGATTCGATTTGTATACCTCCAATACTGATCATCCTTACTCTAGGGATTCTCTTTTTTGTCAAGATGACCACTTCGGTTTTCTCCAGTGCTAAACTCAGCCCGCGAGCAGTCATCCAGTCCTTCACTCGGCGCATTAGCATACCTAGCCTAAGTTGCGCTTATTCAACGGTGCGTCCAGCGACCAGAGCCGCAACATCATCCGCATAGCCGACCAAGCGCGACTCATCTGGCATCTCAAGTCTCAGTAGCCCGTCGTAAGACACGTTTCACAGGTACGGACCAAGGATAGATCCCTGGGCAACACCCGATGTAATTTCCATCCTTCGTTGGCCCTGTGTCGTGTCGTAGAGCAGGCTTCGGTCCTTTAGGTAGTTCCTCAAAAGCCGCATTAGATATTCTGGAACTTGAAAAGAGTTTTCCAGCGTGTCCAGAATATCCACCCATCTAGCGGAGTTGAAGGCATTCCTGACGTCGAGTGTCACCAACAGGACGATCCGTCGCTTGGTGCGACTATATGCCTCTGCCTTTTGGACCGCGTAGCACCTTAGTATCAAGAAATAAAATATATTTACAATAAAACTAAGTTTTCTTTCTACAGAGTCGGCATAATAAGTAACCGGACTGACCTCAGGAAATTTTTTATTGGCAAAATATGTTCAATTTTTCTTTTGAAATCTTCAAAGTAGTCCCCATTGGAGTCGATAACATGCTGATACCGGATTTTCCAATCCCCGAACGCTTCCTGGAAGTCGGCAACCTCGATGCTACCAAGAGCCCTCGTCGTAGCACGTTGAACGTTTTCCAGAGTCCCGAACCGTGTCCCCTTAAGGTGTCTCTTGATCTTGGGGAACAGAAAGAAGTCCGCTGGTGCCATATCCGGGCTGTTAGAACTCTGGTTCGGTTTGCAGTCGATCAGTCGATGACAGGAACACGACGCTCCTTTTGCTCATCAGTCAGGTGTTTGGGTACCAGGTTCGCGCAGATCTTCCTCATGCCCAGATCGTTCTTAATAATGTTGTGAACGGTCATCTTATCAATCCCAACCTCATCTGCGATAGCCCGAATGCTCAGACGACGATCACTGTTCAACACATCACGCACTTTTTGCACATTTATGTCCGTGTGACTCGTTGATGGAGGACCGACGCGCTGTTTGTCATGGACGTCATTGCGGTCCTCCCGGAAATTTCTGTGCCACTGAAACACTTGAGTCCTGGACAGAACATCCTCACCGTAAGCCTCTTGAATCATTTGAAGAGTTTCCGTGGCTGTTTTCTTGAGTTTGACACAAAATTTGATGCTAACACGTTGCTCGATCGTACGCTCCATTTTCACTCCGACGACGTAACTGAACACGCACTCCGCTCTCGCTCGATGCTATCTCTCGAAGCGCTTGGAGGCAACTGCTGCAGCCCAGTTCCCTTAATCTAGACCCCACCGCCACTACAGCACCAGATACCGGTTAACAGAAGCTTTGACGGCGCGGGGCAGGCTCAGTCCGGTTACTTATTATCCATCCCTGTACATTAGATATTTTATTAATTTTGTATAGTAGCTACTATTGCAGTCTTCTTCAGTACAATATTATTTGCAGTCTTCTTCAGTACAATAATTATTGGTTTACAGGATTTTCACTTAAATACAAATAACTTTTAGAAAAGGTCATTAGATTTATGATTTAATTAAGCTAAATAACATTGAATGGCAATTACCTTCAACCGTATTCATTCTTCGTTTCTCAGGTACTTGGATTATCTTTATTGCTTTCATCACGTCTAATTTCCTAGGACAATTACTGCTCTTAATTACATTTACATCATCAATATCCATCATGTGTTGTTCTTCGATGATGTGCTTAGCTACGGCCGACCTCATGTGAGAAACGAAAAATGAATACGGACGAAGGTAATTGCCATTCAATGTTATTGAGCTTAATTAAATCATAAATCTAATTGCCTTTTTTAAAAGTTATTTGTACTTAAGTGAAAATCCTATAAGCCAATAATTATTGTACTGAAGAAGACTGCAAATAGAAGTCGAAAATAGCTATTATACAAAATTAATAAAATATCTAATGTATAAAGAAAAATTAGTTTTATTATAATTTTGATAACATTAGGAAAAAACGGACTATATTCGTATATATAATATGGCCATCAAGTCTCAGTCAGTGTTCAATAAATTATTGCCATTGAAAAAGTCGATCGCAAGTATTTCTGAAGACATAAGGTTTATGAAAATTTGCCTAAAAATAAATGTGATTCCAAAATCTCATAAAGTCCTTATTAAGACACATCTCGATACAACAAATCAACAAAAAAATCTGGTGGAGAAAAATTTAGTAAAAAATAGTGGGAAGGATCTGTATAAAAAATTGAACCATTTCACCCTGAAAGCATATAACATGCATTTAAAATTGGCTAAGATAATGGCGACTCAAAACGTTATAGCGCCCGGAAAACTCAACACGGCATTTCTATGCGAGAAGTTCAAAAAACGTGCAATCTTAGATAATAAATTAAATAGCCTGAGTAAAACGAAAATTGTTTCTATGCCAAGAAGACCACAATTCATAGCGTATAGACGTCTTTTAAATCGCTCCTATCAAAAGTTTTCAAAAATTAAATTAATTTTTTAAAAACGTTAGTCCGAAGTTAATTTTTATCGGAAAAAATCTTACATTGTCGAAGTAATCGACTCAGGAAATTTCTATCGAATATTTTTACTTCAATTGGTAACGAAAAACAAATTCACAAAGAAAATTTCGCCGCTGGTATGGAGAAGCCCGACGGCTTCCCACCGTTGAGGCAACCTGGGGAAACGACGAATACGAAACTGGCGACAATCACCAAAAGAAAACATAACGAAGAAAACTCCGTAGATGGAGGGTGCAAGCTGCAAATAATAGCGGATAATCAACAAATGGCCAAATTGCAGAAAGAAAATGATGAACTAAGGCAAGAGATACAGTCTCTCAAGGATCTTTTCAAGCAAGGGATGAAGCCTCAAAAGACGCAGCCACAAAATCAATGGCAACAGGTAACAAAGCCGAAGAAAAGTGCAAAGCAAGTAAATCCAGAGGAAGTTCTAAGTGCTGGTGGCACCAACGAGAGCCGAAATTATTTTCCAGCGCTGGAGGGATTAACCGAAGATATGGAAATCGAAGAAAACATCAGAGGTAATTTTAATCAAGATAATGACGTTAATTTCATTCAATATTTAAAGAACAAAAATAAGGAGAAAAAACCAGCCCGCAGTTCTGTTGGTTCCTCTGAAAAAGCTTCCAACAAGACAGAAAAAGTTCCGCCAATCAATGTGTTCGGACAAACCGGGAAAGATATGGCTCGGCTATTGGCAGCCGAAAATAAACTGGCCAATTTCGAAATCAAAAGAGTTAATGCCGAAAAATTAACTATAAGGACGAAATCACTGGTTGATTTCAAGTCAGCCAAAGATGCGCTGATTTCTGGGGAGGTTCCACACTTCACCTATACCCCAAAAAGTGAAAAGAATCAGACCTTCTTGTTGAAGGGTTTGGACAGCGGAGAAGATACGGTCGATCTTCTTCAGGTGCTCAAGGAGGCTGCACCAGATATTGATTTTGTTTCAGTCAAAGCCTTTGCGACAAGAAGGTCGACCATAGAAAGGAAGAATTTACCACTTTACCTGGTACAAATTGCAAATAAGAGCAGTCCAAGTGCCCTTCAACAAATAAGGTACTTAAATTTCAGGGTGGTGAGGTGGGAACGCCTCCAGAAAAGAGAAGTCAACCAGTGTTACCGGTGTCAAAGATTTGGACATTCGGCTGCCAATTGTGCCATGCACTATCGTTGCGTTAAATGCAAAGACGTTCACGCTCCCGGTGAGTGCGAATTGGCTTAGACGGAGCCTAAAGAAAAATTATACTGCATTAACTGCGGTGTTTTTGGTCACCCAGCATCATATCGAGGATGCTCCCGATATCAAGATGCAAAAGTTAAATTTGCTCCAAAGCAAACACAAGTACACCGTAATATCATACCTTCCAACTTCGTCAAGCCCGGAGTATCATTTGCACTCGCCGCTAGAGGACCATCAGAAAATGCTGGAAATAATGTAAATAATGTAAGTGGCAATAATGAGCTGCTTCTCAAAATTTACCAGCAAATTTATTCTTTATCGGAGGGAATCGACAAACAAGATTCAAAAATTAACTTTGCTTTTCAGCGTTTACGTCTTTCGAATGCCTAATAATAACTTGTCATCCAGTCATATTCCCATGGATAGGCTTCGCCTCATATCGATCAACGTCAACTCTATCGTTGCTATACATCGACGTGATTATCTCCTTGAATTTGTTGTTAAGCAAAAGCCTGACATCATACTTCTCACTGACACCCACATCAATTCATGGCATTCCATGGAATTCAAAGATTTTGCATTCGTAAGAAACGATAGGGTAATAGGTGATGGGGGAGGTGGCACCGGGATATTGGTTAGAAGACCCTATTGTTTCCAAAATATTGAAAAAGTCGAATTCAAAAACTTTGAATTTCTTGAAGTGTCCGTCATCAAAATTTCACTGCCAGTTATCTCTGCCTATACAACTGGTCAAAATGTTCTCAAGTTCAAGGAGGAACTCTATTCCTTGTTTGAAATACTCGAATTGAACAGGCTGCATAATTATTATATTTTTGCCGGTGACCTGAATGCCAAGCATACATCATGGCTAAACGCCACCAATAATCCAAGAGGTGTATTCCTGAAATCATGGATAACAGAGAACCAAATTGAATACAGGTGCAACCTATATCGGTCGGAGTTCCCAACATACCCTAGGACAAATTCATATTTGGACCTCTGCATTGCTGACGCAAGACTTGAATTCAGCTTGAATAGTCCTCAACGGAAACTGCAGGTGCTTCCTTACGATAGCGACCATAACGCAATCGTAATGGAAATCAATCATCAAAGGGATGATTTCTTCCTCATTCCAGTTCAACATGAAAACCCTCGGTTGAATTTCAAACAAGTTGGGTAGACAGACCTATGCTCATGTCAGAAGGGTTTTGTACTCAACTTACAAAATGCAGTATCCAGTAACGAATAAAATCAAGAAACATGTCATGTTCGAGGATCATACTATTATTAGCAGAGTCGAAAGAATTTTGACTTCTGAGGTATTTGTTATAGTTATACCCACAAATATCTCCCTTGATAATAATTTCAGATTTTTTAAGATCACGGGTGTCCATTCGCGAGGGAGGAAACACATTTTTCATGTATTTCCCCCCACCTATGCCCCCACAAAAGCAAAAACTGTCAGTTTAAGAACTGTTTTGAAAAGCTCTCATAGAGAACTTTCAGTCGATACTCATATCGACTACATTTCATGAAATTTTTTTTCAGGGGCCACTCCTCTGTACTGTAATCATCGATTCATGGCCTGTTTTTTAGAATCTTAGAATGGTTACAAAGCCCTTTTGCTAGGAGCTCTCTCCTGCCTTTCCGACTTGTTTCAATTGTATATACTCATCTTCATGATACCTACCATTCCTGAAATTTTCATGCAAATCCTAGCAAAGCTGTAGTTTCTAAGTCGGTAAAAAGCGCATATGGCTCCATAGCCATATGTTTCCATAGTAATACAGGGCATATTGTTCCATAGTAATGCAGGAAAATTCAAGTCGCTATAACTTCGTTAAATATTATTGGATCTTTATGAAACTTTCAGGGAAGGTCAATTTTATAAAAAGTCATTTGTGTGCTAAATTTTATTGAATTTAAGGGTACCGTCTAGATTTTATTCAAGAAAACATAAAATCGATAAATCATACTATTACTAACAAAGTTGAGTGAATTTCGACTTCTCATGTATTTGTTGTTGTTGTACTCATTAAGGTCTACATCCATGATTTTTTTCAGATTTTTCGGATGGAAGGTGTCCAATCGCGAGGGGGGGTACGCGAAAAGTTCGTACATTTCCCCTTCCCCTGCCCCCCTCGGTACTCATAAGGCAATTTTAAGACTTGTTTTCAAAAGATCTCATTGAGACCTTTCCAATGACACCCTACTCGACTACCAATGGTGAAAATTTTTTTTTGAGGGGTCACTTCCCTATATGGGGAGACCCCCCTTAAACCCCTTTGAAAATTTTTCCCACCATTGAACTTTCAGGAGGTCACCACTTCTGACCTTTTCACAAAGTTTCATGGCTGTAGCTTCCATAGTTTCGGAGAAAAAGTGCTGTGACATACAGACGGACGGACGGACGGACGGACGGACGGACGGACGGACAGACGGACACAGGTCGTGATTGCAATAGGGTTTTGTATTTTAGTACAAAACCCTAAAAACAGACTGGGGAAAGTTTCAAAAGAAGTTTAATCGGGAGTACCAGAAGCAATGTCCTCCTTCTGATGATGGCAACGCTTGCTCAATGGTTCCTAATAACAGAAATCTAATTGACGATGAAATAGATCTCTATTTGTCGAAGTTAGAGAAGCTGACGTTGGAAACGATTGAGAAAGTAGTTCCCAAGATTAAACATCGAAACAATATGGAAGGCTATGAAACACCAACCATCGCAAGGCATTCAACTATACATGCAATAACGAAAGTAACCTCAGACATCTGTTGGAAACTAAACAACAAAGAATGTGTTGGAGCATGTCTCATTGATATGGAGAAAGCCTTCGATACGGTGTGGTTAGATGGACTAGTTTTCAAACTTCTTCAGGACAGGTTCCCCAGACACCTTGTCGCCATGATGTGCAATATGTTATACGGGAAATCGTTTGTTGTAACTGATGGAAATCTGACAACAATGCGCGAATTCAAGGTCTTGAATGGTCTACAGCAGGGAACAGTTACTGCGCCCCTGCTTTTCTCAATATTCATTCACAAGTTATTGAACAGCTTTGATTTTAATGTCTCGCCAACGCGATCATTGGTAGCGTTTGCTGATGATCTGATCATCTATATGGCAGACCGAAAAGCTACAATAGTTCAGAGCAATCTTCAAAAAATGTTTAATGATGTGCAGCTCTACACCGACAATTGGCGAATGAAAATCAATGCGCAGAAGTGCGAAACAATCTTGTTTCGGACAACGCTGCAGGGGGCCAGTCAAGACCTGAAACGTAATTGGAAGGATTTCCACATTATGGCTGGTGAGGGTAGTTCAGAACGGGTTCCACATAAATCCTGTGTTCGATACCTCGGTGTTCATCTCGATCAGTATCTGTACTACACTGAACATGTCAAAATCATGCTCAGTAAGGCACTAAAAGTAGTCATGGCCCTTCGGCGACTCTTTCATTCCAGATACATTGATCAAAAAGTCAAAGTTATTTGTTACAAGACCCTGGTTAGATCAGTTTTGACATACGGATGCCAGATCTGGTACAACCATTGTTCTAGTATAATGGAAAGATTAAGAGTTTTCGAAAGGAAATGTCTTCGTGCATGTACTGGTTTGTACAGAAAGCCTGAGACGGATTGGAAGCACTATATATCGAATAGAAAAATTTATCAAACCGCTCAAGTGACAAGAGTCGATATCTTCATATTGAAACTTCTTCGGAATCATATCGCAAGATCGGTAACTGTGAGTGAAAACCCTTGGATTTCACAGCCGTTCCACCCTACAGACGGGTATATTGTGACTTGCCTCACTACTGGCTTCGTTCCTCCAGAAGCATTCGTGTATTTGGATATGAATTGATATATTTTTGATTCTGATGGCGTCCCAATCATATATCACATATACCGACGGGCCACCGATAAGAAGATAAAATATCCTCCGAATCTGAGTTCACGAGACCAACAATTCCAATGGAGATACTCATTTGCTAGATTCGTTGAGGCTGGTCGAGCTGAGATGGAGCAATCTAGGTATTGGTGGCTGAATGACAATGTCTAAATTATTCGTGTTTATTTTCTGTTTTTGTGCTTTTTCTCGTTACTTAGTTTTTTAGATTCATCTCATTATTGCTACATCTAGTGTTGTTTATTTGTATTAGAATTTAGGTATAGGTTTCAATATAAGGTAACGTTTTTTTTGTTTTTTTTTTTTTGATTGAACTTATTTAGAATTAGGGTGTAACATATTAGGTATAGGATATAAGTTCATTGTTGTGTTAGTAATATAAGTAATTTTTGAATAATGCTGGTTGGTTTTTTCTCCTTTTTCCAATTGAATCAAAAAATATGAAATAATCTTAATTAATTTAAATTTGCAAGCGTATTTTTTTCATTAAATGTGTTTAACTGATAACGTATAAATTTAGAGAGCCATTCGGGCCATTAAGTTTTTTATAGTTTTATTGTTTGGAATTTGCTTTATGTTCTTTTAAAAATTTATAACGATTAGTATTAAATAAAGCGCTTTTGACATTGACTTTGACCACAATTCATAAAGAATTATATAATAAATAATACAACAACGACATTCAGCTAACAAGAATTAAACGTACTGAATAAAGGATTAAATTATGCATTAGAACCAATAAACTCTTTAGAAAATATTATTGTTGATGTTGAAGCGGGAATAAACCACCTAGAAAATGATGAAAAAGAGGATATTAGGAAAAAAATTGACCAAAATATTGCTGAACGAAAAACCAAATTTAATATCAGAAAACAAAATCATAAGGCAGTTAAGGGAAAAACCAATTTTCTGTCTAAAAGCTGATAAAAACAACTTAGTGGTAATACAAACAAACATAAGCATGATGAAATCATATTAAACACCTTATCGAATGGAAATTATGTATATGGAACTGCGAAACAATCCGCCCCCAGATTCCATAAAACGAGTAAAAAAACTCCGAATCCATCGCTCCCCCGCATTCGTATTTAACCAAAAACTCATAAAAATGGTGAGGAGATAAGGAAATTATCGCCGACACGAATTCACCAACATATAACGTAGCCAAATGGTTTACCAACCAAATTAACGAATTAAATATACCCAAAGTAATCGGTCAATTAAAAACTTGGAAACGCTCATCAAAAAATTGGAAAAAATAGATGATTTGAACAACGAAGATATTATGGTATCTTTTGACGTAAAAGCCCTTTTTCCGAATGTTCCAGTTAAAGACACATTGTATCTACTGGAAAAGTGCTTATTGGGCATAGAAAACGCCAGTGAATGGAAAGATAAGGCAAAATGCTACGTAAAATTGGCTAGACTATGCATGAATAAAAATTATTTCATGTTTAAGCAACGATTTTTCAAAACAACGTCCGGTAAAGCAATGGGCAATCCTTTATCTCCACTTATCAGCAAAGTTTTTATGGCCCATGTTGAAAATATCATTGAAGAAGAAGGTTTAATGCCGAAATTGTGGGTACGACACGTGGACGATATTTTCATCATAATTACAAAGGAAGAATTGGTAAATACCTTCCAGAAAATTAACAATATTCACCCGAAGGTAAAGTTCACCATGGAGATAGAAGTAAATGGTGAAATCCCGTTCCTGGACTTAAAACTTATTAGGAACCCAGATAGGATTGAAATCGGCATCTACTGGAATCCCTCATTTACAATTACTAGCGACTCTAGCCATAGCTATCCCCCAAAAATGGCGGTATACCATTCAATGATTCACCGCTTACTGACAGTGCCATTAACAGCAGAGCGATTCAAAAAAGAAAAGGTGTATATTATAAATACAGCTAGCATAAATAGATACAACGAAAAATGCATCGAAGCAATAATCAAGAAGAAGATCCAAATGCAATATAGGGACAATTTAACAACATTAAAACCGACAAAAGAAGTTCCAAAGCGCGTAACAGTGACATATTCCAGGTATTCAAAAGACATGGAGAAAATGTTCAAATATCACAGAATTGAAATGGTGTCCTCTAGTCCCAGATGCGCAGCATGAAACATATTGGGATCGGGCAAGGATAAAAAAACTATGGAAGAGACGAGTGGCATTTACAAAGTAGCATGTAGTATTTGTCCCATGATTTATATCGGACAAACGAAAAGATTAATCCCGGTCAGGTTCCACGAACATATTAGGGAAGCACGGATCGCAGCCAAAAACCTGGGATCGCACATGAAGTTGACCGTAGCTAAACACATAATCGAAGAACAACACATGATGGATATTGACGATGTAAGTGTAATTAAGAGCAGTGATTGTCCTAGGAAATTAGATGCAATGGAAGCAATAAAGAAAATGCAAGTACCTGAGAAACAAAGAATGAATATGGATGAAGGTAATTGCCATTCAATGTTATTTAGAATCATTAAATCATAAATCTAATTGCCCTTTTTAAAAGTTATTTGTACTTAAGTATAAATACTGTAAGCCAATAATTATTGTACTGAGGAAGAATGCAAATAGTAGTCGAAAATTAGTTTTATTAAAATTTTGATAACATTAAAAAAAATGACTATATACGTATATAAAATATATTTCATCAAATACTACAAAGAATATGTTATTGATATGCCCTTGAAAGTAAGAATTATTTATTTTTTAATAACATCACTCTAGAAAAATTAGATAAACATAGTCATTTTTTCCCTATGAATTCAAAGCCAGTACACTTGAAATCGGCAAGCTGTACGCACGTAGTTTCAACGTCTTTTGATTTTCTCATGTTTTGTTTTGTGTTTTTCTTCTTTCCTTTCATGAAAAATTGAAGATAATAACGATGTATAACATAGTTAAGGTGAGAAGGCGCGCTATGAGCATTTTGCTCACGCAAAACTTTTTTTCGTTATTTTCAATGTTAGGAATATCGTATCTTCGCAAGCTTCTCAACACCTTCCTTTAAATTTGTTCATTTTCATCTGATCTACCTCACACACCATTTAGTGCCACTGTGATCGCGTAGTGAAGTGTTTGTATCTAATAACCGTAAGGAATATTTATTTTTATTTTCAGCATACAAATAGATAAAAGATGGAAAGCCAGCAAAGGCTACAAATTTTAGCTCGGCTTGAAGGGCTTGATTCTGATGAAGAATTTGCATTAGATCTAGATGATACAGGCCAAGGTTACGCAGATGTGCTTGAAAGTGGCTGCTCCGACATCAATAGCTCCCACAAAACAAAACAAATACCGAGCAATCTTCGGATGAAGCAACATGTAATGAGTTGCAAGTACAAAAAGGTAAGTACTACGCGGGCAAAGATAATTCTACAAGATGGCTCATGAAAAAGCCATTACCCAACGTACGAGCCAGGAGTTGCAATATAGTGGTCCTTTTGCTAGGGGTAAGAAATGTTGCTAAGAATGCAAACACGCCCATGCAGTGCTTTTCATAAATAGTTGCGTATACAACTAAATACATCACTGGATTGCAGAACAATTTTTCACGGGAACGAGATTGTAAACAAACCGATTCAGTAGACATAAAAACACTAGTTGAAGTGTTATACATGGCTGGATTAAAAAAAGTATCCCATTCGAATATAAAAGAAATGTGCCTTGATGATGGGGCGCCATGTGATATTTTTAAGAGCAACAATGTCTATACAATTTTTTTATGTTTTAACTACGAGTACTGTGGTTTGATGATGTCAGTACCCGGGCAGAACGAAAGCAAATCGATAATCTTGCCCCTGTCAGAGAATTATTTGAAAATTTTGTGACACATTGCAACGACAACTACACATCTGGAGAGTACTGCGCTATAGATGAATTGTTAGAATCATGCCGAGGACGCTGTAAGCTTGGAGTTTATATCGCAAATAAACCAGCAAAATATGGCCTAAAAGTCTATACCTTTGTAGATGCCAAGACTTTTTATACGTCCAATTCGGAGATATATGCCGGCAAACAGCCATGGGGCCGTATAATTTGAGCAATACGGCCACTGCCGTCGTCAAGCGAATAGCAACTCCCATATTGAATAAGGGAAAAAATATTATAATGGACAACTATTTCACATCCATACTACTTTTCAACGAATTAAAATACGTATTCAGAACAACGGCGGTGGGAACTCTAAGAAAAAATAAAAAAGAAATCCCTCCACAATTTTTATCAAGTAAGGATAGGTCAATGCCTAGTTCTATTTTCGGTTTTGGTAAAAACAGTGTCATCGTATCTTATGTACCTACAATGAAACCAAAAAAATTGTGTTTATGCTATCTTCACTCCACCATAACGATAAAATTGTTCCAGAGACAGGTGATAAAGCGAAGACAGAAATCGTAAAGTTTTATAATTCTACTAAAGGTGGAGTAGTTTTTGTAGATCAAAAGAATGAGGACTATTCCGTTACAAGAATCACTTGTAGATGGCCAATGCGGTTGTTTTTTTCTATTTTAAATATTACTGGTATCAACTCGCAAATAATTTACAAAGAAAACACACACACTTTGATCGGGAGACGTGTATTCTTAAAAAATGTGGCTCTAGAGTTAGCAAAGCCACATATTTCACGACAGCTTTGTACACAAAGCATATCACTTGACCTCAAGTTTACCATGAACAGATATGTACCAGCTCCTTATGCTGAAGCTGAGCCTGGACCCAGTGGTTTCTGTACACTATGCCTCAGAAGAAAAAAATAAACGTTCCAAAAAAGCCTGTTTTTCGTGCAATAAATTACCACGCACCGAGCACGTGACATTCATGTTCAATGCATGTTATGTAAGACACACTTGTCTAGTTCCTATGGAGGAATGAATTATTCGTATACTTGTTGTTATTTTTTAAAATTGATTTTTTTCCGAAAAAGTGCAAAGATTTAACGCAAAGAATGGAAGATTTTTTACTTTTGAATAGAATTGAATTTAAGCTACTTATTTCTAATAAAACATTTTATATGATAAACTGAGGCTCCGTTATTTATTAAAATATAATTCTAGTTGAAATTAGTTGCACAATTAATTTTAAAAATGTATTTGAAATCGTGTGAGCATTTTGCTCACGCCCGCCTATCCATGTAACTCCTTATATCGCGCCTTCTCATGGGTTGAATATGAGGATAGATGATTGAAATGCGATAATGGTTTGTATCGTTTGTATTTGAGCTATAAATAGCCTTTCGTAGTTTGACTGTGAGTTTTTAACAATGGAAAACCGGAAAATTTACGTAGTCCTCCGCAAAAATTAACAAAAAAATTCGAAGGGCAAAATTTATCGAAATCAAGGTAATTTTTGACTTCACCATTTCGTTTCGAATAATATTTTTGTCAATCTGTCTGTCTTATTATTATATTTCTGAAGGAACTTTGGGCATAGGTTTAAATTCGATTCTTTCGCTCTATACAGATACGTAAAATCTTTATAAAAAGCTATATTAGTGCAGTCCATGGCCGTGAAAAAAGGGAATTATCTCCGGATTCTTTACATAAAGATGAATTCTCATGAAGATTTTTTTCATTTCGAAAGTGATATATTTGCAATTTGTGTTTTTCGGTTTTAAAAGGTAATAAGTGTGACTAATTGAAAAAAAAACTATTAGTTTTAACTGTTTCAACGTTAATTTTTTAATGGAAAAAAATATATTTATATTTTATATATATATATATATATATATATATATATATATATATATATATATATATATATATGTATATATATATATATATATATATATATATATATATATATATATATATATATATATATATATATTTATATATATAGTATATATACAGGGTGCGTAGGGTATTTGAGGACAACTTGAGAGTAAAATTAATTAGCTTGTATTTTCAACAAAATTTAATGAAATTTCAGGAATTTTTTATGCAACGTTAAATTAATATATGGCTATAACGTTATTCAATAAAATCGCTATTAGCAGCAATAACCTCTTCGATCCGGATCCGGAAACGATTACATGCCCGAATCAAATGCTCCTTGTTCATATTGACCATAACGGCATTAATAGCAGTCTTCAGCGAAGAAGTGGTATTATGAGGACGCTTATTGGTCTCACGCTCAACTACGCTCCATACGTAATAATCCAAAGGATTAAGGTCTGGGGAGTTAGGTGGCCATAGGTTCGGTGTGATGTGGTCATGAGAATTTTCGGCCATCCAATCTTGTGTCGCCATCGCTTTATGTGAAGGAACAGAGTCTTGTTGAGAAATGGTTGGTCTGCCCCCGCTTACATTGTCTATCCAGGGTTTCACTACTGTCTCCAAAACCTCGATGCATGCAGGTGAGTTCACTCGAAGTCCTTGAGTAAAAAAATGTGGTGGCATTACATGTCTTTCGTTGCTGACAACACCTAAAACCATAACAGTGACTGGCAATTTTGTGTGCATAGTAACAGGAACTTCCGTAGGATTTGAACGAAGCCAGTTGTCATTTCTGCAATTGGTCTTTTGATCTTGGTCAAAATTTTTTTCGTCAGAAAAAAACCATAACATTTTGGGCGCCTCAGGGTGTTTGAGTTTGTTTAAAAGACGTTTTGATCGGAGGACTCTCTGTTCTCGTGTTTGTTCCGACATGAACTGTCCTTTGCGCATCACGTAAGATTTATATCGAAGGTCTTCGTGGACAACTCTACAAATAATGCGCTCGGAAACATGAAGCTCACTCGCAAGGACCCTCATTGAATTTGAAGGGTGCTCATCTATGATCGCTTGCACTTGCTCTAAAAATTCTGCAGATTGGACAGTGTCAGAACATTGTACGTGCTATTTGCGTTTTGCAACCGATTCTGTATCGCCTCCAAATGCTTCCAATTCGCGGTGAACCTTATGCACGAATGAACGGGTGCAATTAAGAAAATTAGAAATCTCTAAATCTGTAAGGTTCGCACATATAGCGACGATGACAGCATGTTTCTTCATTTCTTGAGTGTTCTTGTAGTCCGCCATTTCTTATCTGGAAACAAAAAAAAACAAATAAAAAAAATTCGCGAAGTTATAGCCACATTTATGCATGTCCTCAAATATCGTACGCACCCTGTTTATGCATATATATATATATATATATATATATATATATATATATATATATATATATATACTCGTATATATATATATATATATATATATATATATATATATATATATATATATATATATACTCGTATATATATATATATATATATATATATATATATATATATATATATATATATATATATATATATATGTATGTATTGTTGCATTTCAATGAAATAAGCTGTTTCTTGCAAATTGAAGGAACAATGACCTAATTCATAAATTGTGATTTTTCAGGAGACGCAATTTAATATTGAAAGGTCCTACAACTTAGTACATCTATTTCAAAAATCCATACTAGCGTACATATATTGAAGAAAAAAAATATTATTAGGTGGGCTCAACCCCTCAAAAACCAACTCCCTTCAGACTTATGTTAATCTTGTTTATAAAATCGTTGCAAGTGTACAACGTAAAGGAGAATACGACGTTTGTGATAAAACAAAGGGTGGTAAATGATTCTTTTTTGTTATAATTTGTAATGTTGTGTCACTATTGTTGGTTAACTTCCAGTCAAAAAATATAAATGAAAGCCATAGAATTCTCAAAAAAACTTGTTCACTTTTATTTCTTATAAACAACGCTATAAGTTTTCATAAAAAAACAAATAGTATTTTGCTATGAGTTTTTTCTTTACTAAGTCCAACGGATCTTCTTTCTTCTTTTCTGAAACTTCTATGTAGTAATCGAGCAGTCGCCTAAGCAAACTGCTTGAAAACCAGCATAATGCTGATCCAATTTTAATTGTAAATTTAAAAAAATAATTATTTAAATTAACAATTGAAATTTGGACGCGGCAACCCCTTTATAACCCAACTTATCAACAAATTGCATTATCGCAATGCAATCTCCATTGGACGAATGAGGGACTCGTCACGAACCGCCGTTGCGGTACGTACCGTACGATGGCGGATGGCAGGAGTGAGCAGATCTGCTTGAGCGGATTGAGGAGTTTATGACGGATCGCTGCTTGAGCGGATTGAAGAGTCTATGACGGATCGCCACAGTGAGCACGCCGCGAGAACCACGTGGGCAAACAAAAAATTTAACTTCTACGGCGAGTGGAAAAGTTTTAATTTCGGGCTGCACTTGAAATTGTAAAGTAATAATAAAAAATTGCTTGACGGTCGCTTTAAACAATATGTGAGTGAATCCTCTTTTACCTCATACAGGTACAATACCATGCCCGAAGTGAATGGATTGGTAGTCAATCGACGGCAGTAAAGTGTCGCGTAAAAAGTTGAATTGAGTTTCTCACGACACGAGAAAAAAAGGAATAGTAAAACGTATTTGTGCAGGCCGGTCTTGTGCGAAGGCGAAATTTAGAAGAGTTGGATAGGGATCGTAATTAATTCCAAACAACCAATAAATTGTACGATGAAACAAACAAAAAGTAGGTAAAGTGTTAAAATTTAAATGCGAAATATGTCTGACAGATCGAGTTCCCTACAATTGAAAGTCCATAGGACTATCTCGTTAACACCCATTATAATTCCTCGTGTGTACAGTTTTCTGTAAAAGTCCCGTTTTCTAATTATGTGGTACCACGATACGTTCCACGGCTTGAAGTCCTTGTGTAGCCTCCCTTCCCGATAACTAAAACAAGTTGGGTAAACAGACCTACGCTCATGTCAGAAGGGTTTTGTATTCAATTTACAAAATGCAGTCACCAGATCGAATCAAATCAAGAAACATGTCAAAGACAATTTTATTGGAGAAAGTATGAAATACGAAAATCGTACTATTGTTAACAAAGTTGAACGGATTTCGACTTCTGAGGTTTTTGGTATTGTTATACTCATAAATAGCTCCCTTGATAATTATTTCAGATGTCCATCCGCGACGGAGGAAACACATTTTTCATGTTTTTCATCCCTGTGCCCCCACTGTAGCAAAAACTGACAGTTTAACAACTGTTTTGAAAAGCTCCCATGAAAACTTTCATTTCATACTCATATCGGCTACGTTTGATGCAGCGGATATTGTTCCATAGTAATACAGGAAAATTCAAACCGCTATAACTTCGTTAATTATGATTCAATCTTTATGAAACTTTCAGGATAAATCAATAGACATCTTCGTACTGAATTGTATTGAATTTAAGGATACCATTAAGATTTT
This sequence comes from Odontomyia ornata, assembly GCA_963969285.1. NCBI lineage: Eukaryota > Metazoa > Arthropoda > Insecta > Diptera > Stratiomyidae > Odontomyia > Odontomyia ornata. The sequence continues at coordinate 306,305,990 of OZ017739.1, forward strand.
ATTCAAGAAAACATAAAATCGATAAATCATACTATTACTAACAAAGTTGAGTGAATTGAGACTTCTAACGTATTTTTTGTTGTTGTACTCATGAAGTCCTACATCCCTGATTTTTTCCAGATTTTTCGGGTCATAGGTGTCCAATCGTGAAGGGGGGACACAAATGTTTTCGTGTATTTCCCCTCCCTGTGCGCCCCTCGAAGCAAACTTTCCCAAACTAAGACCTGTTTTGAAAAGTTCTTATCAAGACCTTTCATTTGATACCCATATCGGCTACAATGAAATTTTTTTCCGCGGGTCACTCCCCTATGTGGGGAGACCCCCCTTAAATACCTTATAAAAATTGTTTGTAGTTGAACTTTAAAGAGATCATCACTTTACACCTACACACAAAATTTGATGCTTCTAGCTAAAGTAGTTTCCGAGAAAAAGTGCTGTGACACACGGACGGACGGACAGACGGACAGACTGGTCGCGAAACTAGTAGGGTTTTGTAAAATTATTTTACAAAACCCTAAAAAAGATCCACTGTTAGAATATGTCAACAGAAAAAGAAGTCGAAGTTGATCCACATGAGCATGGTGAAGAAGCGGAGCATGATTCAAACTATCAACCACCGCCACAAAAAAAAACGAATGAAGAAATCTTGCTACCGATCAAGAAGATGAAAGTCGTCAGGTTATAAGGAAGCTAGCATTATGCGTAAATGGGCGGTAAAAACAATAAAAACTACCCAATCAACTTCAACCAACAACTAACCCGAGCAGTTCACCATTTTCTCTTGACCTAGAACCACCGTTCCACGAAGCTTATGACTATAGTTAAAGCTTAAGTACGATAAAAGAAATAATGTATGACCAATAACTGCAACCCAAACCAGTGGCGTGCAGAGAACTTTGTCAAGGGGGGGGGGGGGGGGGCTGGAATGGTAACTCTAAAACTTGCATTTTTAGTTCATCTAGAGGCATAGTGGAACTCCATATGAATACGCAATAATTGAGGCCGACATGGGGTCGCCGTGCATATACCAGAAGCGGGCATTGTCTCGTCTTTCTAAAGAACGCACTGAACACAGGGTTGGGTGATTTGATGTTTTTAGGGTTTTGTAAAATAATTTTACAAAACCCTACTAGTTTCGCGACCAGTCTGTCCGTCCGTCCGTCCGTGTGTCACAGCAGTTTTTCTCGGAAACTACTTAAGCTAGAAACATCAAATTTTGTGTGTAGGTGTAAAGTGGTGATCTCTTCAAAGTTCAACTACAAAAAAATTTTATAAGGTATTTAAGGGGGGGTCTCCCCATATAGGAGAGTGACCCCCCGAAAAAAAAATTTCATTGAAGGTAGCCGATATGGGTATCAAATGAAAGATCTTCATGAGAACTTTTCAAAACAGGTCTTAGTTTGGCAAAGTTTGCTTCGAGGGGCGCACAGGGAGGGGAAATGTACGAAAAATTTGTGTCCCCCCCCCATCCGAAAAATCTGAAAAAAATCAGGGATGGAGGCCTTGGTGAGTACAACAACAACAAATACGTGAGAAGTGGCAATTCACTCAACTTTGTTAGTAATAGTATGATTTATCGATTTTATGTTTTCTTGAATAAAATCTTAACGGTACCCTTAAATTCAATGAAATTCAGTACGTAGATGTCTATTTATAAGTTTGATCTCTCCTGAAAGTTTCATAAAGATATTTAGCGAAGTTATAAAGGTTTGAATTTTCCTGTATTACTATGGAACAATATGCGCTGCATTTATTACTATGGCAACATATGGCTATGGAACAACATGCGCCTTTTACCGACTCAGATACTACAATTTTGCTAGAATTTGCATGAAAATTTCAGGAATGATAGGTGTCATGAATATCTTTGAGAATCGGTTCAGTTAGTGGTATCAGTAATCGTAAAACAAAATAGTGGCTGTTTTAAATGCGAAGCTTGAATAATTTTGAGTTATTTTTTCCCAACTTCAACGTTTAAGGTGCATGCTTTGAACACTTGATTCAATTGAATGAATGACTGAAGATGAGTACCTCATAAGTGAAACAAGTCAAGGAGGTGGGAGAGAGCTCCTAGCAAAGGGTTTTGTAACCATTCTAGGATTCGAAAAAATTGGCCATTAATCGATGATAACAGTACAGGAGAGTGGCCCCTGAAAAAAAATCATCAAACGTAGCCGATATGAGTATGAAATAAAAGTTTTCATGGGAGCTTTTCAAAACAGTTGTTGAACGGTCAGTTTTTGCTTCAGTGGGGACACAGGGGGGGGTTGTAAATACATGAAAAATGTGTTTCCTCCATCGCGGATGGACATCTGAAATAATTATCAAGGGAGATATTTATGGGTATAACAATACCAAAAACCTCAGAAGTCGAAATTCGTTCAACTTTGTTAATAATAGTATGAGCTTCGTATTTCATACTTTCTCCAATAAAATCGTCTTTGACATGTTTCTTGATTTGATTCGATCTGGTACTGCAGTTTGTAAATTGAATACAAAACCCTTCTGACATGAGCGTAGGTCTGTTTACCCAACTTGTTTTACTTCATTCTTAGAACTGTTCAATTTTGTTTAGTCGTTTCGTGTTTCACGTACGTTGTGTTGCTTTAAATAAAAATACCATTTGTTGTTGATTTTACTTACGCTTGAAAAAATAACTTCTTTCATTCCATAATAAAATCACTAGATTACTAATGAGACTGGGAATCCAAAAATCACCTGTTAGTCCATTTCTCTCCCATTCTCTACTAGCACACTGAACACTGAAATCTTGTTTTAGAATTATATTGTAAAAAACATTAAACAAATTGTATAATTTATATTTAAAATGCTACGAAAGCTTATGTTTCCTTATGGTTTGTTTATTTTCCATTAATCCATAAACTATAATTCTAAACAGTCAGTTTGTTTAAAAGGGAGTATGGAGCAGTTACAATTGAAAACTATCACTCATTAATGATTACTTTAATTACAGCGAAAATAAAATTACATTGCTTCAAATAAATCTTAAATAACAATTTATTTAAGCACTTGTAATACAAATGAGCGTCATAACAAAAATATGATAAAAACTAAAAATTCGTTACATCAAAATGTTATACGTTGTAATGCTGTCTTGACGTTATGCCACAGTAAAAAAAACATTTATAATAAATCAAAGTTAAGGTAATAAGACTATTCATAGTAAAAATAACATCGCTACAAATACCTACGATTGAAAAATTACTTTAATACTTGTTACTCAAGCCCCCAGTAGACTTGGCCTTTAAATAAATTTCTTTAAATTTAATTCCTGGATTGCACATTCAGCACTCAATATACACTCCTTAAGGTCTAAAGATTCCCTTTGGTACTGCTTACAGAGTGGTAGTCTGTATCCAAATACCTCACTTGTTACAAATAATGCTAATAGGGCTACCGGTTAATTCATGCGGTTTTCTAACAGATGGCGTAACTTGATTTTTATTCCAGTGATTCACCTTTCCAAATATGTGTCGGAAAGCTACTGCCATATAATTTCAGAATCAGTATGTGTCATTTAGCTGCAGCGTAAACAACAATACTTTCTTTTACTCTGAAAATGTCGAATTTTGTGCCGAATAAAGTGTTTTTGCGGGAAGTACTTCTTCATTGAAGAAAAAGACTGCCGAAAGTCATCGTATTTTGGCGGAAGTGTATGTTGTGCATACTCTAGCTAAGTGTACCTGCCAGACGTGGTTTGCACGGTTTAAAAGTGGCAATTTTGATTTGGAGGACGATGAACGGCCCGGACAGCCAAAAAAGTTTGAAGATCACAAATTGGAGACATCGTTCGACCAAGATCCATCCCAAACTCGCAAAACCACTTGGCGTCACTCAACAAACCATTTTTGATCGTCTAAAAGCAATGGGAATGATCCGGAAGGTAGGCCATTGGGTGCCGTATGAATTGAAGCCAAGAGACGTCGAACACCGATTTTTCACGTGTGAACAACTGCTTCAACGGCACAAAAGAAAAAGTTTTTTGCATCGAATTGTCACTGGCAATGAAAAGTGGGTCCATTACAATAATCCAAAACGTCGGGCAACGTATGGATACCCCGGCCATGCACCATCATCGACAGCCGTTCAGAATATTCATGGCCTGAAGGTTATGCTGTGTATTTGGTGGGACCAGCTGGGTGTGATCTATTATGAGCTGTTGCAACTAAATGAAACAATCACAGGGGAAGTCTACCGACAACAATTGATGCGTTTGAGCTGAGCACTGCGCAAAAAACGGCCGGAATATGAACAAAGGCACGGCAAGGTAATTTTGCAACATGACAACGCTCGGCCACATGTTGCAAAGGTCGTCAAAACCTACCTTGAAACGCTCAAATGGGATGTCCTACCCCACCCGCCGTATAGTCCAGAATCTTGCGCTATCCGTAACTATCTCTTCCGATCAATGCAACATGGCCTGGCTGACCAGCACTTCTCCAATTATGAAGAAGTCAAAAATTGGATCGATTCGTGGATAGCGGAGAAGCCGGCCGAATTTTTCAGAGAGGGGATTCATGAATTGCCAGAAAAATGGGAAAAAGTTATAGCTAGCGATGGACAATACTTTGAATATTAAATTTGTAACCATTTTTTCACAATAAAGCTTCAATTTTCGAAAAAAAAACCGAATTAACCGGTACCCCTATTACAAAAAACTCAAAATCCATTGTGTTCATAAAAATCTTTACATCAGCCGGTGCCGAGTCATTCCACAACGATATGGTGTCTAGTGCTTCATGAACATATGGAAGAAGCTCTATGAAATCGTTGATTGCGTTATATTTCGATGTCCATCTAGTTGCACTAAGCCTCCTTAGTGAACGAACTTGAGGCATATCCTTCGTCTATCATATACTCGCAATCAAAGCCAGGCTGGGTTTTCAGGTTGACAGGGGAGGTGTTTAGTGGGTAGTCCAGTCGCGCATGGGAGTCCCACACTCTGTGCATAAATAGTATTCACGTCCCTACCACAAAAAAAAAATCAACGCCACAAGAAGTCAACTCGTTAATGATCGTTTCAGCTACAATAAGTCTCGACCTTTCAGTAACTCAGCTTGAAAAAATTGCGAGAATTCTTCTTTAATTTCATGATTTTGGTTAATATAACTAACACAAATGGCAACTCGCTTAGTTGTTGAGATGTCCGTAGTTTCATAGCACTGTAAAACATTTGGCCTCATTTATTTGTGATACGATATTATTTTAAATAACTTGATTGCAGCATTCAATTATTACAATTTGAATTAACGGACTTAAATACTTCGTTCTTTCGCCTGGACCTTCAAGCATTTCGCGCAAGTCCGTATCATCGACAGCCCTGTATTTTAAGATTCCCCTAAAGTTTCCTTCATTAGAGCAAGATGGTACATCGAGATTGTCTATTTCAATTTTAATGCTACCTCGTAGACCCCTCAAAAAGATTCCTTGTCGACATAACAACATTACCGCTTCAATAACCGGTTTAAGATTTTGACGGTTTTTTTAAATTTGTGTCTCACGATCTTTGTCAATTTGATTTACTATGGATTGACACATGTTGTTTTGGTAATTTTTAAAGTCGAGTGCTTTTTATACACTGTCAGTAGGATACTTGCAAGTTTTATGTTGCCTGAAATAGTCTGTCGCTTTTTTACAGTGATCAAATTTTGTTTTACCAAGTGACCCAGAGGCTGGTTTCCAACACCTCCTGTTTGCGCAAAAGCAACTCAGTACCCCCCTGATCACCCCCCGTATCTACACCACTGACCCAAACTTTCAAAAAGCCCTTACTTAACATCCACCTATCAAATTTAGTGCTTATATCTGCCATAGTTTCGTATAAAAACTAGTATAAAATACAAACGGATGGACAAAAAGTTTCGAGTTAAAAAGGGTTCTGTAAGCTAGTACAAAGCCTTGAGAATAACCTATTACACTATTAGTCAGATAAGGTTGCGTTAACGTACGAGTAGTAAAATAGATTTTGTTGGGATGGATAACAACATTTCTGTTCTAAATGCTCAGCATAAATAAAAATTTTTGGAAGGGATTTTAGTAGCATTGGAAAGCCCAAAAAATTCAAGGATTTTATTTGTACCGTTCAAGCCATCAATGAATTTCATTATTATGTGCTCACGCTTTTTCTGATAACGTTTCGCACGTGAATTGAAAATATTAATAACTTATAATTAATTCAATATTTTACTACAAAAAATCTAAAAATTATCAAAGCAATTTTTTATAGTTTCTAATTTAATCATTTACAAAATATGATTTCAAGACAATTCATCCTATGTCTGATCCTCCTAGCTAGAATTTTAATTCAAGGGATGCCGATCTGCACGATTATAGTTGTGTAAGTACCAAATCAGCTTACTACACTTTTCATTCTTAATTCTGCACTTCGGAATACACACAACCACCTCATCTTACAAAATGCACAATCCAGTTATGCCATTTCTACAGATAATACCCAACAACGCAAAGTGGCAATGCACAGCGAAGGCATGTCGAAGGCTCCTGATTACTGCGTTGGAACGGTTTTGACGGCGGCGGAACGATAATTATCGCGGAATCATTAATTCCATGTATTGTGCCGTTGCTGTCACGATTTTGCAAATTTGTTGTAATTCCTACTACGTTTTAAAATGGGAATAGGTAATCGAGTTTATAGTGCAAATTGGTAGTTTGGGTGTTGGACTAACTTGTTGAGTTTACTTAATCGGATTAGAAACTTCCGGACGTATACATACAATTCCATTTAGTGAGATTGGACTGAAAATAATCCTTAATTTTTAAGACGATAAGCTCATGTTCTTGAATCTTCATTTAATGAATTAAAATAGTATAGTTAATAAATTAAATGAAATTTCCTACCGTTAAATAAATCTATTGGGTTGTGCGATCATTAATGCCGTTTTTGTCATGTTTTTCAAAGTAAATTTACTTATATTAAAAACAAACATTAATCAATATCATTTGATCACCAAACAAGGCATAAACACATATAATACATCAATATACATAAATGAAATTTAACATAATTAAAAACTTCTTAAATTTTAATGTATCAAATAATTTATAAAAAATTTCATATAATTAAAAAGATCTCAAATTTTAAATATTAACTCATTTATTTATATCATTGATAGTTTATTGGGATTGAGACAACAAGCCGTTTAGAAGAATGGATTTGAATTGGGCTCTGGAGATTGTTGGAGAGTAGTGTGCACTCAATTAGTTAAATATTTTGCAACATCTATTTATTGGCTCGTTGTCCGCATATTTAATATAATGTCGCTCTTCTATCAGCATATGCGGGTGTCTAGTGGTTCGTGATGTTTCACTCATTTTAATTTTATTAGTTACGTATGCCAATGGTCCCTCTAAATACGTCAAAAGCGAAGCAGCAGGTTATCATCGATCTTGGGGAGGAGAAAGATGTCATATTTAGTATTTGAAGTCTTTGTGCATATAATGGTAAAGTCCGGTAGTTTTTAGGACCATATGATCATCTTAGTGCAAATAACAGAAACTGTTTCTGAACAAATTCAATCTTGTCTATATGCACGTCAAAAGTAGGGTTCCGTATTCCAGTATAGGGCGGACTAAAGAAAGATATAATGTCTGGTCACCCATATTGTTAAATGCCAACAATTTGAACACTTATAATTACGACGGCACTTGAACCGTGTAATAAGTTAAATGGGTAGAGTTAATTAAGTAACGGCGGCACTTGCACCGTGTAACTATCGACGCACAATATTCTATAAGTATACAAAAGGGTATCACCAGCACTTGAGCTGCGATATCTTCCGCGAAATGAAACACATTGATTCGATTGTCACAAAACAATGATTTTATTCTTCATAACATGAAATATTTATATAATAAAAATGCTTAGTCTAAATCAATTTCAACATAACAAGAATTCAAGAATATGCAAAATGTACAAGTACATCGATCAAAAGTAAATTGCCAAGGTCAACGTTTGAAATCAAACTAATTAAAGGTGAGTGAACATGAAATGCATCGTCAGTATGAATTACATTTATATACGAGGTGTGTTCAAAAAGTATCACGAATTTTGAATTTTCGCGGGTTACGTATATTCGAATTTCGATTTTTTTGTGGCGTTATGTTGGTACTTATGTCTGTCACTTATGTCGACAAGCTCGGCCATTTTGAATGTTCACTTGATTGGTGTAAGCTGCTTTACTTGCACGTGTTTTCAATCGTCTTCGATTTTTACTTATTCAAAAAAATGGATCAAAGAACGTGTATCAAATTTTGTGTGAAAAACGAAATTAAGTGCGCGGATGCATTCCGAATGTTGACTGTGGCATACGGAGAAGCTACCTTGGACCGAAGCAACGTTTATCGGTGGTACAAAATGTTTTTAGAAGGCCGAGAAGATGTGAACGACGAAGAGCGTGCCGGACGCCCGAGCACTTCAACAACGGACGAAAAAATTAATGAAGTGGAGAAAATGGTATTGGCCAATCGTCGAATCACCGTTAGAGAAGTTGCTGAGGACCTAAACATATCGATTGGCTCGTGCCATTCGATTTTTATCAACGATTTGGGCATGAGACGGGTCGCCGCGAAATTCGTACCAAAATTGCTCAATTGCGACCAAAAACAGCAACGCATGAACATTGCTAATGAGACGTTAAACTCTGTCCGCGACGAACCAAATTTGCTCCAGAGGGTCATAACTGGTGACGAATTGTGGGTTTATGGTTATGACGTGGAAACCAAAGCTCAATCATCTCAATGGAAGCTGCCGCATGAACCAAGACCGAAAAAAGCGCGCCAAGTTCCGTCGAATGTGAAAGTTTTGCTGACAGTTTTCTTCGATTGCAGGGGCGTGGTGCATCATGAGATCTTGCCACAGGGAAGAACGGTCAATAAGGAATATGACCTGCAAGTCATGCGCAATTTGCGCGAAGCAATCCGCCAGAAACGCCCGGATTTGTGGGAGAACAAAAATTGGCTTTTGCACCACGATAACGGCCATGCTCACACATCGTTGCTTGTGCGCGACTTTTTGGCCAAAAACAACACACTAATGATGCCGCAGCCACCGTATTCCCCAGATCTGGCCCCCTGTGACTTTTTCTTGTTTCCGAAACTGAAGAGGCCCATGAAAGGATGACGTTACGCTACGCTTGACGAGATAAAGACGGCATCGAAGGAGGAGCTGAACAAGATTAAAAAAAATGATTTTTTGAAGTGCTTCGAAGATTGGAAAAACCGTTGGCATAAGTGTATAATATCTCATGGGGATTACTTTGAAGGGGACAAAATAGATATTCATGAATAAATAAATAATTTTTGAACAAAAACAAAATTCACGATATTTTTTGAACACACCTCGTAGGTCAATTTCACGATATCGAAAAGGTAACTGAACAAAAAAATGGAAGGTAAGCATATGATTTAATAGCAATGTGATAGTTTAATTGTAGTTATGATATGAAATTACAATACGAAAATTAAAAATTATTGCAAGTATGAACACATATGTTCTTAAATTCTTTAGCTCTTCACTTGATGGCATCTAGGACCTTATTAGCTTCGGTGATGATTTCATTATAATGCAAATTAAACCTTATCTCTGCATCCAAGACGACACCAAGGTCTTTAACACTGACGACTCTAGCATGTTTGGTATTGTTCAGGTAATAATCAACTTTAAAGACTGAATTTTTCCGGGAAAAGGTAATCATCTGACACTTTTTCAAATTCTAATGCTTTTGAGTGGACATGGGTATTTTCAGTCTTATGTAGTAATCGAGCAGTCACACAAGCAAACAGCTCGAGAACCTTTCTATCTCCTATTTAAAATTTTAACGGCAGATTTAGAAAGATATTTAATTACTTCCATTCATAATCGTAATTTGTAAAATAGTTTTCTTTCTTTTTATTATTGAATGTAATTTTATATCAATTTTCTTTTACATTAAATTTAAACGTTTCCCTTTAATTATATTCTTCATGAGATTTAACTTTACTTTTTAGAATCTTTTTCATTTTTCTTCACTTCAGCTAATTTTTCTTGAAAAATTATAAGTATGCCAATTAAAATTTTTGAACAGTGATTTAGTGCACCCCAACGGTGTATTACATTACCGAAGGCCAGCTAACTAGGCTGAGCGAGCAGCTGATGGATTTACCGTGTACACGGGAATCGAAAAGAAAGAAAAGTTTTTGGGACGGATCAGGGAGTTGACTGACGACGGCAAGACAGCAAGCATGTGGAGAACGGCGAGCAAGCGTTGATTAAAAAGAAAAAAGTAAAATTTCCAATTTGAAGTGGCCCCAAAATTTTCATCGTTGAAGATTCATGTCTGCCGTGTGTTAGCTAGCGAGAAAAAGTGAATTTCTGACTATTTGATTGTGCTTGCCGGCATATTGTTTCGTGTCTATTTGTTCCGAATAGCAAGCAAAACATATTTGGAAGGTATTAAGATCGCGAAGTGTAATTCCCCATTGTGAGATATGTGGGTGAAATCATAATACGAGTGAAGTGGTTTTAGACGAATTGAAGTCCACGGGAGATCGTTAGAACCACGGGGAAATCGGCGAAGTGCTGTCCGAGAAAACCTTTTGTAATTCGAAGTTTTGTCGCCATTTGCTTAGGTGCCGTGTGAATTATTTACATCGTGCCTTGGCGAATACTTGTCGGGAAGTTTAACGACATGTAAAAGTTGAGGTTCCATAAAGACAAAGGGGGTCAATATACTGTAATGATTTTCCACCTTTTAGGTTCGAACGCGGAACCGACCTCTCATCGGTTCTAGACGTTAAGTCTGAGTAGTGCCAACGGATGGTACCAACAGGTCAACCAATCCGTGGACCCATTCACGCGGTGGCTGCTTGTCGGCCAGCTAGTTCGGAGAGGATTTCGGTCGCGGGTCTCCGAATGGGTTACACTCAATTACAATATTTTCAGCCACCTGAACATGCCCGTTTTCAAAACGCGTTATCAAAACCAAACCATACGGAGAAGAAACCTACTTTACGTTACTCCGTATTTCTTCATTCATCCAGTTAAGAATACAAAATCTAATTTTCATTTCACGTTTCCGAAGTCTCGACGCGGTACCGAAAAGTATGCTACTCTAACTCAACCCGATGAAAACTACTCTAAATAAAATAACAAAACAACAAAGGTACCGCGTACCGCGCGCGACGCGAAACCGACCTCAGCGGATTTGGCGAAACCCTACCCTCGCGACGGCATACCTACCCTGCACTCTCTCTTCCCACTGAAAAAAAAGAAGAACCGCTGAAAAGGAAAGTCGTGGTTCTGTTTAGCAATTCATTTTAATTCAGTGCAAAGATTGTACTCAATATAGTACCAAATAAGATAACAATAAAATTATTTGCAATTAATAAAATCGAAAGTATTAAGCGAGTTGTTTTGACATTTTTGTTTTTCATATAGGTAATTTTATTTGCAACGGATTTGTAAGCATCTCGTAAAGATTTGTGATCATAGTGAGACTTTTTATGAAAAAGCATATAGGAGATGGTACAAATCTTACAGTGTATTTTATGTAATATTAAGAATGATTTATTCTACGAATATTAATATTAATTCAAATACATTGGCTTTTATATTACTTGAATATAATAGAATCATGGCCAATTTTTTAATGAGCAGAAAACAACGTTTATCGCACTTCAAAACGTGTTAGTAGCTTCTGAAGTGCTGTTATTTAATAGTATCAGTTGCCATTGACTAATAAAAATTGAAATGATGACCTAGCCAGCCATATCGGCGTTGGGAAGTTTTTCAAAGACAATTTATTTCTATCCAATCCCATCATTCGCGATTGAAGTATTCAATTATTCATATCGAAAAAATTATTATATAAAAATTGACCATGAGATAAGACTAAATGTATTTAAGACAATACACAAATGTGAATATATAATTAGATAGAAGAATATTAATTATCATGTGCCTAATATAAAAAGTCTTGGCTACACCGTACAGATTAGTTTTTGAGAATTCATTACATATGTATGCGTTACATTTATTTAGTTTGAGGGACAAACAGTTGTTAAATAATCAAATACTAAAAAATTTTATTTCGCTTTCTAATCGTGTACGTTGTAGAATTTTTACATATGTATTTTAGATATGTTGACTTAGTAAGTAAAAATATTAAATGTACTAAGTTGTAAGTGGTATGGTAGCTATTGTCGTATTTTCTAGGGTTTACACCTCTGGAGCCAATTATATATATTTTATTAACGAAAGATCCAAAGCAATTTTTTTTAGGCAAATTTCCCAAAACTGATGTGAACGAAGGTTGCTTTAAATATTGTGATTTAGATCTTATTCAAGGAGTAGATTTAAAAAAGTTAATTTAAATATTTTAAGGATTAATAAGCTTCACAAATGCAATAATGGGTAAACATCAGATGGTGAAAAGTTAATAAGACTGTTTCCAGATACTGATTTGATCTCACACTGGCTTTTTTTTTTTACCCGGAAAAGAAATTTTAGGGCATAGAGAGGTGTTCGTTATGAAAATTAATTACATTAAAAATTACGGTGCAAATGTATCCTTGTGTGTAAATGTCTGCAAATTCCTATGGGCTAGATACACTGAAAGTTCTAGTCGCAGACAGCTCCCTCAGGCGGACCTCTCCCATGGGCGGCCGAAATTTTTAGTCCCGATTTATTCTTTATGGTTTTGGAACAAAAGACATCCCAGTATCCGGACTCTCCTCCGGCCGGACACAGACACCTAATCAATGTATTTTTTTTTGCAAGGAATCTCTCGCAAGCGAGCAAATAGCGCATTCCGAGAAATAATAAGACGACGAATATTGGAAAATTTCGTGGTAGATAGTCACAGCTGCCGACCAAAACGATTTTGCTGCATTTGTGCGTTATAGCTAGTAGTGTAGTGTTGCAGAACTGTATTTGTATTTTTTTTTATGCAAGGGATCTTTCGTAAGTGTACAAGCGTTATAGCTAGTAGTGTAGACGTAGTGTAGTAATAGTGTAGTGTTTGAGAACTTGATTGTTAAAAATCGCAAATGGCACCGCGTAATATACCTTCCTTAGAAGAAAAAGTTATCAACACGCAAGCACAAATATTTCTTTTCTCTCAGATTTAGTGCACAACAGTGCGCCAAACTATTTACCCGAACTTAACTTGCCATCGTATGAATGTAAATTGTAATTTTCACGCGACAATTTACACCACCGCAACGCCACTATGCAATTTTCGTTCGATTTACTTTCTTTGACGTTTCCCAATTGACATAAGCGCCAAGAAGCCAAATGAATTGACAGTTTACTTGCGAGAGTGACACATTCCACGAGAGCGAGGCAAATTCTCGTTTCCACTCGTGGCTTCTTCCTTCATGACTTTTGCTTTTCCCATATCGCACTATGAATACGGGACATTAGGGAGCGCCAGTGCAAGTGCAATCGATTTCTTCCGCGCTATCATGCACTTGTTCCGCTCAATGCAAACATGCACAATGCAATAACACTCACGCCGCCAATCATGCACTTTTCTTGATCATACTTCAACGAATCCCACACCATGTAGAGTTAAAGTTCATCGAACGATGGAAAAATAAACAGAAGCATTGCACAGAAACGCGCGAAATATTCACGATTTTTCACTCGGGATTAGTCCGATTGGAATCGAGTGCAATGCGCCTTGCCTTGGGCAGATTAACCACGTCAGTTTACCAGCAGCTAACGGTTAGATTTTAATGTATAACTCCCGGTTTATTTCACTAAGAGTTACATAATTGTGTGAATTTTAAATTAAGCTGAAGATTTGACGCGGCTGCAGTAGTTTTTAATTGATTTGATCGAATGAGTCCGAAAGTACACTAGTTTTTTATTACACATGCATCAATATATTGGTTGATTTGGGAATGAGAGGAAAATCAAAACAATGGAACGATCACCTGATTCCAAGCCTCCTTGATGTGTCGAATTAACTCGTCATGTTGTGTGATGGTTTCGCGGGCTGTTGGGGCGGCCTCCGTGTCAGCCCAGGCGCTTGGCCGCGTCTTGAATACTGATGGTCATTGTTTCGTTCCATTGCAGCACATGTATCATGATGATCTTCGAAAGTGCGCCTAGCCACAACTTCTTGACCGAAAGAACCTCTCGTCAGTTGGACGTTCGATAAAACAAAAGATCGTCCATCATATCGCAGGTATCTGACTTCTTGATTTGTACATGCAACACGTAGCACAAACTTCTGCCATGGTTTATGAACAGGAAAAAAATGCGTAACGTTATGAAATTAAAGTTGCTGAAATGGTACAAATATTCCATTTTTATATTTATAAATTACAAACGGTGTACCCAAATCTTTGGAAGCGGGAATATCATCAATCGTTCGTCCAGTCGCCAGAACGAGAAAGTGCTCTCTCGCAAATCCGCGATTGCAAAACAGGGAAAAATCACACACACAATAATCAAGGGCAGAAACTACGACGTATAATGCGATTGTATGACACATTCGCTCTATTATAAATAAACTATAGAGGAGAGTTGAAAACTGTTTAAATTATGCAAAGTCGTCGACGTCGATTGTACGCTATGATTGGCGTAGATTTTCCCGCCGTTTTCTTTTCCTCGTGGCGCTGGACTGTCAATCCGACAACCACCGACAAAACAGATGTGCGGAATGGACCGCCACATGGCGGCAGTGTGCATTTCCATTGGTCGCCAGTGACATAGTGTTTCGATGGCCACGGTGGAGGGGGGCATTCCCAGATGGATATGTCTCGAACTGTGTCGGGGTTTTGATTAATATTATGTTTCAAATATTTATATCCACAGATCTAAATATCTGGCGAGAAAAAAAAATATTTTCTGCGCAACGATATCCGCACGAAAGATGAAGTCCGCTTGCATTTCGAGGTCATACCCATCTGGCCGGGTGCAAGGGTTCGGGATCGGAATCACTTCGATTCCCGGGCGTAGGCGTCACATTACAATACAGTCGCTACCCGGGAACGAGGTGAGCACATGGTCGTGGTGAAAAACACGTTCGGTATGAAAAGTGTTGGTAAAAGTGCCGCCAAAATCATTCAAAGACCGGGTTTTAAATTCATAAGTGTAAATTAAAACAATTTCCAACGATTCACCAACTCCAATAAACTACCACTCCCCTGCAGAATAGTGCTCCGAAGGAAAATTTTATTTGCTTAGGACGGTAGATCGTGACGAACCCCGGACGAATTGGCGAAATCTTGTTCGATGGGACGCTTTTGCAATGCGATAAGTTTTGTGGCCATTTGATTCGGTGCTGTGTTAAGTGAACATTTGTTGGGAAGTTCTTACGAACCAATTAAAAGTTGAGATTCGATAAAGGCAACTGCGGTGCAGTACATCGTACAGTTTCAAGACACGGAAAGGGCAAACGTTTCCGGAGTGCTTTCGACACAAGTGTGTGTAAATGTCGACTATCGTGCCGCCAGTATTGATTTGAATGGCTGAAAATGTTCTGTAAACACGGGCAGACAATTAACAAAACGAATCGAAGAATTTCTTACCATGACGGATTAAGCGCGACCGAGCATGTAATTTAAGTTAAAGAGGGAAACCTGGTATTTAAACGGTTCGGTACTCGGTTGACAACTTGGTGTAGATCATTAACGTTCAGTGTGATTAGTCAGTAACTGCAGTGTAAAGTGGTAAAGCAGTTATTGATGACGCGTTTAGTGTCTTGATTATTCTTTCTGAGAAGTTTTTGAACGATAAAAGCTTACGAATTTGAGAATTTAGTGCCCGATAAAGTGATCTAATATGCATATTAGTCAGCCTTGAACAAGTGCGTTATAGGGAGTACAGTGTAGGTCAAAATGTTGCCCGGGTTTTCGTGTTTGAAAATGAAGTACGAAATCACGACAAGTTGATGCGGCATTTCATGAATCTGAATGCATGCGTCATTGAGGAGAAAGAAAAAATACAAATTTAACTCGCTGAATCAGCGAAAAGCGTGCCAGCGCGTTCTTATTGGTACCAAAGGAGACACAAACCGCTTAAATAGACATTATAATTCATTTTATCCTAGAGTGCGGAGCACTAAGTTGATTGGAAG
This sequence comes from Odontomyia ornata, assembly GCA_963969285.1. Taxonomy (NCBI): domain Eukaryota; kingdom Metazoa; phylum Arthropoda; class Insecta; order Diptera; family Stratiomyidae; genus Odontomyia; species Odontomyia ornata. Next base: position 306,322,096 of record OZ017739.1, read on the forward strand.
GGAAATAATTTATCTCAAATTGAGCCAATTTGTTGAGAATCTTAAATCAGCAACTCTTGCAAGCCGCATACAAACAAAAAACCAAATGTAACGTACAAAGTACAATTTCAAGAACAGCAAACATTGCAAATAATATCTTTTCCGATGACTGAAACTTATTTGAGTATTAAAGCATGTGTCGCCTTTCGTGTAGAAGCATATAGCAGAGTTACCTTCTCAATTTAACGAACGGAGTGCTACATAGAAACGATATATGATCGACAATCCTTTGGACGCGTAAGTGGAAATTGCGTGAACCGTTTAGCTACGATGCTTATGTTTGCGGTACATGCTTAAATTTGAACTATGTTTTAAGTACTTGTCCATGGAAGTTTATTTCTCGCCTGGTAACCTTAACCGTCCAGGTTTTGCGGAAACCTTCTTCAAGGCTGCCTGTGAAGAGCATGAGTATGCTCGACATTGAATTGAATATCTGTCGATGCGCGGTCAACTAGTTGATTCGATTAGAAATTTAATCACGGTACCCACGATTGAAAAGCATTTATTGAATGTTTCTCTCCCTATATATTATTGATCACCATAATTGTGTTTTATTATGTGAATTTGGGATTTATGTGTTCTGAGTCAATCCATGATATATGTATGTATAAAAGAAACATAACCTTAGACATTAAAAAAAAACAAATAGAATATTCGGGGAAAAAAGACACAGACAGGACAAAAACGGACTATTGAAAAATTAGGAAACAAAAGAATGAAACAAGTTTGATTTGGAAACGAAAAAACTAGTTAAAAACAAATCGTTTATAATTAAGATTTATTTTCTTTAAATTTTGGGTGGCAAAGAATTCGCAGAAGTAGAAAATATTTATCCCTTTTTTTCCTTGAATGATGTATTTTTTTTTAACATGAAACTGTCACGATCATTACTATCTAAATTAGACTGAATACAATGAATTACTAAGATATTCCTTCGGTTTTTTGATTTCGTTCAACCTGACCGGGTATAGGACCCACATCGATGGCAGGCCCCTTCACTAGAATGGGCTAGCCATCGGGCGCGCTCCTCCATTTCTTTTGTTAACAGGGGCGATTGCCGGGTAGAGTGGCCTTCCGCTCGCATTCCCTTTTATGATATATATATATATATATATATATATATATATATATATATATATATATATATATATATATATATATATATATATATATATATATATTTATATATATATATATATATATATATAGGGTTATGTGGTTTCATCTATAGCGTAAATCGGTTACGTTTGTACTTCTCATTAGAGGAAAAGAGTCATACAAAGTACTTTTGTATGAGTTTTTCACTAAAATGGGAAATTCATGGCCACGCTTACGTTTGGATCTTGATCCGGTTGGGAGAGTGCGAGGGGCATCGCTACCATCTGGATGCCCGACTCTTATTTGTGGACAACAAGAATCGTCAGTAAAGACGAAGTCTTCGCCTGCCCGTCCGTTTTGCTCGGCACAATTTGTTCTTCGAACAAAAATTGCAACCTGTAGTAGGTTACCTCGGTCTCAACACCAGTCGATCGGTATTTGACCCTTTTTGATTCATGAATGCGAAATTTCTTTGTAGTGGGTCCTTGTGCTGGGGAAAAGAACCTGCCCCACGATACCGCGATACTAGCCTGCCAACGCATTCACGCGTCCTCAGACAAGGCCAATCTCGGCGGATCGTACCATCCTCTGTCCCTGAGGCAGCAGACCATCGCTGCAGTCCTTCACGGTCATACCATATACCTCCGATCACTATACTTACCTGCTCAAGATTGGTAAGTCACGGTCCCCTGATTGTCAGTTTTGCCGAGGAGAGGAAGACAATGCCTGCCACACATTTTTTGCATGCACAAAATGGGACAGGTTGCAAAAGGACCTCTACAGGAAGACGAGAGAACCCACCCCGGATAGTATAGTCTAGGTGATGCTTGAATTGGTTGAAAAATAGAACCAGGTGGAAAGTTATGTTCGGGGAGGCTTAAAATATAAAAGGGACTCACAGCAGCTGGGGATGTTGGGGCTGGGGGACCGCTTATCTGGCAATTCTCTTCCCCTCTCCCCTCCTGCTAGAAGAAAGATTCCCCAGCATGGAGGCGCTTCACGGCGTAACCAAACGAGACCTGGCCCGAAGTAATGTGTCAAACGGTTTCAGGCTGGATTCTCGGGTTGACAGGGGAGGTGTTTAGTGGGTAGTCAAGTCACTTGCGAGCATGGGAGTCCCACACTCTGGGCGTGAATAGCATTCACCTCGCAACCACAAAAAATTCAAATGAACCTGGTTTATAGAAGAATTCATGCAGAGAGTTTACCTTGCTTTGAAGGAATTGTGAGTCCTTTTGGCAGGTAATCATATGATATAGTTTTAGGTCATCAGCATAAAATAAATGAAATACATCCAATAAGGTTTCTGGCAGATCTAAGACGAATATATCAAAAAGAACAGGACCAAGATGACTCCCTTGTGGTACCTCAGATTACACATTTATTTTTTTAGACATATTTCCCTAAAATTTGATTATTTTTGTTCAATTTTCAAGGTAAGAATTGAGCCAAAGCAGTAAAGAGTCAGTCATTCCAAGTATCTACGACTTCATGCACAGACTTTTGTGGTTGACAAGATCAAATGCCTTACTATAATTTTAGCATCAATCTGGTGTCTTTTTTCCATTCCACATAGTACAGTAGAGACTATCACTTTAAAGGTGAGGCTCTACGATGGGAGAAAGCTTGGAGCAGATAATTTTTTCAAATAGTTTCGGGGAGTAGATAATATGACGATTCCTCTATAGCTTTTAACGGAATTTTTATCGCTGCATTTGTGAATTAGAATCAGATGAGATGATTTACAGTAAGTTGGGAAAATTCCTGAGGAGAGTGACTTATTGAAAAGAATGTTAATTAGTAAAAGCAGTTTTTCTTGCAGAAGCGCAAAAACCAGGAAAGAAGTAAATCAGGGCCAGGTCCTTTGCTCAAACCAAGCTCTTCAATAGCTTTCAAGTTTTCTTCTTCCGAAATAAATTTCTCGTGAATTAGCCCTGCAGAACGTATTCATGGTGGAGTATAGAACAAGGTGCTATCAGTAGAATAAATAGACTGAAAATAGCTCGCGAAAAAATCCCAGATTTCTGCAGGAGATGATGATCTTAAGTCACCATACACCATTGACCTGGGGTACCCCTATGCTTTACGCTTAATATTGACGATGCGGGAAAATTTCCTGGATTCTGGATAATGTTCTCTCCAATAGTGTTTAAATATGATTCATAAGCTTTTCTTGATTTTGATTGAAATTCTTTTGCCATCTAATCATTTTAGGTAAATTTCTCGAGAGAAATTTACCTATTGCGGAGAGCATCATATATATATATATATATATATATATATATATATATATATATATATATATATATATATATATATATATATATATATATATTATTTTTTTTTTTTTTTTTTTTTCTTTAAAAGCCGTCGGGCCTTGCTTAGTTGTGTGAGCAGACGCGTTTCGACTACTTTGAGTCATCTTCAGTATCTCTCATAAGTGTCTCGATATATATATATATATATATATATATATATATATATATATATATATATATATATATATATATATATATATATATATGGGATATAACGAAATTCGTGACCACGCTAGAGGTTGCAATTTTGCTCCGATTTTCACCAAATTTTCAGAAAAGGTGTATTGGATTAATATCTCGGTTAAGTTCGTGAACCAGCTATATCAGCCGGGCAAAAACAATGGCGGCCATTTTAGAAGAAAAATCTTGATTTCTGTTGTGAGCAAAGTATAGCTCCGATTTGGATGAAATTTGGTACAAAGGTTTACTGATATATGCGATGAATCTCACAATAAAAAATCCAAAGTCGGTACGGCAAAAACAAAATGGCGGTCGCTCAAAGGTCGGAAAACGTGCAAAATTTTTTTGTTGCAATAGTGGTCAAAGCTTTCAACAGATTTTCATAAAATTCGGCATTTAGATAGAAATTATGAGTATCTAAAGTATTGCGTGAAAAATTTGGAGGTCAGGTCACAAAAAACGAAATGGCGGCCAGTTGAAACTCAAAACTTCAAAGGCTTCTAAAAGTCGCAATTTTAATTTGATATATATGAAACTTGGTTTCAAGATAGGCATAACTTAGGTCTACAATTTTTAATATTTTGGTGATCATGCATGTGCAAATTTCAAAATGGCGACGTTTTAAATATGCGTTTTTTCCAGGTTTTTGTGGCCCTCAAGCGGTCACATTTTCCAGCGGATTTTGATGAAACTTGAGATTATGGATCTCTGTACTATGTTCTTGTATTATACAGAAAATTATTGAAATTGAATGAAAAATAAAGAAGTCAAAAATTTAAAACCCAATATTTTTAAGCTGCCATTTTCACTAAAAATTGAACCATTTTGCCCTGTCTAGAGTGAAACTCCGATTTGAACGGGATTTGGCACATTGATTGATGAAGCCCTAGCCCACAGAGATTTAAAATTGTCCAAAATCAAATGCATGCATTCAAAATGGCGGCCCCCAAAGGTCAGGAACAAGCGCAATTCGCTATTTTAGTAGCAACTGAAATAATGAATTTTTTTCATGGAAACGTTTTAAATGACTTATCTTGAACGTATTTATAAATCAGAATATTTTTAAATATTGTAAAATATTTTTAACAATACCCTAAATAATTATAAAATCGCGACTTGTCTGTCTGTCCGTCTGTCCGTTTGTTCGTGTGTCACAAGTTTTCTCGCAAACCACATGAGCTAGAATGAGGAAATTTTCTACGTAGGTCAAAAGTGTGCCTCTTAAAATTTGCAGTGTAAGAACATATTTTAAAGTGTTTAAGGGGGTCTCCCCATACAGGAGGAGGACATAAACATTTTTTTTATTTCTGTAGCCTTCTAGCAGCCAAGTTTCTCAACAGATTCCGATAAAACTTGAAATTATAAGTTATTAAGGCAAGTTAATTTAATTTAATTATGCGAATCGGATGACAAATAAAAAAATCGAAAATTTACAGCTTAATAATTTTAGCAGCCGTTTTCAATAAAAATTCAAAATAACGGCCCCTGATGGTTCAGAAAAGAATCGAAAATGTATATATTAATGGCAATGCAAGTGCTGATTAAACTTTTATGGAAATCTTTTGAAATTAACTATTTGAGCTATTTAAGCCAAAAAGTTATCACCTTTGTTTGACAACCACTGTCGAATGTATAAACAGCAAATGTGAGAAGGGCGAAACGAGTATAAATATGTTTATAACAATTTATTACCCGCCGATTTTCAATATGTGATCCATACGTGTGCAACTCAATTTAATTAGCAAAATATTTTCGCCTCTATGAAGGGCCTCCAAATACGAACGGCGGCAGTTCTTTTCTGTTAATAAATACCCATGTAGTGCTACAAAAATTGCAATAAGAAGTCCAGTAGTAGGTAAGCCAATTTCTTTTTTGAAACCTTACGCTACATACGAGAAATTTACCTTTCCGGCTGGTGCTGCCAACGGGGATTTTTGTTTTTCGAATCATTGATAAAATTGGATTTTTTTTTTGCATGATTTAATGGAGTTTGTTTCTTTGGTTTCGTAAATATCGCAGACCCCTATCACATCAAGGTCTGGACAATTTATCTTTTTTCTTATTTCTAAGTACGTATCTTACAACAGTATGTACCTGTAATAATCAAGCAGTCACCTAAGCAAACTGCTCGAAAACCAACATATTTAAAATAATATTCAACATTTTAATTTGCAATTGAAATCTGGACACGGCAACCCCCTTTCCAACGGAGATCTTCCACGATTGCACTTTTGCAATGACATGGAAAGTGGATGGGAGGATCATCGCCTGGCTGGGAGCGGTCCCGTAAGGTGACGACGAGCAACAAACGGCGATTCTGTTATTCATCTTCACGGCGCTCACGTTGCGATGCCCAAGAGAGGGGTCGAATAGAAAAAGGTTCCCGTGGCTGTGGCCGTCGTATCCGCATACAGTTGTCACTTTGCATGTCTTAAAAACCACAATAAACAAATCTCGTGAAATTTTATAAGTGCGTATATTTTTCGATGAATAGCGTGACTGTGCAGTATAGTAGGTGGCAGTATTACGGACGTCGTCCGAGCTTCCTAACTTAATTTCCATGTTTTTTTCTCGTATCACGGACTCCGAACGTCCTACCGAAGCATATCAGAAAAATCAACAGTATTTCTGTTTACTTCTAAATAACAATTACACATTGTGTTGGGTTCCTTTATCTGAATAACGATTTGATTTGCTGTTGGAATGTGTAAATCATCTTTCTTCAGTACAAAAATGATTTCATGGTGATTCGACGCGAGAATTTTGAAACTTTGAGAGAGTAATAAATATCGAAATTTTCCGCAAGATGCATGTTCTAGTCCAAAAAAGCCTATGAATTTGTTGCTAAAAAAATCATAAATAAATAAAGCAAGTGAATGCGGTAATAGTGCAAAACCAAAATTGATTAGCTTTTGTGCATAAGTGGTATTGCTTGTCATCTGATCTGCATAGATGCATTCCAAATGTTGAATGGCGTTAAAACCAACTGTAATACCTCTTTGGATAAAACCCGTTGAGTGGCTTGAAAGCCGTCGGAATATATGGGTTGACGCCCCGTGTGTGCGTGTGTGTTGTCGCCCTTGAAAAAGCATCAACCCGTAACCCACGATTAAATATATTTTTGGGATTTAGCATTGGAAGGGTGTGAAATGTTTCCTACTTTCATTCACTATTGAGCGCGTTTTGCATGTATTCTATGTTATAACGGAATAAACATGCAAATTATTTGTTTGATTAAGTAAATTGTATGGGCGCGAGCTTGCTGGAGCGTAACATATGGTTCCAATAACAATATCTTCTTGAAAGTGATGTAGCATGTCGGATCAGTTTTAATCTAATCAGTTTGTGTATTTATAAATTTCTAGTATAATTATAAATAAAAATAACGAATTCACACTTGCTAGCACCATCAACGAGCGCTCGTGAGGATGCCGGTGAGTAGCTCATTTTCTCGCATGATAATTTTTAAATTTTTAAATAAAAATGAATCGATAAATTATATGAAATGAATATATTTTAATGGATACTTAGTTTAAATATATTAAAATTGAAATATTGATGGGTGTATACAATAAAACTTTTTTTTTATAAATTTATATTTAAAAAATATGACACTCATTATATTAAAACAGATGAAATTAATTTAATAATTAAAAATGGTTATTCTATAAGTTTTAATATTAAATTCTTTTTGTCATGCCATGCGAGTGTATTTTAGAAATGGATTAGTTTTTTTTTAATTTTATGAAATTTTTTTTAAAACTTATCTACTATTTGTTCATATAATTTAATTATTATTATTGGGAAGAGAGAGAATAAAAGAGTAGTATTTAGTGAGTAAAAATTACCCTCGGTCTTTTCCTTTCTCACAACCTGATCGGGTATAGGACCCGCAACGATGGCAAGTTCCTCCACTGAAATGGGCTAGCCATCGGGTGCGCTCTTCCCTTCTTTTGTTTCATAGACGCTCTTGCAGGTAGAGTGGCCTTCCGCTGACGTGCCCTTTTATGGTATAGAGTTATATGATTCCATCGCATGGTGCTGTAATATAAATTGGCTACGTTTATATTCCTCATTTGATGGAAAAAGGCAAGGAAAATATATTTGTATGAGTTGGCGGACTTACCAGCAGACAGAATGCGAAGATCGAGGCCAATTCTCCATGTTGGGGTCGACTTTTGTGGTCCAATCTCACTCAAATGGGAAATACATGGCCACGTCTCAGTTTGGATCTTGATCCGGTTGGGAGGGTGCAAGGGGGCACCGCTTCCACCTGGATGCCCCACTCTTATTTGTGAACCATAAGTATCGTCGGTAACGATGAAGTCTCCGCAAGTCCGTCCGTTTTTACCCGGCCCAATTTGTTCTTTAAACAAGCATTCCAACACTTAGTAGGTTACCTCGGCCTCAACACCAGTCGATTTTTTTTGCTGTAGGTCCTTGTGCTAGGGGGAAAGAACCCGCCCCATGACACCACAATGCTAGCCTGCCAGCGCATTCACCCGTCCCTAGACAAGGCCAATCTCCGCGGATCTCACCATCCATCTTCCGCTGAGGTAGCAGACCATCGCTACCGTCCACCACGGACATTTATCTGCACTCAATTCACTACAAACCTTTCAATCTTATAAAAACGATCTATTGCATCATTTACATTTATCGTTGTAAGTGTACATGTCCAGTCAATATTACTTAAATAATTATTGATGCCCTGAAAGTCAGCATTATGAAAGTCATATACGATTAAGTTATTTAACATGAGAATGATACGTTTCGTTTGCATTGGGCAATTCGACAGAGAATGCAGAATGATGTAGGCTATTAAAAAATATATTGCACGCATCTCTAGTTGGATTGACTACGACTTTGTCATACGAATTGTTAAAAATAAGATCAAGCCAATTACCATTCTGATTGGGAGTTGGGCCGACCTGCTGCAAATCGTTGCCATAGAATGTACTATAATGCTGTGGTTGCTACAGTCTAGGGAGTTGACTGGAATCAGATAGTTATCGTCAGGATCAATAATGAATGTTAAGTTGGATCGATTAAAGTCTCCCGCAATTAAAATCTTCTCTTCTTCATCGACGGATCCCGCAAGAAAGAAAATAACACTGCAAACATCACTATAAGTTGCATTGCTAAATTTGAGTGGAATGAAAAAAACACCTATATATATGTATATATATATATATATATATATATATATATATATATATATATATATTTATATATATATATATATATATATATATATATATACATATATATATATATATATATATATATATATATAACATATATATATATATATATAACACATATATATTTATATATATATATATATATATATATATATATATATATATATATATATATATATATATATATATATATATATATATATATATACAACTTGAGAGTAAAATTAATTAGCTTGTATTTTTAACAAAATTTAATGAAATTTCAGGATTTTTTTATACAACATTAAATTAATATATGGCTATAGCGTTATTCAATAAAATCGCCATTAACAGCAATAACCTCTTCGATCCGGATCCGGAAACGATTACATGCCCGAATCAAATGCTCCTTGTTCATATTGACCATAACGGCATTAATAGCAGTCTTCAGCTATTGGTATCACGCTCAACCACGCCCTATACGTAATAATCCAAAGAATTAAGGTCTGGGGAACTAGGTGGCCATACGTTCGGTGGTGTGGTCATGAAAATTTTTGGCCATCCAATTTTGTGTCGCCATCGCTTTATGTGAAGGTGCAGAGTCTTGTTGAAAAATGTATGGTCTGCCTCCGCTTACATTGTCTATCCAGGGTTTCACTACTGTCTTCAAAACCTCGATGTATGCAGGTGAGTTCACTCGAAGTCCTTGAGTAAAAAAGTGTGGTGGCTTACATGTCCTTCGTTGCTGACAACACCTAAAACCATAATAGTGGCAGGAAATTTTGTGTGCATAACAACAGGAACCTCCATAGGATTTGAAAATAGCCATCTGTGATTTCTGCAATTGGTCTTTTGATCTTGGTCAAAGTTTTTTTTTGGTCGGAAAAAACCCACAACATTTTGGGCGCTTCAGGGCGTTTGATTTTGTTTAAAGACGTTTTGATCGGAGAACTCTCTGTTCCCGTGTTCGTTCTGACATGAACTGCCCTATGCACATCATGTCAGATTATACCGAAGGTCTTCGTGAACAACTCTATGAATAAGGCGCTCAGAAACATGAAGCTCACTGGCAAAAAATTACAAAAAATAATCGCAAAATTAATTAATATTTATTCCTTCAACCCCCCAAGATAGTGATTTTTTTGACACCGCCACTGATTTAGAGGGTCAAGATTTTATGTCACTCAATACTGTTTGACATTTATTTCCAAAACGCAAGCAAAAATTAGCACCATCTACTTTAAACAGTAACCATTAAGTGCGCGACTTATTTAAATAACAACATTCAGGAGGAGGAAAAAAAAAGCAAAAAAAAATTCGTGAAGTTATACATTTATGCATGTCCTCAAGAAATCTCGATCGTCTCGGCAAATAACCCAATTAGAATCAAGGATTTCTTCGTTGAAATGAGCAAATTTTATGCCATTGGATGAAAGTTTATTATTGGGGACGAAACATTTTTGTTGTTGCTCTCTTGACCTTTGAAGTGAGGATATATAGTTAGAATTTATATGGGAGGTGTAGGTATCCGATTTTTTTTGGCTTGTTCTGAGTATACACCCAGTTCCTTGAGGAATCTTTAGTAAAGTCCCCAAAGGGCATCAATTTCTATTGGCAGACCTTTCCACTGGATCATTGCTTTTAGATACATCTTTGTCTTACCATTGATACACATTATCTCTGGAGCTTTGTGCAAGTAAGCTAGAAAAAGTCTAACGTATTTTTAGACATTTAAATTTCTAAGCCTTGATAAGATACTTGAAGAGTGAATTGTTCGGGTCGGTAGTAGAATGGAAGGCAATGAGGAAGGAATTTGAACACCATCGTTTACAGAAAAGTTGCTTGGACTGGGGAGTCAAACACTTGCGTAGACTTTTCTTCTCGGGGAGTATTCCGTTGCAGACAATTTTCATTAGTACTTGCAGATCCCAATGAAATGGACTTATTGGCTGTGTTCGTAACACTGGGAGACAGAGGTGTCATTTCCGCAACTACCTTCGAAATTAATTTATATATGATCTGACTAGCATTGGGGTTTTTTTATGGTCTGTGGGATTATGATAGAGTCAGATTTAGTAAAATTATTACTGTACTTAACTTTAACAGAAGTTGTGGGTTCTCTCCACATTTTGAAAACCATGCCATCCCAAATTTAGACTCCGTTATATGTTTTTACATTGGTGAAAAGCCATGCATATCTGTGTGGCAAACTTTCAAGGCATGCCTTCTTTTATTGCAATGTGATATATTCTCTACTTTGCATCCACTTATTAAGAAACCCAATTCTAGTTTTCGTTGAACTCCATCTGGATTCAGATGATAGGGAATTGTTCTTAAATAGAAAATATATATTTTTTTGTGGCAGGGAGGTCAATACCATTTATGCACAGAGTGTGGGACTCCCATGCTCGCAAGAAGGTGACTGGACTACCCACTAAACACCTCCCTTGTCAACCTTAGAACCCAACCTGGAACTGCTTGACACATTACTTCAGGCCAGGTCTCGTTTTGTTATGCCATGAGGTGCTTTCAAGCTGGGGGATCCCTTTCCTAGCGAGAGGGAAGAGGAAGTGCCAGAAAAGCGACCCCTCAGCCCAAGCACCCCCGGCTGCTGTGAGCCCCTTTTATCTTTTAGGACTACCCAAGCATAATATGCCACCTGGTTCCATTTGTCAACTGATTCGAGCATCACCGCAACTATATTATCCGGGGTTAGCTCTCCGGTCTCCCTGTAGAGTTCCCTTCGCAGCCCCATTTTGCACACGAAAAAAATGTGTGGCAGGCATTGTCTTCCTCTCCTGGGCTAAACCAACAATAGGCGGGCCGTGACTTACCACTCTTGACCAGTTAAGACTGAAAATACGCATGCTCGCTCAAAAGCTGGGTCAGGTCGAAGTCAGTCTCACCGTTTCTTCAATTCAGCCATGGTCTCACATCCGGGATGAGGCATGCAGTCCACCTTCCCTTCGTGCGATTCACACAAGACTGCTGCTAATCGTTGAGTGAGCGCTGTCTCTTCACGGGGACAACTATCTCCCTGGTATCCTCGTTTTGACACAAGTTAATAGCGCAGCGCTCTCTAGCAAAGAGGGGAACAGGTATCACGCCTACAAAAACTCTCACCACCGAATCAGAGACTGTTGGACATGAATATGCAATTCTCAGTGCTCCTCTTCTCTGTACCTGTGCCATGCGTTTTCGGTTTTCCTCTTGACTGAGAACGTCACCCCATACCTCTGCTCTGTACAGTAGTACTGAGCCTACAGCACTCATCAAGAGTCGTCTTCTTCATGGGCTGGGCTCCCTTAAGTTGACCATAAGCCAACTCAGAGCGGACACTTCCATAGCAGCCTTCTCAGTCGTTGCCCTAATTTGCCCAGAGAAATCATCTTTGAATGGATCAGTAGCCCCAGGTTCTTCACCGCTGGCTTCGATTCGATTAATATGTCTCGAATACTGACCATTTTTACTCTAGGAACTCTGTTTTTTGCATGATGACCACTTTGGATTTCTCCAGTGCTAAACTGAACCCTCAAGCAGTAATCCAGTCCCTCACTCGGTACATCAGCATACCTAGCCTAAATTGATCTTGTTTAATGTTGCACTCAGTGACCAGAGCCGCAAAATCATCCACAGAGCCGATCAAGTGCGACTTACCTTGCGTCGCTGGTCTCAGTAGCCCGTCGTAAGACACATTCTACAGGTCAGACCAAGGGTAAATCCCTGGGCAACACTCGATATAACTGCAATCCTTCCTTGGACCTGTTTCATGTTGTAGAGCAGGCTTCGGGCCTTCAGGTAGTCCTTCAAAGCCCGTATTAGATATTCTGGAACTTGAAAAGAGTTTTCCAGGGTATCCAGAATATCCACCCACCTAGCAGAGTCGGAGGAGTTCCTGATGTCGAGTGTCACCAACAGGACGATCCTTCGCTTGGCTCATCTATATGCCTCTGCCTTTGGGACTACGATGACCAGTTCTGCAATCGCATCAATGGTGGGAGCATCCTGCTCTAAATCCGTACCATTGAGGCGATAGGTCCCCAGCAGAACGAATGGTGTCAGTGAGGCTTTCTTTGTTGAGTTTCTTCGCCACTTTCCTTGCAATGTCTAGCATTTATAACGGGTGGTATACAGACTATGATCCGGGAGTTCCCTTGCCTTTGCTAATCAGCACGAAGCTTGCCACCTTCCATCGTACCAGGAAAACCCCGTCCCGTAGGCAAGTGTTGAATGTGCTAAGCAGCCAGTAATCACAATGGTGATAGACAAGCTGCACCCCCTCAGCCGGAGCACAATCTGTCCGCACTATCTCTTCCATCTTTTCCGCATCATGTATGAAAGGTTTTCGTAGGGCACCAAGCTTCCGCATTACTAGCTTGAAGCCAAGGCCCACGGATCCTTGTTCACATTATCCACTACATCATGCTAGCAGTGAATATTGCTGTTGTTAATCAATTTGCGAAGGCATTTCCTGGCCGACAGATATCCTGCCACCTAGTTGCATACCTTATCACGGTTCCGTGCCGTTTGAGCCTCAAACCGAAGCTTGTGACACACTTTTCAAATTTCAGCGATTTCAGTCAACCACCAGGACACTGGGGGCTTGCTGTCATGGGTTGCAAGCAGTCATCATGGTGCTCATTGTTGAATTAACCATGCCTTGAGCTGCCACTTCTTCCGTCCTCTGCGGATCCCCCTGCAGCGGGACACCTGCTATAAGCACTTCGATGAACCTAACCACATCCAGCCTTCCAATGCTCCACCCAATTGTAAAAAGCCGAGAACACAGACGTCATTAGACAACATCGCTGATCTCAAGTAGAATGCAGTGATGATCACTGACTGAGTAGTCCTCTAATACTCTCCAATTGTGTATCCTCCGTACAAGGACTTCGAGGCAAAGGTCACGTCCAGTATGGTTCTTTCACAGCCAATGCCGCGGAGAGTCGGCGTATTTCCTTTGTTTAGTTCGATGAGCGCCGTCCTGGTCACTATTTCAAGGATTCGTTTTCCCCGCGGATCTGTTTGGGGCATGCCCCACCTCATTGCTTTAGCGTCGAAGTCTCCCCCAACGAGCCCCTTTCTGCCTGCATTCAAGATAGCACCTTCCAAAGCATGAAGCTTGGCTAGGAAAGATGATATCGATTCGTTCGGCGTTAGGTACACGCTCAAGAAATTGGTCCTTGACCACCGAACCCACATAAAACCATCCCCACGTCCACAGCTCTCCGCCTGGAAGTCACTATTTCAAACCCCAATCACGGCAGTGCCAGTTTCATCAGGATACCATGATGCCAAACTTTTATCATGGTGTTGCTCACTCAGCAGCATAACGTCGGCTTTCATGTCCCTCGCAAACTTCTCGAGCAGATTTTGGCCGGTTGAACTGCGGTGTAGGTTTAGTTGCAGGATGCGGGTCATCGAAGCTCTGATTTTGCCTTGACTAGGGCTTCCTGGAAAACCCGGCATTTTCCTGATCCCAAGACGTGTCCAAAAGTTGGTCTTGCATCAGCATCCTTGCAAATAATACAGTGTGCCCGCTTCACGAACTCTTTCCTTTGATGGCCCATTTCACCGCATTTGTAACAAAGAGAACTTCTATTGGGTCCTTTACATACTTGTGTGGTATGTCCATAGCCAAGGCATTTGAAACATTGAAGAAGTGCTGTTCTTTGTCGTATCCTACGGACAACTTGCCCTATTCTTACTTTGCCCTTTTTCAGAAATTGTTCGGCGTCGCTTTTGGTCAAGTCGAAGATGGCCATGCACTGTCCCGTATGTTTTCTGGTGTAAGCCTCGCTTTGATCCTGCCCACGCAAGGGAACTCCATTTTGATGGCCTCCTCTACCTCGGCTAAATCTGTGACGCAGTCAATGCCTCTTATTTCGATCGCTGCCATCGGCTCAAGCGAAGCTATAGTAGCGTTTTGCCGAGGACTTTCTTTACTGCGTCGTAGAATGCTTCCCTATTGTCGGCCTCTGCTCCAAATCCGACCTATGTGTGGCACGGCCCTGTTTGTCATACTACTTTAATAGCAGTGTTGGTGTCATCGGACCTTACATTTCAGCTAATGTCCCGCAGCACCTCCACGTAGGATCGACCATCTTAGGGTTTTACGAGTAGTGCCTGCTACCGGGGTCTCCATAGGGGCTTCTTTTTCTCCTGTTTCTTTGCAGCTTTCTTCGCTTGTTTTGCCACCACTATCTAAAAACCCTGATCTGGCAGTCTGCACCAACCAAGTGCCTCTTCCTTCCTTCTCGTATCCCGATTTTCTCCGATTGGGCTAGTCGTCATTCTTTTATTGATTTTTGAAGATGGAGCTATCTGCATATACCCTTTAGATTTCACATCCAGCGTTTCTTTAGCCCTTATGCTCTTCTTCGGCCTTCTGGTCCCTTCGGTCTTTAATAAGCTCTTCCGATAATTCCCTATGCAGTCTAGGAGCTCCTCTAGTTCAAGGAGCCCAATCTTTACTGCTTATTGAATTTTGGTGTGTCATATTGTATTCTTTTCAGAACATCTCCCACTTTTTGGAATAACCTTTCTTCTTCATGTCACTGGGCGCCAATTGTACGTTACGACTATCGCTCTTTGGACAGATTATCGGCTTCCGTTTCTGAATGCAGTACTTTCGCCACATTTTTGACATTGGCGATGAAATCACACAACGTTGCTTTATTTGTTTGGTTAATCCTGTCCTTTCCTGCCTTGATCTCTTGATGCATTTATGCAAAGAGTGTGGGACTCCCATGCGCGACTGGACTACCCACTAAACACCTCCCCTGTCAACCTGAGAACCCAGCCTGGAACTTTTTGACACATTACTTCGGGCCAGGTCTCGTTTTGTTACACCGTGAGGCGCCTTCAAGCTGGGGAGTCCCATTCCTAGTGGGAGGGGAGAGGAGAAAAGAAGTGCCAGAAAAGCAATCCCCCAGCCCCCCCGCCTGCCGTGAGTCCCTTTTATATTTTAAGACTGCCCGAGCATAACGTGCCACCTGGTTCCATTTGTCAACCAGATAGAAGCCAGTTTCACCATGCCTTCGATTTAGCCACGGTCTCACATCCGGGATGAGGCGCGCAGTCCACCTTCCCTTCGTGCAATTGACCCAAGACTGCTGCCAATCGTCGAGCGAGCGCTGTCTCTCCTCGCGGACAACCATCTCCCTCGCATTCTCGTTTCGGCGCAGTTAATTAGCGCGGTGCTCCCAAGCAAGGAGGGCGACAGGTATCACGCCTGCGATAACTCCCACCACCGAGTCAGAGACTGTTGGATACGAAGATGCAATTCTCAGTGCTCCTCTTCTCTGTACCTATGCCAAACGTTTTCGATATACCTCCTTGCTGAGAGCGTCGCCCCATAGGATGGTTCGTTGTTAAATCGGGATCTACGACCCTTGCTTCAGTCGCTGTTCTTTTTATTTTTCTCAACCGCTCGAGCATCTGACGCGTCCTGTAGAGTTTCCCACTTTTCTTTCATAGGACTGTCGGGCGTTTGGATCATTTTTTGCTGCACCCGAATGCCGAAGGAGTCTCAGTCGAGACAAGACTGTCTGTTAATCTTCGTTTTTCGTCCGTCTTCACTGTCATTGTATTAATCGTCATTTTTATCATCTGTAGTACCGCTCCCGATGTGCTGTTAACATGGTGGCTGCAGCCCGCTTGTTGCGTTGTCGTTGATGTTATTTTTGCATTTGTTTTTGTTGGATTTTTTTTACCTTTTTATGGTTTTTGGTTGTTCCAGTTTACTGACCCCCCCCCCCCCCCCCCTCAGAGCCGCTATCTCCGTTCACGGTGGATTCGAAATTCTTTTGTAGTGGGTCCTTGTGCTGAGGGAAAGAACCCACCCCAAGACACCGCAACGCTAGCCTACCAGCTATAAAATTCGCTACCCTACCAGCTATATAATATAACAATGAAATACAAAATTCGTTCAACTTTGTTAATAATAGCATGATCTTCGAATTTCACATTTTCTCCAATAAAATCGTATGGATATCTTCAAACCCAAGAAAACATTTAAGTAGCCTTACACAAGACCCTCATTCTCTGTAAGTTTGATGAAATGCACATCATATTCGCGGAAGTTATATCCATTTGAAATTTCGCCAATTACAATAACATAGCATACTATTTTGGTATTTTATGGACTTTCCATCAAATCAGACACTACATTTCTGATTTAATCTTCTTAAAATTTTCAAATAAGATCAATAACATAAACTTTATGAGAAATTTATGGTTTGAGCGATTTTTGTAGTTTCCAACAAAATGGCAACTGTGGAAAATAGAGAAACAATGAATTTTGTTTTAAACGTGAACATCTCTTTGAAATGTTTCTTAACTTTAGCCGGTTTTGGTGATTGCATCTTGGAGAAGTTGATACAAAACCCTTCTGACATGAGCGTAAGTCCGTCTACACTACCTGTTGTTCCCTGCACGCTGTCCGAAAGCTATCTCGTCTTCGACGAACAAATTGTGTTGCACAGAAGAAAGTGGGGCATCCATGTAGAGCTAGTGCCCCTACGTTTACAAGCAAGAACTCTCCATTCCTAACGAGAGCTTCTACAATAAAAAGAAAAACCATAAGCCATTGCTGGGTCAAAGGAGATTCTTGAACATTACGAGTGTTCTACCCAGTTTTTTCTTGAACGACGCAATAAGGCCAAATTTTGTTTTTTTATTGTTTGAATATAGTGTAAGTAACTCAATTATCATTTTTATACCCTTCTTCTTCTTCGCAGCTGTACAGTCCCTCTTGTGCCTTCGCTTCTTGCAAAAAGTGGCTCCAACTGTCTCGATCTATTGATCGCGTCTTCCAATCTCGAAATATGAGCAGCAATGAACTGTCTTCGTCGACCGAATTAGACCAGCGTTTCTTTGGTTTCCCCACTTGTCTTCGCTTTTCAGTTCTCCCAACGAATACATTTTTGGGTATCCGTTGTTCGTCCATACGATTCACATGGCCAGCTTATTGCAGTTCCCACAGTCTTACAATCGGTCAGATCTCCGGCTTGTCAAAAATTGCATACAACTTATGGTTGCATTGAATTCATCATTGGGCCTCACCTAGCTTCGCTCCGATTATTCGCCTCAGGACCCATCGTTCGAACGCATTCAATATGATTGAGTCATCTTCAATGGCCAAAGAATGTACAGAAAGGAAATGACTTTATACAGGTGTAGGATGGGTTAAGCAGTATGTACTAAATGAGGTTACGTAGGGTTTTTTGTTACAGAGTTTCTTGGATGTCTGCTCGTTTGATTTTTTTTTTTCTAATACCTCGATTCCCTTCCACTCTCTCCATCACACTTTCGTCATTTCTTCAGGTGTGCCACCCAGACAATGATTAGACCATCGGTATAAGGGGGCGCACAAATTATGTGAATTTATTCTATAAATCTAATCATGGCCATTTCGTGATCAGCTCTCAGAGATAAAAAAAAACTTTGTAATACGCCGTGGGAAAAAAATTCTGAGTTATAAAGATAGCTATCTTTTCAAGCATCTCGACGATAAGGTTTAAAGTGCCCTTAGTTGCTATGTTGAAATTTATTGGACTGAGATTCTCCATAAGAATATCTTTCTGCTATAAAATCTCGACTATAGGGTCAAGAAAGGCCCTAAGATGCGATGTAGAAATATAGTGCACTGAGATTCAATCGTTGTTAAATAAATATTCTTTAAGCCTTTTTTTAAAAACTATAAGTGAGTTTGCATCCTTAACTGAATCTGGGAGATTGTTGTGTATACGCAAGGCATCATTCGTAACGTCATATTTTAGACGATCCGTTCTTGCAAAGGTATTATGAACTGATTTGCGTTCCTAGCATTGCAGTGATTTTTCTGCGATACTTTCATAAATTGAATATGTAACGACGAATTTGAATTCAAGCATTTAAAAATAAACTTGGCTTTCTCTGCTTCAACGATTTGGGTAAATGTTAATGCTTTCGCTGATTGGTACACAAATCTGGTTGGTGTACGTATTTGCAGATTTAGCATATTTTTATAAGCCTTGGTAAGCAACCTGGAGATGATATTAAGGTGTTGCTTTGATGACTGGCTCAAGATTACTACTCCGTAATGTAGTTTCGACAGAGCGAATGCATTTAGCACCATCTGCTTGATATTGCTTGGAAATCCTTCATATCTTCTCAGTAATCCAATAACAGGAGCTAATTGTCTTCCTAAGTTGTTTATATGCGACAGCCATGTTAATCGTTGGTCGATGATGAGTCCAACATATATGAATTCCGCTACTCTCTCCAGCTTTTCGCTATTAATTCTTATATCAATGTTAATATTGTTACATGAACAAATAATTACATGTACAAATAATTCTGCGAGCTACTGTCGCAATTGTTTTCACAATCATTAAGAACGTCAACAAATGAATTTACTCGAACCCACGAGAACCCAACAAGCATGGTCAACATCTGCAAGTGACGTCACTCCATTCATTAATTTGCTCGAATCTACCAGGTACCTCTCGGTAGATCATTCGCCAATGTACGAGAAATGGGTGAATATGTAGAGACCCTATATAAAGAAGAGCTGAATGAATGGGGGGATCATTCATTCGACCGCGATAAGAACTGCGATAGTGTGTTTTGTAATAGAGAAGTGATTTAGAAGACAATTGCGATAAGAAATTTATGGACAAGTGTTAGATTTTTTTAATAGTGAAAATTAAAATTAGTGAAAGTGTTAAATTGTTTATTGTGCATTTTTGTGATTAAATAAACTTTTTTTTAATTTAGTTTAAAAGACATTGCGTTTTCACTTTCCCGGAACATTAAATTATTGGCCGCGAACCAAAAACACGCGACAGTGGTGTCGAGAAGTGAGATTAAAATTTTGGAAGTGAAAACGTTTAAACAATTTTAAAGTGCACAATTGTGAAAATTAACGTAGAAAAATAGCCGAAACAATAATAATGCCAGGAAATTTACATCTAAAAATTAATCAATTGAGCATATCGGAGCTCAAAGAGGAGTTGGAACAACGAAACCTGGCTACACAAGGTACAAAGGCCATACTGATTGCACGCTTGCGTGATGCGATCGAGTCGGAAGGCGTGAATCTGGATTCGGGTGAGCTGTCAGCTGCAGAAAGAGGCGCAGAAGGTGGTGAAGCCGAAACACCAAACCAAAAGAGCCAGAAAATGCGCTGATGCAAATGTTGATGCTCATGCAGCAAGAGCAGCGACACCAGTCATCCAATTGAACTGCGAAGCTAAATGAACAATCAGCGCAGCTAAATGAACAGACATCCAGTTTAACTGCAAAGCTAAGTGAACAATCAGCGCAGCTTAATGAACAGACATCCAGTTTAGCTGCGAAGCTAAATGAACAATCAGTGAAGCTAGACCAACAAGCAATCGAAATCAAAGCAGACATCAAGGCAGCGTCACACAGAAGCTGGAGAAACAGTCAACCGAAATAAAAGCGGAGCTCGGTAGTCACAACAAACAAATTAAAGGCGTCGAGGAAAAGGTTGACCAGGTCGAGGAACAGGTTTACCAGGTCGAGAAAAAGGTTTACCAGGTCGAGGAGAGAATCAACAATGAGATGAAAAACATGAAAAAGGAATTGGAAGCAGCAAAGGCAGTAGTAACCACCTCACCAGCCCCAATTATAACCGCAGCGCAAAGCTCATCTAGAAATGTGCAAACACCAATATTCGATGGGCAAACGGTCTGGACTATTTACAAAACCCAATTCGAAGCAGCCGCTCGCATAAATCACTGGAATGAGCAGGAACGAGCAACTGCATTGATTCTTGCTCTAAGAGGCCTAGCTGCCGAGCTGTTGCAGACGATCCCCGTTGAATTGCACTCAAACTCGAATGCTATAATGAATGCGCTCGACATGCGTTATGGAGATGATCATCTAAAGCAGATTTATCGGTCACAGCTAAGGCATCGGGTGCAGAAGTCTGGTGAAACCCTACAGCAGCTAGCCCGAGACATTGAGCGACTAGCACTTTTGGCTTACCCAGCCTACGACCCGGAACATCGAGATGATGCAACGACAGAAGCATTCATCAGCACACTAAAGGACCCGGAATTGCAACAAGCCGTGCGTTTAGCCCAAAAGCAAACGGTTAAGGACGCATTGGCTTACAGTCTGAACTTTGAGGCAGCGAAAAATGCGACTCGTTCCACTGCCCGGGTCCGTGAGGTAGTGACAGACGAGTGCAGGTGTGAGGGCGTGGAAATTGAGCGAGACCCGCATGTAAATGGTGCGCCTAGATGCTGGAATTGCGGAGAGAAGGGGCACTTGCAAAGATACTGCAAGAAGCGAAGAGAACCAAGCTGTTGTCCAGGGTGTGCAGCTAGGAGGAGATCCAGACCGAGTAAGGAGCCCAGAATGGAAGCCCTTCAAACAGAGGGGTCGGGAAACGTGTAAGAGCCAACTTCATGGGGCAGAGGTTGGCTAGGAGGATTGACGTCCCTAGCACCACCATCACCTTGTCAAGACTACATCGTGGAGAAGCGGACTTATGCTTTCCGGGTCAAATTGACGGAGAACACTGCACCATAACAATCGACACTCGTGCAACCCGATCGATTATCCGACCAGACCTAGTTAGACAGCAACAACTTCACAAGGGCAGAATTTTCTCACTACGGACAGCTACGGGAGAAACTGCACCTGTTCATGGAGAGGTCAACCTCCAGATACAGTTGGGAGACCTTGTGTTCCGACATAATTTTCTGGTCGCGAACATTATGGATGACTGCATTCTCGGAATGGATTTTCTGCGACCACATGGAATCACGTTGGACTTGGGCAAACGTGTATTGAAATGGCAGAATGTCGAAGTACTGGTGGAGGATCCCAGCGTCCAAGTCCCCAAGATGAAGATGGTGGTATGTACTGACACTGATGTACCAAATTCTTCCGAAAGCATTGTATGGGCCAAGCTTGATGGTGATTCTGGAGACCACCGATCTTATCTGATAGAGCCAACGAAGACATCCGCATTGCGCAGTTTGATTGTAGGACGAAGCCTTGTAAGATCTTTAAGGAACGGATATGTGCCGGTTAGAGTCCTTAACACCGCAGACTCAACCACGAGCATCAAAGCGGGAGAAGTCATCGGCAGCTGCCAGCCTGTTTCCACCATCACCTCTTTGGAAGCTACTCACAAACATCATTGGAAAAGGAGGCAAGACACAGGCAAGGCCCGGGAATCCACGTCTGCAATATTGAAGCAAGTCAAATTGCCGGTGCAGCTATTCAAACGAGCCTCTGATCTGGTCCCCAAGTACAGTGACATCTTCTCAACAAGCCCGGATGACCAAGGCCGAACGAGTCTAGTAACTCATGTCATAGATACACAGGGAGCCAAGCCGATTCGACAAGCACCAAGACGTCTCCCTATAGCCAAACAAGGAGAAGTGAGCGCGCTGATCTTGGACATGGATAAACAAGGCATTATTGAACCTTCTGTAAGTCCATGGGCCGCGCCTCTTGTTCTAGTAAAGAAAAAGAATGGTAGCACTCGCTTTTGTGTCGATTATAGGCATGTTAACGACGTCATTAGGAAAGATAGTTACCCGCTCCCACGCATCGATGACATCATGGACACTTTAGCCGACGCAAAATGGTTTTCTACACTCGATCTCAAGAGTGGCTACTGGCAGGTAGAAATTGACAAGAAGGACCGAGAGAAGACCGCATTTTCAGTTGGGACCGGATTGTGGCAATTTGTGGTGATGCCGTTTGGGCTTTGCAATGCTCCAGCCACTTTCGAACGGTTGATGGAATACGTGCTACGTGGTCTAACCTGGAAAACCTGCTTGGTGTACCTAGATGACATCATCGTCATCGGGAGAACGTTCGAAGAGCATGTGCGGAACTTAGAAGAGGTTTTCTTCCGACTGCGACTGGCAAATTTGAAACTTAGTCCCGACAAGTGTACCCTTTTCGCAGCTGAAGTAAAATACCTGGGACACGTCGTATCAGCAGAAGGGGTCAAAACAGACCCTGAGAAAATTGAAGCCGTGAAAAGCTGGCCAAGACCAAACAACAAGCGCCAACTACGAAGTTTCCTGGGTCTGGCAACATACTATCGAAGATTCGTCAAAGACTTTGCCAAAATAGCTAAGTGTCTCCATCAGCTAACCGAGAAAAATCGTCCGTATGTCTGGAATGAACAATGCCAGACAGCTTTTGAGACCCTGAAGCAAAAGCTATGTGAATCACCCGTACTGCCGTATCCGAAACCCGGAAAAATGTTTGTAGTTGACACCGATGCAAGCAACGGCGGTATTGGAGCTGTACTCTCCCAGCAGATCTATGGCGAAGAAAGAGTCCTCTCGTATTACAGTCGAGTTCTTTCAAAAAGTGAGAGGAACTACTGTGTGACCAGGAAGGAGCTATTGGCTATAATAGAGGCCACCAAGCAGTTCCACAAGTACCTATATGACCAGAAATTTGTTCTTCGAACGGACCATGCATCGTTGAGAGGGCTACTTAACTTCAAAAACCCCGAGGGACAAGTTGCGAGGTGGATCGAAAGATTGCAGTCATATGACTACGAAATTGTTCATCAAAAGGGTAGAGTTCATGGAAATGCTGACGCCCTATCTCATCGCCCATGTCCAGCTAACTGCAAGCATTGCCAACGGATTGAGGAAAAGGAACCGCCCGTTGATCTGCGACTGACAACGGCCGAATTCGATGAAGGTTGGTCATCGGAGGAGATTCGAAATGCCCAGCTAGCCGATGAAGACATCGGACCATTGCTCGTATGGAAGGAGACGACTGGGCGACCTGAGTGGAAGGACGTTTCAACGCATGGCACAACCCTGAAAAGCTATTGGGCACAATGGAACTCCCTTCAGGTAGAGGGTGGCATACTCAAGCGGAAATGGGAAACGGTGGATGGCAGCTCCTATAGGATGTAAACTATACTACCCAAAAGCCGAATCCACGATGTGGTTAAGGAAATGCATGAAGGATCCTCGGGAGGCCACCTTGGTGTTAACAAGACCTTAGCGAAATTGCGGGAAAGGTTCTACTGGCTCCACGCTCGAGAAGACGTAGAGGACTGGTGTCGCAGATGCATAATTTGCGCTTCCGTCAAAGGCCCAAAGCGACGACTGAGAGGACAAATGCAAACCTAAGACGTGGGGGTACCGTTTGAAAGGATTGCTGTTGACATCGCAGGACCCTTTCCTGAATCTGAATGGAGAAATCGATACACGCTGGTTGTGGCCGATTATTTCAGCAAGTGGCCCGAGGTCTACCCCATTCCCAACCAGGAAGCAACTACTGTAGCTGAACAGCTAGTGTTAAATTGGATCAGTAGGTACGGCGTACCTGGCGAACTACATTCGGATCAAGGCCGAAACTTTGAGTCACTAGTTTTTGGCAAAATTTGCGAGCTGCTCGGAATACGGAAAACGAGGACAACACCACTGCATCCCCAATCCGATGGAATGGTCGAACGTTTCAACGGCACGCTCAATAAACACCTGGCCAAAATGGTTGACGAGAACCAAAGGGACTGGGACCGACATATCCTACTATTTTTAATGGCGTATAGAGCCGCTGAACATGCATCGACGGGCCAAGCCCCAGCCAAAGTCATTTTTGGAAAAACTATTCGTTCGCCAGCCGACATAAAGTTCGGAACACCCCCTAAGAAACCCCAAACGGTATCAGAGTACGCAAGTGATCTGAGACAACGGCTGAACGAGATACATCGGGCAGTGCAAAAACACCTCGAATCGGCTACTGACCGCATGAAGGCCAGGTATGATCTAAAGGCTAATTCTACTGGCTTCCAGCAAGATGATTTGGTGTGGCTATATAACCCGCAACGGCGAAAGGGTAGGTCTCCAAAGTTGCAACATAATTGGGAGGGACCATACCGAGTTACACAGCGAATCAACGACGTCGTATACCGAATACAGGAACATCGTAAGCCGAGAGCCAAAATGAAAATCGTGCATCTAGACCGTCTTGCCCCATATTACACCCAGGGAGAATTGACTACAAATAGCGACACATCTTTTTGGGGCGAAAAGAACTGAGGTGGGGGCAGTGTTACATGTACAAATAATTCTGCGAGCGAACGTCAACAAATGAATTTACTCGAACCAACGAGAACCCAACAAGCATGGTCAACATCTGCAAGTGACGTCACTCCATTCATTAATTTGCTCGAATCTACCAGGTACCTCTCGGTAGAACATTCGCCAAAGTACGAGAAATGGGTGAATAGGTAGAGACCCTATATAAAGACGAGCTGAATGAATGGGAGGATCATTCATTCGACCGCGATAAGAACTGCGATAGTGTGTTTCGTAATAGTGAAGTGATTTAGAAGACAATTGCAATAAGAAATTTATGGACAAGTGTTAGATTTTTTTAATAGTGAAAATTAAAATTAGTGAAAGTGTTAAATTGTTTATTGTGCATTTTTGTAATTAAATAAACTTTTTTTTAATTTAGTTTAAAAAACATTGCGTTTTCACTTTCCCGGAAGATTAAATTATTGGCCGCGAACCAAAAACACGCGACAATAGCTTCCTTGTTCTTCTGTTTGAAAATAATGTATTTGGTCTTAGAAGTATTTAGCGCTAGCTTGTTATTACTTAACCACGAATGATATGTACTTAGATCCTCATTAATGGTATTTCTAAGTAATCTTTTTTGCATCCCGAGTGAAGTAGAACTGTGTCATCAGCATATAGTGCCCCTTTAGTCCACATGTATTTAAATTGTTAAAAGATTCATTCCAATAACGGTAAAACACTGCTACTCAGGCTTTAAAATTAGAGGATGAAGTCAATGGGTTGTAGTTAGAGATGCTTTTTGCAGGAAACAAAGGCCCGAGAGGGACTGTAATGCTACGAAGAGAAGAATAAGGGGAAAGATTGAATTTACGAATTTGCAGATAGTTAAATCCCAGAAAAGGCTGCATTACTACAAAAAACGCAAATGGTCGATGACTTTTTTCTGATAACATCGAAACCTATTGTATTTTTAAGCTTTTGCCGTAGATTTTGATGTTCTCCAGAAATTTTATAATGCAATTGTTCTAGACTCCCATAGATATGTTTAAAATCTTCGATGTTCTCATTATTATTAATTTCTATTTGCAATTTACATTCTAAACACTTTGAATAACCATTTAAGTTGGTTTAGCTCGTAGAGGTTTTTTGTCTGATAAAGAAAAGAAGTGTATCAGATCCCTGCAGTGAGTCACAGACTAAGAAACGAGGCCGCAGAATCGATTATTTTCCAAAAAAATTCGCATTTTATCAACGAAATATATTACCACAGTCTACCTAGTTCGAAATATGGTAATTAGTGTATAAATCCGACAAATAAAATTATTTATGTTGATCTCTCTTGTATTGTAAATCGCAAGTCATTGAAAACACTGGTACATATATTTGTTGCAACAAAGTTAGTACGAGGAGCGACCGAAGGACAAAATCTAGGCGTTATTACTCTATGTCCTGATTTATTTTGGAAGTACAAAACATTTCAAAAAGCCAAGCGAAAACGATGGCCACAAAAAGCCAACATCGATTACAACTAAATTAACTTGGATGCAAATGAGTGCATATGTTGCCTACCGTAATTTCGTTGAGCTTTCTAAAATTGAATCTTGGCGTTACGCGTGTAACGCGAAAACTACTTTTCCACTAGCAGAAACTCCCAATACACCTTAAGACAATTTATCTTCCTCGTCGACAGCAAGACTAATCTTACCGAAAACAATTGATTAATAATTTGCTTTAACTATCAACAAACCGATGTAAATATCTTTCAGGCTACAAACAAGGTCACAAGCACTGCAAACCATCCGATTTGTTCCACTGAGGCCGCAGTACATCTTCATATCGTTCAGATTGTAACTGTTTTACTCGTGCAGACAATAAGTTTCCATGGCGCGAAAATATTTAAAAATATTCAATAAATTTTCAACAGAAAGTGAGAAAATTTTTCTTCTTCGGTGTAATGAAAGATCGACCAGAGCTAATTAGCATGAACAAAAATGAAATTAAACCATTTCAGATGAAGTTTCATGGAGATTCCTGCATTGTTTATTGCATAACGGACACAGCGCGAAAAATTGTATTTTCTTTCATTTCGTTCCGGGAAGAACTTTGGGCTTGGAACCAGCTGATTTATTGTGTAATTACAAAGAACTTGTTGATTGGGCTTTTGACAAAGGAATCATATTAAATTAATCAAGTGAATTGGCCTAGTTTGCGATATTCCATAAAGCAAAATAATTTAGTGGAAGACTGGCTTGGTGCTTTCAGTTGCCTCACTATAATGTCAGCATCAAATAGTAGTGCCCGTTTTCAAGTGCAAAAATAATTGCAGGTCCTTTGTTTTAAGAAGACAATGGTGGAGAAGCTCCCATGGACTATGGATGATTAATGTGGCTAATGCAGCTCATGAGCAGTTATCTGTATGGTTTCACGATCATTCCTTTCATCTTTATGTGAGAATTAGAAAATAAAATTGTATGTATAAGAATGGGATGAACTACAATACTTAAATTAATTAATGATGCTTCTCCAGAACATTTGCGGACCTGCTGAAAATCGTGTGTGGGAGAAGAACGTATGGCCACATCCTTGAAAAAGAGGTAACTTCACTTTACAACTGTTCTTAAAGATGCTTCCCTGTATTGGTACTAACTTTTGCACAGCTTTCCTTTTCACTTTTTATGGATGCAGGAACAACAAAGTTGCAACACTGATCACCTTTATTCATCCAAAGATGAGTCAGCGAATGCAATGATAAGCTTCATCTGCAAGCTACCTCATTTTCGCAAAGCTTGGGTACCATTTTGACTGAAAACTCTAAATCTTAATTGCGGGCAAAAATTTACATCATTGGAATGAAAACTCGTTAGTTCATCAATGTGTATTATAAATAGAAGGATCTAAAGCAGAAAAAGGTACAGGGTAGCCCACAAACTCCTCTTTAGACAATAGACGTTATCTCGTTAACTTGACGAAACAATAAAACTGTGGCTTGGGTAATACAAGACATCCGAAAATACTCGAAAACAAGTTGGATAAACAGACCTACGCTCATTTCAGAAGGGTTTTGTACCCAACATCTCAGAAATGCAGTGACCAGCAATGAATAACGTCAAGAAATATGACAAAGAGATGTGCACGTTCAATGGAAAATCCATTGTTTTTCTACTTTCAACGGTCGCCATTTTGTTGCAAATCGACCAAAATCGCTCAAATCATGAATTCTCAAAAACATTAATGTTGTTGACCTTATTGGAAAATTTCAAGAAGATCAAGTCAAAACTGCAGTGACTAGGAATACAAAACTGCAGTGAGTAGGAATACGTAAATATCGAATTTCGTTCAGTTTAAGGGTACCAATGCGTTTTTATTGGGGAAAATGTGAAATTCGAATATCATACTATTATTAACAAAGTTGAGCGAATTTCGACTTCTAAGGTATTTATTGTTGTTGTACTCATGAACACCTACCACCATAATTTTTTCAGATTTTTCGGATCACAGGTGTCCAATCGCAAGGGGGGGGGACACAAATTTTTCTTCTATTTCCCCTCCCTGCGCGTCCCTCGAAGCAAAAAGTATCAAATTAAGACCTGTTTTGAAAAGTCCTCATCAAGACCTTTCATTTGATACCCGTATTGGCTACCCTTGATGAAAGTTTTTTTTCGAGGGCCTCTCCCCTATATGGGAAGACCCTCCCTTAAATACCTTATAAAATTTTTTGCAGGTGAACTTTAAGAGAGCACCACTTTACATCTGCATACAAAATTTTATGTTTCTAGCTTAAGTAGTTTCCGAGAAAAACTGCTGTGATACACAGGCGGACGGACGGACAGACGGACAGAAAGGTCGCGAAACTAGTAGGGTTTTGTAAAATTACTTTACAAAACCCTAAAAAAGCATTGCTCAGAAAGGGCTTGAATCTAAATTTATGTGAACAGAACGCATAATAAGTATCAACAAACCCAAACCACCATGTCGATCAGCCTAAAGCCCAATTATAATTCGTTGACCATAGTGTAGCTCAGATTCAGTCAGGGTTCTTACTTGTCATCCCAGGAGGAACCTCACGGCTACCTCATTGGAAACCATATTTGGCCCTAAGCACAGTTCAGGCAAGCCTACTAAGGGCCTAATCGATGTTGTTACCCAATTTTCGGAACAAGATATACTGATTTAAAGATGCTATATACATATGTTCATAAAGAACTACAGCGGTGTTCTGCTGCCTCAGTGAGCGGAATCAGTGCTGCGCTGAAAATGGGCTTGTCTGGGGATGCTGGCGAGCTAGCTTTGCGGCGTCGTAAGGCAGGTTCTTTTTCCACAGCACAAGGTCCCACAACAAAATATTTTCGCACTTTAGATTTGTTTGGTGACCGGAGTCAAAAGCAAGGCCGATTGGCTGGTGATAAAGGTGCCAATGGCCGAAGTAACCTATTGAAAGGGATCACAAAAAGAAAATGCTACGTCGAATCATCAATTATCCGCGTGCAATACTCGAGACGATTTCGTCCATGCGGAGGACGATCACGGCCCTCAAATAAGAGTGGGGCAGCCAGGTAGTGGTCATGCCCCGAATCGAAGTCCAAAAAATGCTGCCTTGGCCCACATTGGTTGTGGAAGGCCGAGCAGCCCTGCGAGAGCACCTATTACAATCGAAACATGTTGGGTGGACCTACGCTCATGTATGAAGGGTTTTGTAGCCAATCCTCCGAAATGTAGTCACCAACAACGAATAAAGTCAAGAAACATGTCAAAGGGATGTGCGCATTTAAAAGAAAATTCATTATTTCGCTATTTCAACAGTGGCTATTTTGTTGCAAACGAATAAAAATCACTCAAATTATGAATTTCCAATAAAATATATGTTATGAATCTTATTTGAAAATGTTAAGAAGATGAAATCAAAACTGCAGTGTCTGATTCAATGGAAAGTCCAAAAGATACCAAAGTCATGTGTTATTGTTGTTGTATATTAATTGGAAAAACTTCAAATGGCTATGACTTCCATTTGTATCAATCGATTTCCAGCAAACTTACAGAATATAAAAACTTTTGTAAGACTACCTAAAAATTGAATTTCGTTGAGTTTAAATGTACCTATACGATTTTATTGGCAAAAATGTGAAACTCCAAGATCATACTATTATTAACAAAGTTGAACGAATTTTGACTTCTGAGGTATCATTTGTTATTGTGCTCATAAACACCTACTCCCATAATTTTTTCAGATCACAGATGTCCAATCGCGAGGGGTGGGACAATCATTTTTAATGCATTCCCCTCCCTGTGCGCCCCTCGAAGCAAAAATTGTTAGTTTAAGACCTGTTTTGAAAAGCTACTTTTTCTGTAGGCCTCCCCCTCTATCAGGAGACCCCCCATAAATACCTTATAATATTTTTTTGTAGTTTGACTTTAGCGAGAGCATCACTTTACACCTACATATAGTACAAAATTTGATGTTTCTAGCTGAAGTAGTTTGCGAGGAAAATTGGTGTGACTTATGGATGAAAGGACAGACAGTCAGGTGGCGATTTTAGTAAGGCTTTGTCAAATTATTTTACAAAACCCTAAAAAGGGGAGAGCTCACCCGATCAGAGTTCAAAAAATAAAAAGACCTTTAGTTAAAGGCCCGTCAATATAAATTAAACATTCTGGCTATCCAGAAAATGAACTGGCCTGGAAATAATATTCAAGACATGAGATCGCACACAATATTTAAAAGTTGGACGCCTACTATCAAACGAAAATACGGAGTGGCTTTTATTGTGGATAGGAAGTCCAAATCGCACATTATTCATTTTAATGAAGTCAATGGAAGATTGTGTGTGATCCGTATTAAATTGAAATTTTCGAAATCTAGCTGATCGAGGTACACGCCCCGAACGAAAAAAACACGATAAAATGAAGGAAACGTTCTACAATAACCTAGAAAAACTAGTCGACTCATTGCCTACAAAAGACACAAAATTAATTTTGGGTGATTTCAAAGCTAAGGTTGGCAGTGAGATATCTCATCTGACAAAGGCAAGCACCTGATCGACTATGCATGTAGCAGAAATCTAGTCATACGTTCAAGTTGTTTCCCTTGTCAATGCATTCATAAAATGACCTCGGTATCTCAGGATGGCAACTCACAAAATAGATCGACCATGTTCTAATCCAACAATGTTGGGCTTCGAGCATTCTTGACGTTCACACATAACGAGGAGCCAATTGTAACTCAGATCATTACTTGGTTAAATTAACCTATCGATTTCGTATGTCAAAGGCGTATTTATTAAAGACCAGCTCGTGACAAAAATTTGACATCAAAAGGCTCCAAACGGGGTCTGTGGCAAAAAGTTTCACGCAGATCTTCGACAATCAGACGCATCGCTGAAACTAAGCAACGAGCTCTGGATGGAAGTCAAAGCGGCTATTAAGACCGTGGCAGAACACTCAATTGGACATCAAGCCTGGTGCAACAGAAATGAATGGTTTGATGATAAGGGCCATAATGCGTTAGACAAAAAGAATCAGGCATACAAGGAAAACGTAGGTAGGAAAACCAAGATGAAGAGAAAACACTATAAAAAACTCAGAACAATAAGACCATTGAAATTAAGAAAAGAAAATACTACGACAACCAATTGAGAAGTGTAGGTGTAATGAAAAGCCTGAAACAGTGACCACGCTTTATCGTGATGATATCGGCAATTCCATCGTGGACAAACTAAGACCAAGTGAAGAAGGGTATTATATTACAATAACCTCCGTAATCTTCCACATAGCTCCAGAATATCGGAGCCTATAGATATTTCCAGATAGCTTCCATTGACCCCGCCAACTCTGGATGAAGTTTGCTCTACCATCAAAGTCCAAAAGAATAACAAAACGCCAGGCATTAATGATATTCCCGTGGAGCTCATCAAATATGGTGGCAGCAGTTTTCGTAAAGCCAACCAAAAAATCATCCAGCACATTTGGCAACAAGAACATATGCCAAAAGAGTGGCGCCAATCAATTGTATTCCCTATCCACAAAAAAATTGACAAGCTATAGTATGAAAATTATAGAGGCATACTACTACTTTGTACGGCGCAAAATATATTTTCAAAATCTTAGAAAATGATATCGGATCGGATGTCTACAGTCATATTGGGAAGTATCAAGGTGGTTTCAGAGCAGGTAGATCGACAATAGACCAATTTTTCACTGTCAAGCAGGTTGTAGTGAAAGTAGGCATGTAAATGTCCATAAAGGACTGCAGCGATGGTCTGCTGCCTCAGCGGAAGAAGATGTTGGGATCCGCCGAGATTGGCCTTGTCTGGAAATGCGTGAATGCAGGCTAGCGTTGCGGTGTCATGGGCGGGTTCTTTTCCCCCAGCACAAGGATCTACTACAAAAGAGTTTCGCTTTTACAAATTCCTGGGTCACAAAAAAGGTCAACCGAAGTCAAAAAAAGCAGGTAACCAACTAAGGGTCGGAGATTGCAGAAAAAAAGACAAACTGGACCTGGGGAAGACAGCCGAACTTAAGGGGACTTTGTCGTTACCCGACGATTCTTATGGCCCACAAATAAGCGTGTGGCATCTAGATGGAGGTTGTGCCCCTCGTACCCACCCACCTGGATCAAGATCCAAACGAAGACGTGGCCATGTATTTCCCTTTTGAGTGGAAAACTCATAAAAACGTAATTTGCATGAACTTTCCCATCAAGAGAGAAATAAAGACGTGACCAATTTACGCTATAGAGTTATGCACATAGCCCTATATCATAAAAGAGCACACGAGCGGAAGGCCACTCTACCCGGCAAGAGCCCCTGCTAAACAAAAGAAACGGAGGAGCGTGCCCGATGGCTAACCCATATTAACGGAAAAGCCTAAGGAGTTTGAAAAGTTACGATGCGGGCCCTATACCCGGCTTGGTCGCACGAAATGGAAAGACCGTAGTTTTTAACTTTAACAATCCATTTTATTCGTTAAAGGATTTCTATTCTTTTAAGCTTCTTCGTCGTCTCTTATGAATACACAATGTATGTATAAAGTTTTATTTATTTTCTCTAAATCATTCCTTCTTCCAATTCGTTAGCAGTTAATTTTATTAATAATATTATTATATTCTCTTCCATAAGTCTTCATTAATGTTAAACACCTAGCAAGCAAAGCGTACATATTTATTTATTTGTTTAATGTTTTATTCTCATATTGTCATTTTTTCAGTTTTAAATACATTTGGTGATTTTATTTTGTTCATTCGTACATTTTACTATGTATGATTGCATGTATGTACTATATATAGCAATATATAATAGAATAAAAAAAATAAATAGATAAAACAAAGCTCATGATGCAGTCGAGGAAAAATACCCCAAATACACAAAATATTACACTTGGCGAATACAGTATCGAAAATGTTAGCGACTTTGTGTATTTAGGCGCTAAAATAACAAAAACGGGCAATGAAAGAGATGAAATACGCCGACAATTACAGCTCGCAAATAAAATATTTTATTCAGTATTGACAATCTTGAAGACCAGCTGCATACACAGGAACACAAAGCTCCAAGTATACAAATCTGTGATAAAACCTGTGTTATGCTATGGGTGTAAAACATGGACCCTAACCCAAGCATCCGCAAATATATTGAACGCCTTTGAGCGACGGGTCCTGAGGCGAATAATTGGAGCGAAGCTAGACGGAGATTAATGGTGAATTCGATACAACCATGAGCTGTATTAAATTTTTGACGAGCCGGAGATCTCAAGGATTGCAAGACTGCGGAAACTGCAATGGGCTGGACACACGAATCGTATGGACGAACAACGGATACCCAAGAAAGTATTCGTTGGGAGAACTGAAGGCCGGCGGCCACTGGGGAAACCGAGGAAATGCTGGTCTGACTCGGTCGACGAAGACAGTTCATCGCTGCCCGGATTTCGGAATTGGAAGACGCGGTCAACGGACCCAGACAGTTGGAGGCGCTGTTTGCAGGAAGCGAAGGCCCGACAGGGGCTGTAGTGCTAAGAAGAAGAAGACTATATATAGAATATTTTAGCTTTTCAATGGTATCTAGTTTAGGATTTCAGAGAAAGTGAGAAAGATTGCGAGGAGCGGATTGATGGAAAGCTACCCTTCTTTCTTATTATTATTCAATCAGTCCTAAATTGTGCATTCCGTACAAATTTAAGTTTTCTATTTTTTTGGAGCTTATTTAATGCTTTAAATACGTTTCAATGGATTGTAGCTAGTTGCCCAAGGAGTTTGAAAAGTTACTTTGGTTTAGTTGGACTTCATCTCCATACCATTTAATATTGATTAGGTAAGATAAATGTGAAAATGTACAACTATTAAATAACATTCTAACCATTCATTCTACCTTAAGCAAACTGAAAACAAAATTTAATGATGCGTACATAAAATAAGCAACCGACATTCAATTCTCTTCGATTAAATATTTCCTTTAATTTAAACTTAAATTGCAACACGAAAAGTTTAATACTTCACCAACGTTTAAGAACAAACGAAGTATTTTTTTTTTTTACGAAGACCAATAACATTTAACATTCAATGGTTCTGCGAATGATCCAATTAAAAAAGTTTCAATATATTAAATAGAAATCGAAGACGAAATATTCTATTTTTTGAATGTTTTTGATTTGAATGGTATTGGTTTTTTATCAATTATAAAAAATTTATAACAGTACCATGAAAAATCATTTCGCGAATGTAAGCTCTAAACCTATCTCGCAATATTTTCACCTAGTTATCTCTTCAATTAAATTTCAATTATATCATTTATTTATTCCTCCGCTACTGTTGCTGCTGTTACTTTGCTTCTCAAACTGCAAGCGATATGCCCTTTTTTTATTTGGCAAATTCACTTTTTCTCCTTGCCACAACGAGTTGTGTATCGTAAATGCATCAATTGTTACGGTTAAATGTTTAGTATGAACTTGTGAGAAATATTTTGCTACTGAGTTGCATTTGAAAAATTTATCGAACATTAATTAATCTACTTGACTAGGCCCCGCTCCATATAGCTTAAGAACCCTTTTCGTTTTCAGGCCAATAACCAGCATCACGAAATGGTGTTAAGAAATGTTTTGCTTCTGATCTGGCTACTTTTCCCAGTACTTTTGCTTAGCTTCGCGATGCATTGCTCCGGGATATACAAATTATTTGACGGTATTTAATATAATGCCACGATTCGATTTATCTGCTGGATATTTAAATCGGAATGATATACGAGCAATTGATCAGTCGGTGCGGTTCTTCGTTTTCGACAAATTTTCGTTTTGATGCCACATAAATCCCGACGGCATATAATTCCGTTATCCGTATCACCAGACTGCTCGACTAGAAGACACTTGAGACGTCAATCACTGTTTCCGTCCTTCCACTATTCCCGATCAAGCGCTAGCACTCTTCCAACGCCCCAAAACATTGCAATAGGTACATACATACCTGGGAAATCACTATCGAGTGTACGACCTCTTTTTCACCACGATGAAAAATTTCACAATGTGCTACTTTTCAGTGTCCGAATGGCAGCTTTGCGGTTTTTCGATACACGTATCCTTATCCCAGGTTTCCGAACGATGCAGTACAATTTGTGGATACACCCCGACCGAACGGTTTAACTAGTGAACTTTTCACGAATGCCGTTCCCGTAGGCCGTGCGTAAACTGGATACAAAGTGTAGACTGACGACATTACTGCTTGACTAAATTTTGCGTCTCGTGTCCCACACAGCTGAAAGTCTTTCGAACAGGAGTAAGAACACAGGAAAAACGAAAAAAAATAAAAGAAAACACGCACAATCCCTTCCTTTTCGTACTGTCTTTTTGGTCCCTTCCCTACTTCCGAGTTTAGTACACCAGTTCGGCGTACCTAATCAACACACTGCTAATTTTATGTGGCGGATTTAAATTGTACTAAATGCACAGAATTTGAATGAAGTAAAGAAAAAAAGAAAAGAATTAAAATTAAATTTCATGAAAAAAATAATTAAAGGAAAACGTTTAAATTTAATATAAGGAAAATTCATATCAAATTACATTTAATATAAAGGGAAATTGATAAAAAAAATTAAATTTAATAATAATAATGAGAAAGAAAACTATTTTACAAATGACGATTATGAACGGAAATAATTCATTACTTTTCTAAATCTGTCACATAAAATCACAAGTGTACGATAGGAAGGTTTTCGAGCAGTTTGCTTGTATAACTGCTCGATTAATACAAGGCGTACTTGAAACATTCTTGGAGTTCAACAAAGATGTACACCAAATTCACAGTGATTTTAAGCAACCATACAGCAGTATTGTTCGTAGCGTACTGTGCCAAATAACGCTTTGCTTTAGTATCCCAGCCAAATTAGTTCGTCTTACCAAAATAACAATAACGTCAACGACCTCTCAAGTCTACATTAAAATCCAACTCACTGATGCCTTTGACACAAATATCGAACTATAGCAGGGAAATGGGCTGGCCTCATTGCTATTCAATTTGGCTCTGGAGTACGTCATAAAGAAGCTACCTATCGATATGCGAGGTACATTACTATACAAATCGAGCCAAGCAGTAGCCTATACGGACGACATCAACATTTTGTCGCGGTGATGAAACTCGACAGTGAAGCAAAACTAGTAGGGCTACAAATCAATGAGAATAAAACAAAGCTTATGGCACGCTCGAGGAAAAATACCTTAAATACCCAGTATATCACACTTGGTGAATGCAATATCCAGAATGTTAGCAAATTCGTGTATTCAGCGCCAAAATAACGGGAACCATTAATGAAAGACACGAAATACGCCGAAGAATACAGCTCGCAAATAAAATTTTTTATACATTTTTGACGATCTTGAAAATCAGCTGCATACAGAGGAAAACAAAGCTCCAGGTATTCAAATCTATGAAAAGACCTGTGTTATGCTACGTGTGTAAAACATGGACCCTAGCCCAAGCATCCATTGGGAAAATGGAAGGCCCGAGACTAGTCAGGAAACCGAGGAAAAGCTAGTCAAACTCGGTCGAAGAAGACAGTTCATCGCTGCTCGATTTCGAAATTGGAGGACGTGGTCAATGGACCGAGAATGTTGGAGGTGCTATATGCAGGAACCGAAGGCTCAAGAGGAGATGTAGTGATACGGAGTTTAAAGGAAAAAAAAAACGTGGAAACCCTTCATCTAGCCGAATGTAACGTGGAATCGAAGCTCTTATATAAATTTATATATATATATATATATATATATATATATATATATATATATATATATATATATTATATATATATATATATATATATATATATATATATATATATATATATATATATATATATATATATATATATATCTTTATATATATAGGCCCTGTAGAATACTTACGTCTCAAAAACTTTAGGAAAGATCCACTTGCTCATAGACAAGATACAAAATTACCCACCAAAATTTAGGTTTTGATTAGATTGCAATGTAACTGTCGGTTAGCGCGATTTTTAGTTGTAAATGCATGCACACTGGGATAAAATCTGCCAAGGTTCTTCAGGCCTGCGCGGAACTGATCCGCCCAGTTGAAAGTATGCCTTTGCCAGAAATACAGTTACTCTTTTTTGTTTAGGACAATAAGTGGCAATTTAGAAATGGCATCAGGGATACGATTCTGTATGAAATGGTATCAGGGATACGATTCTGTATTTTCCTGCAGGCCCGGAAGAGGTGGAGGAACAGCAATTTATATTAAAAAAAAACTCTTAATTTCGTAACGAGGCGAGTAATACCGGATAAATACAATATGATAGTCATCGAACTAGTATGCCCTGGAAAGAAAATAAAAATTGGCACATTTTACAACCTCACCCGACTTAACGCGCAAGACCTGTGCATGACATTAGATGGACTATATTCTATGGAAAATAATTTGCTCACAGTTGCCGATACGAATATAGATCTAATGGTTGAATCTAATGAGTCAAGGATGTACAACGACGTACTAGAAATGAACGGTGCCACTATTGTGAACCCACTTCAACCCACTATTGTGAACCCACTTCAACCTACCTGCCTGGATCACATAGTCACAAGTGAAAATCAAATTGCTGGGAAAATTGCTTATACTTTAGAGGACTGGCCAGAATTTGATCATTGTGTTTTGAAAGTTGTTATTCAAGGCATTAAAATAAATAAAAAGCAAAAGCCTGCTTACAAAGTTTTCAAATACTTAAATAAGGACCTCTTTAGATCAAATCTTAAGGGTTTATTAATTAACTAAAAACCTTCTAACTTAGTAGAGCTCACAAACATCATAATGGAAGCTAAGGACACCTCGACTACGGAGAAAAAAATAAGATGTCGTCAACGTTCATGGATAACCAAAAAAGTTATTGAGGCAAGTAAGAACAAGCGGAAGACTTGTATGAACTACAAACGGAACATAAATGATCAATCGCTCAGGTTTATATACATCGAAGCCAATAAAACATCTAAACGTGTTGTGAAAGAAGCAAAACTTTTGTATTACTCCAAAAGACTAGATGCAGCGGCCGACAATGCGCATGAAATACGGGACATAATAAATGAAGTTAAAAGAAACTCACCGCGTAACTCTACGACCCGGGATTTCCCCACAGAGAACTCATCTTCAGTAAATGCATTTGAAGCTGCAAGTAACCCCAATATCTTTATTTTCAACTATAGGTGAAAAAATTGCCAATGGAATCCAGCCAGCGCCAACAAGCAATTTTACTTCTACAATTACGTCGCCCAAATCTTCCTTTCACATGCATCTAACTAACAAAATTGAAGTAATCAAAATTATTGATGAATTGAAGCAAAATACAGCAACAGGTATAGACAA
Source organism: Odontomyia ornata (assembly GCA_963969285.1). NCBI lineage: Eukaryota > Metazoa > Arthropoda > Insecta > Diptera > Stratiomyidae > Odontomyia > Odontomyia ornata. Next base: position 306,360,791 of record OZ017739.1, read on the forward strand.
TATCACCATGGATGAAATAAAAATTATAAAGGAAGAGATAGCAAATTGTCTAAACAAACATATTAGGAAAGGAACGTTTCCTGAGGAAGGAAAACTAGCAAAAATAGTCCCAATCTTCAAGAGAGGAGACCGTATGGATCCAAATAATTACCGTCTGATCGCGCTTTTAACAGGATTTAGTAAAATATTCGAAAAATTAATAAACATCCGTCTATCATCATTCATTAAGGAAAATTCAATTTTAAATTTACAACAGTTTGGTTTCCAGAAAAATAAAGGAACTTTTGATGCTCTTTTCTCAGTCACGCGTTTCATAAATACAGGACTTGACAAGGGTGACTATGTTGCTGCCATTTTTGTGGATCTGAAAAAGGAGTTTGATACGATGGATCATGAGCTTTTACTTCGTAAACTTGAATTATATGGCATTCACGGGAAACCAAATCGACGTTTTAGGAATTACTTAAAAGGAAGATCGCAGAAAATAGTAGTCAATAATGTATTGAGCGACCTGGCACCATTTCCCAAGGCTCCATACTTGGCCCTACCTTATTCTTGTTACGCACTAACAATTTAAATACATGTGGACTAAAGGGGCACTATATGCTGATGACACAGTTCTACTTCACTCGGGATGCAAAAAAAAGATTACTTAGAGAATACCATTAATGAGGATCTAAGTACATATCATTCGTGGTTAAGTAATAATAAGCTAGCGCTAAATACTTCTAAGACCAAATACATTATTTTCAAACAGAAGAACAAGGAAGACATTAACATTTATATAAGAATTAATAGCGAAAAGCTGGAGAGAGTAGCGGAATTCAAATATCTTGGACTCATCATCGACCAACGATTAACGTGACTGTCACATATAAACAACTTAAGAAGACAATTAGCTCCTGTTATTGGATTACAGAGAAGATATGAAGGATTTCCAAGCAATATCAAGCAGATGGTGTTAAATGCACTCGTTCTGTCGAAACTACATTACGGAGTACTAATCTGGAGCCAGTCATCAAAACAACACTTAATATCATCTCCAGGTTGCTTACCAAGGCTTATAAAAATATGCTAAATCTACCAATACGTACACCAACCAGATTTGTGTACCAATCAGCGAAAGCATCAGCATTTACTCAAATCGTTGAAGCAGAGAAAGCCAAGTTTATTTTTAAATGCTTAAATTCAAATTCGTTGTCACGTATTCAATTCATGAAAGTGTGGCGGCACGAGATGTCCCGCCATCAGCACCTCCTTCACGGCGCAAACAAACTCTCGTCCCTCGCCAGATCTATACTTGCCAGCCTAAATCGCCCCACCGGCTCAAGCAATCCATCATGAGAAATATGGAATTCATATGACACCGTTCTTCTAGATTCTCACATGTTGATATAGGAGAACGGATTCATAAACCCTCTCTCTCAGTGTGTTTTAGCGCTGCAGTCAAACAACGACAACAACCTCATCAGAATCATTATCATCGCCGTCCTCGTCCAACCATTCAAATAACGAAGATTAAAGGTTGACTTGTAAATAAATAATTAAGAGTAAAAGTTGACCTTTAAAGTGGTGACCCCGAGTCGGCCAACAGCATGGTGCTTGGACGAGACGACGAGGATGCCGCGCGCATCGCCACGCAGCACGACGCAGAGCTCTTGGTCTCACTGGAACAGCCGCCCAGCCAGCCAGCAACAGCAGGTCAAAGCCGACAGCCTCTGCCTACAAGAGCGACACCATTCGACCTACTACAACAGCCATCAGCGCAACAGGTATACGGTGTAGGCTACTGTAAGCTGCCATCCTTCTGGCGTACTAGCCCGGAGCTGTGGTTTTTCCAGGTTGAGTCCCAATTTCAGGTGCACCAGATCACAAGGGACTCAACCAAGTACCACCTCACGGTATCATCATTGGACCACGAGACAATCACGGATGTAGCAGACATCATCCGTGCGCCACCCGAGCACGACAGGTACGGAGTGCTCAAAACAGCCATCGTCGCCCGCCTCACCGACTCACCTGATGCGCAGCTACATAAGTTGCTCACATGTGTCGAGCTTGGAGATAGGAGACCATCACAGGTACTACGGCACATGCGTTCCCTCGCTGGAACGCGGGTCAGCGACGATGTTCTCCGAGTGAGATGGCTTGACCTCCTGCCCCAGCAAACGCGCCGCATGCTTTTATTAATCAAAAATCAGACGCTAGAAGAGCTTGCCGCTGTCGCAGACGAGGCACAAGACATGGGCCCGGGAGTTATGGCCACGTCATTCCAACCACCCACGCTCGCAACAACACCCACATCTGGTCGTTCCTCACCGCACACTTCTTCGGACCAAGTCGTAGTCGAATTAGCTGCCTTGCGTCTGGCAGCTACACAGCTAATAGCCTTGACTCGAGAAGCGCTTCAACAACCACACGCCTGCACCAATACGCTGCGGGAGCGCACCTCTTCAAGAGATGTAAGCCAACGACGGGGACGCTCCGCCACTCCCGGACCAGATAGTCGCACGGGACACTGCTGGTATCACACCAAGCACGGGGCCTTAGCAATGCGATGCAAACAGCCCTGCTCTTTCCCAGCTCCAGAGCACACCATTAGGCGCTCGGAAAACTAGGGTTGCCGGCGTTTTACTCAGCGGACACCGCCGGCAACACCTCGGAGAAGCGCCTGTATGTCTCCGACCGTACTACAAAAACCAGATTTCTGGTAGATTCCGGCTCCGCCCTCTCTATCATCCCAAGGCATTTCATCGCCAAGCCTCTTCACAAACAGAACCTCGTACTACAGGCAGCCAATGGCACTCCCATCACCACGTTCGGATCTCAGCAGCTCACCCTGGATTTTGGGCTGCGCCGGCCCCTCCACTGGTCGTTCGTCATAGCAGACGTCCAGACTGCCATTCTAGGAGCCGACGCACTAAAACACCATGGTCTACTCATCGACCTTCGCAACCGACGCCTCATGGACGATCTCACCAGACTCTCCACAGCCTGCGCCATCGGTCCAGTTGCAACTATACACAGCATTAGCGCTGTCAACAATGGTTCGTCCTTAAAGGGCACCATTGGAGACCGGTACAAAGCGATCATTGGCAAATATGCAGATGCACCCGCACAACCCGTGAAACTAGCCTCGGTAGCTGACCTACCTGTCCACCACCAGATAGTCACCAATGGACCACCGGTTTTTGCGAGACCACGTCGCCTCGCGGGAGAACGCCTCACTGCAGCAAAAGCCGAGTTCGTTTTCTTGCTGCAAAGAGGCATAATTCGACCTTCATCGAGCCAGTGGGCTAGTCCTCTGCACATGGTGCCCAAGGACGGCGGCCGTTGGCGAGCTACTGGGGATTACCGTCAACTCAACACTCAAACTCGCCCGGATCGTTACCCACTACCCATCATCGAGGATTTGATCCGAGAGGCCAGCGGCACAGTTTCCTCGGTAATTGACCTCCAGCGTGCCTTCTACCAAATCCCGGTGGCTCCTGAAGATATCGGTAAAACGGCAGTCACCACGCCTTTCGGACTTTATGAGTTCCTGGGAATGCCTTTGGGTCTACGCAACGCAGCCCAAACGATGCAGCGGACTTTAAACCATCTGCTGAGGAAGCTGGATTTCGTCCGGGTTTATCAGGATGATATCCTAGTATTCTCGGCCAGCCACAACCATCACCAACGCCACCTCGAGCAACTTTTGTCCCTGCTTCAAGCGGCAAATCTCCACGCTAACTGGGATAAATGTCTAGTCGGTCAGGCTGAGGTCATCTTTGACGGATACCACGTCTGCGAAACAGGATTCCGACCACCAGCCCCCAAGACACAAGCCATCGGATCCTTTCCCAAACCGGCCGATTCATCCCGCTGCATGCCACACACTGCCGAATCCCAAGTGCCACCTTCGGAACTGCTAAAAGGATGTACGACAAAGAGAGCACCTCTCACCTGGACACCAGAGGCGAAAGTGGCTTTTGAACGCTGCAAGCAAGGCATTGCCGAGGCAGCCACGTCAGCCTTTCTTTTGCCTCTGCACCCGACGCGTCCAGCACTGCCATTGGCGCGGCCTTGGATCAACAACAGAGCGACGGCACTTGGGTACCGTTAGGTTTCTTCTCAAGGAAGCTCCCCGAAACCGAACAGCGCTACTCAACTTACGACCGCGAGCTCCTTGCTATCTTTGCTGCCATCAAGTTCTTCCAGCGCATCTTGGAGGGAAGGCACTTCGTCATTTATACCGACCACCGGCCACTTATATTTGCTCTGACGCAACGCTCAGACAAAGCCTCACCCCGTCAAAGCAGGCAACTGGATTTTATCTCCCAATTCGATTCGCGGGTGGAGTACACACCGGGGAACGACAACATCGTCGCCGATGCACTATCACGTGTGGAGACGGTCACGATACCCCCCGCAATCACAGCTCAAGCCCTCAGCGAAGCACAGGACACAGACGAACAGTTGCCCCACCTCCTGGCGAGTCCCCGTCTCAAACTGCATGAGTTGATGTTGGATGGCTACTCAGGATACTACGTAGAGTTTAACGGCACCATTAAGCCTTACCTGCCGGTTGCACTCCGCCGTCAAGCCTTCGACATCGTCCATCAGCTATCACATCCAAGCGGACGTGCCACTTCGAAGCGCGTAGCGCTGAAATTCTTTTGGCCTAGTCTGCGGAAAGATGTATCCCGGTGGGCCAAGCAATGCGTACCGTGTCAGCTATCGAAGGTCCACTGCCACAACCGTGCCAAACTGGGAAATTTCAAGACGCCGGACGGGCGCTTCGATCACATTCATGTGGACCTGATCAAGCTGCCACAATGCGAGGGACACGAGAACTGCCTCACCATTATTGACCGCTACACACGGTGGCCTCAAGCAGTGCCAGTGCGTGACAGCAAAGCTAGCACCATCGCCAGGGCACTATTCGACCACTAGATCTCCATATTTGGCCCGCCACTAGAGATCACATCGGACCAAGGACGCCAGTTTGAAGCCGACCTATTGCATCAGCTTGGACGCCTCTTGGGCATCAACTGTGTCCACACTGCTCCATATCACCCTCAAGCCAATGGCATGGTCGAACGGATGCACCGCACCCTCAAAGCAGCGTTAAAGTGCGTTCCCGAGACACCATGGCTACAGGCACTCCCACCGATCTTACTGGGCCTACGAACCACATTCAAGGAGGACCTGCAAGCCTCTCCGGCAGAAATGGTTTTTGGCACATCGCTCCGGATCCCGGGCGAGTTCATTACACCTCAAAACGTACCAGCCAGTTGCCCACAAGACTTCGTCACCGACTTACGCCACCTTTTCCAGTCGATTCGACCAGTTCCGTCAGCCAGACACTCCGTTCATCAACCATTCGTTTTCAAGGACCTGAACAGCTGCGAATATGTCTTCCACCGCATCGACGCAGTCAAAAAGCCGCTCGACCAACCGTACTCCGGACCACACCGAGTCATCAAGAGGATCAGCGACCGCACCTACGTCATAGACGTAAATGGCGTCACCAAGACCCTCTCCACTGACCACTTGAAGCCAGCGTACTTGGAGCATTCCGATGCCCATCCATCAACACTATCGTTACCACCCACCCAGCCAGCCTCACCACAAGCGCCCACACCAATTCCACCGCTGGCATCACAGGCGACTCAACCGGCCGATGGCAAACTGATACAGCAGCCACTCTCATCGGCACCACAGTCACCTATACTACCGCCCTCGCTACCAAATCAGGCGTTTCACCCGGCCACCACCTTGCTGCCAAATCAGGCGATTCAACCCCCCGCCAAGAAGAAGGTCACCTTTTCACTCCCTTCGACAAGCACGAAGGTCATTGGGGAGGGAGTGACTGTGGCGGCACGAGATGTCCCGCCATCAGCACCTCCTTCACGGCGCAAACAAACACTCGTCCCTCGCCAGATCTATACTTGCCAGCCTAAATCGCCCCACCGGCTCAAGCAATCCATCATGAGAAATATGGAATTCATATGACACCGTTCTTCTAGATTCTCACATGTTGATATAGGAGAACGGATTCATAAACCCTCTCTCTCAGTGTGTTTTAGCGCTGCAGTCAAACAACGACAACAACCTCATCAGAATCATTATCATCGCCGTCCTCGTCCAACCATTCAAATAACGAAGAGTAAAAGTTGACTTGTAAATAAATAATTAAGATTAAAGGTTGACTTGTAAATAAATAATAAAGAGTAAAAGTTGACCTTTAAAAAAGTATCGCAGGAAAATCACTACAACGCTAGGAACGCAAATCAATTCATAATACCTTTTGCTAGAACGGATCGTCTAAAGAATGACGCTACGAATGATGCCTTGCGTATACACAACAATCTCCCAGATTCAGTTAAGGATGCAAACTCACTTATAGCTTTTAAAAAAAGGCTTAAAGAATATTTATTTAACAACGATTGAATCTCAGTGCAATAAGTTTCTACATCGCATCTTAGGGCCTTTCTTGACCCTATAGTCGAGATTGTATAGCAGAAAGACATTATTATGGAGAATCTCAGTCCAATAAATTTCAACATAGCATCTAAGGGCACTTTAAACTCTATCGTCGTGATGCTTGGAAAGACAGCTATCTTTATAACTCAGAGTTTTTTTCCCACGGCGTATTACAAAGTTTTTTTTATCTCTGAGAGCTGATCACGAAATGGACAAGATGAGATTTATAGGATAACTTCACACAATTTGTGTGCCCCCTTATACCAATGGTCTAATCATTGTCTGGGTGGCACACCTGAAGAAACGACGAAATGTGAAGTGCAGGTCACACGAGCGTTGTGCGACGAAGAAAGTGTAATGGAGAGAGTGGAAGGGAATGGAGATATTTAAAAAAAAAATATGCTAAGAACAACGGGATTCTTGTTACTGAGGCGAAAGCAAAAAAATCCCCGTTTTCAGCACCAGCCGGAAAGGTAAATTGCTCGTACGTAGGGTAAGACTTCGAAAAAGAATTTGGCTTGCATAGTACTACACTTCTTACAGGAATTCCCGTAGCACCACATGTGTATTTATTAACATAAAAAAGACCCTTAATATAGGTGCAAATATTTTGCTAATTCAATTGAGTTGCATACTTATGGATCACATATTGAAAATTGGCAGGTAATAAATTGTTATAAATATAAAAATACAAGTGTCGTCCTTCTCACAGTTGCTGTTTACACATTTCACAGTGGCTACCACACAAAAGTGATTACTTGTCAGCTTAAATAGCTCAAATAGTATATTTCAAAAGATTCCATAAAAGTTTAATCAGCACTTGCGTTGTCATTAATATAGTATATACATTTTCAATTCAATTGGGATTTTTTAAGCTCATCATCCACGTAAGTGGCTTATGATCTGTGACAATCTTAAATCTCCTAACAAAAAGGTACGACCGAAAATATTTTGTGCCCCAAACGATAGCCAAGAGCTCCTTCTCTATTTTAGAGTAATTGATCTCAGATCGGTCGATGTTCTACTCGCGTAGCAAATTGGCTACCAGCAAACTACTCCACCCGTAATAGTTCAAGCCAAAGAACCTATATAATTTTTATGGCCGCCACCTCACACTAAGGGGGAAGGATTTACGGTACTATCCACCTAACAACAATACAACCAGCCGACACGTACCTTATACCCTTCTTTTGAACTTAACGTAATATAAACCCAGACATGTCATTTGCATTTTTCTAAACTCACATTTTCATTTTAAATGTAATATAATTTCTAGACATGCTTTGTGCACTTTTTGCTAAAGTAAAATCCATTTTCATACAAAATGTAATTTAAAGCTAAAACAAAGCGTAAGCACTTTTTCTTTTTTAAATGAAATTAATGACAATTGTAATCTCGCTGTTAATTTCGGAGTCTAGGAAGCTATGCTTAAATTAATACGAATAGTTGAATTGAAATGGTGTCTTTTTTAAGGATAACTCCCTAGTTATCCTAACTCACTCGTCGTACTAAACGCCAGCAATACGCTGACTTTCCACCGTATTGGCTGTGAAGGAATCATACCGGATGTGACATTCGCTTTGGAGTCCTTAGTACGGAGGATGCGCAATTGGAGAGTATTAGGGGGGTACTCAGTCAGTGACCACCAGTGCATTCTGCTTGATATCAGTGATGTTGTCCCCCAACGACCGTGCTCTCAGTTTTCTACAATTGGATGGAACATCGGAAGGATGGACGTCAAGAGGTTCGTAGAGGTTCTCACAGCTCAAGACGTGGTGAACTCAACTATGAGCATCATCACGACTACTTGCAAAGCTTCTATGCCCCGTTGAAAACCCCAGCACGGCAAGTCCCCAGTGTACTGGTGGTTAACTGAAATCGCTGAAAAACTAAGGGACTGTTACTAGCTTCGTCGTAGGGCTCAATTGGCACGAAACTGGATAGCAGCATATAAGTCAGCCAGGAAATGCCTTTGCAAATTGATTAACAACACTAAGGCTCACTGCTAGCAAGATCTAGTGGACAATGTGAACAAGGATCCGTGGGGCCTTGGCTACAAGGTAGTTACGTGGAAGCTCGGTGCCCTACACAAACCTTGTATACATGATGTGAAAATGATGGATGAGATAGTGCGGGCACTCTTCTCCACCCATCCCGTCCATGTTGACGCTGCTTATGGTGAAACAACAGTCAACTGTCCACTCTTCACACAGCCGGAACTGGAAGAGGCAGTCTTTTCACTGATAGCGAGGAAGGCTCCAGGTGCAGATGGTGTTCCAGGTGAGGTGTTGCAAATTGTCTATCACCATTGTCCTGACTTGCTGCTTAGCACACTCAACGTCTACGGGATGGGATTTTTCCGGTACGATGGAAGGTGGCCAAGGTTCGTGCTGACCAGTTAGGGGAATGAAAATCCCGAATCGCCGTCTGCATACCATCCGTTATCATCATTAAGGGAAGACTCACTGGCGCGATTTGTGTTGCCGGGGACCTATCTCCTCGGCAATACAGCTTTAGAGCAAGACGTTCTACCATTGATGCGATTGCAGAGGTGGTGAGCGTCGGATGGTCCTGTTGGTAACACTTGACGTCAGGAACGCCTTCAACTCCGCTAGATGGGTGGCTATTCTGGACACGCTGGAAAACCCTTTTCAATTTCCAGAATTGCTAACGCGGCTTTTGAGGAACTACCTGAAGGACCGAACCCTGCTCTACGACACGACAACGAGGGATGGAAGCTACATCGGGTGTTGCCCAGGGATCTATCATTGGTCTGGGCCTGTGGAACGTGTCTTTCGACAAGCTACTAAGACTCGAGATGCCATATGAATCATGCTTGATCGGCTATGCGGATGATGTTTCGGTTCTGGTCACTGGACGCACCGTGGAACAAGCGCAACTTAGGCTAGGTATGCTAATGCACCGAGTGAGGGACTGGATGTTTGCTCGCGGATTCAATTTAGCACAGAGGAAAACCGAAGTGGTCATCTTGACAAAAAAGAGAATCCCTAGAGTAAGGATGATCAGTATTGGAGACATACGAATCGAATCGAAGCCATCGGTGAAGTACCTGGGGCTACTGATCGACTCGAAGATGAGTTTCTCTGACCCAATCAGGGCAACGGCTAAGAAGGCTGCTTTGGGAATATCGGCTCTGAGTTGACTTATCGCCAACGCAGGCGGACCTAGCTCATCAAGAGAACGCCTCTTTACGAGTGCTGTAGGGTCTGTGCTACTGTACGGAGCAGAAGTATGAAGCGACGCTCTCAGTGAGGAGGTGTACCGAAAACGTTTGCCACAGGCACAGAAAAGAGGAGCACTGAGGATTGCGTCTTCATATCTGACAGTCTCTGACTCGGCGGCGAGAGTTATTGCAAGCATGATACCTGTCGCCCTCCTTGCTAGAGAGCGTTGCGCTATTTACTTGCGCCAAAACAAGAATGTGAGGGAGATGGTTTTCTGTGAGGAGAGACAGCCCTCACTCAACAATTAGCAGCAGTCTTGGGAGAATTGCACGAAGGGAAGGTGGACTGCACGCCTCATTCCGGATGTGAGACCGTGGCTAAATTGAAGGCATGGTGAGACTGACTCCTATCTGAGTCAGCTTTTGAGCGGACATGGGTGTTTTCAGTCTTACCTGCACAAGATTGGTAAGTCACGGTCCCCTACTTATCGGTTTTGCCCAGGGGAGGAAGAGAATACCTACCACACATTTTTCGCGTGCACAAAATGGGCTAGGCTGCGAAGGGACCTCTACAGGGAGATGGGAGAGCTCACCCCGGATAATATAGTCGCGGTGATGCTCGAATCAGTTAACAAATGGAACCAGGTGGCACATTATGCTCGGGTAGTCCTAAAAGATATAAACGTTTCCAGGCTCGGTTCCCAGCTTGACAGAGAAGGTGTTAAGTGGGTAGTCCAGTCGCCTTCTTGCGAGTATGGGAGTCCCACAATCTGTGCATAAATGACATCCACCTCCCAAACACAAAAAAAAAGCGTAAAGCAAAATTGTGGCTGTTTTAAATGCGAAGATTGAATAATTTTGAGTTATTTCTCCCTAACTTTACGTTTAAGGTACATGCTTTGAACACTTGATTCAATTTAATGGATGACTGAAGATGAGTACCTACAATTAATGCTCATAAGTGAAGCAAGTCAAGGAGGTGGGAGAGAGCTCCTAGCAAAAGGGTTTTGTAACCATTCAAGGATGCGAAAAAATTGGCCATTAATCGATGATAACAGTACAGGAGAGCGGCCCCTGAAAAAAAATTCATCAAACGTAGCCGATATGAGTATGAAATAAAAGTTTTCATGGGAGCTTTTCAAAACAGTTGTTAAACTGTCAGTTTTTGCTTCAGTGGGGGCACAGGGGGGAAATACATGAAAAATGTGTTTCCTCCGTCGCGGATGGACATCTGAAATAATTATCAAGGGAGATATTTATGAGTATAACAATACCAAAAACCTCAGAAGTCGAAATTCGTTCAACTTTGTTTATAATAGTTTGATCTTCGTATTTCATATTTTCTCCAATAAAATCGTCTTTGACATGTTTCTTGATTTGATTTGATCTGGTGACTGCATTTTGTAAATTGAATACAAAACCCTTCTGACATGAGCGTAGGTCTGTTTACCCAACTTGTTGTTAGTTTAAAATGAGGATAATGGATTTTCTTTTCTCTCCTTGACATGTTTCTTGATATTATTCGTTGCTGGTGGCTGCATTTTATAAGTTGAGTGTAAAACTCCTCTGACATGGGCGTAGGTCTGTCTACCCAACTTGTTTTTGCTGCGAGGGTGACCTAACAGTCGCGCAGTCAATAGTCTCATATTCACATGATGTTTTTTTATACACCCTCAAAGATTAGTAACAGATCTTTCGCCTGATCTACATCCTTAAGGGGGATTGATTTAGGATGTAGAGATGTATTATTAGGGATTTCCGTCAAGTGAACTATATTTTATGGTATTTCAGAACATTTAGATATAAATGGCTGGCACTACACCAGTAAGACAAAGGGATCCGATCATTTTGAAGAATTTGGCAGTCTGCAGAGGAACTAATAACTTTAAAAATCTTCAAATCATCTGCAAATAAAAGACAAAGGGAAGTTAGCACTCAAGGGAGATCATTAATGAACATTTTGGAAAGATAAGGACCCAAGATGGAACCTTGAGGGGCTCCGAACGTGAAATGAAATGGCGTGGATACTGCATTTTCAATGACTACTTGACAGGTTCTAGTAGATAGATAGGAAATCAGCCATGACAAGACGGAACTAGATACACCATAATCCTGCAATTTTGCAATAAAGATCTCACGATTGACCATGTCAAATGCTTTAGAAAAGTCGGTGTAAATAACGTCCACTTGAAGGCCGTCATTTAGGGCTGAAGCTAAAATCTCAGTAAATTCGAAGAGGTTAGAAATGAAAGCGGTTTGGATGTTGTTCAGAAACTATTTGGGAATGAAGTGATAACTAGAGCTCTGTGTGGATAATACGTTGTAATATTTTAGATGTGGAGGAAAATTTTGAAATGGGGCGATAGTTTTCTACTGCGGTCTGACCCCCAGTCTTGCGTATAGGAACAACATGAGCAATCTTTCAGCAATTTGGAATCAGACCAGTTGACAGGCTTAAGTTAAAAAGCAAGGGAAGTGGGAAGCTAATTGAACAAGCTAATGAAATCAAAAAGAATTAAGTGATGCTATCTGGCCCAGGACCAAAAATAGGAACAATTGAGTTAATAATAGACTCGACTTGGAGAGGATTCATGGCAATGGATGAGCTAGTTGAGGGAGGAATTATGGGGGAAGAGGAATGAAGAGTAATCCTGTTATATAAGCGAAATGTAGAGGAGAAAAGTTAGAAATATCTGAGGGGAACGAAGCAGTGATATTATTCCATCGAATAGATTCAAGAAATGAACGTTTAGGGAAAACTGTGTCGCATCAATGCTCTCTGATATGGAAACCAGGCGAATAATGCCATAGTACACGCGACTTATGTAACGTTCTTTTATTCGAAATAAAACAAAAACACAACTTTTAAAAGCTATACTTAGAATTTTATTTCATCCCCTTCTGTGATCAATTAATAACTAACTTTCATACATTTGTTCAATTAACATTACACTTAGTCTACCTCAACAATATGACCTACATTACAAATATTGCTTATTAATATCGATCAGCGCTTTTGCAATTGATTCTAGTATTAGCATTTACGTTATGAAATTGTACAATTGCAAGAATGCTGATTACAAGAATTCATTTTAATGATAATTGTTGATATTGGAAAAAATGCAATTTTACATTGTGAAATTTTATGGTTGCGAGATTGCTGATCATAATAATAGATTTTAAGTGTTACAATGAACTAGGTTAACCAGTTGACTGGAAGTTCATTTGCACTTGGGGTCAAATTGATATCAAATGTTCTATGTGGTGATGACGTCGTTGATGAAGCAATTGGAGTGTCACTTATTGGAGGTATATGCATCAATGACGTCACCCCTCCCTCCTTTGATCGAGAAGTCTCCTGAGTTTTCTGCTTAAGAGTAGATTAAAGTAAATCGTATTTTCCTTTCAAGTACAAGTACGCAATTATTAATAAAATTATAGTTAATGAAATTGATGCAAAAGTTGACACAGCAAAATATTCACTTTTTCTTTTATGATATTTTAGCTCGTTTATTTGCTCAATATTTTCGATTTGTCGCAACACCAATTCGTCAAAACTCAATTGATTTATACTTTCATTTAGTTTAAAACTTGATTGAATAACAAAATTTTGTTTGAAAGTCTTTAGATTATTAGAATATATTTGACCACCAATGTTCACATTACATTTATGAAAATTTACAATATAGTTTCCTTCTAAGTATAATGTTCTATCATCACAAGTACTATTGAGGTATGTTCTATTTGCGTTTTTTAACAATATTGATCCTGGTTCTATTTCCATAACTTCCATTTGATAATTCTTGGTTTTCATACAGTTGTTTTGAAATATACATAGGTCACATTTTTTCAAACTGTTCTTATTAGCATTGGTTTCATAATTATAACATATATTATTTATTTTCAAGATTTTTTGAGTACGAAACGAAAGCTGTTGGTAATTCTTATTTACCATTGGCGTAATTAGTGATCGTTCAGCATTAACAGTGTCTCTTGGAATTCTTATAGCAATCAATAGTTTATTTTTCTTATAACTAGCTGCACCTAATCTTATATTTTCCAGTTTATATGAGTCGATGTGGTATCGAACAATTTCTTCGCTAGTTAGAATGTTACTACTCATAATCTTCAATCTAGCGGATGCGATGTTATTTTGTATATGTTCAACATTATCAACTAAAATTTTGATTTTCAACATCATATCCAAGTAGATAAGTTGGTTGTAAATTTTTTCGTTTGTTGCTCTAACATCATTAAATCTTTCAAGGAATTTACTTCGATCTGATTCAATAATTTCTTTCAATTTGAAAAATGTTGCGTTAAAATGATTGTTAATTGCGATGTTTTTATTTATCGTCCCAATTGTGTTGTGAGTGTTTTCATCAATTGTCCTCAAATGTTCTTCAATCTCAGTCCTGTCGTTATCGTCCATTGTCCCGTATAACCATTTAAGTCCTGTCCCTATAACGTTTATGAGTCCCCGTCTTTCCCTGTGTGGTAGAATTGTTAAAATTTTAGCTCTAATATTCGTTAGTTCATGTTGTCGTAATTGCTGATTTTCCGTTGATTCCACTTGATTGAGATTTGATTCTAGTGAGTTAACAATGAATAGGATGTCTCCCGGATCTATAAAATGTATTATCGTATAATAGTTTTCGACAATCGCAACATTCTCCCTTTTGATCTCTGCAAACCATTGCTACTGTTCAATTGTTCTATGGTCAGAGTCCCGTCCGTTGGTGTCATCATTGTCAGTATTGCTAGCATCACCATAAACTTGACCTGAAATTTTTTTATCTCTTTTAATATTAGTCGGATGGATATTTTCTAATTTGAGTTTCCTATATCTATGTTCATTTTTATGCCTCAAGGCGTTGTAATTTTTAACATACCCTTCGTCTTTGCTTTGTTGGTAGTTTTCCCTAGTTTCATTTAATTTATTAATTCTCTTTTCCTTCGTTATACGCAATAATTTTTCTACTTCCTCAGGATTTACCTTTCCTTGTTCGACATCTAGTGGTTTTGTTTTGATCGTAGAATGGAAAGACTTATTATACCATTCAACGCATTTGAATACTCTCTCTTGAATTGACATTTCCGACTTCTCTACTTCTAAAACTCTAAGTTTTTCATCTAGTATGTTGTGAAAACTGTTTATATCTGCATTGCCTGTGTGGCTGCTAGGTTTTGTGAAGTGTATTTCGACTTCTTCAGAATGTGAAAACTCCTTCACGTTTACTGAATTGAATTCATTGTCCATTACTAGGCGATTTGGTTGGCCCTTTATAGAAAAATATAGCCTTATCTTTTCGGTTATCGTTATACTATTCCTATCTTCAAAATACAAAGCGATTACATATTTTGAAAATTTGTCAATGAAAGTTATGAAACTATGTTTTTTATTGATGTAGATGTCCACATGTACTATTTGATTTACATTAGTCGGGGTTTCGGTAATTGCATATTTGGGTTTAAGGGGTTTTCGGTCGTATTTGGCCCTGTTGCAGGTATCGCAGTTGTATGTGAATTTTTGTATCAAAACCTTAAGGTTTTTGAAATAAATAAGTTTCTTTAGTCCTTCGTAATTCCTGTCCTGTTTTTTTCTTGTGGTACCTGGCTATATGTTTAAATGTGTCCTCTTCCGTCTTCATATCCTTGGCATGATATGCACATCTATAAAATTTTATACTTTTGTTAAAAAGTTCGACCAGTTTTTGCGGAACCAAATTATATTCGTGGTCTGGAAGCTCGGAAAAAATTCCTACTTTGCCACCTGTAAGTAACCTTCGGAACACATCAGACATATCATGATTTTTAATATCATCCAGACTTATAAAAACTACTGCGTCTAGAATAGGAAAATGGTCATTGAGTTCGTCCTGTTGTGAATGAATGGTCGCATTAGTGCTCATATTATCGTCTTCTTCTCTGTTCTTGCTCAATGTATTGATTTCTCCTGTTTCCGCGTTAATTCTACTCATAAAATCGGCCGCTTTGTTCTCTTTTCCTTTGATATAGTTTATATTTATATCATATTCTCCCAGTCTTAGCAACCACCTTTGAAGCCTTGGGTTAATATCCTTACCCTTATTTTTAGTTTGCAACCACTTGAGAGGTTGATGGTCCGTCATCAAGTCGAAAGCTCTTCCGTATAAATAGAGTCTGAAATAAGTACAAGCCCAAACGATCGCCAAGAGCTCCTTCTCTGTAGTACAATACTTTCTTTCGTGATCGTTGAGGGTTCTGCTAGCATAACTTATTGGATGTTCATCTTGTGTAAGAACAGCTCCTATTGCAAAATCGCTCGCATTCGTAACTAACTTAAACTTTCTATTGAAATCAGGGTACCTTAGAATTGGGGCCTCAGTTAACATTCGTTTCAACTTTTTGAATGCGTCAATATATTGAGGATCGTTTTTGTTGATTTTGCAGTTTTTTTTGAGGTATTTTGTCATTCCTTGGGCAACGTTTGCATAATTTTTTACAAATTTCCTATAATAACCAGTCATCCCTAAAAACGATTTGATTTGTTTTGGTGTTTCGGGAAGTCTTAATTTTTGGATATTTTCAATTTTGTCCATATTTGGTTTTACCCCTTCTGTTGTAAGAATATGTCCCAAATATTCAGTAGTTCTCGCAAAAAATCGACATTTATCAATTTGGATTTTCAGATTATGTGATCTTAATCTGTTGAATACTTGTTGGATACTCAACTTGTGTTCCTCGATGGAAGTACTAAATATCAAAATATCATCTAAGTACACTACGCAAATCTGATTTATATAATCTCTTAGAACAGAATTAATATGTCGTTGAAATGTTGCCGGAGCATTCTTCAATCCAAACGGCATCCTCACAAATTCATAATGCCCTAAAGGCGTCGAAAATGCTGTTTTCTTTCTATCCTCTTCTTTAATCAACACCTGATGAAAACCCTTGGCGAGATCCAGTGTTGTGAAGTACTGAGCCCTGCCCAGTTTTTCCAATATAGTCTCAATATTAGGGATGGGGAATTTATCGCTTATAGTCTCCTCGTTGAGATTCCTATAATCAATAACGATTCTCCACTTCTTCTTGCCAGAATTATCTATTTTCTTGGGAACTATCCACAAGGGTGAATTATATGGTGAATTGCTTTCCTTGATGATACCCTGCTCCAACATTTCCTTCATTTGTTTATTGATTTCCTCCTCGTGAACCTGGGGGTACCTATAGATTCTTGAGTAAATGGGTTTATTGGTTTTTGTGACAATTTCATGCTGAATTTCGTGAGTGTGGGTTAACTTCTGTCCCTCCTGAAAAAATAAATCTTTATTTTTCCCAATCAAGGTAATTAGAGTGTCTTTCTCTTCAGAGTTCATATCTTCCCTCAAAAGTTTATCGAGAATATTTTGGTCATCGGTGAATTCTCCTAACACATTTACATCCTCAAAAGTGTAAGGACAAGAGTACAAAAATTTTGTTCGTACATTATGAATTTCAATATAGCCCTCTTCTAAATTTATGGTTGCCTGCATTGGTTTCAGTAAATTCTGACCAATGAGACCATCAAAATTCTTATTTTTGAGAGTTGTGAGCTTCCAACTCATGAGATTTTTCTCATTAAATTCTTCTGGAAGCTCCGTAATAATTTCCCGCGTAACTTCAGTTGCACCATTAAGTGTATTAAAGCGGATAACGTCCTGTAAATTTTCGTGTTTATATTTAGGTAATTTATTTTTGTCTAACAGGGTTGCGGTCGAACCAGTGTCGATAAGGCATTTGATTCTTTCACCACCAACAGTCAGTTCTACTATCGGTAGATCCTGTTGCGAGGCGGTAATTGAAAATGTACTTCCCCATTCAAATCATCGACTTCCATTGGTTCAATGCGTCTAGATTGTCCAGAGTTTGTGCCATTAAATTGATTTCGAAACTGCCCTGAACTTGATTGACCGAAATTGTTATTTCTTCGGAATTGTCCCGAACCAGAGTAATTTACATTTCCTCTAAATGTACCATTATTTTCATTTCTCCGAATACCTTCCTATAATTTTGTCGGAATCCGTTATCTCTATCAAAGTGGTAATAGCGTCTCTGTCTGTCATTGAACTGTCTAAGGAGTCCAGTCTCATCTAATATATAATAGGCTTCTCTCAATGTTTTAATGTCCCTACTATAAATTACACTAGCCAGATGTTGGTCGATACCGTCCAAAAATATCTTTAAAATTATCGACTCATTAGAGGCAGGTGAAAATTCCACTGGCTTATTGTTGTCAAACTCATACTTAGTGTTAAGCTTATCTGAAATATTTCTTAGTATACGGTAAAATTCACTTACATTATGATTCTTCGTGTTGATAGCCTGACGATGCAAATTGTGGTACAATTCCCTGATTCCGAAGTTTTTTATTAGTTCCACCTTCACTTTTTCCCAGCTTGGATGGGCTCCCAACGTTCGAATTGCTTGTAATGCTGCTCCCTGGATCTTATTTAGAATATATCTGTTGTAGACGTACTCCTGTAGGGCAGCATTATCCCGAAACGTGGGAAGTATAAGTTCTAGTTCCCGGATAAATGATGAAAGATCGGAGTTCCTGTTGCCACAAAATTCCTTGATTGCCGCTGCCTCCTTAAGCAACTCTGTAGCAGAGATGTTGAACTGTTGATGTGATGGATTTGCCACTCTATTTTATAATATTTTTTGTTTTCTACTTTTATTTTCTTTTCACTGTTTTGGTTTTCGGTACCAAGGGACCTTTGTTAGCTACCTCTTTCCTTTTTTAAAAGGGCAGGAGCGAGTTCTTGGAAAATTCAGCTCAAGGCAATGCTAGCCTTCCGTTATAAGTCTTTTTGACTTGCTTTATACACTGTTTTGGTTTATGGTACCAAGGGACCTTTGTTAGCTACCTCTTTTTTTTTTTTTTTAAAGGGTAGGAGCGAATTCTCGGAAAATTCAGCTCGGCGCGATGCTAGCCTTCCGTTATAAGTCTTTTTGATTTTTTTTTTGCACTATTTTGGTTTATGGTACCAAGGGACCTTTGTTAGCTACCTCTTTTTTTTTAAAAAAGGGTAGGAGCGAATTCTTGGAAAATTCAGCTCGAGGCAATGCAAAGCCTTATGAGTTATTACCGGGATATTTTCATTTTTTTTTTTTAAACGAATATTTTTACTAAGTCAATCTTTGTATTGACTGCTTACCGACTGCACCACTTATGTAACGTTCTTTTATTCGAAATAAAACAAAAACACAATTTTTAAAAGCTATACTTAGAATTTTATTTCATCCCGTTCTGTGTTCTATTAATAACTAACTTTCATACATTTGTTCACTTAACATTACACTTAGTCTACCTCAACAATATGACCTACATTACAAATATTGCTTATTAATATCGATCAGCGCTTTTGCAATTGATTCTAGTATTAGCATTTACGTTATGAAATTGTACAATTGCAAGAATGCTGATTACAAGAATTCATTTTAATGATAATTGTTGATATTGGAAAAAATGCAATTTTACATTGTGAAATTTTATGGTTGCGAGATTGCTGATCATAATAATAGATTTTAAGTGTTACAATGAACTAGGTTAACCAGTTGACTGGAAGTTCATTTGCACTTGGGGTCAAATTGATATCAAATGTTCTATGTGGTGATGACGTCGTTGATGAAGCAATTGGAGTGTCACTTGCTGGAGGTATATGCATCAATGACGTCACCCGCACTTGCTGGCATGATTCTTACTCACGTGCCACGCCCTCAACTAGCCTGGCTGTGTGTAGTTTGGGTGTCCTTTCTTGAGAAAAAGCCTGATAGTCATCGATTTTGGGAATTAAGTGAAAAAACTGGGCATGAGCCAAAGCATTTGATCCCAGAACAGTCACTGACGACTACCTTAGTCCAACCACTTCCTAAATTGAATTTTTAGCCGGATGGTTCGAGAAAACACTAGTTAAAACTGTGTTGTTATATGGATGTGAATATATTTGAACGAAAAGTGCTCCGTTAAATCTATGGCCCAGTAAAACAAAGAACAGAGTAGGAACTACGTTACAAAGATGAGTTGTATGAACTTTTTGGCGATGTTTCCTCTTACGTAAAGTTACGCAAATTGCAATGAGCAGGATATGCAGAGAGAATGGAAGAAAACCGACTACCCAAAAAAACATGGACGGGTAGAGCTCAAGGAAGGTGCCTGGCGGGAAAACCAGCGACTAGATGGGAAGACACGATAAAAACTAACAGCAGATCCTTATTGGGAGTGAGCAACTGGTGAACAATGTCGTGGGACCGTGATGATTGGAGGAGATAAATCCTGGAAGCCAAGGCGTGGCTTAGGTTGCCATGCCATAGATGATGATGATGAGTTGTGTAATGAACGACACTCTAGTACTTCAAAATCTAAAATCCTCTGGAAAATTATGAAAATTTGACTATAACGTCCAGATTCCTAGGTAGTACTATTGATTTGTAGTCATAATAGTCCACACAATTAGATAAAAAAAAACGTCATTCAAAATCTGCGTGAAAATATATGTTTATTGAGATGGAATTGAGTCGTAGTATACAATGATTGCCAGTTTAAGACATCATAACATCCAACATTCACATGAATCGTGTGAAATGTGAAGTTCTTATTTTTCCCATAAATAATGGAATCGGTTTTGTTAAAGCCACTCCGTTTGTGTGTTTCACTTCAATGCAAAATATCAATTTAATGAATATCAGATTGCCCAAAGTAGGCCGTTATTAAATATTTCTGCAATGGTACGAGTACATACATACATATGTGTGGCTACTTGAAAAAGTTTTAATCAAACTATGAGAAATTTATGTATTTCGAAATTCAAAGTTAAACCGAAAAACAATGAATCATTCCTTACAGCTAATCTCGAAATAACATAAACATTGATCAAATGATCAATTTTTTGCGCTTCTCAATCATTCGAAAGAATGTTTCCGAGAGTATCATCTTTTGGATGTAAAGAATAAATTGTTTGGATTAATATTTGAAATGGTCTATCCTCCCCATCAATTAACTGTCTAAGGTATTATCTTTGGTTTCTGTTTTTTCCTGCAGACTTATTATTTTGATCCACATCTATTTCTGTATGCACATAATCCGTTATTAAGATGATCTATTATATCATTCCGAAGCTGGGGCAAGCAGATAGTTACTCTTCATTTGAAATGGAACTGTAATTGATTGTCTTTCACACTGAAATGCATGGTATTGAAAAGATAACTTCACATGGAAACGGAGCTAATGAAAATCTCCTACATTCCTCCTCTGCTCCCGAATGTTCGTTTCATTCCACTGCAATGCTGGCCGTTACAAATTCAATCTGTAACTTGGACTAGCGCAAGAACTTACATGAATCTGGGAATGCGGAGAATATGCATAACTAATGATATTCGTCCAATATGCAGAATGTTAAGAATGTGATCAGATAACAGAAAATTAATTCAGTGCTCATTTAAACTAGATTAGGCCTATTTAACCTTTCCAAACAATCGTTAATATGTTAATTAACAACGGACAGCTCTGGAGAATAAGATCCGGGTGATGCTTGTGGGTTAAAATGGAACAAGTGCATAGTTCTTGAAGGAGAGGTATGCAACACAATTAAAAGTTTTCATTGTTATACCGGGACATTACTTCAGATAACGGAGAGTGCGTTAACTATTGGTAAATCAGTATCGACCTCTTCCAATGAATCATAAACAGCAGGAATTGGCAATAATTTATAATTTCTGTTGATAAAACATTGAATTGTTGAAATATGTAAAAAGTTGTAATATTTAACCTAATGAAAATCATATAAAATCCTTTGTGGCAACTGAACCTTATTTCATAAAGCTTCGTAAAGTTTCCATGACTAAACAAAAAACTTTCTTTTGAGCAGTAACTTAAAGGTTTTTAAAAAAGTAGCTTCAGTAGGATTAAGGCACCTAGTTTCCTATATCGTACCACCTATAGCAATACTTCAAAAAACATTATTAACTCAAAAAAGATTATTAACTCTTAAAAAAACTGTTAACTAACTCTTAATAAAAAAGAAATATAACATCACATCAAGCTTAAAATTAGAACTTAGAAATTTTCATCAGTCACAAACTGAAATTTTAGTGTAAAGTTTTACTCTCTTAGACAGCACATTTGTCATGTACCCATCCTTTGCAGTATGTACACTGTACCATGTTTTCTTTGTAATCTTCTTTATAAAGATAACATAGCCAGGATTTGTTGACTTGTGTTTTTTTCAGAGATCTTATTTTTAGGGTTTTGTAAAATAATTTTACAAAACCCTACTAAAATCGCGTGCTATCTGTCCGTTTTTCCATTTATCACATCAATTTTTCTCGCAAACTACATAAGCTAGAAACATAAGATTTTGTAAGTTGGCGTAAAATGAACTCTTCAATCTTTCGGCACAAAACATTTATAAGGTGTTTAAGGGGGGCCTGCCCATACAGGGGAGTGCCCCCTAAAAACATTAATCGCATGTAGACAATATAAGCATCAAAGAGGACTTTTAAAAATAGGTCTTAAAATGACAAGCTTTGCTTTGAGGGGTGCATAGGAAGGGGAAATGTACGAAAAGTTTGTGTCAGTCTGCGTCTAGCATTCGTTGGGTGTAGACGTGTTTTTAATCGCTCCTGTCAATAATTTTAATTTTTTTTTACAAAAGTCAGTAGAAACTAATTTTATAATCGAAAATCATCATCGTTGAATTATTCGAACAATTATCGAGTACCTGAAGTTTCTTTTCTGAAGAAGTCTCAAAAAGGCAGAAAGGCCCTCAATGGAAGTCCCGGTTTATGAACATTCCCTCTAATCTTGCTGCAAAAGCAACGAGATGGAGGAGCCTGATGGCTTCAGCCATCAACCAGAACGATCGTGTCCATCGTCAACGATGATGGCCGAGGGAAAGCTAAAACGAAGATTCGATAGCAGTGAAGACAAACCAAAAATTGTATCAGTCATCAAAATTGAGCAACTAACCAAAGCTTACGACAAAGTGGACAGGTCAGACTTAGGATCTAGTCGCTAGAAGAGCTAGTTGGCAAATTAATATTCAACAAAGGAAAAGAACCCATTTAAAAAGAAGTAAAGTCAAAAGCAGCCGAAGACAAAAAATCAAAGAAACCGCAACAGGAATCTAATCAAGAAGATATCCTCAGCGCAGACAGAGCAAACGTCAGTACAAACTATCATGTAGCGCTAGCTAGGCTAGACGTTTCCATGGTAATTGAAGAGGACAAAAGTAGCAAAAATGCTGAACATTGTTTTACTTCACCTGATAATGAATTCATCGAATATGCAAAAATTAAAGATAAGGAGAAAAAACGAAAAGTTTTGTATGCTGGTGCGTCTGTCAATATTAATCAAAAAACAGAAAAAGTCCCACCAGGCAGCAAAATGTGCGTTGAATTCTGGAGAAGTTACGCGCTTTACGTATACCCCCAAAAGCGGAAAAAACCAGACCTTTCTATTGAAGAGTCTTGACTGCGAAGAGGAGACAGTCAATCTCCTTCAGAAAGTTGCACCCAATCGATTGTGGAGCGTAAAAGTTTGCCTTTTTACTTAGTCCAGATTTCGAGCATAAGCACTCCAAGTTCCCTTCAATAAATAAGGTACTTGAACTCCCAAGTGGTGAAATGGGAACGCCTCCAAACGGGCGACGTCAACCAGTGCTAGAGGTGCCACAGATTCGGTCATTTGGCTGCCAATTGTGCCATGAAATAAAGATGAGTAAGGTGCAAAGATGTCCATGCTCCCGGTTAGTGCAAATTGACTTGGAAGCAGCCAAAAGAAAAACTGTATTGTTTGAACTGCAGTGTCTTTGGTTACCCAGCATCATATCGAGGATGCCCCCTGGTATCAAGATGAAAAAGTAAAATTTACTCCGAATCAAACTCAAGTACACCGTAGTGTGATACCTACCAATTTCGTCAAGTCCAGAGTGTCATTTGCTCTTGCTGCCACAGGAGCAGCAGACAACAATGTGAATAATGTGAATAATGTGAATAATGTAAGTAGCAACAATGACCTGCTTCTTAAAACTTACCAGCAAATAAATCCTTTTTCGGAGCGAATCGATAAACAGGATTCTTAAATTAACTTTGTTTTCCAGTGCTTAGGACTTTCAAATGCTTCAAAATAACTTGTCATCCAGTCACATTAACATGGATAGGCTTCGTCTCATTTCGATCAACGTTAACTCCATTATGAGTCTGCATCGATGTGACTGTCTCTTGGAATTTCTTGTCAAACAAAAACCTGACATCATGCTTCTTACTGAAACCCAGCACAATTCATGGCACTCCTGGACATTCAAGGATTTTGAATTCATAAAAAATGAGAGGGTTAAACGATGATGGGGGAGGTGACACCGGGATATTGGTCAGAGGACCCTATTGTTTCCAAAATATTAAAAAATTCGAATTTGCAAACTTTGAATCTCTTGACGTGTCCATTTTCAAAATCTGGTGGGGGGAGAGGGGTGCCTGGTGGGGATAACCTCTTCGTTATCTCTGCCTACGCAATTAGTCGAAATGTTCTCAAGTTTAAGGAGGAGCTCAATCTTTGTTTGATATACTCGAATTGGACAGGCTGCATAGTTATTATATTCTTGCTGGACAAATTCATATCTGGACCTCCGCATTGCTGATGCAAGACCTAAATTCAGCTCTAATAGTCCTTAACGGAAATTGCAGGTGCTTCCTTATGATAGCGACCATAACGCAATCGTAATGAAAATCAATTATCAAAGGGATGATGTCTTCCTCATTCCAGTTCAACATGAAAATCATCCGTTGAATTAACAAAAAAAAAACGGGTTGCGGAACGTTTCAAAAGAAGTTTGATCGGGATTAACTGAAACAATGTCCTCTTTCTGATGACGGCAGCTCTTGTTCAATGGTTCTTAATGACAGGAATCTAACTAACGATGAAATCGATCTCTATTTGTCGAAGCTAGACAAGCTGATATTGGAAAAGATTGAAAAAGTACAATAATTCCCAAGGTTCAATCTTGGAACAATATGGAAGGATATGAAACACTAACCATCACAAGGTTTAAAAGATTGAAAACCTAAGTAGAAATCAGTTTAGGCATACTCGAACGGGCACTAGGGCCTTATACGGAAACAACGGGACCTGCCTAAGCTTGGCATGTCTAGTGCGATCCTAATGGGGCATGCAAAAGTTAAGCATGCCTAGTGCGGACCCAATGGGGGCCTAATTAGGCATGCCTAACTTAAGTAATTTTGGAAATTTCGCATTTTATTGCAATCTGGAGAGTGAAAGAATATTCAAATGATTCCTCTTTTTTTGTCAATTTAGGTATGCCTAATGTGGACCTAATGAAGCCCTAATTGGGCATGCCTAAGTTAGGTATGCCTAATGCGGGCCTAATGAGTGCCTAGTTAGATACGACTAAACTTATTCAGTTTCATTTAGGAAAACCCTATTAGGCCCTAATGCCAAACGTAACGCATTACCCCTTCAGTTCCTAAACACAACGTCTTTAGGCATTAAGGCCTAATGGCGTTTTCTTAAAAAATTCCTAAACAGAAAATTTTTTTTGTGAAAAATGTAAATAAGACTAACATTTCTTTGT
Organism: Odontomyia ornata; assembly: GCA_963969285.1. Classification (NCBI taxonomy): domain Eukaryota; kingdom Metazoa; phylum Arthropoda; class Insecta; order Diptera; family Stratiomyidae; genus Odontomyia; species Odontomyia ornata. The sequence goes on from OZ017739.1 coordinate 306,386,054, forward strand.
AAGAACATTCGTCAAAAACGATAGTTCTACGAACATTCGTCAAAAACAATAGTTTTGTGATACTTTTGCGTGTTACGATCATTTTACGAAAGTTTCATGAAAATTTAAATTATGTTATGATAGTTTCATGAGAGCTTTATGATAGTTTAATGATTGTTTTACAAAAAATCGGCTTCCTGGACAACCATTTTCATCACTTTACAAATAAAGTTCCAATTTAGGCGTTGTTGGAGCTTGCCAAACAGTTCCCGATTTAGGCAGTGATGGGGCATACTTAACCATCTCCTAATTTAGGCGGTGATGAGGCTTACCTATACTTCTCCTAAACACAAATTTTTGTTAAGTGTGAAAAACATACAATCCTTAAATTCTTGGTAAGAATTTAATTTTTTACAATTTTCTTCCCTTCATAAAAAAATTTCAAATCAGGCGGTGATGGGCTTGCCTAAACAATTCCTAATTTAGGCGATGATGGAGATTGCCTAAACAGTTCCTAAATGGAAAATTTCAACAAAATAAAATTTCGTGGTTATAAATTACAATTATACGTAGAAGATGAGAGTGCATAGCTTTAAATATTTTTAAGTTCAGATGTGATGAGGATTTAATCACTTTTTCCCAAGTTAGGCATGTCTTATAGGGCTCTAGTGCGGCATGCCTAAGTCAGGCATAGCTAATGGGGCCCTAATGTGGCATGCCTAAATTGAATCGAATATTTCATTGCATCTAATTTGCAATAAAGACGTGCTGTTGAGGTTATTAATAGACGTTTGTTGCAAGTATGGATTTTCCTGAAAACTGTAAAAACTGGTAAGTATTTTGCGAATTGAAGAGAATGGCAAGAACTATCAACAAATTTATACCTTATGTGCTAATTTTGCCAAGAAAAATGTTTATTTTTAAGGAACTGTTTTGGCAAACCTCATCACGGCCTAAATTAGGAAGTGTTTAGCAAAGCCGCATCACTGCCTAAATTAGGAACTATTTAGGCAAACTCCATCACTACCTAAATTAGAAACTGCTTAGGGAAGCCCCATCACAGCCTAAATTAGGAACTCTTTAGGCAAGCCCCATTACTGACTTTTTTATGCAGTGATATGCAAAATGTTACCAATTGTTGTAACTGATAGAAATCTGACGACAATGCGAGTTTTGTGTCTAGTTTGACCGAACTATAAAAAAATAAGGAAGTGCTCCGCGCACATCAAGAAATCCAAACACGAACTTTACATTTAACTTTAAACTTTATTGATTACAATTTCTTTTGAGTATTCACTCGGACAGCGTAACGTTCTACATCTAATTAGCAAAACTGAAGGTGTTCATGGCGCTTCTATTTATTATGCGAAAAATGATGAGTTTGCGACACGTGAATTAATTATGCGAAAGTAATTTTGATTACGATGGGACATGTGCCGCCGCGTAAATTGCTTACCTATTGTCTAGGTTCGGCACATGTCATTTCCGTTGCAGATTCGTTGCATTTGGGTAAATGCAACGTTTGCAGTAATTGATTTATGTGGGAATTATTTTTATAGGAATTCGGAGTAAGCGTATACATGACTTCTCCCCCCTTACAATAAGAATTCTCCTGAATTCTAACCTTTTCATTACAATTTGTTTTAATGTTTTTGTTTACATTCATAATTTCTTTTGTTTTATGTATTTTATAAAAAATGGTAAGTATTGCAAAAATGATACATATAAGTATTGAAATTGTTGTTATTCCTAATATTGGACTTATAGTTTTGTAGAATTTAAGAATTTCTAAAGGTTCCAAATTTTCAATATGTTGTATGGTAATATTTTCAAAATTAATTCTTTTGGTAAAATTAAAATTATAGTCTGCTTCATAATAAAATCTGTCAACAAATTTGATATCATTGCTACTAAAGGTTTCATTTAGGATTTGAATAGTACAATTATTGAATGTTATTAAGTAATTACCGTTTAGTTTTATATATCTGTCATCACAAGAATTTATAATTTGTTGATTTTCCATATTTTTACAAAGTATAGTTTGATCATCCAATTTTTTAATTTCTTGAAGTTTATTTATTTGTGTAAAGCAATTATTTTTTTCAATGCAATTGTTTACAATTTTGAGATCTTTTTCATATTGAATTTCTCCACTATATTGATATTTTGTTTGATTTATTTCAATAACAAATTGATCTTCTATATTAAGTTCTAAAAAGTTTTTATTTGGGATTGGGGTTATCAATTTAAGGTCGACTATTTTGTATTTATTGGGAATTTTGATGGCAAGGGTTAGTTTGTCCTTGTCTAGTTGCAAAAGTCCTGTTTTAGCGTTTTTAAGTCTGTAAAAGTCTAGTCCTGTTGTCAAGATTTCAGTAGTTGTCAATAAACTTGGGTGAACAATACCATGTCGGGTAAATGCTATGCTGTCCATAATTTGGTCTAGGTTTTCTTTAAGCATCTGCAATCTTATCATTTGATCTAACTGCAGTTGTTTTACTATAATTTTTCTTTCGTTAGCAGTTACTTCTTCGTAAGTTTTTGTAATTTGATTTCTATCTGATTCAATGGTGTTTTTAAGAATTTTTATCGAGTCACTGATATGCGAATTGATTTCTATTTGCTTATTTAGGTTACCGATAGTTTTGTCTTCGTTAATTTCTACTGTTTTCATGTGTTCAGTGATTTCCTTTCTATCGTCGTCATTCATGGTACCAAAAAGCCATTTTTCTACTGTACCAACGATATTGAGTAAACCTCTTTTCTTTCTAGGACTAGGTTGAATAGTTTTAAACTTTGCACGAATAGTTTCTAGTTCTTGTCTAATAGTCAAGTCATTCCCAAGGTTCAACCGTTTGATGTTTTCCTCTGCTAAATCGATTGCCTGCCTAAATTCTGTTAAATTGAGTACGTGAATTATTGTCCTAGCATCTTGAATAACCTCCGTTGTTCCCATATTTATTATTGTAAAGCCATTTTCAGTCGATATTGGTTGTATATTTAATGTCCCAGTTGTTGGTTTTACCATAGAGATTAGAAGCAACCATATGATGATTATGACCTAAAATAAGTATTTAATCTTGGATATGTCATAATAAAAAGTAATTGATTTGTTAAGGGTAAATGATTTAAACGACTTAAGTTAAGGTTAAATTATTGAAACTATTGAATTTTGCTTTGCAAAATATCTGCGAGCATTTTCTTCCTTAAATAAACCATGTCCTCTTGGGAAAAATTTGGTTCACAATTGCGAGTTATATGTTCAGCAAATGTGCAGCTAAATACACCACAGTCATATGCATTTGTTTGAAGTGGACCGTTTAGAATTTGCTCCTTTTTCCAAAAAGAAAAATCTAAAACCTCATCTTTCTTGTCCATCGATTCTTCCTTGACATAATTTTCTAGTAAATCTAGAACTTCGGTATTTGGAGTCCTCATTGGATCATAATATTTAATGTATTTTTCCTTTGGGCTTATTATGGCTAAGCACCAATGTGTTTGGTTTATGTGAACTGGAATTATTATTAAATCATAGGAGAATATATCCACTTTCCGTGTCCATCTTCGAACTGCACTATATCCTGTTTTGTTTAGGCACAGCGTGAAAAATGTATTCATTGCATACACTTTCGGAAGATTATTTGCATTGTCTAGTGAGCTTCTTTCTACTAGCAAATTTAGGTAAAAGTTAATTATTTGGTCGTTTAACCATTCTTTTCCTAGTAAGGTGGCTGCATCGCTCCTCTTTATTGATAAATTAAATTTCTTTACCAAAACCTCGGAGTTAGGACCTTCTTTAGCTTTTATTTCTGCTTCTAGAATTCTTTTATCCTCTGTTTTAACGATATCGTCTTCTGAATAATCGTTTAGATTTGTATGTTTTAATTCTCTTTTGATATTTGTGGGATGGACATTATGTAATTTTGCCCTTCTATATCTTGGTTTTTCTTTGTGTCTTACAGCTTTATAGTCCTTTATGAATCCAGTCGTCCTAGTTTCCTCGTAGTTTTCACGTTTTTTATTTATTTTTTCCAAATATTTTTGTTTTGCTTCGTTGATGTTATTTTTAATTTTTAAAGCGTCTATTCGTTGTTCCTGAGCATTGATAGGGGTACACTTGATAGTTGAATGATAGCGATTGTTGTAGTTTCTAACAGCCTGTTGTACTATTTGTTTTGGTGAAAAATTTGTTTTGTTTAATATTAAAGTTCTGCATATCGAAAGTAATGTGTTGTGAAAACGTTCTACGTCAGCATTACCTGTATGGCTATGCGCTTTTGTTATGTGTAGTTCTACTTCCTCTTCTTTTAAGAATTCCTTTACGTTAATAGTATTTAATTCATTTCCTGCAGTAATTTTCTTGGGTTTTCCTATTTTTGCAAAATGTTCTTCTAAAGTTTCAATGATTGTTATATGATTTTTGTCAGGTAGGAAGTAAGCAGAGCCAAATTTCGAAAATCGATCTATTATTGTTAAGAAATCATATTTCATGAAGGTATGAATATCTATATTGATAATTTCGTTTTTACTGTCGGGTGTTTCTGTGTAATTAAATTTAGGTTTGATTGGTTTTCTTTCATATTTCACCATTTGACAGACATCGCATTGGTTGAGTACAATTTGTATTAGTTCCTGTAATTTTGGATAATAGATCTTGTTTTTTTAGAGAATTGAAAGTTTCTTGTATGCCGGAGTGCATACTTTCCTTTATGTGATACAGAGATATTTGCTTTACTGCTTCGGTTTCCGTTTTTATATCCTGAGCTCTAAAAGAGCATCGAATAAACTTGACTTGGCTGTCATTTGAGTACATTTCCCTTATTGTTTGTTGCAAGATGTTATATTTGCTGTCTTCAAGTTCCGTATAAATGCCGGTTATCCCCTTCTTTATGTACTTTCTAAGGATTTCGCGTAAATTGTCGAAATCGTATTCCGCTATATAAATTATTCGCTTTTTATGAATAACTTCTAACTCTTGGATCTTATTATTTGTCAATATTAACTGTGTCCTATATTTATTTACAATTTCCTCCTTAATAGGTATATGATCTTGTAGATCTTCTTCCGCAGAATGTTTTGTAGCTATTGTACTATCGTGACTTTCCAAGTTAAATATTATTCCTAAATCTGAAAAAGAGTTTGTATGTTTAAATGAGCTTGTCGACTTTTCATCACACTCCTTAGGTTGATTAGTACGGCTGAGAAAATCCGCTACCTTATTTTCTTTTCCCTTTACGTACTCAATATCAAAATGATATTCTCCTAGTTTTAAGAGCCATCTTTGATGCCTGGGTGAAAGGTCCTTCCCTTTATATTTAGCATGAAGGTATTTGATAGGTTGATGGTCCGTATAAATAGTAAACTTGTTACCATAGAGATACGGTCTGAAATAATTGACCGACCACATAATGGCAAGAAATTCCTTATCAGTAGTGGCGTAATTCCGCTCATGACAGTTTAATGTCCTCGAGGCAAAGCACACTGGATGCCCTTTTTGTGACAAAACGGCACCAATTGCATACTGAGACGCGTCCGTTGTTAATTGGAAGGGTTCCTGAAAATCAGGAAATCTTAAAACAGGATGTGATATTATAAGGGCTTTTAGTTTCTCAAAAGCGCTAATATAATTTGGATCGTTACAATTAACTTTTTGGTCCTTTTTCAGATACTTTGTTATAGGTTGAGCTACTTTTGCGTAGTCCTTAATAAACTTTCTGTAGTAACCCGTTAATCCTAGAAAGCTCTTTATCTGTTTGTGCGTTTTTGGCAATTCTAATTTTTGTATTATTTCAACCTTTTCGGGATTTGGTTTCAGTCCATCTTTTGAGATAATATGACCTAAGAATGTGGTCTCCTTCTTCATAAAATTGCACTTATCTATCTGGATTTTAAGTTGATGTGCTTTCAAAGTTTGAAAAATGTCTGTTAACGATTTAATGTGTTCCTTTAAAGAGGTGCTAAAAATCAGAATATCGTCTAAATAAACGACACATGATTTATTTACGAAGTCTCTTAACACGTCATTCATTAGGCGCTGGAATGTCGCTGGTGCATTTTTTAGACCAAACGGCATTCTTACAAATTCATAAAGTCCGTGAGGTGTTACGAAGGCTGTTTTATGCCTGTCTTCCTCTTTGACTAGAATTTGATGATAACCTTTTGCTAAATCGATTGTTGAAAAATATTGGGCTCTACCTAGTTTATCGAGGATAGAGTCAATATTTGGCAATGGGAATTTATCATCCAATGTTATTTCGTTTAGTTTTCTGTAATCTACCACTAAACGAAATTTCTTTTCCCCCGAGTTGTCCGATTTTTTCGGTACTATAATAAGAGGACTTGAATACATTGAATTACTCTTTCGAATAATTCCTTGCTTTTCAAGTTCCGCAATTTGTTTTCGGACCTCCGCTTCGTGCTTAGGAGGATACCTGTACAGTTTTGAGTTGACTTGATTTTCGGTTGTAGTCTTTATCTCATGTTTTATTGTGGGGGTACTCGTGAGTTTGTCACCCTCCTTAAAAAATATTCCCTCATACCGTTTTATCAGTTTTATTATTTCGGCATATTCTTCTTTGTTCAGGTGATCTAACTGTAATCTTTTTAGATAATCACCATGCACTTCTTCTAAAGAATTTACTTCATCAAAAGGATAAGGGCTATTAATAAATTTAATGGCATGTCCATTTAAAATAATTAATTTTCTCTCGAAATCTATTAATGTATCGAGATTATTTAGTAAATCAGTTTCGATTATGAACTGATATTTTCGGTTTTGTAACCTATTAACCTTCCACCGAACCAAGGCTCGTGAGGGTGGAGGATCAATTTCTTCTGGCGATGGAGTATGAACTTCATACTCGATCTTATCTTTTCCTGTAATAGTTGAAAATATGATTGGCTTGATTTTCACCTTATTAAATGTATTAATTCGGTCATCAATTACACTGAATGATGCCCCAGTATCAATTAAAGCTACATATTTAACATTATTTATAGTAATTTGAATCAAAGGCAATTGTTCCGAGGCTAGTTGCGAAAAAAATATTCATTTAGGTTAATTTCAGGGGATGAGTCAGAGAAGGTTTCTTCATCAGATAAATTATTTGATTGGTTTTGGTTTTTAACCTTTTCAATATTTGATCTATGGAATTGCGCATTCTCAACTTCCATGGGCTCAATACCCGGTTGGAGTTTAGACTTCCATGTTTGTTTTGAACGACCTGAAAAGTTATTGGCTTTATTTTGCCCCGATTTGTTTGAGTTCTGAGATCTGAAAAATTGATTTTGACCACTATTTTGTTGTCCACTGTCATTGTCTTTTTGTCTGTACTTATTAAATTGTCTGTTTTGTTTTGTATTATCCTCTCCGTCAGAATTTTTGTCAGTCTGTCTGTTTTGTGAGGAATTAGGATTAAAATCCTTGAAATTATTTTTGTGGAATTTAGGTTTGAAAATTTTGACCTTTCTAAATTCTGCTCTGATACATTCATCTTCAAATCTTCTTGATCTCATAATTTCTATTATTTTATCAATATTTGTATCACTGTATATCTTTTCTAATAGAACACCCTGACTCATTTCTTTCACTACATTTGTTAAGATTGAATTAACATTACTAAGGTCAATAAACATTTTATCCTGATAATAGATTATTAGTTCATCTGCCTTATACTTAATTTTTTGTACTTCCTCAGCCAATTCGCTTACATTGTGCACCTTTAGTTCGTTGATTTTTTTGTAGATTTCCCACGGTTGAACGTCTGGTCTGAAACGTAGCTTTAGCTGATCCTTGATGAGTTGCCAATTATCTGTTTCTGGGATGTTGATGATTGCGTTCTTAGCCTCGCCTTGGATTTTCTCATAATAGATGGTCCTTACTGCTGTTTTCTTTGAATCTTCATTGTCAATTTTGCTCAAAAAGTATTCAACACTGCTCAGGAAGCCGTTGATGGTAATATCTCCGACGCCGGTAAAGTTATTCATATATTTGATTTCCTTTAATATTTTATCGTTATGATCATTTGATGATTGTCTGTTTGAAATTTGTTGAAGAGCTGTTGCCAACTGTTGGACCTGCTCCTCCCTTTGAGCAAGTTGTAGTTGAAGTTGTTGGAATTGTTGAACCAGTTCTTCCATTCTGTATGCGTCGTTCCGTCCTTGGTTGAAGATATTCCTTCTTCTTGTTCTTCGTCCAGCAGGATCCACGTTTTATATGGGGTTTTTTAAAAATCTTAGGCTATGTTACCTGTTTCCAAGTTTTGTGAAACTTTGTTCAATTTGTCCGGTTTAATTTGTTCGGTTTGAAATGTTGCTTTTCACTTCTTATTAGGAACTTTATTTGTTTTACACACTTTTTAAATTAATTTATGGGCGATCAGATCTCTACAGCAGCCTCACTGCGAGTTTTAAGCGGACCTTTATGCTTCGTGTGTCTGCTCTGATCTTATTATGTAGGTTAATAATAACCGTATTAACCTTCGCGGCTTTCCCGATTATTATTTTGTTTAATATTTATGTGTTTTTAGTTTATCGGCACCTTCGCGGCACTTAACCGATTTTATTTTTAAATAGTCACCACACTTTTTCGTTAGTTCCTTCGCGGATTTTCGAACTGTGGCGTTTACCGACTGCGCCAGTTTTGTGTCTAGTTTGACCGAACTATAAAAAAATAAGGAAGTGCTCCGCGCACATCAAGAAATCCAAACACGAACTTTACATTTAACTTTAAACTTTATTGATTACAATTTCTTTTGAGTATTCACTCGGACAGCGTAACGTTCTACATCTAATTAGCAAAACTGAAGGTGTTCATGGATACGCTTCTATTTATTATGCGAAAAATGATGAGTTTGCGACACGTGAATTAATTATGCGAAAGTAATTTTGATTACGATGGGACATGTGCCGCCGCGTAAATTGCTTACCTATTGTCTAGGTTCGGCACATGTCATTTCCGTTGCAGATTCGTTGCATTTGGGTAAATGCAACGTTTGCAGTAATTGATTTATGTGGGAATTATTTTTATAGGAATTCGGAGTAAGCGTATACATGACTTGCGTGACTTCAAGGTCTTGAATAGTCTACATCAGGGAACAGTTACTGTGAATCTGCTTTTTTCGATATTCATTCGCAAGTTGTAGAACGCCTTTGATTTTAACGTCTCACCAACGCGATAATTGATACTCGTAGCGTTTGCTGACGATCCCATTAATTATACAGCAGACTGAAAAGATACAATAGTTCAGAGCAATCTTCAAAAAATTTTCAATGATGTGCAGCTCTACACCGACAATTGACGAATGAAAACAACAATTTTGTTTTGGACAACGCTGCTGGGAGGTGGTCAAGACCTGTAACGCAATTGGAAGGATTTCCACATTATGGCTGGTGAAGGTAGTTCAGAACGGGTCCCACATAAATCCTGGGTTTGATACCCTGGTGTTCATGTCAATCAGTATCCGTACTATACTAAACCTGTTAAAATCATTCTCAGTAAAGCACAAAAAGTAGTCATAGCCCTTCGACGACTCTTTCATTCCAGATACATTAATCAAGAGGACAAAATTATCTGGTTAGACCATTTTGACGTATGGATGTCCAGAATACTAGTACTATGGGAGGATTAGAAGTTTTCAAAAAGAAATGTCTTCGTGCATATATTGGTTTGTGAAAAAAGCCTGACACGGATTGGAAGCATTATATATTGACTAGAAAAATTTACCAAACTGCTAAAGTGACAAGAGTCCATATCTTCATATTGAAACTTCTTCAGAATCATATCGCAAGATCTGTAACTGTAGATGAAAACCCCTGGATTTTACAGCGGTTCTACCCTTAAGAGGGGTATATTGTGACCTACCTCACTCCTGGCTTCATTCCTCCAGAATCATTCGTGTATTTGGACATGAATTGATATGTTTTTGATTTTGGCGGCGTCCCAATTATATATCGGGACACTGATAAGAAGATAAAATATCCTCCAAATTTGAGTTCAACGAGACCAACAATTCCAACGGAGATACTCATTTGCTTTATTCGTTGAGGCTGGTCGAGCTGAGACGGAGCAATCTAGGTATTGGTGGTTGAATGACAATGTCTAAATTTTTCGTGTTTTTCGTGTTATTCGTTACATAGTTTTAGCTCATTATTGCTACATTTAATGTTGTTGTTTATTCGTGTTAAAAATTAGGGAGTATATCAATATTTAGGATAGCTAAAAGTTATGCTTATTCTATTATATTTAGAGATAAGGTTTAATGCTTAGGTTAGGAATATTGTGTTAGCATTGTAATAGTAGTTTTAGGCTATAACATGTTAGGTGTAGGATAAAAGTTCACTCTTGTGTTAGTATTTTGAATAATGATGGAAAAGTTTTGTTTGGTTTTTTTCCCCTTCTTCCAATTGAATCATAAAATATGTAATAATTTTAATAAATTTGTATCAATTTAGAGAATTATTGAGGCCATTAAGTTTTAGAGCTTTTATTGTTTGAAATTTGCTGTATACTCGTACTCTTTAAAAATTTATAACAATTAGTATTGAATAAAGCACTTTTGGTTTTGATTTTGAACGAAGCCAAATTAAATTGCTAAATCAAACCTGAACTTCCCGTCCAAAAGGGTCGCTATTTACAGAAGGAATTCAAGTGATGGTTAAGTACCGCTCCAGAATGGCAAGGTTCCTTCAGAGAGATTTGCTAATAAATTTTTCGTCACTTGGGTTGGGTTTACGGTACCTCTTGATTGGGTTTGCGTAGTTTCATTAGCGTCATTTATTTCTGTTTGAAGTAGAGTGGATAAGGTATTTACATCATGACGGCACGGAAATTGGGAAAGCGATGAGATCATTTTTTCTTATGTTTTCGGAAGCTTTACTTTGTTTTGAATGGGTATACATTGAATTAGTAAAATTACGTAGAGTGTTATGCAGAATTCTGCATACATTTTCAGCAGGGTAAATCTGGCGGGGGTTGAAAATTGCAATTGAGCGGCCGTTCTACTCACAGTACAACCCAAGACCGATTCCCTCTCCAGACTAGCTAGCCAGCCAGCAGCTATCATGGAGTAGAGTGTCCAAAACTGTTAACCTTAAGGATACGAGACGTTGGCAAGGCTCCTGATTACACGTCTTTGAATAATTGAGAGGTCGATTGAGATTTCCATCGAGAAATCATCGGATGAACGAACGAGTTTAAATCATTACAAATATGTCCTAAGAAAATTACCTGTCGATATAAAAGGTACGTTACTTAAAAAGTCAAGTCAAGTGGAAGCCTCTGCGGCCGACATCAACACTGTTATTAACAACCTCCAAAGAACAAAGATTCAAGCATACAAATCTGTAATAAGACCGTGCTATACTATTTATGTGAAACATTGGCCCTAGCCCAAGCAAATGCCTTTGAGAGACGATTCTCAAGTCAAACAATTAAATTCTCAACGATTGTAAGGCCGCAAAAGCTATCATGTGAATCGTATGGACAAACAACAGGTCTGGATTGCGGAGAGAATACAGTCGATCTCCTTCAGGTGCTTCAGAAAGTTGCACCCAATCAATTGTCGGTCGTAAAAGTTTGCCTTTTTACTTAATCCAGATTTCGAGCATAAGCAGTCCAAGTGCTCTTCAATAAATAAATTACTTGAATTTCCGAATGGAGAGGTGGGAACGCCTCCAAAAGAACAACGTCAAAAAGTGCTATAGGCGCCACAGATTTGGTCGTTCGGCTGCCAATTGTGCCATTAAATAAAGATAGAAAAGTGCAAAGATGTCCATGCTTCCAGTGAGTGCAAATTAACTCAGAAAGAGCCAAAAGAATAACTATATTGTGTGAACTGCAGTGTCGTGTCATCCAGAATCATATCGAGGATGCCCCCGTATCAAGGTACAAATGTAAAATTTACTCCAAAACAAACTCAAGTACACCGTGGTGTGATACCTACTAACTTCGTCAAGCTCGGGGTGTCATTTGCTCTTGCTGCCAGAGGAGCAGCAGACAACAATGTGAATAATGTGAGCAGCAACAGTGAGCTGCTTCTTAAAGTTTACCAGCAACTAAAATCTCCGTCTGAGCCAATCGATGAACAGGATTCTAAAATAAACTTTGTTTTTCAGCGCTTAGAGCTTTTAAATGTCTCAAAATAACTTGTCATCAAGTCACATTCCATGGTTAAGCTCGTCTCATCTCGATCAATGTTAACTCCATTGTTAGTTTACATCGACATTGAACCAAACTGAGAATAGGTGCCTTCTATATGGGTGGGAGCTCCCAAAGTACCCAAAGACAAATTCATATTTGGACCTCTGCATTGCTGACGCTAGCCTTGAATTCAGATTAAATAGTCCTCAACGGAAACTGCAGGTGCTTCCTTAAGATAGTGATCATAACGCAATCGTAATGGAAACCATTCATTAAAGGAATGTCCTCAGTTGGTTGGTTAAACAAGTTGGGTAGACAGAACTATGCTCGAGTCAAAATATGTGGATAAGTAGATTGATCTATTCAAGAAAAATTTTCATGACCTGCACAACAAATATATTCTTGCTTTAAAAGAACACCATTTTCACCAGCCAGCATTTTGTTCCAATATTACAAAAATCATTGACAGCCCTGAATCTTAAATGTATTTTTGTTATTCATTTTATCTGAAAATTTGGAGAAGATTCAATCAAATGTGTATTGTCTGGTTTGATGGACAGCCCACGTAGCAGAAAAATGGTATATGAGGAAATTCAAATGGCTATAACGTCGGTAATCTTTATTGAAACTTATAAAGTAAAATGATATTTTAAAGAACTACTTACATGGCTGATTTCATCCAATTTAATGATACTAGTACAGTTTAGCAATGACAATGACGTCGACGACCTCCCAAGTCCACATCAATAAGCAACTCACCGATGCCTTTGACACAAATATCGGACTAAAGCAGGGAGATGGGCTGGCCCCATCGCTATTCAATTTGGCTCTGGAGTAAGTCATAAGGAAGCTACCTGTCGATACACTCGGTACATTACTATAGAAATCGAGCCAAGTAGTAGCGTATGCGGATGCCATCAACATTTTGTCACGGTTATTAACAACTGCCAAAGAACTCTTCCTGAAACTCGACAGCGAAGCAAATCAAGTAGGGTTACAAATCAATGAGCAAAGCTCATGGCGCAGTCAAGGAAAAATACCTCCAATATACAAAATATCACACTTGGGGAATACAGTATCAAAAATGTGCCCGAGTTTGTGGAATAAGGCACCAAAATAATGAAAACGGGTAATGAAAGGGACGAAATACACCGAAGGATACAGTTCGCAAATAAAATATTTCATTCAGTATTGACGATCTTGAAGACCAGCTGCATGCACAGGAAAACAATGCTCCAAGAATACAAATACGTGATAAGACCTGTGTTATGCTGTGAAACACGGATCCTAACCCAAGCATCCACAAATATATTGCACGCCGTTGAGCGACGGCTCCAGAGGCGAATAATCGGAGCAAAGCTAGACGGGGACCAATGGCGAATTTGATACAAGTATGAGCTGTATGAAATGTTTGAAAAACTGGAGATCTCAACGATTGTAAAACTGCGAAAGCTGTGATGGGCTGGACACATGAATTATATAGATGAACTACGGATACCCAAAAAGGTATTCCTGGGGAAACTGAATGCTGGAGATCAGCGGTCTGACTCGATCAACGAAGACAGTCATCGCTGCTCGAATTTTGAAATTGGAGGATGCGGTCAATAGATCGAGATATTTGAAGGCGCCAGTTGCAGGAAGCAAAGGCCCAAGAGGGGCTGTAGTGCTACGAAGAAGAAGAAGAAGAATACAGTTTAACCGACGAAAATGTTAAAGCCTACTAATATTAGCAAAATTCAATGAATTTCAGCCTCTAATTTGTTTGTTATTAGATCTAGCTCTATAATTTTTATGGTTTTGTGAAAGAAATTTTGCAAAAACCTACTAGTTTCCCATCATATCTGTCTGCCTATCCATCAGTTCGTTGGTCCATACGTCTGTCTATCTGTGCTTTTATCCGTGTGTCACAAGAAATTTCTTCCGAAACTATAGAAGCTACAATTCTCAAACTTTGTAAAAAGGTCAGAAGTGGTGATCTGTCAAAAGTTTAGGTCTTATCAAATATATCAAGTTTTTAAGGGGGATCCCCCCTTATAATGAAGTCGGCCTTAACAAATTGTTTCATTAAAAGTATTTGAGTAGGGTATCAAATGAAAGGTCTTAGTACTTTCAGAACCTGAAGAATAAGTCATGTTTTGCATTATGAGTCCAGGAGAAGGCAAAATTAACAAATGATATTTGTGTCCCCTCCGCTTACGATTGGACACTGGCCAAAGGCAACAATTACTTCAGATCTTAAAATTCACTCAACTCTGCTAAAAATAGTATAATTTATGAATTTTACATTTTCCCCAAAAAATCGAAACGGTGCCCTTAAACTTCTTAAAGTTTTGCATTTATGTAAAGTAATATAAAGTAATTACGCCTAAGAAATTTCTTGGAAAGCAGATCATAATCAAGTGAGTAACCGCCATTTCAATTGTATGGAATTACAAAAACAATCACAAATGTTGACAGTTAATATACGAGTATATTTCAAATTATGCAATTTTTCATCCTTGAACTTTCAAGAAGCCACCTTGTTTGACCTTTTGCACAAAGCTTCATGGCTCTGGCTTTTATAGCTTTGAAGAAAAAGTGCGTTGACATACAGACGGACGGACAAACACAGGTCGTGATTTCAATAGTGTTTTGTATTTTAGTACAAAACCCTAAATAACAGATTGGGAAACGTTTCACAAGAAGTTTAATCGAAGTAAGAGAATCTGACGTTGTAAACGATTGAGAAAGTAGTTTCTAAGATTAAACATCGAAACAATATGGAAGGTTAAAAAGATTGAAAAGCCTTCTCACGCGCGTCAACAATATTTATCGACGATTTTTGGACTAAAACCATCCATCATTGGCCTTGTTAGAATTACAGCTGAGGAATGTCCGGAACTTCAGAAGTGAGGTCAGCAATAAATGGGTGGAAAAACTGAAAGGTATTAGCCCACAGAACTCAGATGGCGTTTTCGCGAAAGTGAATAGCTTATTCCGCAAGAAGTCTCGAGTGGAGGTATCGAATCTTGAAGTCGCTTGCGATGAGATAAATCTTCTCGATAGGGCTAGCATCGAAATCGATAATACGACTCCGGATAGAAATAGAAACAGGATTATAAGTGATGGATTATGGAAACTTGCTCTGATTGGAACACATTTTGAACTGGTCCATCTTCCAAACTCTGAGGGATGGAGTCAAATACTTTCAGAGGTCGTTGGAGCAAAAGTTTCCAACTTCAAATCAAGCCTGAACAGCAAATCAATTCTTCATTTCAATTAAAAAATTAGCATCTCATATCGAGCTTGAATCTTGTTGATTATATTGTCAGCTATGAAGACTTCTGCTTCATTTTTGGCAAGATTAACAACAAGCGAAGATGTGGTACTGACAGTGATCCAAAGATAGCTCCCCGACATTTATCTGAAGTTGCTAAAGGGTGGTGCAAACATAATGCACGATGTTAATTGTGAGTCACACCTTAACGCCAAGTTTTTCGCTCAACTTAATTTGACATTTCTTTGTTTCAAGTGTTTGAAAAATTCAACCATGGAGTGGTACACAATTGAGCAGTGCTTTAAGGTTATTAAAGCCTTTTACGAAAATGGGCGTACACATCGAAATGCATTTCGTACACTTCGTGGTTTTTTTTGTCAGCATAATCGGTCAAATGTGTCCACAATTGGGAGAATTGTGCGCAAATTTCAGCTAACCGGATCTGTAGGAAATGTAAAATAACATGTGCATGCTCGCCCAGTTCGTTCCGTCGAAAATATTGCTGTTGTTCGCGATAGTGTGACAGAAGAGCCGTCAACCTCGACTCGTCGTCGTGCCCAACAATTGAACTTCTCACGAACATCACTGATGCGAGTTTTGAATAAAGATTTCAATTTACACGCTTTCAAGCTTCAATTGACTCACGAGCCGAATGTTTGGTTGAACAGACTGAAGGGAATAGTGACTTTACAAAGCAAATTATTTTCAGCGACGAGGCACACTTTCACCACAATGGATTTTTTAACAAGCAGAATTGCCGCATTTGGGCAAATGAGAATCCACGAGTGATTGTTGAAAAACCAATGTATCCATAAAGAGTGACTGTTTTATGGGCTGGCGGCGTCATCGGGCCGTACTTCTTCGAAAATGAGGAAGGCTAAGCAGTTACTGTGAATGGTGTTCACTATCGCGAGATGATAACGGACTTCTTGTGGCCATAAATTGAGGTTAAGGACTTGGACAATATGTGGTTTCAATAGGATAGTGCCATTTGCAACACAGCCAACGAAACAATGGCTCTTTTGCCCGAGAAATTCAATGGCCGTATTATCTCACTTTGTGGCAATGTTAATTGGCCACCACGATCATGTGGTTTGACACCGTTGGACTTATTTTTCTGGGGATATTTAAAAGAAACAGTGTACGTCAATAAACTAAGAACGATTCAAGAGCTAAAAAATGAGATAATTCAGCACATTAATGACATTGAACCCCAATTATGTCTCAGAGTCATTGAAAATATGGAGCATCGCATTGAAGTATGCCACCCTAGGCGTGACGAGCATTTGGGCAAAATTTTGTTTTAATGCAATAATTGTCATAGATTCTTCTATTACAATTAAAAAATATTGATAATTCCCTGGAAATATTTGTTTTATTTACAATTAACATCGTGCGTTTGGTTGGAACTATTGCACATTATGCAGCAATGTGTTGAGCAATTCATCTTTCCCAAATTAGTGGAAAAAGCCTTACGTATTTCCGATCGTGAAAAAAGAAAAAAAAATATTCGAGCCCAGAAGCTTTTCTTCAATCAGCTTGCTGCCTAACATCAGCAAGGTGTTTGAAGTGGTACTTAACAAACCATTAAATGCCCATATTGAGGAATATGAGTTGATGCCGAATTGCCAAATTGGTCTTTCGTGCCCGGCATTCAACCATACACACAATAACGAAGGTAACCTCAGACTTCGGTTCAAAACTATGCCACAGATAATGTGTTGGAGCTTGTCTCACTGATATGCAGAAAGCTTTCAATACGGTGTAGTTAGGTGGACAAATTTTTAAACTTCTTCAGGACTGGTTCCTCAGATACCTTGCCACCATGATATCCAATATGTTGTATGGGAAATCATTTTTTGTAACTGATGAAAATCTGACGACAATGCCTACAGTAGACGACAGTTACTCCGCCTCTGCTCTTCTGAATATTCATTCGTAGTCTATTGAACGGCTTTAATTTTAACATCACGCTTGCGCGATCATTGGATGCGTTTGCTGATGATATGATCAACTATACGGCAGGCGCAAAGCTAAAATAATTCAATGCAATCCTCAATGAATGATGTGCAGCTCTACACCGACAAGACAATGAATGAAAACCAATGCGCAGAATACGCGAAACAATTTTGCTTCGAACAGCGCTGCAGCGGGCCAGTCAAGGCCTGAAACGGAATTGAAAGGATTTCCACAA
Source organism: Odontomyia ornata (assembly GCA_963969285.1). NCBI lineage: Eukaryota > Metazoa > Arthropoda > Insecta > Diptera > Stratiomyidae > Odontomyia > Odontomyia ornata. Next base: position 306,403,622 of record OZ017739.1, read on the forward strand.
TATGACTGGTGAGGGTAATTTAGAACGAGTTCCACATAAATTGCGTGTTCGATACTGTTACACCCACTTTTTACCTCGCGAGAGCCACTATGGCCCTCAGGGAAACTGGAGTGCTCCGGCGGGGCTTCTGGACCCGGTTAGCTCGTCCGAAGACGGGCGTGGGGCGCCACTCGCTCTTCCCTCAAAGCCCCAAATAGCCGCCAAGCGAGAATGCGACTAACCGGATTAAACGCGACGTTATTCGGCTGAAACCCTAGCTACTAACCACCCTATGATCTTCACTACAATACTTCACCTATACCACTGTACACCTCTACTTCTTAATCACACTAATCTACGCGTGGGCCACAATACCACCCCCGAACACTCTGAATCCCGATATCACAGGTTTCATTTAATTCCACGACACTTCCACTTCGACTTGTCCTTCCAAGCCGCACTCGTCACAACCCGTAATCTGAAAACAAAGATTTCTCTAATCTTGTCCTAAAGACAAAAATTTCTTCCTCCAAGCATTAATTTATCACAAAAAAACTTCGATTATTTAAAATTTTCCAACACTTGTACTCCAAATCGAAATAATTTATAATTTTAACATATGATACACTATATCATAAAAAAGAAACTTACTTCTATTATACTCGTATACCTACAATGGGGCCCCTTCGACGATCGTATTCGCGGATGTATTCTGTAGCCTTTCCTCCAATTACGGAGCTTGCTCGTCACTTTGATACGAATTTTTCCTTCGCTTGGATCTCACTTTGCTGATTCCGCTGTCCTCCACTTGAAGATTGCCGCTGCGCTTCGAATTATGTTCTCCCTGGTTGCTCTTGTTCCGCTGCTTCGTCGCCCACGATAAAAAAAAGATCAAAGAGGAGGCGCGTCATTCTTCGCGTGCTTTTATAGCCTCCTCCTAGCGGCTATGGTTCCGCTCGTTGGTCATCCACCTCTTCAGCGGGGTAATTCCTTTCTGCCGCCACTTGGTCTCCGCTCCCCTCTAGTGGCGAGCACTCCAAATGCGGCTGAATCAGCTAAACATAATTCACTGACAGTTTGGCCCGTCAGTGATGTTTGTTTACTTTCCAAGTCGTTTATGTCCATTTGAATCTTTCGATAGAACAGCTTTTTGACACTTTTGCATTTATGATGCGCTACCAATTCTTTCAAATGTCCATCATATGAGCAACTTAATGGATTTCCAGGAAAATCTTTGTAACTTTGGCATTTGAAAAACTGTATCTTATTTGGATCCGAGTCGATTTTCTTTGCGACAGCTGAAGCCATTTGCTTAAAAGTGTGCCTTTGCGGAAGGACCAAGGAAAATCCTGTGTCGTTCGGGCGACTCTTGTCTATGAATGTCACTTCCATTTTGAAGAGAAGACAGGTAAAATATTCATCACATGTCGGTAAGCTTAGTTTTTCATCCAAAATTTTTTTCTCGAAAATCAATATGTAACCTTGGTTTTCAACCCCAGAAACACATAAGCTGTATTCATTGAGACTGTTCGGTCCCAGCTCCTCGTAAATGTTCAATTCAACATTTTCAGCCAGGCCCAACATGTTTTTAACTACATTTGCAACGTCGCTAAGTCTGGTGTCTAAAGTAAATTGGCTACAGCCCAAATAATTCAAGCTATTCCGTAGGGGATCAAAGTACTTCAGAAATATTAAAATGTGTTGGCTGGGATTGAAGTGGTTAATCGTTTGATCATTATCAGCGTGCCAAGTTTCTAAATAAATTGTCCATGTTGGGGCTGTATCCACTATATACGCTAAAGTCGTCTCCATCTCGCTATTGATATCAAAATACACCATTCGAGTTGTTAAGCGGCGATTAAGCAATGGCCAAATTCGCATTCTTGTGATAGGGATACGAAAGTAGTTACACATTGCACCCACCACGGATCCGATCGTTTCCGATTTCTTTGCTCGAAATAATGTGTATTGGACAGTGTTCGGATCGAAGTACCCAGCAGCGTCATGTGTTTCAAAACAATCCTCCATGACTATTTGTATTGTAAAAAATATTGCCTGATTAGTTTTTCAGCTTTATGGATCATCTCGATCCTGGTCTCCTCTTCCAATCGTTCTTTTAATTCTGACGGTATATCTGCTTCAACTAATGTCTGAAGTACCCTAGGGATTTCCGACAATCTGATATACACGAGCATGTAGGCATTGCTATTCGGCTTATCATTTAAGGTTATTTCATTATCTGAACCACCGTAATTATGCTCAATGGCTTCAAATTTTGTACAGCATGAAACGACGTCATCATCGAACTTACACCAATTTCCCTCCAACAGCGGATTTATGTAAGCAACGTAGTGTTCGTTTTGATTGTCTCCTGAATGGACTAACACCGCATGAAGGCGATCAATAGCATCAGTTTGTTCTTTCTCTGCTAAGAATGGATCCAAAACAATTCGTCATCAAACTCAAATCGATCGTTAAATTTCAAGGAACAGTCAGTTACAGGATCGTATTGAAATCTCATTGAATGCAGCTGCAAAACTGGCGGGAACGAAATAAAAATCACTCCTTTTCCAGCTGTACTCTTCACCAGCATCGTATTTGTTGCCACCATCCAGCATTTCTGTAGCAATGTAACTCTTGAACGATTCGTAAACCGGACAATTATTCTAAATTTAGAGATGCGTTTCCATCGACAATATCATGTGAACCGATGTTTTCTAAATGTACTCGTTGCTCCCGGAGAAACTGTAGCGTTTTATCGACATTTTCAAGACAGTGAATTCTCATCATCTGAATCCTCCATGGCAACATCTGGCTCGATTTTGTTAGGTTTTGATTTTACCGAAATATCTGGGGAACATTCCAACTTCAAACATGCGGTGATTCTGACCTTCGCTCGATGACAATTATGTTTGCTTAAAACTACCAATAATCGTATTTAAACTACTAATATGATTACAATTTGGACTGGCAAACAAACCCTAGTCGGGTGCGGCTTAGCTTTCTGACTATACATAGTCACGCGAATGTTACGATAGTGTTCGGGGTGAGGTAATCCTGGTGCCCTTCGGTTTTATCCGTAACAATACCACGGTGTTCATCTCGATCAGTATCTGTACTATAATAAACATGTCAAAATCACGCTCAGTAACGCACAAAAAGCAGACATGGTTCTTCGAGGACTCTTGCATTCCAGATACATTGGCTAAAAAGTCAAAGTTATCTGTAAGAAGACTCTGGTTAGACCAGTTTCGACATATGGATGTCCAGAGTGCTAGTACTATGGAAAGAATAAGAGTTTTCGAAAGGAAATGTCTGCGTACATGTACTGGTTTGGACAGAAAGCCTGAAACGGATTGCAAGTACTATGTATTGAATAGAAAAATAGTGAAATAGAAATAGAAAAATAGTGACGAGAGTCGATGTTTTCATACTGATACTTCTTCGGAATCATATCGCAAGGTCTGTGACTGTGAGTGAAAAGCGCTGGATATCACAGCCGTTCCACCCTACAGACGAGTTTATTGCGACTTGCCTCGCTGCTGGCTTCGTTCCTCCAGAGGCATTCGGGTATTAGTACATGAATAGCTTTGTTTTTGATTCTGATAACGTCCCAATCCTATATCCGTAAAGGCCACTGATAAGAAGATAAAATATCTCCCGAATTTGAATTCACGAGACCAACAATTACATTGGTGATACTCATGTGCTAGATTCGTTGAGGCTGGTGAGCTGCGACGGAGCAATCTAGGTATTGGTGGTTGAATGACAATGTCTAAATTATTCGTGTTTATTTTCTGTTTTTCGTTATTGCATTTTTGATTTTTAGCTCATTATTCCTACATTTACTGTTGTTGTTTATTTACGGGTATGTTAAAAATTAAGGACAGTTTTCAAAATTAAGATAGGTATATGTTATGCTTATAATATTAGATTTAGAAATTAGGTTTAACGTTGAGGCTAGGAATATTGTGTAAGGCATTGTATCAGTAAAAGAAAAAGTTTTTTGATTAAATTCGATTAGAATTAGATTAAAACATAGGTGTAGGGTAAAAGTCCACGGTTGTGTTAGTATTATAATCAATTTTTGAATAGTGTAAGTTGGTTTTTTCTCCTTTTAGGTAAATTTCTCGAGAGAAATTTACTTATTGCGGAGAGCATCATATATATATATATATATATATATATATATATATATATATATATATATATATATATATATATATATATATATATATATATATATATATATATATATATATATATATATATATATATATATATATGTATATATATATATATATATATATATATATATATATATATATATATATATATATCTATATATATCTATATATATCCATATATATTTATATATATATATATATATATATATATATATATATATATATATATATATATATATATATGGGATATAACGAAATTTGTGACCAGTTTTGCAGTTTCGCTCCGATTTTCACCAAATTTTCAGAAAAGGTATATTAGGTTAATATCTCAGTTAAGCTTGTGGACCAGCTATATCGGCTGGACAAAAACAAAATGCTGGCCATTTAAGACGAAAAATCGTGATTTATGTTCTGACCAAAGTATAGCTCCGATTTGGCTGAAATTCGGTACAAAAGTTCACTGATGTATGTGATGTATCTCACAATAAAAAATCCAAAGTCAGTACGGCAGAAACAACATGGCGGCCGCTCAAAGGTCGGAAAACGTGCAAAAATTTGTTGTTGTAATAGTGGTCAAAGCTTTCAACAGATTTTCATGAAATTCGGCATTTAGATAGAAATTATGAGTACTTAAAGTTTTACGTGAAAAATTTGGAGGTCAAGTCACAAAAAACAAAATGGCAGCCAGTTGAAACTCAAAACTTCAAAGGTTTCTAAGAGTCGCAATTTTATTCTGATATATATGAACCTTGGTTTCAAGATAGGCATTACTTAGATCTAGAATTTTTTATATTTTGGTGATCATGCATGTGCAAATTTAAAAATGGCGGCGTTTTAAATATGCGTTTTTTTCAGGTTTTTGTGGCCCTCTAGCGGTCACATTTTCCAGCGGATTTTGATGAAACTTGATATTATGGATCTCTGTACTATGTTCTTGTATTATACAGCAAATTATTAAAATTGAATGAAAAATAAAAAAAAGCCGAAAATTTAAAACCCAATATTTTCAAGCTGCCCTTTTCACTAAAAATTGAATTATTTTGCCCTGTCTAGAGTGAAACTCCGGTTTGAACGAGATTTGGCACATTGATTGATGAGGTCCTTGCCCACAGAGATTTAAAATTGTCCAAAATCAAATGCATGCATTCAAAATGGCGGCCCCATAAGGTCAGGAACAAGCGCAATTCGCTATTTTAGTAGCAACTGAAATAATGAATTTTTTTCATGGAAACGTTTTAAATGACTTATCTTGAACGTATTTATAAATCAGAATATTTTTTAAATATTGTAAAATATTTTTAACAATACCCTAAGAAATTATAAAATCGCGACTTGTCTGTCCGTCCGTCCGTCCGTTTGTTCGTGTGTCACAAGTTTTCTCGCAAACCACATGAGCTAGAATGAGGAAATTTTCTACGTAGGTCAAAAGTGGTGCCTCTTGAAATTTGCAGTGCAAGAACATATTTTAAAGTGTTTAAGGGGGTGTTCCCATAAAAAATGACACAAACATTTTTTTTATTTCTGTGGCCCTCTAGCAGCCAAGTTTCTCAACAGATTCCGTTGAAACTTGAAATTATAAGTTATTAAGGCAAGTTAATTTTATTTAATTATGCAAATCGGATGGAAAATAAAAAAATCGAAAATTTACAGCTTAATAATTTTAGCAGCCGTTTTCAATAATAATTCAAAATAACGGCCCCTGATGGTTCAGAAAAGAATCGAAAATGTATATATTAATGGCAATGCAAGTGCTGATTAAACTTTTATCGAAAACTTTTGAAATTAACTATTTGAGCTATTTAAGCCAAAAAGTGATCACCTTTGTTTGATAACCACTGTCAAATGTATAAACAGCAAATGTGAGAAGGGTGAAACGAGTATAAAGATGTTTATAACAATTTATTACCCACCGATTTTCAATATGTGATCCATACGTGTGCAACTCAATTTAATTAGCAAAATATTTGCGCCCCTATGGAGGGTCGCCAAATACGAACGGCGGCAGATCCTTTCTGTTAATAAATACCCATGTAGTGCTACAAAAATTGCAATAAGAAGTCCAGTAGTAGATAAGCCAATTTTTTTTTTCGAAACGTTACGCTACATACGAGAAATTTACCTTTCCGGCTGGTGCTGCCAACGGGGATTTTTTCAATTGAATCATAAAATTTGCAATATTTTAATTACTTTGATTTTGATACTGGTTTTTTGATTAAAATTTTTGTTTGTTAACATATAAATTTAGAGAGCCATTTGAGCTGAGTTTTAGTATTTTTATTGTTTGGAATTTGCTTTATATTCTTTGAAAATTTATAACAATTAGTATTGAATAAAGCGCTTTTGACTTTGACCGAGGCGATTTTAATGAGTATTTTCATAACGAGAATAAGATTGTACTGTGTATTAAAATATTTATATATAAGGGGGAATTAAATCATTAAATGCCAAATCAAACCTGAACTTTCCTTCCAAAAGGGTCGCTATTTTCAGAAGGGGTTTAAGCGATGGTTGGCAAGGTTCTCTCAGAGAGATTTGCAAATAGATTTTTCGTCACTCGGGTCGGGTTCACGGTACCTCTTGATTGGGTTTGCGTAGTTTCATTAGCGTCATTTATTTTTATTTGAAGTAGAGTGAATAAGGTAATTACATAATAACGGTACGGAAATCGGGAAAGCGGTGAGATCAGTATTTCTTATATTTTCGAAAGCTTTGCTTTATTTTGAATGAGTATACATCGAATTAGTAAAATTACCTAGAGTGTTATGAAGAATCCTGAGTGCATTCAATATGGCGGGGATTGAAAATTGCAATTGGGCAGCAGTTCTACTCACAGCACGGCCTAAGACCTATTTCCTCTGCAGACTAGCTGGCCAACTAGCCGCTATCATGCAGTAGACTGTCGAATGTCTGAAACTGTTGACCTTAAGTATACGAGACGTTGGCAAGACTCGCGATTTCACGTCTACGAATCATTGAGAAGCCAATCGAGATTTCCATCGAGAAAACACCGGATCAGCGAACAAGTTTTAATCATAACAAATGCGTCATAAGAAGCAAGTCAAGCCAAGGTGGACATAAACACTATTGGTAAAACAACCTCCAAAGAACAAAGCCCCAAGTATATAAATCTGTGGTAATAACTGTGCTATGCTCTTTGTTTCTGGATTTCATACAAAACAACCGTCTTTTTTCTGCTGCTAAGCCTTGCTACTTTGCAGCAGGTTATGGGCCCAGGTAGTTAAAACGTATTTTTGAAAGTATTTTTTTTATTTTAACTAAATAAGAAACAAAGGGCATACCATTTAAAACGGGCACTTTATTATCAGGCGTAAATAATTGTATAAGCCATGACTTATTTGGTCAAGGCATCGCATCGATAGAAAAATTAAAAGATTCGGAAAATTTTCAAACGAAGTCATTTGCTATACGTGCGGTTTTCGAACTAAATAAATTCTATAACTGTCTAAGTGGTTTATAGGATGATAAAATAGACGGAGATATAATAAAATGTCCTAGAGTCGTAATGGTATTAAGTATTAGTCCGGAGCTGTATGTGCATATCGAGAAGTGTGCTACTGCCTTTCAAATTTGGACCAAGCTAAAATCGATGTCTGAAGACACAGGTCTATCTAGAAAAATTACCTTAATTCTTTCGCTTATAACGACAAAATTAGAAAATTTTTCATCTATGGACTCAAATATCAGTGAAATTTTATCCACTTCAACAACCCTACTAGCATTGGAGGTGCAGTCAATGAGAAATGGATTGAGTGTTTCTTATTAGCTGGACTTACAGACGAGTATAAAACATTTATTATGAGTATCGAGTGATTTAATTAAAACCCGCTTGATTGAAGTAAATCATAGTTCAAATCTTGCAAGTACCGCGTTTCTATCAAATAATAAAAAAATCTAAAAAACCGGTTAAAGCGTGCAAAATTTGTAATAGAACCAAATATGTAACATATAAGTGTTGGAAAAACCCAAAAATAACTCTAATCATTTTTATCTCGTTCCTTATCACGGGAAAAACAGTTTATTGATTGTGGTGCATCTCACCATATGACTCCCGATGGAAATTATTTAGAGAGAGAGCGCAACACACCAATTGGAGAAATTACTACTGCAAATAATGCAACAATGAAGGTTAAATGTTTAGGTGATTTAGCTATGAACGTTTATGGCAATCTCATAGAAAATAGCAATGTCTTGTCCATACCCGACTTATCAGCCAATATTTTGTCTATTGTAAGATAATAATATTTAGTGAAACTGGTTGTGATATATGCAATAAAAACGACAAACTGTTGGTCACTGCAAAATGAATAAATGGGACATATAAACTACAAACTAGTAAATCATTAGCTCTTTTAGCGACCAGTCCAAGCGATCTAATTAAGTGGCATAGAAGAATAGGCCATATTAATATTGGTGATTTGTGAAAAATCAACAAAGAGTGTAATCCTTTCCATGACAATTGCACACCCTTGCCTAAATTTTAAGTACTATATGCATTCAGGCAAAACAAACTCGTTCTCCTTTTCCGTCCAGCCAATCTAAAACTTCAGATATGTCAGAACTTTATCACTCAGATGTTTGTGGTCGTATGCAAATCCCGTCAATTGGTAGTGCTAAATATTTCATTAGTTTCGTTGATGACTTTTCGAGAAAAGTGTTTAATTTTTTTAAGACGAAAAATAACATTTCAAAGATTCATGGAATTTAAGTACTTGGTGGAACTATTTGCGAAAATTAGTATTCGAAATGTATCTACAGTGCCATAAACTCCCCAACAAAATGGTGTGGCGGATCGAATGAATAGGACCATTGTTGAGCGGGCCAAATGTCTACTTTTTCAAGCCGGTCTCGATACAAGATATTGGGCTGAAGCAGTTAATAAAGGGCTTTCCAATAAGAGGTGTTATTTCAATTAGCTCGCTATTTTGGTAGCTGTCACCTCTAAAGCTGTCATTTTTTGACATTTGGCCAATAAAAACTACGCAATTTAATGAAACTGAAATAATACACGCTTCAACAATGCATTGAAATTATTAAAATTCACTATAAAATTGGTGAAAATTTGGCAGAGTCGGTTCGTAAAACTCGAATATTTTTGGGTCATTGTGAAGCACCTTTTCGGATCGCAATGCAAAAATTGGTGGAAAAACTCGAGCTGTTGGGAAAATTTAGTGATGTCAAGGATGAAACCCGTGCATGTCACTCAAGAACAGCCGAGAATATTGCTGCTGCTGCCAAAAGTGTTGAAGAAAACCAAGGTTTGTCCATTCCTGGTCGTTCTTTGGAATTAGGCATTCTACTGTATTTTGCATAAGGATTTGCTTTTCAAGCTCAGTTAACACAAGAACTCAAGCCAGTTGATTATCAACAATGTCGTGCTTTCGCTGATTGGGTCCTTGAAATTCATGAAAATGATCCGGAATTCCATCGAAAAATCATTTTGAGTGATGAGGACCATTTCCACCTCGGTGGCTTCGTCAACAAGCAAAATTGTCGCATCTGGGGCTCGGAAAACCCAAATGTTATTGTTGAATAGCCTCTCTATCCTCAACGTTTGATTGTTTGGTGCGGTTTATGGTCCGGCGGAGTCATTGGACCTTACTTTTTCGAAAATGAGGCCAGAGCAACAGTTTCGGTGAATGAATTGGGCTATCGAGAGATAGTTAATGATTTTTTATGGCCGGAATTGGATGGTATTGATCTGGACAACGTTTATTTTAAACAAGATGGTGCAACGTGCGACACAAGCAACGAAACCATTGATCTTTTATGGGAAAAGTTTCCAGACCGTGTTATCTCTCGAAGAGGTGATCACAATTGGCCACCGAGATCTTGTGATTTAACACCTTGCGACTTCTTGCTTTGAAGCCACGTGAAAAAGAAGGTCTACGTCAATAGCCCAGCGTCGATTCAAGACTTCAAAGATAGAATTCGTGAGGCTATCGAGGACATAGGGCAGCTACTTTGCGATTTGGTTAAATCATGAAAAGGATATGGTCCTGTAAGCGTGGTCGTGGTGGTCATTTGCCTGATGTTATTTTTTAACTATTAACGGCATACTTTTTTCTTTATATTGAAATAATTATCCGATCATTTATATTAAAAAATGGCATTTTTCTTTTAATACCAAAATAGCACCCCTTATTGGAAAACCCTGTATTACCTCTAGGTCATCCTGATTGATTACATGATAGGTTTCCACAACAGTACATTGTTATGCGGTGGTTATTTGGAGCCAATTGTCAAAGCAAAATCTTATTATTATACCCAGGATGCTAACTAAAGCTTGCAAAAATATTTTAAATCTTCTAATGCTCGATCCAGCAAGCCCAGTGCATCAGAGGACCAATTCATTCACCTTCAGTCAAATCATCAGTATGGAGAAAGCTAAGTCTATATTGAAATATCTAAAATTCAGTGAATCAGAACAAAATCCCTTTATAAAAGTATGAAATTTAACTACATATTATTCAAGAAATTCGAGCAATTTCGTAATATCTTTCGCCAGAACTGATTGACCAAAGAACGTTGCTACAAATGATGATCTGTGTGTATTTAACAATCTTCCAGAGGCAGTGAAAAAAACGAACTCACTATTCGTTTTTAAGAAAAGACTTAAGGAGCATCTAAAGAATCAATGATATATCCTGAGGATTGACAAAGCAGTATCTAAGGACATTTGGACCCTATCTTCGAGATACAGCTATTTTTTATGAGCTCATTATTATATTTTTTTTTAACTATGAAAGCTGGTTACGAATTGAACTAGACTAGCAAGAAAGAAGTACTTCACATTATTTTGCGTGCCCCCTTATATCGACGTTTTGTCATTACCTGGGAGGCATACGTAGGAGTCGACGAGGCGTGAAGTACAGATAGCACGAAAGTTGTGCAGAGATGAAAGAATGATGGAGAGAGTGGTAGGGAATGTAGATGTTAAAAATAATGCGAAGAAACATTAGATTTAAGTAATTTTTCAATTAAATTAAACGTATTTTAGTTTTGACGTGACAGATACAAAGTTCAACATTTATTCATCGCTTGGCAAGTAAAATATTTATTCAATAACATTTTTTATTCAATTTTTATACTAAGTGAAGCACGATGGTAGATACTGAAAAGGATGAGTTTAAGTTGCAAATATGTTAAGGTGTAGAGACAGTCGATGTCAACTATTTTTCTTTAGAAGGACACCCTTCTTTCTTTTCGATGGGCACTCTTCTAAAGGAATTTAATTTGGTAGCTATAAACTGATGAACGAATGTGGTGCTTCATATCTATCATGTCAAAATTAAAATATTTTAAATTTAATTGAAGATGCTTAAATCTAATTTTCCCTCATCTCATTGGCTTACTAATCAAAAAGTGCTCCGGAATATGAAATCTCAGTTCAATTGGTCCACCGGTAAAAATTCGATAAAACAGTACTACATCCAGACTTTGCAGGGTAAGAACTTGTGGTACTTGCTGCACGACTTGTTGATTATTGTGTTTCCCGTTCGTCTGATCAATAGTGAATAACTTTGGCAGAGACTTTGCCTGAGTACTCACGTCAATGGTACCTTGGAAAACAATGTCTGCACCGCCTGCTTTGGAAAACAGATTGGGTAGTAGTCGCCATATAAACGATTTGTATGGTATTACCATTCTTTGAGAAATTAAAATTTACTAACCTGGTGATAAATCCTTCATATGCAAAATCGCCTCATCTTCCATTTCCGGATTCGTCACGGTCGGTTTGTAAGACTGTGAACTTAAGTTTGTTTGCTGGAATCACTACATTCAATTTCCATGGGTTGGATGTGTCCAAGAACTGAGAAACCTTCCGAAAATATTGCAACATAAATCATTACCATTCCTCAAGAATTGAAAATTTACTAACCTGATGATACATTCTTGAAACATCGCCACTTATTCTGTACATAAATCCATGTCTATGCCGGCCTTGGACTGATTCTCTTAATCTAGTCCTTCCATCCTCGAAGAATTGTTTTTTAAACACATGAACGCGGTAATTTTATTATATATCGGAGCAATTGATGGGAACTTTAGTTTTCTATTATTTTGCAATGAACAATAGAAATGTCATATTCAAACTGTCATATTACGTCTATATGTCATTTCTCAAGTTGTTTGCAAATTTCGAATAAGCTGTTCGAAAAATTGCCCGTTCATATACATACGAGTAGGTGTGATACTTTCAGATTTCTTTTATTCATTTAAAACATTAAAAGCCCATTATTTTCAAATGAGTATTTTTTTCTAATGTTTCAACAGACTAAGAATGCATTTCAAGTGCCTTTTAGATTTTAACTCATCTCAAACAAAAGCTTGGCAGTTTTTCAAATTTAACGGTTTTGCCGGCTACGCAATCTCCAGACTATACTTCTTCTTCATGGAGTGACTATAGTCCAGACCAATGGGGAAACCAAGGAAACGCTCATTTTGCTTGGCTAAAGAAAACGGTTCATTGCTGCTCGGAATTCGATACCGGAGGAGTGGTCGATATATTGAAACAGTTGGAGCCGCTTTTTGCAGAAAACGAAGGCCCGAGAAAAGCTGTGGTGCTACAAAGAAGAATAACACCTTTTTAAAAACTTCAGAAAAGACGATAAACTTAAATACTTTTGACACTCTGCACACTGAATGATATTTGCTATCATTTAATATACGAATCACAGAAGTATCTCCGGGGTTTTTACATTAGCGACGTTAGTAACGAGCTGTTAAAATTTTTTTTGTGACTAACTTTAAAGTCTTTGAGTAATTTATTATAAAATAAATAATGAATCTACTCAAAACGTTTGATGATTTTGGTTCAAAGTTTTCAAATTTTACAGCAATTTTAAGTTATGAAGTGGACAACATCTGAATGATTTTGCACGTCACTGCATATCAATGAGATCCTTAAAAATTGCAAAAACAACCTTTCATCAGCTCATCCTTTGCTATTTACTCAAGTACAGTGAAATATAGTTTTTCTTGAACGATCCTAGGAGTCTTACCTTATTTGAGCTTAACAATGATTGCCTCAGACTGATTTACTATGCTGTCATATAGTTTGATGTCATCTACATGCAACAGAAAAGCTAATGAAGAAAACGTTATGAAAGATCTGATCCAAAATCATTAGCAAGCAGCATGGGCAGGAGAATGTTACATTTGGAAGGGTTTTGAAGAATGCTTTAATCTTACATCAGCCGTGAATTAAAAAAAAATCCCCGTTGGCAGCACCAGCCGGAAAGGTAAATTTCTCGTATGTAGCGTAAGGTTTCGAAAAAAAATTGGCTTATTTACTACTGGACTTCTTATTGCAATTTTTGTAGCACTACTTGGGTATTTATTAACAGAAAGGATCGAGACCCTTCATAGAGGTGCAAATATTCTGATAATTGAATTGAGTTGCACACGTATGAATCACATATTGAAAATCGGTGGGTAATAAATTGTTATAAACATCTTTATACTCGTTTCGCCCTTCTCACATTTGCTGTTGATACATTTGACAGTGGTTGTCAAACAAAGTTGATAACTTTTTGGCTTAAATAGCTCAAATAGTTAATTTCAAAAGATTTCCATAAAAGTTTAATCAGCACTTGCATTGCCATTAATATATACATTTTCGATTCTTTTCTGAACCATCAGGGGCCGTTATTTTGAATTATTATTGAAAACGGTTGCTAAAATTATTAAGCTGTAAATGTTCGAATTTTTTATTTTCCATCCGATTTGCATAATTAAATTAAATTAACTTGCCTTAATAACTTATAATTTCAAGTTTTATCGGAATCTGTTGAGAAACTTGGCTGCTAGAGGGCCACAGAAATGAAAAAAATGTCTATGTCGCCCCCCGTTTGGGGAGACCCCCTTAAACACTTTAAAATATGTTCTTACACTGCAAATTTCAAGAGGCACCACTTTTGACCTACGTAGAAAATTTCCTCATTCTAGCTCATGTGGTTTGCGAGAAAACTTGAGACACACAAACAAACGGACGGACGGACAGACAGACAAGTCGCGATTTTATAATTATTTAGGGTATTGTTAAAAATATTTTACAATATTTAAAAAATATTCTGATTTATAAATACGTTCAAGATAAGTCATTTAAAACGTTTCCATGAAAAAAATTCATTATTTCAGTTGCTACTAAAATAGCGAATTGCACTTGTTCCTGACCTTAAGGGGGCCGCCATTTTGAATGCATGCATTTGATTTTGGACAATTTTAAATCTCTGTGGGCAAGGACCTCATCAATCAATGTGCCAAATCTCGTTCAAATCGGAGTTTCACTCTAGACAGGGCAAAATAATTCAATTTTTAGTGAAAATGGCAGCTTAAAAATATTGGGTTTTAAATTTTCGACTTTTTAGGGTTTTGTAAAAAAATTTTACAAAACCCTACTAGTTTCGCGACCAGTCTGTCCGTCTGTCCGTCCGTCCGTCCGTCCGTCCGTGTGTGTGTCACAGCAGTTTTTCTCGGAAACTACTTAAGCTAGAAACATCAAATTCTGTGCGTAGGTGTAAAGTGATGATCTCTTTAAAGTTCATTTACAAAAAATTTTATAAGGTATTTAAGGGGGGTCTCCCCATATAGGAGAGTTACCCCCCGAAAAAAATTTCATTGAAGATAGCCGATATGGGTATCAAATGAAAGGTCTTGATGATAACTTTTCAAGACAGGTCTTAGTTTGGCAAAGTTTGCTTCGAGGGGTGCACAGGGAGGGGAAATACACGAAAAATTTGTGTGTCCCCCCCTCGCGATTGGACACCTGTGATCCGAAAAATCTGAAATAATCAGGAATGTAGGCCTTGGTGAGTACAATAACAACAAATACGTGAGAAGTCGCAATTCACTCAACTTTGTTAGCAATAGTATGATTTATCGATTTTATGTTTTCTTGAATAAAATCTTAACGGTACCCTCAAACTCAGTGAAATTCAGTATGTAAATGTCTATCTAAGAGATTGATCTATTCTGAAAGTTTCATAAAGATTGAATCATATTTAGCGAAGTTATAGCGGTTTGAATTTTCCTGTATTACCATGGAACAATATGCATTTATTACTATGGCAACATATGGCTATGGAACAACATGCGCTTTTCACCGACTCAGACATTACAGTTTTGCTAGGATTTGCATGAAAATTTCAGGAATGATAGGTGTCATGTAGATCTTTGAGAATCGGCTCAGCTAGTGGTATCAGTAATCGTAAAACAAAATAGTGGCTGTTTTAAATGCGAAGATTGAATAATTTTGAGTTATTTTTTCCCAACTTCAACGTTTAAGGTGCATGCTTTGAACACTTGATTGAATTGAATGAATGACTGAAGATGAGTACCTACAATTAATGCTCATAAGTGAAACAAGTCAAGGAGGCAGGAGAGAGCTCCCAGCAAAAGGTTTTTGTAACCATTCTACGATTCGAAAAAATTGGCCATGAATCGATGATTTCAGTACAGGAGAGTGGCCCCTGAAAAAAAATAATTCATCACATGTAGCCGATATGAGTATGAAACGAAAGTTTACATGGGAGCTTTTCAAAACAGTTGTTAAACTGTCAGTTTTTGCTTCAGTGGGGGCACAAGGGGGAAATACATGAAAAATGTGTTTCCTCCGTCGCGGATGGACATCTGAAATAATTATCAAGGGAGATATTTATGAGTATAACAATACCAAAAGCCTCAGAAGTCGAAATTCGTTCAATTTTGTTAATAATAGTATGACCTTCGTATTTCATATTTTCTCCAATAAAATCGTTTTTGACATGTTTCTTGATTTGATTCGATCTGGTGACTGCATTTTGTAAATTGAATACAAAACCCTTCTGACATGAGCGTAGGTCTGTTTACCCAACTTGTTTTATTTTTCATTCAATTTTAATAATTTTCTGCATAATAAAAGAACATAGTACAGAGATCCATAATCTCAAGTTTCATCAAAATCCGTTGGAAAATGTGACCGCTAGAGGGCCACAAAAACCTGAAAAAAACGCATATTTAAAACGCCGCCATTTTTAAATTTGCGCATGCACGATCACCAAAATATTAAAAACTGTAGATCTAAGTAATGCCTATCTTGAAACCAAGTTTCATATATATCAAATTAAAATTGCGACTCTTAGAAGCCTTTGAAGTTTTGAGTTTCAACTGGCCGCCGTTTTGTTTTTGGTAACCTGACCTCCAAATTTTTTAAGCAAAACTTTAGATACTCATAATTTCTATTTGAATGCCGAATTTCATGAAAATCTGTTGAAAGCTTTGACCACTATTACAACGACAAAATTTTGCACGTTTTCCGACCTTTGAGCGGCCGCCATTTGGTTTATGCGGTACCGACTTTAGATTTTTCATTGTGGCATTCATCACATACATCAGTGAACCTTTATACCAAATTTCATCCAAATCGGAGCTATACTTTGGTCAGAACAGAAATCACGATTTTTCGTCTAAAATGGCCGGCATTTTGTTTTTGCCCAGCCGATATAGCTGGTTCACGAATTTAACCGAGATATTAGCCCAATACACCTTTTCTGAAAATTTGGTGAAAATCGGAGCGAAACTGCAACCTCTAGCGTGGTCACAAATTTCGTTATATCCCATATATATATATATATATATATATATATATATATATATATATATATATATATATATATATATATATATATATATAATGCTCTCCGCAATAGGTAAATTTCTCTCGAGAAATTTACCTAAAAGCACAGCAATTTACACATATTTCAAATATCCGCTAACTATTTCTGTGTTATTGATATCATCAACTGAAAACATCCTTGAATATAATCTATATATCCATTCTCATATTTTCTGCAATACAAGAAAATCAAAGCAACTGAAACTTCATTAAACATTCGGTCTTTAGATATAAATATTCTAAATTGCAATTATTTAACTTAGCAAAATTCATACATACAGTAAAAATGACTTATTTTGCTCTACAAAGCTTTAGAGAGGGTAAATTATTTCTTCCAAATATTAAACCTCAGTTGGAAACTATCAGTGTTCATTTAACAGCGCTATTTTCTATTTTTTATCAATGTTATGAACAGAGCCACTAATAGTTCCGTTACAAAAGACCTTCACACCTAATAAATTCAACTTGATATACCATACACTTTTTGAACAATGAACTCAATTAAAATTAATGATCCCGATCCCTCCTTCACTAACTAGTTCAACTTAACACCAAATCAGCAAAATAATTAGTAGATACAATTTTAGTTAACAGTTACCGTAAGCACAATTTAATTCCCTGATGGGATGAGCGTGTCTAATGTTTGCCAAAAATTGAATTAAATCGCCCACGCGATATTAATGCGCTAATGCCTACATCGTTCCATTCATATTTAAAAATTGTACTTACTTGTACGAAACTGCTGAATAAATGTAGATTTGTTAGTTTTGATATTCGAAAGTCAGTAATTACTCCAATATACTCACATTAATGCTCTAAAGTTTCCATAATTGCCTCAATCACCGCCAACCCACATACTCTAATGCAGTTCCAAAACACTTCAATCTTCCTGAAAAATATTTATGATTCTCATTAAGTTAAACGATTAATTACGCCTAGTGCTGTCATAATATCGCTTCAAAAGAGATTATAGATCGGCTTCACCGATGCACATTAAGACGCCGGATTCACTCATGTTAATTGATTTATATGATTCCTCATACGCAGCTTGTTAAGAGGAGGCGCTGGACTCTAGCAGTAGCTCAATGATCTGGAATTAGAATCGGAAGAAATTCTGTTCGGGCTTAGTACGGGATGTGATGCCAGTTAATTTATCATTTTGATCATCCACTTGACAGATATTGCATTCTCATCAGGCACAATGTATATTTACAACAAGATAAATTACCTGTTGCCACCCATGTGCAATTGGGATAGCACCCAAAAAATATTTCTCTTGTTTTGTGCATCTACCTCTGCCAAATTCACCAATTTAATGGTGATGACCTTATTTCGAGAACAATGCTTGTTTAGTAATGAGCTTGATATATGGGCCTTTGATTACTAGAGTTTCTTCCTTCTTTGTATTACAGTATTCTGAATTTATTTTACACATGCCTTATAAAATTAAATTAATATGAGCAAAAAATGAAATTAATCTGCTAGAGCAGAATCTCAAGACAATTTCGAGATCAATGGTATGGACGAGCCCGACGGTTTCCCATCGTTGGGGAAGCTGGGGGAAATGTCAAATAGTAATGTGGCAACAATTATCACGAAAAGGAAACACAATCAAAAAAAACTCCGCGGAAGCAAGATGTAAATTAGAAATATCGAAAGTAATGAAGAAATGAATAAACTACACAGAGAAAAATATAAACTGAAGTTACGAGCACAGGAAACGAAACTGAAGAAGAACCTAAAGCATACGATTATGGAAGGAATTTTAAGTGCTCGCGCCACTAATGAAAGTCAAAACTATTTTGCAGTGCTGGAAGCACTAGCAGAAGGAACTGAAATCGAAGAAGATGTGATTCTGGTAAAGATAATAATGTCAATACTTAAAAAATAAAAACCAAGAAAAAATGCCAACTCGTGTTTCTACTGGTAGAAGTTAAAAAGAGCGACTAAACTAAGCAATTTTGAAAATAAAAGAGTGAATGCAGAAAAATTGACAATTAAAACGCAATCACTGGTTGACTTCAAATCACCCAAAGATGCTCCAGATTTCGGGGAGGCTCCAAACTTCAACTATATCCCGAAAAGCGAATAATATCAGACATTTCCATTGGAGCGTCTGGCCTTCGGAGAGGATACGGTTGATCTCCTTCAAGTGCCCAAAGAAACTACACCAGAAATTGAATTCATTTCTGTCAAAACCTTTGCAACAAGGAGATCGAAAATTTATAAGAAAAATTTCTCGCTTTATCCAGTATTATTTCCCATAAAAGCAGTCCAAGTGCCCTAGAACAGATAAGGTAATTGAATTTCAGTGCGGTGAGGTGATAGTGCCTTCAAAGAAGAGAAGTAAACAAGTTTTACCTGTGTCAATGAGTGAGCCATTTGGCTGCCAACTGTGCCATGCACTACCGATGCATTAAATGCAAAGAAATGCATGCTCCTGGTGAATACAAATTAGCGCAAATGTAGCATTAAGAAAACTTGCACTGCATCAACTGCGGGTTATTTGGTCAACCAACATCATAATGACGATCCCCTCGATATCAAGATGCGAAAGTTACATTCATTCAAAAAACCGCAGTGTAGTACTTTTCAAACTCGTTAGACAACACTGTACTCGTAAATAATGCAAGTAACAACAATGATAACGTCGGCAATATCATCGCTGATGAAACCAAGATTAAAGAAAGATGCGCATCATATTTCAAGAACCTCTTTAATCCTCCGCACAGCTCCAGAATATCGGAGCCTATAGATGTCTGCAGTTTGTTCCATTATCAAAACTCAAAAGAATAGTAAAGCGCCGGGCATAGATTAGATTCCAGTGGAGCTCATTAAATATGGTGGCAGTAATGTTCATAAAGCTATTCACAAAGTCATCCAGCACATTTGGCAACAAAAACATATGCCGAAAGAGTGGAGCCAATCAATTATATTCCCTATCCACAAAACAAGGTGACAAGCTACAGTGCGAAAATTATAGAGGCATATCACTACTTTGTACGGCGCACAAAATATTTTCTAAAATCTTAGAAAATAAAATCGGATCATACGCCAATAGTATTATTAGGGATAACAAGTTGGGTAAACAGACCTACGATCATGTCAGAAGGGTTTTGTATTCAATTTACAAAATGCAGTCACAAGATCGAATCAAATCAAGAAACATGTCAAAGACGATTTTATTAGAGAAAATATGAAATACGAAGATCATACTATTATTAACAAAGTTGAACGAATTTCGACTTCTGAGGTTTTTGGTATTGTTATACTGATAAATATCTCCCTTGATAATTATTTCAGATGTCCATCCGCGACGGAGGAAACACATTTTTCATGTATTTCCCCCCTGTGCACCCACTGAAGCAAAAGCTGACAGTTTAAGAACTGTTTTGAAAAGCTCCCATGGAAACTTTTATTTCATGCTCAAAGATTTACATGATACCTATCATTCCTGAAATTTTCATGCAAATCCTAGCAAAACTGTAGTGTCTGAGTCGGTAAAAAATGCAGCGCATATTGTTCCATGGTAATACAGGAAAATTCAAACCGCTATAACTTCGCTAAATATGATTCAATCTTTATGAAACTTTCAGGATAGGTCAATCCTATTAATAGACATCATTGAATTTAAGGGTACCGTTAAGATTTTATTCAAGAAAACATAAAATCGATAAATCATACTATTACTAACAAAGTTGAGTGAATTGCGACTTCTAACGTATTTGTTGTTGTTGTACTCACCAAGGCCTACATTCCTGATTTTTTTCAGATTTTTCACATCACAGGTGTCCAATCGCGAGGGGGGGGGGGGGGACACAAATTTTTCGTGTATTTCCCCTCCCTGTGCACCCCTCGAAGCAAGTTTAGCCAAACTAAGACCTGTTTTGAAAAGACCTTTCATTTGATACCCATATCGGCTACCTTCAATGAAATTTTTTATTCGGGGGGTCACTCTCCTATATGGGGAGACCCCCCTTAAATACCTTATAAATTTTTTTTGTAGTTGAACTTTGAAGAGATCACCACTTTACACCTGCACGCAAAATTTGATGTTTCTAGCTTAAGTAGTTTCCGAGAAAAACTGCTGTGACACACGGACGGACGGACGGACGGACGGACAGACAGACAGATGGACAGACTGGTCCCGAAACTAGTAGGGTTTGGTAAAATAATTTACAAAACCCTAAAAAAGGTGGTTTAAGAACAGGTAGATCAACAATAAACCAATTATTCACAGTCAAGCATCTACTTGAAAAATGTTGAGAGTTCAACATAGACATACCCTAAATTTTCGTTGACTTTAAGCAAGCATACGACAGTATTAATGGTCACGTACTGTACCAAATAATGCTTTGCTTTGGCATGCCAACCAAATTATTCCGTCTTACCAAAATGACAATGACGTTGATGACCTCCCAAGTCCGCATAAATAACGAACTCATCAATACCTTTGACAAAAATATCGGACTAAAGTAGAGAGAGCGACTGGCCCCATTGCTACTCAATTTGGCGCAGTGGTACGTCGTAAGGAAAGCTACCTGTCGATACCCGAGGTACATTACTATACAAGTCGAGCCAAGTAGAAGCCTATGCGGACGACATTAACATTTTGTCATAGTCAGCTGCCAAAGAACTCTTCCTGAAACTCGACAGCGAAGCAAAACTAGTAGGGCTACAAATCAACGAAAATAAAACAAAGCTCATGACGCCGTCAAGGAAGAATACTTCAAGTACACCAAAAATCACACTTGGCGAATACAGTATCGAGAATGTTAGCGAACTTGTGCATTTAACCACCAAAATAACGCAGACGGGTAATGAAAGTGACGAAATACGCCGAAGAATACAGCTTGCAAATAAAATATTTTGTTCAGTATTTACGATCTTGAAAACCAGCTGCATACGCAAAAAAACAAGTATACAAGTCTGTGATAAGACCTGTGTTATGCTATGGGTATAAGACATGGACCCTAATCCATGCATCTGCAAATATGTTGAACACCTTTCAGCGACGGGTCCTGAGGCGAATAATTGGAGCGATACTAGATGGGGACCAATGGCAAATTCGATACAACCATGAGTTGTATGAAATTTTTGACGAACTAGAGGTCTCAAGGATTGTTAGACTGCGGAAGCTGTAATGAACTGGATACGTGAATCGTATGGATGAACAACGGATACCCAAAAAGGTATTCGTTGGGAGAACTGAAAGCCGGAGACCAGTGGAGAAACCGAGGAAACGCTGGTCAGACTCGGTCGATGAAGACAGTTCATCGCTGCTTGGATTTTGAAATTGGAGGATGCGGTCAATGGACCGAGACAGTTGAAGGCACAAGCTGAATCAGATAGAAGTCAGTCTCAACATCCCTTCAATTTCTCTCACATCCGGGATGAGGTGCGCAGTCCACCTTAACTTCGTGCAATTCACCAAAGGCTGCTACCAATCGTTGAGCGAGCGCTGTCCGTCCTCGCGGACAACCATCTCCTTTGCATCCTCGTTTCGATGCACATAAATAAAGCAGCACTCTCTAGCAAGGAGGCCAAAGGGTATAACGCCTGCAATGACTTTCACCACTGAATCAGAGACTGTTGGATACGAAGATACAATCTTCAGCGCTCCTCTTCTCTGTTCCTGTGCCAGGCGTTTTTGGTAAACCTCCTTACTGAGAGCGTCGCCCAATAATTCTGCTCCGTACAGTAGCACTGACCCAACAGCACTCATCAAGAGGCATCTTCTTGATGGGCTGGGTCCCCCTACGTTGGCCATACTCCCAAACAGCTTTCTCGGCCGTTGCTCTGATTTCCTCAGAGAAATTCATCTTCGCGTCCCCCAGCCCAATGTACTTCATCGCTGGTTTCGATTCGTTTCGTATGTCTCCAATACTGATCATCCTTACTCTAGGTACTCTCTTTTTTCAAGATGACCACTTCGGTTTTCTCGCATGCTAAACTGAACCCGCGAGCAGTCATCCAGTCTCTCACTCGGGGCAATAGCATAACTAGCCTAAGTTGCGCCTGTTCAACGGTGCGTCCAGCGACCAGAGCTGTAACATCATCCGCAAAGCCGATCCAACGCGACTCTTCTGGTTTCTCCAGTCTCAGTAGCCCGTCGTAAGACACTTTCCACACGTCCAGACCAAGGATAAATCTCTGAGCAATAGTCGATGTGAAAGCCATCCTTCGTTGGTGTGTCGTAGGGCAGGCTTCAGTCCTTTAGCTAGTCCCTCAAAAGCCGCATTAGATATTCAAGAACTTGAAAAGGATTTTCCAACGTATCCAGAATATCCAGTCATCTAGCGGAGTTGAAGGTGTTGCTAACGTCGAGTTTCACGAACAGGACGATCCGTCACTTGGTGCGACTATGTGTCTCTGCCTTTTGGACCGCGCTCACCACCTCTGCAATCGCATCAATAGTAGAACGTTCTTCTCTGAAGCCGTACTGCTGAGGAGATAGGTCCCCAGCAGCACAAATTGCGTCAGTGAGTCTTCGCTTGATGAGTTTCTCTAAAACTCTCCCAATCGTGTCTAGCATGCATAAGGGGCGGTATGCATACGGCGATTCGGGATTTCCCTTTCTTTGCTGATCGGCACGAGTTTTGCCACCATCCATCGAACCGGGAAAACCCCGTCTCGTAGGCAAGCGTTGAATGTGCTGAGCAGAAAAGTAGAACATAGTGATAGACAAGTTGCAACACTTCAGCCGGAAAACCATCTGGATTTGGACCCTTCCTCGGTTTCAGTAAAAGGACTGCTTCCTTCCGCAAACTGCTCAAGCAGATTTCATGCAGTAGAACTGCAATGTAAGTTTAGCTGCAGGATGCGGGACATCAAAGCTTTGATTTTGCCTTGACTAGGGCTTCCTGAAAAACTCTGCATTTTTGCCCTTGAACGAGTCTGGTATTTATGCCCACTATCGCTCATGTCACTGAACAACATCACCAATTTGACTAATTTAATTACACTTTACAAACCAATTTTCGTTTTCTTATTCAGGTGAAACAATATAACGTGTTATGCCTGTCTAAGATCTGACTTTTCTTTTAAATTGAAATACGTCCGATAACTTCGAAAGCTATATTAGTACTAATAAATCGAATCTAACATGTATTGGGTTATCCATTTCGTGATTGGGAAAGTATAACCCTGCCATTTGACATCTGTCAAAATTAAATGTCATCTAGAGAGTGTTTTTTAGTTGATGGTTTACCATTTAGAAATATGGATCCTTTGACAGTCAGAAGACGCGTTAAAATTATTAAATTTTATTATAAAAATGGTGATTCTGCTGTATCGACATTTAGGGCCTTACGAGCCAATTACGGTCGACCTACACAGCAAACAGTTTCGAACACAGTGAGAAAATTTGAAGAGACTGGATCAGTTATTGATATTGCAAGGCCTGTTCATCATTGCAACATTCGTTCTGCTAAAATATCGCTGTCGTTGCTCAAAGTGTGGAGGAAGACCCGAATTTGTCGATTCCTCGACGTGCTCAACATTTGGGCTTGTCTTACGGCTCATTCTGGCGGATTTTGCATTTGGATTTGCATCTTCATCCGTACATAATCCAACTCACTCAAGAACTTAAGCCTCAAGACCATACACAACGCAGAATGTATGCGAATTGGGTGATTGAACAACAAGCCATTGATAACGATTTTTCGAACAAAATTTTCTTTTGTGATGAGGCTCATTTTTTGCTCAGTGGTAACGTAAATAAACAGAATTGCCGCATATGGGGCCGTTTGGTGTGCATTAGGTCTGGCGTGTAATTGGCCCGTATTTTTTTGAAAATGATCAAGGAAGAGCCATTAAAGTCAATTCTGACCGCTATGGACGGATGTTAACCGATTATTTTTGGAGAGAAATTGAAAATTATGATTTGTAGAACATGTGGTTCCAACAGGATGGAGCCACAAGCCACACAACACAGGCTAATCGAGCACTTTTGCAAGAGAAATTTCCAGAACGCGTATTTTCGAGATTGAGTGATGTCAATTGGCCGGCAGGATCCTGCGACCTAACACCTTTGGATTTCTTTTTTGGGGCTATGTTTACGCGAACAATCCTCAAAATCTTAACAATTGAAAACCAATATTCGTGAAGCTATGGCCGAGATATTGCCGGAAATGTGCCGAAAAGTCATTGAAAATGCTCTCAAAAGGATTGAGGCCTGTAAGAGGTCCCGTGGAAAACATTTGAATAATGTTGTTTTTCATGTACAATGGCAAGGTTTAATCTTTATATTAAATAAAAAATTTTGTTTGTATCAGAATATTTTATGTGTTGTCTTTAGCTTTACTTTCCCAAGCGTAAAATGGATAACCCTATATAACAAATTAAAGCTAGATGGGTGGATATTCTGGACACGCTGAAAACTCTTTTCAACTTCCAGAATATCTAATGCGGCTTTCGAGGAACTACCTAAAAGACCGAAGCCTGCTCTACGACACGACACAGGGCCAACGAAGGATGGAAACTACATCGGGTGTTCCCCAGGGATCTATCCTTGGTCTGGACCTGTGGAACGTGTCTTACGACGGGCTACTAAGACTTGAGATGCCAGATGAGTCGTGCTTGGTCGGCTATGCGGATGATGTTGCGGCTCTGGTCGCCGGACGCACCGTTGAACAAGCGCAACTTAGGCTAGGTATGCTAATGCGCCGAGTGAGGGACTGGATGACTGCTCGCGGGCTCAGTTTAGCACTGAAGAAAACCGAAGTGGTCATCTTGACAAAAAGGAGAATCCCTAGAGTAAGGATGATCAGTATTGGAGATATACAAATCGAATCGAAGCCAGCGGTGAAGTACCTGGGGCTACTGATTGACTCGAAGATGAGTTTCTCTGAGCAAATCAGGGCAACGGCTGAGAAGGCTGCTTCGGGAATATCGGCTCTGAGTCGGCTTATGGCCAACGTAGGGGGACCCAGCCCATCAAGAAGACGCCTCTTGATGAGTGCTGTAGGGTCAGTGCTACTGTACGGAGCAGAGGTATGGGGCGACGCTCTCAGCAAGGAGGTATACCGAAAACGATTGGCACAGGTACAGAGAAGAGGAGCACTGAGAATTGCATTCGGTTTTGCCCAGGAGAGGAGGACAATGCCTGTCACACATTTTTTGCGTGTACCAAATGGGCCAGGCTGCGAAGGGAACTCTACAGGGAGACGGGAGAGCTCACCCCGGATAATATAGTTGCGGTGATGCTCGAATCGGTTGACAAATGAAACCAGGTGGCACATTATGCTCGGGCAGTCCTAAAAGATAAAAGGGACTCACAGCAGCTGGAGGTGCTGGGGCTGGGGGATCGCTCTTCTGGCATTTCCTCTTCCCCTCTCCCCTCACGCTAGGAAAGGGACTCCCCAGCTTGAAGGCGCCGCACGGCGTAACAAAACGAGACCTGGCCCGAAGTAATGTGTCAAACGGTTCCAGGCTAGGTTCTCAGATTAACAGGGGAGGTGTTTAGTGGGTAGTCCAAGAGAGTCCCACACTGCCAGACTCGGCGGGCGTAGCGTAGCTCAATGTGACTCAAATTTGTTTTTATGTAATTTCTCTTTTGGCAGAAGTCTTCGGGATATGTCATTACCTTTCATCGACATGGCGTGAAGGCTAAAATGTTAATGAATAACAGTAAGATGGTCAGATCATGTTGTTTATCGGCTAATAAGGATAGGACTAAGGGATAAATTCTTTTGTTCACCAACCGCTCAAGGATCTTACTCAAACATGAAAGGAGTGATATGGGTCAGTAATTTGAAGCAATAAGATTCAAGTTAAGATAAATTAATTTAGTTTGTGAAGTGTCAGGAATAAGATTAAACTATAATTCGATAAATGAGATGACAGTCAAAAATTAGCTCAAGTTAAAGGCAACATTTTCGTTGGTAACTGGTTCAATAATTTCAAGTAAAAAATGTCGTGCCAACAAGAAAGAACTGCAACAGATTTTGCTATAATGGTGCTTATAGAACACGAGCTAGGAACGTGAGAGTTCAACGTTGAATACAAAATAAGGGCCGGACTAAGGTTTCATCGAAAACTACTAAAAGAACTTAAAGATGTGGATAAAGGAAGTTTTTTTTCAATTTTTGTAGGATGAATGAAACAGATTTTGAGTAGTTACCACAACAGATGAAACCCAAAAAAATGAAGAAAGACACTGTAATTCGTGTCTCTATTTCGTCAAGTACACGACTAGCTTGGATTCTGCGTTTTCTAGCACCTGATTAGTATTTGAAACAATTTTTTATGATTTTTCATAGTGTATTTCTGGTTTTTATATATTTACATACTTATCAATAATAAACTTTCCAGGGGATTTATATCATTCGCTTATGTACTTTTTTCAAATTACTGTAAGCAATGTGTTGTCGATTAATCCGGAGTACACCTAATTCTCTTTTTACACGAATTCGATTAAACACGAGTTAAAAAGACATAAAAATATCTTTTCATTAGAATGAATTTGATTTAACACGATTTTTAATATTCTAGGAAATTTCACTAAATCTCACAGAACAAATAGAGCGAGATTTTTCGACACGTGTAAATTATTCTCAGAAAAAGTCGCTGAGACTCGGTAGATTTTGCTCTCGCCGTGTGCCAGATTAGGTCTTTTGTTTGAGATCTTATAATATCAGCATGGGATTCCCCGAATTCCACATAGCGTAAAGAAGTTATGTATTTTGTACGCAATTTAGTTTGATTTTGAGAGTTGAAAAAAGAACACGTTTAGTTGGGGTAAATATTTAAAAAGTTATAACAGACGAGGATTGACAATTAAGTAATGAGACTAATGAGAATGAGGCCTTGAAATTCCCTTCGTCTTCCCCAGCATCCTTTTCCTCTTCATTAATATTTTTATCATCGCTCTAGCTTGTTTAGTTCGCCTGCCGTGTCGTGTTGAGTAGACATATGTTGGTGGTGCCCGTTACGAAAATGGAGAAACGAAATCAAGAGCAACGCGTTGCGATAAAATTTTATGCCAGATTGGGCGAGGCAGCTTCGAAAGCGTACACTAAAATTACATGGTGATAGTGCTCTCAGTCGTGTCCAGGTGTTTCAATGGCATAAAGAGGGACGTGAAACCGTAGAAGACGAGGCGCGGAGCGGGAGACCAGTCGGGGTGCGGCCTGACGTGAATGCGCAGCGTGTGCGTGCCCTCATCCATAAAAATCCGCGTTTAACAGTTCGAATGTTGGCCGCGGAACTGGATATGAATCGTGAAACAGTCAGGCAAATTTTAACTGACAATTTTGGGATGAAAATGTTGTGCGTGAAGATGGTTCCAAGGAACCTTTCTAAGGAGCAAAAGCATCATCGAATGACCGTCGCAGAAGACTGTTTGGAACTAGTGTAGAACGAACCCATGGTGCTTGATCGAGTTATCACAGGCGATGAGAGCTGGTTCTTCCAATACGACCTGGAAACCAAACGCCAAAGCTCATAATGGTTGTCTCCGCATGCCCCCTGCAAGAAAAAGCACGCATGAACAAGTCCAAGGTGAAATCGATGATTATTGCTTTTTTTGATAGCCGTGGAATTGTCCACAAAGAATTTGTTCCATCGAGGCAAACCGTAAATCAAGTCTACTATTGCCAAGTACTCGAAAGATTGCGAAAACGAGTCAACAGTGTGCGCCCAGACATCGCGCGTAACTGAATCCCTCATCACAACAATGCGCCGTGCCACACTGCCCTCAGCGTGTCCCAGTATTTGGCCTCCAAAAAGATCGTCGTCTTGCAACAGCCACCTTATTCGCGCGATATGTCAACCTGTGACTATTTTTTTGTTCCCTAAAACAAAATCGGTGGTCAAAGGGACCTATTTTGAGTCGATTACGGACATCCAGGCAGCCGTGACGAGGGTACTAGTCGAAGCGTTCCAGAAACGTTAAGAAGCATGGAAAACGCGCTTAAATTGTTGTATATCTGTCTAAGGGGACTACTTTGAAGGGGATGACAGAGTTGTAGAGAATAATTTTTAAATATACGGTTTTCATGGAATCAGTCTCATTACTTGATTGTCACACCTCGTAAGTAAAATAAAGTTACTGCTCGTATAGGTTTATTAACTCAATAACAGGTAAATTTTAAATAAATTTTGGTAGCCCTAACACAATGTCACATGATTCACCTGCTATAAAAGCGAAGAGAGATCAAGTTGTAATAGGACAAGGTGCAACGGCTGTAGGAAAGCATTTTGGTATTCATGAAGCTACTATAAGAACTATCAAGAAAAATGAAACTGCGATCAGAAAATCGGTGTGTTCTGAAACGAAAATAAGTGCCAAAATATCATCCTTCATAAGAGATGCTGTCAAAGCAAAAATGGAAAAAACTTTGGGTACGCGGATTGTAGATAAATCGCAAAATTAATATCAGTAGATGGAATTGCTATCAAGCAAACTGCATTAAGACTGTATAAAAGTCTTCAAGAAGTGGAGCTGACACATCTTAGTTGGATGACAGGTTTTCTTAAACGACATGCTCTCCATAATATAAAAATTAGGGGGAAAGCTGCGTCTAAAGATGAGTTGGCTGCTAAAGAGTTTCCTGAGAAACTTGAAAAAATTATTGAAGATGGAAGATACACCACAGATTAAGTTTGGAATATAGATGAAAGCGGCCTTTTTTGAAGCAAAGAATGTCGAGTAGAACTTATGTTGCAAAATCGCAAAAACTGTCGGTGGTTTTAAAATAGCAAAGGGCCGTGTAACATTGCTATTTTATTCCAATTCTTTAGGAGAGTGCATGTTAAAACCACTGCTAGTAAATCGTGCTTTAAGACCACGCTCAATCAGAGGTGTAGCTTTCAATTATTTATCAATTCATTGGACAGCAAACAAAAAGGACTGGATGACTAGTGCAATCTTTACAAAATACTTCATCCTAGAAGTTAGACGCTACATAAATGCGAAATGTCTAGAATTTAAAGTTCTTTTAATGTTAGACAATGCACCTGGCGACCCGGTCTTGGAGCACCCAAATGTGCAATTTTGCTTCTTTCCACCTAACACTACATCTTTAATACAACCGCTAGACCAAGGGATTATTGCTACTTTTAAAATATACTACATAAAACGTTCATTAATCAAGTTGGGTTAGCGTTAGCTGACTTTGAGCCATCAACCTTGAACTCATGTTGGAAAAATATTTGACCAGAATGTGTAAAAAGCAAAGATCCTGATCCTGTCATCAATAATAACGCTGTTTTTACTTACTGACCTCACAATGCTGGCACATAAGATTGGTGGGAATGGATTCGATGCTCTATCAATTGCCGATATAGAGGAATTACAAGTTGATAAAGGCTTGAGTAAAAATGAAATTACAGACCTCACCCTTGAGACTCATCATACAGAGAATATAGGGATAATGGCAAAGGAAATCCTCCCATTTGAAATGCATTTCTAATTAAAGAAAGTCTTGATCTTCCGGAAAATTAGGTTATCATTTTGAACAACAGGATCCTGATGCGGAACAAGCTGCAAAATTTCAACGTAAACTGAAATCATTAATGGCATCTTACGTGTACAGGGAGCTTTATAACGGTTTATCACGAAATCGAACACAATCTTTAATGACTGATTACCTCCCAAAAACTACTGAATTATTAACACAGGAGACTAGAGATGATAATTCAGAAATAATTTCACACGATGATGAACAAAATAATTCTGGTGATGGCACTGATATTCAAATCTTAAATAAACGTATGCGTTTATTGCCAGAAAGTGACAATGCATACAATTTTTTTGTGTCTACGAGTATATTATTCGAACTTTTTTTATATTAATGAATTTCAGATATTATTTCTTTTTTTTTTTTTCAACGTATAATTTATTTTTTATAATATATTTAATGAATTAAAATGTGTAAGCATGAAATAAATTAAGTGAACTCTGACAAAAATTTTTTAATATTGCTTATACCTTATTCTCTTTTTACAAAAATTTTTTGGGAACGTATTTATCCTGTAAAAAGAGAATTAGGTGAATTGGCAAGTTTTATATAAGTGTCTGAAACAAGATTGTTTGAAGGTATAATAATAATTGTCTACACAATAGTTGACTTTCTTTTAAATCTTGAAAATGAACTTTTGTTGGCGTTGTTGATGAGCAGCTAGTTGATGTGTATGAACATCCATCCCAAGACGATTTTCAAAAATCCTACAGTGCATCGATTTCAGATATTTCCATGATTGAAGTAGCAATCTGTTATTGTCAGACTACAATAATCTGAACTCCTTAGCAACATAGTCACCAAATACTTGATAATCATCCAGTGGCCTTTCTATTACACAAACAGCATTTTGAAGCAGGATTTCGTCTTTCCTTGGATATTGGCCCTCATTTTCTTAAATTATTACATCTTTTTTAAAACGGAACTTTAAATAAAACACGTTGTTGCAGGGTAACGACTAACTATTTAATTGAGAAAAGGAACAAAAGGGACACTTGACATTGAAAGTTTAGTTTACAAAATTATCAACAGATGTCTCTATGTACTATTTTGATATCATTCTTTGCAGCATCCCCACAATACCAACAGTTTGCATGAACTGAAAATCTTTTATTTCTGACAATCCTTTAGTTAACAGATCCGCAGGTACACTAGAAGTTGGCAGATACTTCGTTCCAATTCTATTGCCGTTAATTACATCGCTGATGAAATTATATCTAACATCAATATGTTTGGAACGTTTATGAGAGTAATGGTTGCTTGTCATCTTCAATACACTCTGATTATCATTATATTAAACAATTTTATTGCAACAGCCTATCAATTCACATTCTAAATCCTGTAAATATAAACCTTCCTTGCATGCTTCTGATAAAGCCATGTACTCTGCCTCACAACTACTGAGAGCTAGTTATTTGCTTTTTACTTTCCCAAGAAATAGCAGATCCAGATTTCATGAAACAAAATCCTGTATATATACATCTATCAATGGCATCACTGGCCCAATCTGAATTCACAAAACCTGCCAGTTCTGCTCATTCTTTGGAATATCTTAAGCAATAGTTTTTTGTTGTCAACAAATACATTAGAATTCTCTTTCCATAATTCCAATGCAATCGTCAATAACAATTATTAAATTTAAAGAGAGTTTACTGCGTATGCAATACCTTGTTGCGTCAAGACCGCTAAATACATCAAGCTACCTGTATTAGGTAAGTATTTATCACACATATGTTATTCGATTTTTCTACGTTCAATTTACTTTTTATGGGTGTGTTTGCTAAATTACAATCAGTCATATTAAACTTATTTGCCAACTGTTCGATACCTGATCTATTGTGATAACATTTTTATTTATATAATTTTCATGCTCAAATACTGTTTAACTTGACCCTAATTTTTTATCTTAAATTTTTGGCTCAATGCTTCTATTAGAGATTTAGTTTTTATTTCTTTATTCGAAAAAATTATAAAATCATCGACATAAATACAACAATAGTTGTTATAATAACCTTTTATAAAAACGCAAGGTTCAAGTTTACAGCAAATTACACAATGTCTCATCTGCTCTTTGGTACCAAGTTAAGGATGATCGTTTTTTGACCATAAACAGCCTTTTTTAAATTTGAATGCTTTATGAGAATCTTTGACAGCGAATCCTTCCGGCAAATGCGTAAAAATGCTTTCTTTTAAATAACCATTAACAAAGGCTGTTGTGACGTCTAGGTGAGTAATATCCGTATTTAATTGCACACTCAAGCAAACAGTAACCGCAAGGTTAAGTGCCTAATCACCGGTGAAACTGTTTCCTGATAGTCCACACCAGCCTTCTGCGTGAAGCCTTTTGCAACCAGTCTAGTACGATATCTCACTTTATTATCACAACCAAATTTCCTTTTTAAGACCCACTTGCACTGCACCACACTAGCACTATCTGGAGCATCGACAATCTCTTACGCGTGGTTTTCGACTGTAGCTCTTCTGCAACCGTCTGCCACCACTGTTGTTACTCAAGACCGCTGATAGCTTCTGTATAAGTCAGTTCATCTTCTCTTATAGGTGTTGTACTTAAATTTTAAAATCCATATCTTTCTGACTTTTTTCTTTGTCTTTTCTTTGGGTTTTCATCGTTTATCTGAGAAACATTACTTGTTTCATCTTCTTGCTCTTTCCTGTCACTCTCTTTTTCTACATTACATACTTCTTCTTTATTTAAAAAATTAACCAGGCTATCCAAGTATTCACACTCATTGGAGTTCGACTGATCATGAGAAGGTTCTATCTTCACCGTAGATTCCTGCAACAACTCCCCCACTGAATCTGTGGTCTCTATGGAACAGTTATACTTTCTAGACTTCTTAGCTTTTCTATAATCACAACGTCTCTACTCGTTGTGCATTCCTTTTAATTAGATCATAAATTCTGTAGCCTTTGATGTTTTCACTAAATCCAACCAGTATATATGCATTTTTGATTATTTATCTCACTTGGTTCTTTTTTCTTTATGTATGTGCACCATTACAGGACTTCTAAATATACGTATTTGCTGTTAATCTAGTTTCGACTTGGTCAAAGCCTCATATGGAGTCTTTTCAATACCTGAAATTACTGATCTACTATATTTTCAATACCTGAAATTACTGATCTATTTTTCAAATAGACAGCTGTATTAGCAGCATCTGCCCAAACATTTTTTTCAAGACCTGCTTCAAAAAGTAAGCATCTCGCTTTCTCCACCATGGTTCGGTTTGGCCTTTCACTCATCCATTCTAATCAGGTGTGTAAGGATTTGTTTTTTCATGTATGATTCCCTCTTTCTTTAAGAAATCTTCAAAATCATTGTTGCAATACTCACAGCCATTATCTGTACGCAAGATGTTTATTTTCATATTCTGAAAATTCTCTGCCATTGATTTGAATTCTTTAAAATAATTTAATACTGCACTCCAAGTCTTCAGGAAGTAAATAAATGTCATCAGGTTGTAGTCATCAATGAATATTCAGAAATATCGTGTGTTGCCTATTGACACAGTCTCCGTAGGCCCACAGTCATCTGAATGATTTACCTAAAAAGTCTCTGTGGCACGTGACCCGTGATTGCTGAATGGAAATCTTGATTGCTTCCTTTCGCAGCATACTTTATTTGACAGCTGGGTTTGTGTGTTATGTACCCTTTAGCATAATCAAGTCCTTCTACGAATCCACACTTCTTCATTTTGTTCATATCCGTGCTATTGATATGACCAAGCCGTCTCTGCCATGTATCGGCACTAAATGTCAACAAACAATTCTGTTTTAGTATTCTTAACTTATATACTCCATCAACGAGGCCAGCAATTGCAACTAACTCATCCAATTTATTTCTTATGAGGCACTTATTGTGCTCAAATATGACACTGTTCCCATTTTCAATTAGTTCGCTCACCAACAAAAGGTTATTCGTGAGACTTGGTACACACAACGCATTCTGCACAGTGATGTCATAGTTGTAGATCATCGTTACTTCTACGTCTCTCGAACAAAAAACGGGACTTTTCGTCTCATTGGCAACAATGATTTCTGGTAAACTTGATGAGTATTTAGGGTTTTTCAACCAACATTTTTCAGCGTCAAGTGCATGCTAGCACCCGAGTCGATGTAAAAGTCACTATTACTGAATTCGCCACTGAGAAAAACAATGTTGAAAGCGTGGCTTTGCTTCTTATTTCCTGTTTTCTCCTTCAAAAGTAGGCACTTGTTACGGTAGTGACCGATTTCCTTACAACAATAACAAGTTATTGTTTTTGTGTTGTCGACACTTGATGATGTTGATTTTGACGTATTCGATATCTGTCCGCTATGTGAACTAGTGCGGCTTCCTTTAGCCGATTTTCTATGCCATTTTGCTGCTAGTGCTGAATTGCGTTCTGATTCACTCGTATCTGCCACTTCCATATCAAGTAATTTCGACTCAATCGAATCTGCTGTTATTTGAATCCCGGAATGCTCTATAGCTATTATCAGAGGCATACTCGTAAATCGCTCTGATAATCCGGCAAGTAACAATGAACCAACCCATTCATCATTTATAGCGAAGCCTGTGCCGCTTAAGAGACGTTTCAACAATTTGTGTCACATTATTCGTCATATTTTCACAGTTTTCTAACCTTATGGAAATTAGCTGACGAAGCAACGTAATTTTCCATCCTGAATTGTCGAACAAAGAACGTCGTTTTGTCCACAATTCCTTCGCGGTCATTGTGTCCTTCATGTGTACGAAGAGCGATGAATCAATCGTCTGCCGCTGCTGCATTTTCATCTGTTTCTTGTTGCTTTAGGTAATTGTCGGCATCCTCCAAAATTAGTAAGTTCTCAACTGCGAAACCCCAATCGCCGGAGTTATCGCAACGTTTCAATTTTGGCACGTTAGCAAGATAACTGGAACTCATTTTTAACTTACACAACACGAAAAAATACTACAATTAAACTGTTTTTACCACTCAAATGGGTGTGGGCCCATAACCCATAAGTAAAACACGTTTTGTAAGGTAACAACTAGCTATTTAATTGAGAAAAGGAACAAAAGGTCACATTGATAGTTTAGTTTACATAATTATCATCAGATGTCTCTATGTACTATTTTGATATCATTCTTTGCAATAGAAACTCTTCAGATGTTTCAGCCACAGCTTCATTTTCTTCTTGGTTTTTATTCTGTTAATTACGTGATTACTTCAAAGTCTTTTTAAGTCATATCATAGGCATATAATTTTTGCAAAATGACTTTCTACCTACTTGTTGTCTTAGGTCCTAGATTCAATTAACGAATGGCTTCACGTGTCGTCTTCTTTCGAAAATGAATGGAGTTTCCCCCCCTGTATTGGTGCTTTAGATGGAAAGCACATTCTTATGAAAGCTCCATCTTACAGCGGTAGGGCCTACTTCAACTATAAGGGCACGCACAGCAGTGTCAATGGTTTTGGCAAATACAAATTATAAAATTCTCTACTTTGATGCAGAATACAAAGGAAGAGTTTCCAATGGAGAACTTTGCGATAACTGTTCCCTATCAATCGCACTAGAAACGGGTGAACTATACACATCAGAAGCCTGTCCAGTTACAGGCCAAGAAATAAACAAATCGTATCTTATAGCCGGGTCTTCAATTACCATCCTTCAAGAGGAAGACGAATTGTAGAAAATATTTTTGTTATAATGGCAAATAGGCTCCTACTTTTTAGAAAACCTTTAGAACTCGGTCCTAAAAAACCACAGATATTGTCAAAACTGTTTGATGACACGAAACAAATCAAAGGAATCAAACGTTATCTGTTTTTGTCCTGGAAAACCCCATTATACTCTAATACTGAACACAACGCATTGCTCCATCAATTTTTAAACACAATGTCTTATTAGGCACTGATGGGACTTTAATCATTATGGCCTTATGAGGTTTTCCTAAAAAATTCCTAACAGAAATATCTCTGTTGTAAAAAATCTAAACAACACTGAAATGATGAGACTCAACAACATAAAAAATAAAAACCTAATACCCCTCTACCTGACCTATTTAGTATCCTACGACTATATAAAGTCATTCTAGACACTGAGAATGACTCAAATGAGTTGAAACGTGCTGTAATGTTTTTAAATGTCTTGATCCGAACGAGGAACTGACCTCTCATCGGTTCTAGACGTTAAGCCTGAGTAGTGCCAAGGGATGGTACCAACCGGTCAACCAATCCGTGCACCGAAATCCATTTTCGCGGTGGCTGCTTGTCGGCCAGCTAGATCGAAGAGGATTTCGGTCGCGGGTCTCCAAATGGATTACGCTTATTTACAACTTTTCAGCCACCATTAAACGCCCGTTTCAAACGCGTCAAAAACACAATCATACGGAGAAGAAACCTACTTTACATTACTCCGTATTTCTTCATTCAGCCAGTCAAAGAACAAAAATCTAATCCCCGTTTCGCGTTCCCGAATTGTACCGACGCGGTACCGAAAAAAACTACGCTAAAGAAAAACCACGATCAACAAAGGTACCGCGTACCACGCGCGACGCGAAACCGACCTCAGCGGATTTAGTCAAACCCTGCCCTCGCGAGACATACCTACCGTGCACTCTACCTCCCGCTGAAAGAAAGGACCACTGGAAAGGAAAGTCGTGTTTTAAGTTAGCAATTCATAGTTCATTTATATTCAATCTTTCAGTCTGTTTTGACAAAATAATTCCAAGAAAATAAAAAAAATTACTTGTATAGTAAGTAAGTCTATAAACTATGATATCCGGTTGTTTCAACAGTCTATTTATGTTACTGATATGAGGTAGTTCCAGTTTATGTACTTTATTCTGTTTCTTCAGATATGAATGCACTATCTTTTATTTTTATTTTGCTATGCAACCTAAATTTTTCTGCATTTTTACTGATTTTTGTTTTCTTCAATATACTCGTAATTTTTTTATTCATAAGAAACTGTTCTTAAAAATTTGTTTGCAATTACAGGTTTGCATATATCTACATAAGATTAATTTGTGTTTCCTATTTACAATGAATATAACAAGAACTATAGGTACTTAAAGTTTGGTTTCCAAAAATTACAAAACAATTTGTGTTCGTAGACCTCCGCTATAAGAATTGACGATACTGCTTTACACTTTCGATATAGATTAAATTGTTTGAATTCAATTCAATCAAAAGCAAATTTAAAAAGAAACAGAAAGCCCACGAAAAAAACTAAAAATTGTGGACGAAGATCGAACAATCAATTTTTCAAATTTTTACAATTATTATTAAAGAAATGGAAAATTCACTTGTGCCATACAATAGAAGTGACTGCCCGCGAGAAAAGCCCTAGCATGCTTTCATACTGAACTAAAAGCTTAGTCTTGTGCACAAAATATCGTTTCACAAGTTTATATTATTCCGTATTTCCAATAACATTGGCGATAGATCCAAAGTCATCAATTTGATCATGTGTGAGAGCTACCCATTCGGCAAAGCTGTTGCAATTCACGCAAAATTTCTAATTTTAAAATTTTGTGACTTTTTACAATTTTTTTAACAATGACTTTTATTTATGGTTAGGCTGGTTCTTAATTTCTGCTCCTCTCGTGGGCGAATTGATTACACGCAATCATAATATATGTATAGACCATTATTTACATGCTGGTTGAAATACAATGCTTGTGGTGAGAATATGTTTAAAAATTGCGTTAATCAAATAAATATTCCCCTTTAAAAGAAAATATAACTATGAAAACTGCCTAGAGGATTTAGTACAGCGACAATTGATTCAAAATGAATTATTAAAATATTTGTTTAAGTCAGTGGTTGGTAGTTGCACGTGTGAGTAATCAAATGACGAAGCTTTGGTGAGGCACGGCATTTACTTGGATTTGGACCATTGACTATTGCGGTATTACGAGCTGGTGTAAACGTGCGACATTTCATGCTGTTATAGACGAAAACAATACATGGGCACTTAGAAGACGGTTCGCAAGTGTAATTGTTGCAAGTATTGTTGTAGTTGTTGTCCACATTTGCAAATAGAGACTTAAATGATGATTAAGATACAGCTCCTGTGCCAGCGTCCGTAGTCTCTAAGTACTGGGGCAAGAGTAAATCTTGTGACATGCCATTAGAATCACTCATAAGAAAAGGTGATTCTTTCTAAGCTAAAGGAATTTCGCTTACCGCATAAACTGGGCCCAGTTCTGATCCTCGATACTGACAAAACCTACTTCCTTCTAGTGTCATTTAATAGTTTATTTGCGACTACTGCGTGGCAAGCATAGTTTAAATTTTTTTACTATCGGCGTTTTTTGAGGGAGTAGTAGCGTGAAAGGAAAATGTCCAAATCCGACTGGAATTTTTGATGGCCGGATATTAGAAAAATCTTTGTAGAAATTATTATTATAATAACGATTCTCATACAGGCTCCCACTATTTCAGCAATAGTGCTTATAGAGGTCTTTCACGCAACCAAGTGAATCCTGTGCTCAAGGAGGGGGAGTAATAGCGAACCGCTTGTGTGACTTTTTTCCCGTTCACTCTGGAAAGGTGGTAGTCTGATTATTGTCTCCCTACTCTGTTCGCGCAACCGTGTAGGAAT
Source organism: Odontomyia ornata (assembly GCA_963969285.1). Taxonomy (NCBI): domain Eukaryota; kingdom Metazoa; phylum Arthropoda; class Insecta; order Diptera; family Stratiomyidae; genus Odontomyia; species Odontomyia ornata. Next base: position 306,442,522 of record OZ017739.1, read on the forward strand.
GGGTTTTTTTCTTTTTAAAGTTATTCACATGTGGTCCTTTGGGGGAACCACGGCACTTACACACGATTGCAATTCACAACAACAGATCGAGTGTACTCTACACAAAACTGCCGGTTGATCACCACGATCGACGAAAAGTGCATAGCAGTGCGTGGATTGAGCGTTCTTACTTGGAAACTTGCGCGCAAACTCCCATCAACGGAGCTGGCAATTCGATGTGCAGTACATGCACTGCTAGTCTGACACGTCAACTCACCTCACTGCACTGCCATGTGGCTGTCACTTCACCTTGACATCCCACGACAAAATTGACGTGGGATGTGCGCTCGTCACAACCAACGTGAAATGACAAGCCACCTAGCAGCAAGGTGTCTTAGTGATGGTCGCCAGCGGCGTCGCATGGTTCATTACAGTGCTTGTTCTCACAACAAAGTATGGCCTGCTGGCTTTTGTACAAAAAATTCTTTTCAAATAAATTCCCTTTTTTCCATTTCTCCTCTCAGCTTAAAGTCCTCATTCCAGCCAAAACAATTCTTTTAAACCTCATTATTTTCCTGGCAAAAGAGCTCTAGAACTTCATGTAGATTGTTGCTGTCGATCGGAGTTTTTTATTAAAGTTTACGTATACAGATGAAATAGTCACGAGCCGCCCCTGGTTGGGACGAAAGGGTTTTCCAATAAGGGGTGTTATTTTGAATAGCCCACTATTTCGGTAGATGTCACTTTTGAAGCTGTCATTTTTAACATTTGACAAGTAGAAACTACGCTATCAATAACAAGGTGAGTAAACAGACCTACGCTCATGTCAGAAGGGTTTTGTATCCAACTTCTCAGAAATGCAGTCACCAGCAATGAATAACGTCAAGAAATATGTCATGTCAAAGAGATGTGCACATTCAAAGGAAAATCCATTGTTTTTCTACTTTCAACGGTCGCCATTTTGTTGCAAACCTATAAAAATCGCTCAAATCATGAATTCTCAAAAATATTAATGTTATTGACCTTACTGGAGAATTTCAAGAAGATCAAGTCAAAACTGCAGTGACTGATTGGATGGAAAAACGATAAAATACCAAAATCATGTGTCATTGTTGCTGTAATTGGAGAAATTTCAAACGGCTATAACTTCCGTGTATATTACTCGATTTTCACCAAACTTCGAAAGCCTAAGAACCCTTAGTAAGACTACGTAAATATCGAATTTTGTTTCGTTTAAGGGTACCGATGCGATTTTATTAGGGAAAATGTGAAATTCGAATATCATACTCTTATTAACAAAGTAGAGCGAATTTCAACTTCTAATGTATTTGTTGTTGTTGTACTTATAAACAGCTACCACCATAATTTTTTCAGATTTTTTGGATCACAGGTGTCCAATCGCGAGGGGGGGGGACACAAATTTCTCGTGTATTTCCCCTCCCTGCGTGTCCCTAGAAGCAAAACGTATCAAATTAAGACCTGTTTTGAAAAGTTCTCATCAAGACCTTTCATTTGATACCCATATCGGCTACCTTTGGTGAAATTTTTTTTCTCGGGGGCCACTCCCCTATATGGGGAGACCCCCCTTAAATACCTTATAAAACTTTTTGTAGTTGAACTTTAAAGAGAGCATCATTTTACACCCGCATACAAAATTTGATGTTTCTAGCTTAAGTAGTTTGCGAGAAAAAGTGCTGTGACACACGGATGGACGGACGGACGGGCAGACGGACGGACAGACGGACAGACAGGTTGCGAAACTGGTAGGGTTTTGTAAAATTATTTTACAAAAGCCTAAAAATGGAACGATACACGCTTCAACAACGCATTGAAATTATTAAAATTCACTATAAAATTAGTGAAATTGGCAGAGCCGGCTCGTAGAACTCGAATTTTTTGCGTCGTCGTGAAGCACCTTGTTGGATCGCAATACAGAAATTGGTTGAAAAACGTTGGGGACAATTTAGTGATGTGAAGAATAAAACCCGTGCACGTCACTCAAGAACAGCCGAGAATATTGCTGCTGTAGCCGAAAGTGTTGAATAAACCTCAGGCTTATCCATTCCTCGTCGTTCTTTGGAATTAGGCATTCCACAAACGTCATTACACCGTATTTTGCATAAAGATTTGGGTCTTAAGGCTTAGCAAGTTCAGTTAACACAAGAACTCAAGCCGGTCGATCATCAACAACGTCGTGTTTTTGCTGATTGGGTCCTTGAAATGCATGAAAATGATCCAGAATTCCATCGAAAAATCATCTTGAGTGATGATGCCCATTTCCACCTCGGTGGCCTGGTAAATAAGCAAAATTGTTGCATCTGGGGCTCGGAAAACCAAAGGTTTATTGTTGAAAAGCCTCTCTATCCTCAACGTGTGACTGTTTAGTGCGGTTTATGGTCCGGCGAAGTCATTGGACCTTCCTTTTTTGAAAATGAGACTGGAGCAACAGTTACGGTGAATGGATTGCGCTATCGAGAGATGTTTAACGATTTTTTATGGCCGTAATGGGATGATATTGATCTGGACAACGTCTAATTTCAACAAGACAGCACTGCGTTCCACACAAAGAACGAAACCATTGATCTTTTACGCGAAAAGTTTCCGGACCGTGTTATCTCTCGAAGAGGTGATCACAATTGGCCACTGAAATCTTGTGATTTAACACCTTGTGACTTCTTCCTATGGAGCCACGTGAAAGAAAAGGTCTACGCCAACAGCCCAGCGTCGATTCAAGACCTCAAAGATGGAATTCGTGAGGCTATCGAGGACATAGGGCAGCCACTTTGCGATTTGGTTATGAAAAATTTCATGAAAAGAATATGGTCCTGTAAGCGTGGTCGTGGTGGTCATTTGCCTGATGTTATTTTTTGCTTTTAACGGCATACCTTCTTCTTTATAATGAAATAAACATCACTTTTCTTTTAATATCAAAATAACACCTCTTATTGGAAAACCCTGTACTACTTAATATACATAACTTAACCCAAGCATCTGCACTCGTTAATAACTCTCACATACCAACAAAAGGACATCATAAGAAGTAAACAATACCAAAACAGAGTAAAAAATAATTTATTTTAAGAACTTATTACATAATATTCATACTGATCCTAGATTAAATAATAAATATTATTGATTATTGTAAAATTGCCTCATTGGAAGGCAATATCAATACTTTATCCGGTCGTCCATTAAAATAAAATAATCCACTTAGCCTTTCAATTTTTGAGTTTTTCTTGATTTTCTTCTTATTGATGGGCTTACGATTATTCATATATTCATCATACGAACTATCACTAACATATCCGTCATTGTTAAAGCTAATAGGATTAGATGCAGGGGCCGATGGAACAGCTCCTAGTAGCGGTGTAATGCTTGGCGGTTGTGAGATGTATCCTAGACCAGGCACCATCATGTATGGAGTAGGAGGCAGCCGAATGTAGAAGATGCTGGATTCCTTCACTTTTTTCTTCCCACCTGTTTTCCGATTGATCTTCTTCTGATTGTTTAAAAAGTAAAGTGGCAGAGGTAGATCAGGAATAGTATTTGCCACTGGTTTAAATTGACGAACATCTCGATACATTAAATCTTTTGCAGAAGAATCTTCCCGATCGCCAATTAAGTAGTTTGAGTCCGCATTGAAATTATTGAGTGATCTGGGTGTGTAGACCGTGTACTTGATGGCGTACGAGAGCGGCAAGGTTAAGAAAGACGTTATGAGAATGGTGGCTGGAATCATTTTCAAGTATTATGTTGGAAATATCTGAAAAGAGTATAAAGTAAATCGGAATTAGAATCAATTTTTAAATTTTCGTAAACAAAAACAAAAGATGGACAAGCAAATAAGGCATCAAATCGTTTTTTCCGCGTATATATGAAAAAATGATGATTCTTTTCAAAGATTTATACTATCTACAATACCCTATTGCGATCAGTTTTGTCTATCAGTCTACTTGTCTGTCCGTGTGTGTCACAGCAGTTTTTCTCCAAAACTATAGTAGTTACACTGCAAACGCAAACGTCTTAAATTAAAACGCCTAAATGTTTTAATTAGCATACTTTTTGTGTTTAAATTCAATAAAACACTTTGAGCGTTTTATTTTAAAACGCTAAGCGTGTTAGTTAAAACGCTTTTGGTATTTTGGTTCAGTAAAAAACTTTAAACTTTTTATTTTAGAACGCTTACCGTTTTCTATTAAGACGGTAAGCTTTTAAATTAAGAACGCCTAAAACGAGAAGTGTTTTAATGGACGTAATATGCAGAAAAATATTTCAATTAAAACGTCAGGCGTTTTAATTTAAATACCAGGCGTTTTAATTAAAGCACCAGATGTTTTAATTAAAACGTCTAGGCGTTTTAATGAAAATGCTCTCAAGCTCAAGTCAAAATACGCCTGTTAATATGTGTTCTTCAGTAATTTTTTGTGAAAATTGTGCGAAAAGTAATGAAGTTGTTGTTTGCTTAAAGTAGAAGAAGTGGTAGCTAAGCTTCAACAGTTCGTTAGCAGTAAAGTAAGAACAAAGATATTGTGAGTATGTATATAAGAATGATAGAAAGTTTGGTTTCAAGGTCACGTCAAAATACTTACTTTTGTCGGTCAATATATTTTCTACGGTAATTCTTTATGCAAATAGAGCAAAAACTAGTGAAGTTTTGTTTAAAGTAAATTCGCGAAGATTTGACCAAATAGCACATGTGGCTTGTTCCTCATCCACTCCATAGTTGAGATAAGGTATTTGTCTAAGGAAGACTCGAATTTAAAGTTTGAAATAAATCTAGTGTATATATATATATATATATATATATATATATATATATATATATATATATATATATATATATATATATTATATATATACTAGAAATCCAAAGGTTTTAAACTAAAATGCTTCTGGCGTTTTAATTCGTTTGCCAATTTTAAAACACTTTTCAAGCGTGTTAATAATTAAAACACCAAAAACGTTTTAATTAAAACGCCTAGTGTTTTAGTTAAAACACTAAGCGTTTTAATTAAAACACCTATTGTCTTAAATTAAAACATCTAGGCGTTTTAATTTAAAACGTTTCAGGTGTTTCAATAATGAAAACGCCTAAAGAGTGTTTTGAAACTGGGACAGGAATTAAAACACCAAAAGCGTTTTAATTAAATACCTTTGGATTTATAGTGTACATAGACACAAAACTTTGGGTCAGAATTAATGACTCCTTGAACATTTGGGTGTCAATAAATTTTTCAGCGGTTTTAAAACCAAACATTTTTTTACCTGTTGAGATTCTTCCAAAAAAGGTATTAAAACAATGCTACCAACTTCGGGAAGTGCAGGAGTAGGGGAAATATACGAAAAATTATTGTCTTTATGATCAAAAATTATGAACGTAGGCTTTTATGAGTATAATAAAAACAAATACCTTAGAATTCGAGATCTCAGCTGTGTCAATAACACATCGTTCAATAAGTGCCGAGACTAACCCAGAGATGGTGCTAGTAGTACCAAACTGGCTACGTTTACATAGAGTGCAAACCTTTACATGAAACATGTAAAATTTCACGTCGATCTGACCACAGACAGCCGAGTTATGGAGGTTAGAGTAAAGTCACTTTGTAATTTGTTTGAAAAATGGGAAACGCGAGTTTCGCGTGTTGATAAAACATTGTTTTTTAATGGGTAAAAACGCCGTAGAAGCCCAGCAATGGCTTGAAAAACATTATCCGGACTCCTCTCTATCAAAACCAACGATTTGTCGTTGGTATGCTGAGTTTAAACGTGGTCGTACGGACACAAACGATGCGGAACGTTCGGGTAGGCCATTGGAAGCCGTTACACAGGAAAATGTGAGTGAAGTGTTAAAAATTGTAATGAAAAATGGCAAAGTGAAGGTCCGTGAGATTGCAGAAACGACACAGATATCATCTGGAAGCGTATTTACAATCCTTCATGAAAAATTGAGCATGAAAAAGGTTTTTCCCAAGTGGGTGCCGCGATTGCTTTCAGTGGAATAAACAGCAACGAGTCGACGATTCAGAGAGCTTTGGGGTTGGGCTTTGATTTGCTTCCCCACCCCCCGTATTTGCCGGATTTAGCCCCCAGTGACTACTGGCTCTTTACTGATCTCAAAAAATGCTCCAGGGAAAAAAACTCGCTCGAATGAGTAGGTCATTGCCGAAACTAGAGCTTATTTTGTAGCAAAGGATAAATCCTTCTATAAACATGGTATAGAAATGTTGGATAGGCGTTTGAAAGATTGTATCACCCTATTGATGAATAAAAATGATTTTTGAAAAAAAAATTTGTTTTCGTTGTTAGTCTCGGGACTTATTGAACGAAGTGTTAATAGAAGGATCTTTGAACTTTACATTTTCCCCAATAAAATCTCATGAATACCGTTAAATTCAACAAAACTCAATATTTAAGCACTCTTAGGTCATCATACTCTTTGAGTTTGATGATCATCCAATCATACTCACGGAATCAAGGATCCAATTATATTCTCTACTTACAACAACAACTAACGGTTTTGATATTCCATTTAACAAATTACTCAATATTCTCATTTAATGTGGCTGCCATCTTGTTTTACGATTACTGAATGAATTCCGAAAGACATTCATGGTATATATCTTTCCTGAAACCTAGATGCAAATCCTAGCAAGCCCATAGTATCTGTTACACCCCCAGATATTTCTCGGGAGCCACTATTGCACCCAAAAGAAATTAGGGTGCTCCGGTGGGGCTTACGGACCCGGTTCAGCTCGTCCGGAGACGGGCGTGGGGTGCCACTTGCTTGTCCACCAAGGCCCCAATAAGCCGCCAAGCAAGAATACGGCTTGCCGGTTTCCTATTCTCACACCACGGACCAACCAACGCCACTACTCCACTTTCGGTCGAGCAAAAGCTAGTTGCCACACTATGTACCTCGTAACACACTATGCACTTCGTAACAGACTTTCCTCGGGACCTTCTAAATACGGAACAAACACTATTTTTCACCCAATCAGGCCCTCCTACGTTAGCGTTTGCTGATGATCTGATCATCTGTACGGCAGACCAAAAAGCTACAATAGTTCAGAACAATCTCCAAAAAATGTTCAATGATGTACAGCTGTACACTGACAATTGGCGAATGAAAATCAATGCGCAAAAGTGTGAAACAATCTTGTTTCGAACAACTCTGCAGGGGATCAGTCAAGACCTGAAACGTAATTGGAAAGATTTCCACATCATGGCTGGTGAGGGTAGTTCAGAACGGGTTCCACATAAATCCTGTGTTCTCGTTTATCTCGATCAGTATCTGTACTATACTGAACATGTGAAAATCATGCTCAGTAAGGCGCTTAAAGTAGTCATGGCCCTTCGAAGGCTCTTTTATTCCAGATACATTGACCAAAAGGTCAAAATTATCTATTACAAGACACTGGTTAGACCAGTTTTGACATATGGATGTCAGATCTGGTACAACCAGAGTGCTAGTACTATGGAAAAATTAAGAGTTTTCGAAAGGAAATGTCTTCGTGCATGTACTGGTTTATACAGAAAGCCTGAGACGGATTAGAAACATTATATATCGAACGGAAGAATTTATCAAACTGCTAAAGTGACCAGGGTCGATATCTTCATATTGAAGCTTCTTCGGAATCATATCGCAAGATCTGTGACTGTGAGTGAAAACCATTGGATTTCACAGCCATTCCACCCTACAGACGGGTATATTGCGACTTGCCTCGCTACTGGCTTCATTCCTCCAGAAGTATTTGTGTATTTGGACATGAATCGATATGTTTTTGATTCTGACGGCGTCCCAGTCATATATCACATATATCGACGGGCCACCGATAAGAAGATAAAATATCCTCCGAATTTGAGTTCACGAGACCAACGATTTTAATGGAGATACTCATTTGCTAGATTCGTTGAAGCTGATCGAGTTGAGACGGCGCAATCCAGGTATTGGTGGCTGAATGATAATGTCTAAATTATTCGTGTTTATTTTCAGTTTTGGTGTTTTTCGTTATTTAGTTTTTGAGTTTCAGCTCATTATGGCTACATTTAGTGTTGTTGTTTATTTTTGTTAAAAATTAGGTATGGGTTAGGTTTATATTATGTTTATTATATTAGGTTAGAGATAAGGTTAAACGCTTAGGTTAGGAACATTGTTATAGATTTTTTTAGTATAAGATAAAGTTTTTGATGCCATTTATTAGAATTAAGTTAAAACATATTAAGTGTAGGATCAAAGTTCACTGTAGTGTTAAGATGATAAATAATTTTAGAATAGTTTTGGTTGGTTTTTTCTCCTTTATCCAATTGAATCTTAAAAATATGTAACAATCTTCATTGATTTGAATTTGCTATAGTTTTTTTTTTTTTTAATGTGTTTAATGATAACGTACAAATTTAGAGAGCCATTTGGGTTATTAAGTTTTTTTATTGTTATTGTTTGGATTTTGCTTTATATTCTTTTAAAATTTATAACGATTAGTATTAAATAAAGCGCTTTTGACTTTGACTTTGGCCCTTCTACGTTTCCCTCAATTTATAAGGGAGACCACTTCACTCGCCCTTTTCTTTCCTTTATTTCGATTACGGTGTGTGCAAAAATACCACCCCTCGAATTTACCACCCTATATACGCCACCCCCAAACACTGACACAAAACTTCCGACTTGTTATCTATATTTACACTCTACCTCCGAACACTGTCACTAACTTCCGATATTCCTATCTTTTTACGCGATTTACCACACAAGCCGCAACCGTCACAACCTGAAACATAGCTTCAATTCAATTCTTTAAATAAAATTTACCTTCTCTCTTTTCCTGGAATTTTAAGTTTAATAACACAGCTTAAATTTCTAATATACACAATCATTAATCAATTAAATTGCGCAAAATCTCCAACTACATCAAAATATCTATCTTCATCACACCAAAGAAGAAGTTTTTTTTTTAAGAATGAAAACTTACTGACTACGCCTTTCTAAAAGGGCCCCTTCTCTGCTGGCTCCGTTGTTGTTCATGCTCTTACGTCGCCACTTGTTGCACACAATCCTGCCTTGTCGTTCAATTCTGTCCATAAGCTCACAGATCGACATTTTTAAGGAATGTTACAAAGAACCAATTTTCGTACCCTGTCTGTTCGTCCGTCCATCTCTCTTTGTGTTTTTATTCTTGAGGCGGACAACTTAAAAATGGCAACACTATTTCCGGTTATAGCTGATGTAAAGGTTCTGTTGTTTTGGGGTTAGTTTTTTTTTGCAATTTATCATGAATAGACTCACAATGTGGTATATTTGGTGAACGGGCGAGGGAAAGATTGCCATTTGAAAATTTTGTTCAGTGATGGAGCACACTTTTGGTTAAATGGCTACGTCAACAAACAGAATTGCCACATTTGAATCGATTCTGATAATAACCTGCAATTAGTTGTCGAAATACCATTGCATTCAGAAAAAATCCCCGTTTGGGGACGATATGCGCTGGTTGGATAATTGGTCCATATGTCTTCAAAAATAATAATGGTTACAATATTACAGTCAACGGTGAGCGGTACAGAGACATGATTACTAGCTTCTTGGTGTCTCAATTGGAAGGCATTAATGCTACTGGCATGCGGTTTCAGCAGTACGGCGCCACAAACCAAACAGTGCATGATACAATTAATTTGCTAAAAGACACATTTGACGAACGATTAATTTCACGAAACGGCACTGTTAATTGGCCACCGTATTTGCACGATATGGCACCGTTAGATTACTTTCTTTGGGTATATGTAAAATAAAATATCTACGCCGTTAAACCAGAATTGATTGAGCACTTGAAAGCACTTGACTGCCTGATTTACTGCAAAGAGAGTGTGGAAATCTGGACTCCAGATTACTCCAGTCACGGCGGCCACAGGGTCAAAATTATCCTTAAATATTAATGACAAAAAATACCTCGCAAATAAAGCCAATCGCATGGATATTACATACAATCAGTTGAGATTTTGAGCAGCTGTGAATACGGCCATTATATTTCGAAGGCGACGATACTTATCAACGTAGTAAATTTTTCCCGTTATCTGTAGCTTAACATTGAATTAAACGCTAAGTAATAGTGGTGTTAAACGAGAAGTGCGAGTTGCTCACCAATTAGGTACATAGATTGAGCATTTGAGTGATTTGATTGTTGAACCGATCCTCTTCAATATTCTTCTTCAAAAAATATACTAATTTGAACCATTATGCATGACTGCAATGCAAGTGCTACGTTTTTCATAAATGTCTCGTTTTCAAAACAAAATTAAACCTGTCTCACATACCACGGGAGTGCATTGATTTGCCTAAAATTTTCATGGCTTCTCGTGTCCTTATTTCTGTAGAAACAAATCCTTTTGAACTGCCTTCTTTCTACGTTTGTCACCACTGAATCAATTTTATCCTTTTTTTAAGTTTTCCAATCTATACCTATAATGCTTATTTTTTTTCTAATAATGAATATTAGCACTCAAGAGAATTGGTTTTGACAGTATACGAGTCATTATTTCCGACTAGGCGTCTTATTCTACTTCGATCAAAGTACGAGTAGATTTACTACGTTTCTCTGATAGATATTTTCCTTGTTAATATTTTTTAATTTAATACTTGACATTAAATTTAATAAGATATAATATTGAGAAATTTATGCCTGTATCTAGAAAATATTCGCAATAGGTTTAGTTTAAATCTTTCCCACAAACTTCACATCACCGTGGTTCTCAAAAATTGATTTCTATTATGTGTGCATTGCAAAGTCGATCAGGCGCTGGCCGTTATCATTTGTTTCATCGTGGAAGCTATATCCTCCAGTCATTCCCCGATGAGATAGCTCATTGCCAACCTTAGCGTTGAAATCACCCAGAATAATTTTTGTTTCGTTTGTAGGCAATGAGTCGACCAGTCTTTCCAGGTGATTGTAAAACGATTCCTTCGTTTCTTCGTCTTTTTCTTCGGTCAGAGCGTGAACATTAATCAGCCAGATTTTGAAAAATTTCGCTTTTTTACGGATCGCACCCAACTGTTTATTGACTGCCTTAAAATCAATAACGTGCGATTTGAACTCCCTATCCACAATGAAGGCCACTCCGAATTCTCGTTTTCCAGTAGGCTTCCCACTTTTAAATATTGTGTGCGATCTCATGTCTTGAATGTCGTTTCCAGTCCGATTCGTTTCCCGGACTGCCAGTATTTTTAATTTATATTGGCTGGCCTGTTGTAAAAGGGTAATTGAGTGATCTGACATTCCAGGATCCAATGCCATAGTCCTTTCTTCGTTTGTGAGGTCGTTGCCGTGAATCCAATCCATTCCGAGGCCTATCTGCAGGTTTCGAAACAATTAAAGGTTTACCAGGGACGGGGAGTTAGACCGTCGCCCAACCTCCATTCCGGCGGCATGATTATTACGTCGATTCTGTTATCAGTCGTGGAAGATTCGCCTTCACCCTCTTACGTCCTCACTAAGGAGGTGTAAGTAGGATTTAGTAGCAGAGCTGTAGATGTATTTACAGTTATGAGCATTTCTCGACATTTAATGTCACATTATTGGGGAACCAGTAAACCCAATGTGCACCCCGAGAGCATTTACTAACACTTAATTTGGGGGGGGGGGGGGGTTAAGATGAGGAATTATGCTATGGATTGGGGTTATAAGGGGTTCCCTCCTCCTTTCTCAAACGGGCTTGGGACCGTCAGCGAAGACCAGCCCGCTACAAAAATTTGACATCGAAAGGCTTCAAACGGCGTCTGTTGCCGCAAATGACACGGAGACCCTTGACAACTAACTGACTCCCATCTTATCAGAAGCTTCGTTCAAGACGAGCAACGAGCTCTAGATGTAAGTGAAAGCGGCTATCAGAACCGTGGCAGAACAGACGATTGGACATCAAGCCCGGCGCAGGAGGAATGATTGGTTCGATGATGAGTGCCAGAATGCGTTGGATAAAAAGAATCAGGCATACAAAGAATACGTAGGTAGGAAAACCAGGACGAAGAAAGAACACTATGAAAATCTCAGAAGAGTAGCAAATAAGATAATTAGGATTAAGAAAAGAAAATACTCTGACGACCAATTGAGAGGTATAGATGTAAGTTTAGCGAGCAATAACACAAGACAAGCATACAAAGTAGTGAAAAGCCTGAAACGTGGTTATCAGCCCAAAACCACGCTCTGTCGTGATGACAGCGGCAATATCATCGCTGATGAAATCAAGATTAAGGAAAGATGGGCATCATATTTCAAGAACCTCCTTAATCCTCCACACAGCTCCAGAGCATCGAAGCCTATAGATTTCTGCGGAGAGCTTCCATTCCACCAACTCTGGATGAACTTTGTTCCATCATCAAAGCCCAAAAGAATAATAAAGCGCCGGGCATTGATGAGCTTCCAGTGGAGTTCATCAAATATGGTGGCAGTAGTGTTCATCAAGCTATTCACAAAATCATCCAGTACATTTGGCAACAAGAACATATGCCGAAAGAGTGGAGCCAATCAATTATATTCCCTATCCACAAATAAGGTGACAAGCTACAGTGCGAAAATTATTGAGGCATATCACTACTTTGTACGGTGTACAAAATATTTTCTAAAATCTTAGAAAATGAAATCGGATCATACGCCAACCGTATTATTGGGGAGTATCAAGGTGGTTTTAGAGAAGGTAGATCAACGATAGACCATTTGTTTACAGTCAAGCAGGTACTTGAAAAGTGCTGGGAGTTCAACATAGACGTACACCAAATTTTCGTTGACTTCAAGCAAGCATACGACAGTATTGATCGTAACGTACTGTACCAAATAATGCTTTGATTTGGCATCCCAGCCAAATTAGTCCGTCTTATCAAAATGACAATGACGTCAACAACCTCTCAAGTCCGCATCAATAAACAACTCACCGATGACCAAAGAACTCTTCGAGAAACTTGACAGCAAAGCAAAACAAGTAGGGCTACAAATCAATGAAAATAAAACAAAGCTTTTGACGCATTCGAGAAAAAATATCTCAAGCACACAAAGCATCACACTTGATGAATACAGTATCGAGAATGTTACTGAGTTTGTGTATTGAGGCGCCAAAATAACAGCTCGCAAATATAATATTTTTTTTCAGTTTTGACGACCTTGAAGACCAGCTGCATACACAGGAAAACAAAGCTCCAAGTATATAAATCTGTGATTATACATGTGTTATGCTATGGATGTAAAACATGAACCCTAACCCAAGCATCCGCAAATATATTAAACTTCTTGGAGCAACGGCTCCTGAGGAGAATAATCGGAGCGAAGCTTGACGGGAACCAATGGCGAATTCGATACAACCATTAGCTGTATGAAATTTTCGACGAGCCAGAAGTCACGACGATTGTAAGACTGCGGAAGCTGCAATGGGCTGGAGACTTGAATCGTATGGACGAAAACCGGATACCCAAAAAGGTATTCGTTGGGAGAACTGAAGGCTGGAGACCAGTGGAGAAACCGCGGAAATCCTGTTCTCACTCAGTTGACGAAGACAGTGCATCGCTGCTTGGATTTCGATAATTGACGAGCGCGGTCAATAGACCAAGACAGTTGGTGGCGCTTTTTGCAGGAAGTGAAGGCCCAAGAAGGGGTTCAAATGCTAGTAAAAGAAGAAGATGGGACAAGTATTCCTGCAGGCCTAAACTTAATTTATCATACTGATATTTGAATGACTTCTTTTAAAAGTAAACATACCAGAAATAAAGCATCTTTTAGACAAAGTTTTGAATATTTCAGGAATATACTGGGCGAATTTCTTTGAGTAATTGTTAATAAAGATCTCATTATTTCTGGTGCTGTTAAACCCTATGATAGGGATGCTCCAAAGGAGGTTTTGGATCCGCATAAGCGCGTCTGGAAATGAGCGTAAGATCGGCACTTGCTTATCCAATAAGGCCCCAAAAAGCTTCCAAACGGGAATTTGGCTTGCCGCCACAAATTTTCTTGTGTTTAGGAAGTATCGCTTCACATGTTCACGTCTTGCGCTAGTTATTACCAATATCTTGGTCCACAAGACTACTAAAACCCAACCACAGCTGATCTTTAAAACTCCACGACAGAAAGAAAACACTATCAACGCAGGACGTCACTGCAAGGTGTCGATACGAATCCTTGTGAAAGATAGCACTTCAGAGAGGAAATTCTCCATGAGATATAGTGAAAACCGTATTTATGACAATTGCTCTCCAATTCCTCTCTAAGACTTCACTAACCACTTTCCCACTCTGAGATATTCTATCTTGAAATTATTGCGTAATTCACCTTCCAACCGCTAACACTGTCGTTACGCTGCTATGTAATCTTGTAAGCACTGTACGCTCCTATCCTCTAATAACTACCCTGGAGGAGTACTTAATTATCTTAACCCCCGAGCAGTAGCACTTAATTTCCTTTAAATTAACCACAAAATTGAGCTCAAATTCACTAAAATTTTATGAAGTTTTTTCATCCTTATGGGCGGCATATATTCGAGTTTAAAGTAAACCAAGTGTTAAAATTACATTAATTTAATCGACACGTAAGATATTAAACATATGTTTTATTGTATTCTAAACAATACGTATGCATTTCGGCCTGTATTGCAGACCATCTTCAGCGCTAGATGCGATACTACTAATGAAACAATTATATTGTACATAGGCAGAAACATTTGCTAATAACAGTTAATTTCAACAAATATGATTCAATTGGATTAAAGGAAATATAATTGCCGGACTATCGTCAAGATCACATGAAAGTTCTATTATATTATTACAAAATATTATGAGTTGCGATAATTGATGCAAAGGCTCATAAAGTTAACCATTAATATATAGGGGTACCGGTTAATTCATGCTGTTTTTTTTTCGAAAAATGAAGGTTTATTGTGAAAAATTGCTTTTAGACGATCGAAAATAGTTTTTTGAGTGACGCCAAGTGATTTTGCAAGTTTAGGATGGATCTTGATCGAGCAATGTCTCCAATTCGTGATCTTCAAACTTTTTTGGCTGTTCGGGCCGTTCATCGTCCTCCAAATCAAAATTGCCACTTTGAATTCGTGCAAACTACTTCTGGCACGTACGTTCAGCTAGAGCATGCACACCATACACTTCCAACAAAATATGATTTCTTTCGGCAGCCTTTTTCTTCATATTGAAGTAATGAAGAAGTACTCCCCGCAAAATACTTTATTCGGCACAAAATTCGACATATTCAGAGTAAAAAAAAGTATTGTTGTTTACGCTTCAGCTAAACGACACATACTGATTCTAAAAGTTTATGACAGTAGCTTTCCAACACATATTTGGAAAGGTGAATCACTGGAATAAAAATCAAGTTCCGCCATCTGTTAGGCAACCGCATGAATTAACCGGTACCCCTAAAAGATTATCATGTCAAATTAATTAAATTTGAATTTATTGGGCTATTGTATATATTCAATGAACTTTCCGTTACATGTATGAATGAAGCTTCATATGCGTCGAGTTTCCGCTTTTTAATAATTGATAATTATCAACTAACGGTCCCGTGTAGTGTGTTGCTTGGTTTTTGAAACTCAATGCGTGTGCAGCAATATTTTTATTTACGTCTTTATTCTTTATGTATGTTTAGGGTTTTTTGAGACGAAATTCTGCTGCCTGTTAACTTTACCTAATATACTTTATATCACATTTTGTGCAATTGACTTCATCACTTCCGCTTTTTTGTTGTGGTGAAAATGGATCTTTCATAGAGCCAAATTAAAATTCACGTTTGGGTCAACAATATTTTTTTCCCATACTTCTAGCCCCCCTAATCTTTGCAAAAAATGACTATTTAGTCAAATTTAAAAGAAACTCAATTTCAAATGACTACAGGTGTCAATTCCTTCAATCGATAAAATTTGAATTCCAATTATACACTTCACAATGCAAATGTCGCAAATTAAAGTACAAAATTTCAACTTACTTAATTCCCTACCACTAAGAAAGGCCCCTGGTGTTCCTGCTTCCATTGTCGATGCCCCACTTCTCTTTCAACAGTCTAACTTTCTTTCGGATACCCCACCGACAATATCCCAACTTCCACTTCAACTCTTCCCCTAGTCAGTCATCTTCTCATTGAATTCACAAATTGTTAATTTGAAATTCCAAACATTACTCGCCTTCGCCGCCAAAAGCCAAAAGAGGTGGCGCGTCATTCTTCCTACGCTCTTATCAACTTGCCGCCTAACGGCCACTTAACCACTCCTCAACCAAAACCTTTGTTCGAGTTCAGCCATAATGATGGTTCCAATTATCATAACATCATCGTAACTGAATGAATGGTGACAGTTCTTCCCGTCAAAGTGAATATTTTTGTTTTTATTTTTGTTTCGGCTAATGGGAATGTTTATTTGATTGTGTGACCTTTTTGTTATTTATATGGTCACCTTCATAGATTACTAGCTTATGTGCATCAGAATTTTATCGTCAAGGTTAGCAGCGCTAGACCTCTCGGACAGTTCAACCGGATAACTTGCAGGAATCCGCAACGTTGATAAGTAGTTTGATTCACATTTTTCCGAATTCAACTCCATCGGTATAACCATTTTATTGAGGATGCATCGCATAAAACAGAAGAAGTCTGTCAATGTTTCCGTATAATCTTCTTCTGTTTCAACATTACGTAAAATGTTTTTATCTAAATCCACCGCAAGCCACTTTCATTCAACCTGTAGGCAAAATACTTGTCATCCTCTGAGTATGTTGCTTGAACTAAGGTAACCGTTCCATCTACCAACCATATGTTAAGACCAATAAAAAAAATCCCGTTAGCGCCACTAGCCGAAAATGCAAATTTCTCCTTGGTACCCTTGATTTTAAAAGCAAACAATAATATTATATTCCGCCACTATGAAAGTGTAACATAGTTTAAGGAAAATGTTTTGTTGTGTAAATACTTCTAATTTAAGCCATGTCAAACGTATTTTGCAGTGGGCCCTTGTACTAGCGGAAAGAACCCGCCCTAAGTCACCGCAGAAGCTAGCTGCCAGTATCCGCATGTGTCGCCAGGTAATGCCATGTAATGCGTTCCATCGCTGCTGTTCTTAACGGACGTCAAACATTGTAAAACACTACATATGATCAGTCACATCTCAAAATATAAAGAATTTCAAATAAATTTAAAATAGCCCTCAAAATTTCACAGTCCAATTAAAAATTAATAAAACTAATATGTCTAACCCGTGTGAATAAAAAAATTATTCCCATATTTGCATATGCGTAAAAGTTTACAAGCAAATAATTCTATCATTTAAGATCTAATCCGTTAAATACTTAACATGTGATAAAAATTTATTTTCACATGAATACCGATGCCGAAAAAAATTTGAAAAGTTAAAAACATTTGCTGAAATATAGCAGCCAACCTGAAAGACTACCATATAGCGGCAAACATACCACACCAAAGCACTCTATGCTAAATTCAATTATAAGATTTCGCGGCTTAGTTTTTTGTTTCTCATTCGAATCATTAATATTAGCATATGTGGTATTTTTTGCTCGAATGGCAAACATCATGTAAATAATTCTAACAGTTGTTTTTGCTAACTGAGAGATTTAATTAGATTGCCTGATAATTTGTTGATTTCATACTGAGCATTGTGAAGATCATCAAGAGATATATTTCAATTTGCATAATTATCTGCTATTAATATGTTCTTCTGCGGTGGGATCTATTGTGACGCCGAGCGAGATAATTGTTCATTAGCGGAAAGGTAGAAAATTTGGGAGGAAAAGGTGATGCTTTTATTGACCCCAACAGAAGCTTTTGTGGAAGGTTATAATTTGGCATTACTGAATGGTTTATTGGCTCAGATGTGGGGTTTGTGATTTATTAGCAGTTGCAAAAAATTGAAATAAAAATGTCAAAATCAATTTACAAATGGTCTACAAATTTGATGAATGGTAGTTGATGTAAAGATATTCAAATATTCGATCAAATTGAGACAGTAATGGCTACTGAATACTCCAATATGTTGTTTTTTTGTTGTTGAACATTTAAAAACGATTTAAACACTTAATGGAGATAGGTGACAATTTATTTCAATGTATTTAAGTTTTTTGTTTATATATAGTATATCGATTCCTAATCTATGCAAAAGACTGTATTATTTTTGCAAATAGTCTAGACTCATGACCAAGATTCATTCAAATCGCCCACTAGGATTGTTTGTCAAAACCTATACTTTTCGCACCACAGCTTTTTATAGGTTTTAGAAAGATTGAGTGGGCGCGCAAAAATTCGAGTATCTCATTTATAAAGTGCTACTGTTGATTCAAATTAACGGATGGGTTAGAAAACAAAAACAGCAGTGAAACACTCTGGGAGTGTCCGGTGGGAAGTTTAGCTTCGTTTTGCAAATGATTATGTAAAGGTTAAAAAGTTGTATATAGATAAATGCAGGAAAAATTCAAAAATTAATGTGACAAATTCAAAAATCTAGGATGCATCTAATATGACAAAATACTCAGTTCAATAATTTTTTGTCAAAATTACAATATCGAATTATTTTTGGCTCTTTCCTTTCAACATGTTGTCCACGTGGTTTGTTATTGTTAAAAATAAGCGGACTCCTTCAGGATATAATCTTTGAGACTCTTCTTAGTGAAAAATTTGTATTCTATGATCTGCAATTGATCTACTTCAAATACTTCTCCATTACCAATTTTAGTTAGAGTATTTGAAAATAGGACGTCATTTTGCCGCATTACCTGGGTGAGTTCATAAAATTTTAAAGAACGCCAAAGAGTTGTACCATTTTATCTCACTGGTGGTAACTGCCGTGAATCCCAGATAAGAATAATATCAAGTCCAGCATATTTTTTCCACATATTGTTCATGATAAATTAAATTTTTTACAAATTTTTCCTGCATTTGTATATAACTTTGGAAGTAAAATGTTGGTCTTTAGATTTTACTCTATATTTATATTTTGCTCTTTGGAAATGACAGAATTTATTACTCCCTTTTGTTTACGACGAGGTAGGCGGCTACGACGATTAAGATGATGAATGATGATGTCGTCGTTGTTGATGACTATGATGTTGTTGGTGATGTTGATGCTGATGATGATGTTGATGATGTTTCTGCCACTGATTTTGATGATAATGTTGACTACGAGCCAGTAGTGGCGTTTTCCTACGTTCTCTCATCTATGTTAATTCATGAGAAGCAAGAAGAGCGGTTCAAGCAAATTTTACTTTTTCTCAAGGGAATTACTTGCGTCGCTGATATGTGGAATCGACTGGTAGGCGAAGATTTCTCGTGAGACGAGGGTCTGTTTGCACCGTGAAGCGTATACTGACGTTGGGACGTTCTGAGTCGCCACTGTCACTCCATCCTCAGTGACCTTCGCATGCATCAAAGGGAGTGAAAACGTGACTCTCTTTTTGGATGGCATGAGTGGTTGTTCCGGCAAAATCTGGTTGTGCCGTTTCCGAGGGCAGCAGCGATTGTGTTGTAGGTGGCTGTAGAGGTGTTGATTATGGCTGCTGTGTCGGTGGATGGGCATCCAACTGCTCCAGGTAGGCTGGTTTGAGTTGTTCGGTGGAGAGGGTTTTAGTTACGCCGTTTACGTCTATGACGTAGGTGTTGGCGTTGATCCTTCTGACGACTCGATGAGGTCCGGAGTATGGCTGATCGAGTGTCTTCTTTGTAGCATCGATGTGGCGAAACACGTACTCAGTGCTGGCCAGGTCTTTGAAAATGATCGGTTGGTAAACCGAGTGTCTGTCTGACGGGACAGGACGAATCGATTTGAAGAGGTGACGTAAGTCCGTGACAAAATCTTGTGGGCCACCAGTTGGTGTGTTCTGAGGCGTGATGAACTCACCCGGGATCCGAACCGATATTCCGAAAACCATTTCTGCAGGAGGGACTTCCATGCCTTTCTTGAATGTTGTTCGTACACCCAGCAAGATTGCTGGAAGTGCCTGTAACCATGGTGTCTCCGGAGCGCATTTTAACGCTGCTTTGAGGGTGCGGTGCATCCGTTCGACCATGCCATTGGCTTGAGGGTGGTATGGATTGGTGTGGACGTGGTTGGTGCTCAAGAGGCGGCCGAGCTGATTCAGGAGCTCGGCCTCAATCTGGCGTCCTTGGCCAGATGTGATTTCCAGTGGCGGGCCAAATATTGATATCCAGTGGTTAAATAGTGCCCTGGAGACGGTGCTGGCTCTGATGTCATGCACTGGCACTGCTTGACGCCACTGTGTATAACGGTCGATAATGGTGAGTGACAGCTTGATCAAGTTGCTATGGATGTGGTCGAAGCACTCATCCGGCGTCTTAAAATTTCCCAACATGGCGCGGTTGTGGCGGTGGACATTTAACAGTTGACTCCGAACGCATCCACTTCGATGCGACAGTTGATGGACGATGTCGAAAGCCTGACGGTGGAGCGCAACTGGCAGCTAAGGCTTAATGGTGCCGTTAAATTCTACATAAAACGCTGAGTAGCCATCCGAGACCAGCTGCTGCAGTTTGAGACGGGAGCTCACCAGGAGGTGGGGCAACTAGTCGCCTGTGTTCTGTGCTTCATTAATGACTTGAGCTGTAATTGTGGTGGGTGTCGTGACAGTTTCTACACGTGAAAGTGTATCAGCGACGATATTGTCATCCCCTGGTGGGTATTCCACTCGCGGATTGAATTGAGCAATGAAGTCCAGCTGTCTGCTTTGTTGGGTTGAGACTTTGTCCGAGCGTTGTGTCAGAGCAAATATAAGTGGCTGATGATTGGTATAGATGATGAAGTGCCCTCCTTCCAAGATGCGCTAAAAGAACTTGATGGCGGCAAAGATCGCAAGGAGCTCGCGGTCGAAGGTTGAGTCACGTTTTTAAGTGTGAGAGAGCTTCCTCGAGAAGAAACTCAACGGTACGCAAGTGCCATCGCCCCGCTGTTGGTCCAAGCAAAGGCGAAAGAAAAACTCACGTGGCTGCCTCGGCGATGCCTTGCTTGCGGCGTTCAAAGGCCGCTTCAGCATCGGGAGTCCAGGTGAGTAGTGCTTTCTTTTTTGTACAACTTTTTTGCAGTTCCGATAGTGGCCCTTGGGACTCAGCAGCGTGTAGCATGCAGCGGTGAGAAATATTCAGCATCCTGAGAAAATGCCTCAGTTGGGATGAGTCGGCTGGTTTGGGGAAAGAAACGATGGCTTCTGTTTTGGGGGCTGGTGGTCGAAATCCAGTTTCGCAGTCGTGATATCCAGCAAATACGACTTCAAACTGACCGACTTGGCATTTATCCCAGTTAGCGTGGAGATTCGCCGCCTGTAGCATGGAGAGAATCCAGCAAATACGACTTCAAACTGACCGACTTGGCATTTATCCCAGTTAGCGTGGAGATTCGCCGCCTGTAGCATGGAGAGAAGTTGCTCGAGGTGGCAATGGTGATGGTCGCGGCTGGCCGTGAAAATTTGAATCACGTCCTGATAGACCCGGACAAAGTCCAATTTCCTCAGCAGATAGTTTAGAGTCCACTACATCGTTTAAGCTTCGTTGAAAAGATACTAGATGAGGGTGTTATTGGATACCAGATGAGGGTGTTACTGGGTGCATGGATGGTTGCGCTGATATGGCCATCACTCCCGGACCTATGTCTTTGACAGCAGCGAGCTCCTCTAGCGTTTGGTTTTTTATGAGCAGCAGCATGCGGCGCATTTGCTGAGGCAGGTGGTCAAGCCATCTGACACGGAAGACATCGTCGCTAATCCGTGTGCAAGCGAGCGAACGCATTTGCTGTAGGAGCTGTGAAGCTCTCCTGTCTCCGAGCTCAACGTCTGTGAGCAGCTTATGTAGCTGCGCATCAGGTTAGTCTATGGGACGGGCGACGATAGCTGCTTTGAGTGCTCCGTATCGGTCGTGCTTCGGTGCACGGATGATGTCTACTACATCTTTGATGGTTTCATGGTCCAGTGATGATACCGTGAGATGGTACTTGGCTGCGTCTCGTACCACTTTGTGCACCTCGAATTGTGATCCCACCTGAAAGAACCACAGTTCAGGACCAGCCCGCCAGAAGGATGTCAGCCTGCACTGGCTGACTACGTTTACCTACTGAGCCGGTGGTAAGCTCCCGGCTAGAGGTGCTTCCTGGAGGAGACGGTGCTCGCTATCCTTGTCATTTCGTCCGACTACCATTATTGTTGCAAGTTGGGGTCACCACTTTGGAAGTGAAAATCCTTGTCCTTAGCTTTTGCTCTATATTCATATTTTCCTCTTCGGAAATAACAGAATTTATTACTCCCTTTTATTTACGATGAGGTAGGCGGCTACGATGATGAAGATGATGAATGATGATGTCGCTATTAACGAGGAATGATGATGTTGATGTTGGTGATGTCGCTGATGATGATGATGCTGATGATGTTTTTGCTACTGATTTTGATGACAATGTTGACTACGAACCAGTAGTGGTGTTTGCCTAGGTTCTCTCATCTAAGTTAATTTATGAGAAGCGAGACGAGCGGCCCAAGCGAATTTCACTTTTTCTCGAGGGAATTGCATGTACCGCTGATTTGTGATCTCGTAAGACGAGGGTCTAATTGCGCCGCAAAGCGTGCGCTGACGTTGAGACGTTTTGAGTTGCCACACAACCTTTTAATCTTTACATAATCATTTGCAAAACCAAGCCAAACTTTTAGCGTAATCTTCTCGTGGTTTGAAGGCGTTGCAGCATTGGGACGAGTGAACGCGGTGAATCATTTTTGGAGCGCTTAGGGAAGCCGAGCTTAGACAGCGTTTCAGGAACTAAGACAGCGTGGGCGAGCAAAAACAGTGTTTTGACGAGTAAAAGCAGCGTTAGAGGAGCTGGGACAGTGTCGGCGAAAAAAATTATCTGTGCTCACTCTTCTCGCTCCGTAAAGAAAGCTAAATTTTCAATAAAGTTTCGCTATGAATACGCAAAAACGGTAAAACTACTAATCTTGATTCTTTATTTATTGTCTTATAGTTCATCGCTTCAAGTACTTGATATTCCCTATATGAGGAGTTACTTTTCAGAGGCGACATGTCACTCTTACTAAGTTTTGAGAAAAATTAAAAAAACTATTCAAACTAACCCCATGATATTATATGAAAATTTTGTATGGAACTGGGTTACTACTCACTAGAAACAACTAAATCTTGCCAGATTCTACTCCTGTGTACATAGTATGGAAGTTATTAGTCATTTTTTAGGACTCGTAAGCGTTTGTTGCGAATCAAAGGATATGTTTCCTTTTAAAGCAAATTTCTAAGTTTGGAGCAAGATTTAATTTTTATTTGAACGTTTCTTATTCAAACATAAAAAGAAATATTAGAAATTGAGGTAATTAAAAGTATTATATTAAGAAGGTTAGATGGGTAAAATATCCTCCCCTAGACAAGCACAGTATTCTGCTCCTTCTTTGTCTTTTGCTAAACTTGAGTCAGAAACGAAATTGACACATTCATTATAAAATATTAACGCTGGTTCACTCCTCCATCCATTCGTGGAACGAGCTGTCTATAATTTATCAACAGCCAGAGCCATTTATTTTTGAAGAGTATTAAGTAAAGGTAATTTTGCTGGTGCCTTAATATTAGTCATTTTGATATTTTTTTTTAAAAGCTAATAATATGAACTTTCCGTGCCGTCTGTGGTGAACGTATTAAAAATTTTAATATTAACTGGGCCCTGTCTAGTTTTGTGTAACCAGATTCTCTTAGCTCCCTGTATAACCTTTTTTATAACAGAAGAAAGGCTTTTCTTACCCATTAAATTCCAATCATCCCCTAAAAATTTCACCTTGCCATTTTTCTTTTATGATTGTTTATATTCGTCAATTGTTATAATTTCTTGCTTTTTACGTAACAGTTTCTCTATTCAGCCGAAAATTCTGTCAGCAGCTAAGTATGAATGTCCGCTTACAGGATACGTGATTTCGATTTTTTCAATATTTTTCGGAGCATTATTAAAAAGCCAAAAATAAAGGGACTGTACCATGGAACTATTCTTGTTTTGAGCGCCGCAACCGTCACAAAACTTGTCGAAAGGTCCTAGCTATGTGTTGTATAGCGAATTATTAAGAAAATCAATTAAAGCTGACAAAATTTCCTTAGCTCTTCTGCCGGCTTAATATTCAGTCCACATGTATCGTCTTAATGTCTATTACACAGAATGCATAGAGCAAAATTTGCCGACTATAATAAGCTTCACCAATTGATAGTTTGGGCAAGGGTTGAACCTGCTGCAGATCAAAACAAAATGTCTCTGTGTTCTCTATATTTTTTTCATGGATTCGTCAAATCTTTCGCTCCCATTTCGTGCACACTGAGATCTTTTTTTGCTTTCTTGCATGCATCCTGATCATAAATGTTATTATTTATAACATAAATAAGACGACTACTAAGTATTAGTCGCAGGGCAACCAAAAACTATATTGAACTTGGTAAAAATTATTTTGTAGAAAAAGGTTTTTTGACTTATAGCTCTGTAGAAACAAAGGCGTTATAAATTTGAAGCAGTTTTGCAATGGAAAAGTCTGCAGGTAAGCAAAGACGTTGACTCTTGCTTCTTCCATAATGACGGTCTAAAGCTTTTAATTTTTTAATAAAATTGATGACTGCGTTGGTGTTTTTTTAGAATTTAGTACTTTTTCTATTTTCTCCCCTTTTTTCTCGAATGTACGTCAATTTTTGCAAATTTCTTTTCCTTGAAATACCGAACAGTTTCACAAAGAATGATCCACAAATTCTATTAAATGTCCATATAGATGTTTTAATGTATACAGAAAAATTTTTCATTTATTATTAAAATATACTGTATTAAGTATTACAACTTTATTACCGTATAAACAATAGACCGAATTTTGGGCACACTTGGGATCAGGGAAATGTCGGGTTTTCCAAGAAGCCCTAGCCAAGGCCAATTAGAACTTTGATGTGCCGCATCTTGCCGCTAAACCTACACCGCAGTTTAACCACCTACAGTCTGCATGAACAGTTTGCGAGGGACAAGAAAGCTAACTTTTTGCTGCTGAGTGAGCAGCACGATGATAAAAGTTCGGCATCATAGTATCTTGATGAAACTGTGGTACTGCCACCTTCTGGGTTCGGAACAGTGATTTTCAGGTGGAGGGCTGTGGACGGGGGGATGGTTTCGTGTGGGTTCATTGCTCAGGGACCACCTTCTTTGGTGTGTACCTGTCGCCGAACTATGCGGTTTTATGTCTTGAACGCAGATGAAAACTTGCTCGTTGGGAGAGACTTCAACACAAAAGCAATCGAATGGGGCATGCCTCAAACAGATCCGCGGGGAAAACGATTCCTAGAAATGGCGGTTAAGACGGCGCTCGTTGTACTTAACACTGGAAATATATTGGCTTTCTACCGAATTGGCTGTAAAGGAACCATACCTAACGTGACATTCGCCACAATCGGAGAGTATTAGAGGACTACTCAGCCAGTGATCATCAGTGCATTCTGCTTGAGATCCGTGATGTTGTCTCCCGACGTTTGTGCTGGTGACCTTCTAGACTTGGGCATAACACTGGAAAGATAGACGTCGAGAGGTTTGTCAAAGTGTTCATGGCAGGTGCTTGAATGCAGGGTGATTCCTAGGGGATGGAAGAACTGGTAGCTCAAGATGTAGTGAACTCAACTAAGAGCATGATCACGACTTATTGCAACCCTTCTATTTCCCGTCGAAAACACCGACATGGCAAGCCCCCTGTGTACCGGCGGTCAACTGAAATCACTAAAATCCAAAGGGGTGTAACAAGCTTCAGCGTGAGGCTTAACTGACACGAAATCGTGACGAAGCATGCAGCCGAGTAGAAGCATATAACTCGACCTGGAAATGCCTTCGCAAATTCATTAACAACAGCAAGGCTCGCTACTGGCAGTATCTAGTGGACAATGTGCGCAAGCATCCATAGGGCCTTGGCTAAAAGCTAGTTATGCAGAAGCTTGGGGCTCTACGTACACGTTGCATACACGAAGCGGAAAAACAGAACAAGATAGTTCGGGCACTCTTCTCTGCCCATTCCATCCATGTTGCCGCTGTCCATGGTGAAACAGCAATTGAGCATCCTTTCTTCATACAAGCAGAACTGGAAGAGGCACTCATTTCATTGAAAGCGAGGATGACTGCAGGTCCAGATGGTGTTCCAGCTAAGGTGTTGTAACTTGACTATCACCATTGTCCTGAATTAATGCTCAACACATTCAATGCGTGCCTACGGGATGGGGATGATGCGGATGATGTTGCGACTTTAATTGCTGGACGCACCATTAAACAAGCGCAACGTAGGCTAGGTATGCTGATGCGACAAATGAGAGACTGAATGACTGCTCGTAGGTTCAGTCTAGCACTGGAGAAAACCGAAGTTATCATCTTGACAAAAAAAGAATCCCTAGGGTAAGGATGATTAGCATTGGAGACATAGTCATCGAATTGAAGCCAGCGGTGAAGCACCTGTGGCTACTGATTGACCCGAAGATGAGTTTCTCTGAGCGAATCAGGGCTGAGAAGCCTGCCTTGGGAGTACTGGCTTTGAGTCGAGTTACGGCCAATGTAGGGGACCCAACCCATCTAGAAGACGCCTCTTGACGAGTGTTGTAGGGTCAGTGATATTGTATGGGGCGATGCCCTCAGTAAGGAGGTATCCCGAAAACGCTTGGCACGGGTACAGGGAAGAGGGGCACTGAGGGTTGCATCTTCATATCCGACAGTCTCTGATTCGGTGATGGAAGGTAATGCGGGCGTAATACCTATTGCACTCCTTGCTAAAGTTCGCCATTCGATTTACTTGCGTCAAAGTGAGGACGCAAGGGAGATGGTTGCCCACGAAGAGAGACAGCATTCACTCAACGATTGGCAGCAGTCTAGGGTGAATTGCACGAATGGAAGGTGGACGGCACGCCTCATTTCAGATGTGGGACCGCGGCCACATCGAAGGCATGGTGAAACTTCTATCTGACCCAGCTTTTGAGCGGGCGTGAGTATTTCCAGTCTTACCCGCACAAGATTGGTAAGTCATTGTCCCCCCATTGTCAGTTTTGTGCAGGAAAGGAAAATAATGCCTGCCACACATTTTTTGTGTGCAAAAATACTGACAAGCGGCGACGTGACCTTCACAGGGAGACGGGAGGGTGCACTCTGGATAGTATAGTTGCGGTAGAGCTTGGATAGGTTCATAAATTGAACCATGTTGCACATTATGTGCGGGCAGTCCTGAAATATATAAGGGGCTCATAGCAGTAGGAGCTGGGGGATCGCTTGTCTAGCAATTCCTCTTCCTATCTCGCCTCCTGCTAGAGGAAAGATTTCCCAGCTTGAAGGTGCCTTACGGCGTAACTAAACGAGGCCTGGCCCGAAGCAATGTGTCAAATGGTTCTAAACTCTGTTCCAGGTT
This sequence comes from Odontomyia ornata, assembly GCA_963969285.1. Lineage (NCBI taxonomy): Eukaryota > Metazoa > Arthropoda > Insecta > Diptera > Stratiomyidae > Odontomyia > Odontomyia ornata. Next base: position 306,469,904 of record OZ017739.1, read on the forward strand.
GACAGGGGAGCTGTTAGGTGGGTATACCAGTCGCTTGCAAGCAAGCGAGGGCAACACTGAGTGCATAAATGGCATCCACTTTCCAACTTCAAAAAAAAATTACATTCAGTTTTCTTCCGTTATCTGCGGAGTCTTCTTGACCTCGTTTTGAATTCAGAATTATAGCTTACTTATTGGTATTGATCGTTCCTTCGGGTTCTCTCTACAATTGGAAGGCATTGGGCTTCCCCATACTACCGGCCTCAAAGTTTTCATGGAGTTTTGTTTTTTTCAGTTATCGAGATAAAAGAAAGATATTCGATTTACAATATATTATTCCAATAAACTGCTTCATCGATGCTATAGTAAGCTTTCTCGAATAGAAAAAATTAATTTCGTACTGACGTTAAAGAAGTTATTTCATTTTAAAAATTAATGACTTTTAGCCTCAGCACTACAACTCCTTTCGGGCTTTTGGTAAGAGATAGAGTATTTCATTATCTTGATCGAATGTAGCGGTACTCGAGAAGATGATACGGTTAGTACCGTGGTTTGGCCGTTTGCTCGCCCATCCAGCTGCGATACGTTCTGGTTTTGAACAAGTACGGATCATAACTGGACGGACTATTAGTCTGTCCAAAGAATCACTCGAAACGAATCTTATTGTCACCAACGGGAATCGAACCAAGGACCTTCGACTTACGCAGCGAGTACTTTAACCACTACATTACGCGGAAATCAAGGAAAGGAGCGGTTTAAAAATACATCCGGATGCAACAAATGCTAGATATAAATGCTTCTCGTCAGTCACTTGCATCAATCACACCTCCATATTGTGTTAGACCATTATTATTCCATATGGCTCCTTAGGCGTGCAATCCCTTAAAATATTAATGAATTTACTATCATTCCTCTGCATTTTTTCCACAGCTTTTGTAATTTATCTTGAAGTCGGTCCAATTGTTTCTAATCGATTCTGCAACCATTATTGCAGGCTATGGCCTAAATACTAATAACAACATGTTAACATCGTAATTGCACTCATAATTTTCAAAATTTTCATATTCGATTGCCGCATCATCATTTAACCAAAAAAAGCAATTATACAAACACTTTCATCGCTTACAAATTACTCATATTTGTAGAACTATCGTTTTCATTCCCCAAATGCCATTAAAGAATAATTAGCAGAATATTAACAATATACAGGTAATTTTATTTATTTGATTAATTAATGAAATTATTCTCAAATTATCTCTATAAACAATATTGCTGCCAAGGAGCACAGTAATATCTTCGCAATCATTTTAAAAAGTAATTTCACTTAACATCAAATTAAGCTCTTCAGAGGCGTTGGCTTTCATTAATTAATTCTCTTGATTGCGCGGAAAGATTTCCTAGCAATTCACTTGGTCATCATGAAAGCTTGCAGCATTTTTTTGCGAGTCGCGGAAGATCTTTGATTTATGACAATTTCGCGGATTCTTTGGTCTTGGCCGATTTGGCTGATATGATCATTGGGTTATAGGACCCATCTTTCATCTTTCCAATATCAGATTGAAGATTTATCTTGGAATTCTTCTCTTCGGGTGTTGGTCGTTTTAGAACTGGGTTAATTCACAATAAATTAAAATTTAAGTGCACTCGGTGGTGTTGGAGTTCCGTTGTGTTTAATGCTTTGTCTTTTACTTGGGCAAGCGAAATAGTGCTGAAGTTTAATGGTCACACCTAGCCAAGATACAGACGCCAGATAGACATATTCGAGCTTGAGGCGTCAATTTCATTGATTTTCGAAATTTTATTTGTTCAGATCAATGATCAATTTGATAAAATTTACAGGTTATGAAAGTGGTATTTTATTTATTTTTTGGCAATCGCGAGACACATCATGTCGATAGAAAATAGGTCGAGATATTTATTTCCGCTGTCACTCATTCTAGTGCAGATTTTACCCTTTTCGCAGAGTGTCTATGTGTCATACTACGAAATCAATTCATCGTTTAATTTTGCCATTTGAAAAAATCTGACCAACGCGAAAACAGGGTGAGTCAGGCGGAGCACGCTTCTGTTAGCAGGGCTTAGTAATTAAATTTTTGAGGATATAAGCCTTACAAGGTTTACTCATAGAATGCTTGTGTTGCATGCATACTTACACTATAATATTGCAGCGAGTTTAGAAATGTGCAATTTTGTAAGATTAATTGCTTTCTTGCTGATTTCATAGATCGATGATTTTATTCAGAAAACTATAGAGATAAAGTATATTTCATATAGCTTATTGAGCCACGACATCAGTGATATTCAAAAAGATAGAGGTGGAGGGGACAGCAAAGCGTTTTATTGCTGTAAACGCCCCTTTTCACTAACATGTGCAAAAATTTATGGCTACAAATAAGTTTTCCCTATTGCCGTAGGTATTAAGAGGACAACCTAAATTGAACACAATTTGTTCTTCTGCCACTTCTTACCGGACATGGCAATATCATTTTGACTCTTAAAAACATAAAGCCAATTTGTATTTATCCGTAATAACCCATCGCACAACACTCCAAGTCCGAACGTTGGCGTTGAGATTTATTGTTAGGGTATCTTATTCCACGACGATAACGGAAGTTAGGTGCTATAGATTATTACCTAATTTTCCAATTAGTACCCATCACAGCTGGGCGGGCTGATAGTTCGACAAAAGCATCGGAAGCTCAAACTCGATGCTTGAACTTGGAAGCTGCTGCTCAAGCGGAGTGTGCCCTAACCCACTGCCCCACACGAACTACTATTTATCAGGAATATTTCTATTAATATTGAACATAAATATTTCAACAAATTTTTTGGGCCTATGTCAATGAGTTGAGCGGTTCAGTTAACTATCAAACTTCCACGCAGAACGTTAAGCCCCGCCTTTACTAACAAAGATTTTTAAATACTTATTAGTAATAATTTAATCTTTAATTTGCTTGTCATTCTGATGAACTCATTGACACAGGGATTTAAATTATACTCTGTGTATTTTCCCATGTTTAGCGCTTCCAGACTATCCTGTGTTTTCATGTTTTCCAATTAAACGCTATTATTTTGTTTTTTCGACAAATATATATTTCGGGAGTAAGTTGCTTCCTTCTTCAGTGTCAATTATTTTCTAAGATTTAAAGGCCTTTTCGAGGATATTTATACTAACCAAATCCTAATTACCTAAGGTCGGATTGCTTTAGGTCTAATTGCTATTGGGTTTTATTACCTTTATATCTTAATGTTATTCTTAGCTTAATTATTTAGTCTTTTATTATTTTATTATTGCTTAAGGTCTAATTATCATCATTTATTGCATGAGTAATTTTAATTATTATTAGTACAACAAAAAAAATCTAACGCTATTTCATCATATCCAGGAGCCTAGAGTATCCATTTCCTAGGTCATCGTTGAGTCTCGTTTCGGTTGGCTGCCTCAAGATCCACAATGATTCGTACACGTCCAGTTTTCGCATGTTTCTTACTTCCTTCACTACCGTTAGGTGGTCCCATTCTATTTGATGTCCTTCGCAAATGTGTTTCACTACTGAAGATTTAACGTTGCTCGTGGTTCCTCGCTTCATCGCCGAATGTGCCTCCTTAGTGTGCTCCTCGAATCTTATTTTAACCGTTCGTTTTGTTTGTCCAATGTATGCTTTATCACGGTGTTTGCATTTAATTTTGTATACACCGCACTTCTCATCATTCTTCTTGCTATCCTTTGTATTTGTGAGCCTGCTTTTAAGTTGAAACTGGACGCTGCTTGAAATTAGCTGGATGTTAACTTGCTTGAGTAATCTGCTTTAGCCTCCGGTTAGTTCTGAGTTTAAGACCGCTGCTCTTTGTTGTTCTCTTTGTTGTTGCCTTCTATTTTGCGTGTAGAGCGTAGTAAAGCTATCTCGTGCGCTCCTTTGTTCAATTTTCTTCATGATACCTGAGATCATCCCTGCTTCATATCCGTTTTTCTTTGCTGTATCTAGGATATAACTTGTTTCCTTCATCCGGTTTTCCATACTCAGTGGTACTGACAGCATCCTGTGTATCCATGCTCTGAAAGATGCCATTTTTTGCGAGTACGCATGATTTGATGTTCTTGGTACGGTCCTTTGAGTGCTTGTATTTTTTTCGGTATATGTTCAATTCTAATTTTCCGCTAACCCTCATAATTTTCAAATCGAGGAAAGGTAGTTCGTTATTCGTTTCTCCCTCAATTGTAAAATTGATGTTTTTGTGGATGTTATTTAATTTCGGCAGCAATTCATTTAGGTCTTTTTCATTCACTATGGCGAAAATATCGTCTACATATCGGACCCAAAGTTTGGGCACTATGCCATCTTGTTCCATTATTTCTTCAATCCAGGACATAAAAATCTCGCTTAAAAACGGTGACAGAGGATTACCCATCGGTGCTCCAGACTTCTGTTTGTAATACTTTCCTCTGAATGTGAAATGATTTTCCGACATGCACAGTGTTGTCAGCTTTATGATTTTTCTTGCTTTTCTTTTTCCTTCCACTGTTGAGTCTTTTGAAATAAGTTGACGTTCCAAGAGTGCGAGAGCTTGCTTCACTAGAACACTTGGGAACAGAGCCTTGATGTCAAAAGACACCATTTTATCCTCACTTTGTAAATGATTGTACTCCATAAGCTTTTTAATTAATTCATCTCGGTTTTTGACGGAGTATTTGTCAGTCGAAATCCCCATATGTTCAAATTCCTGCAGTAGCCACTTTGCTAATTTGGATGTTGGAGCATTTGTTGATGTTATGATTTCTCTCATCTCCATTTCCTGCTTGTGGATCTTAGGTTGGCATTTAATTCTTGAAAGTACGGAGTTACTCACTCTCAAGTTTGTCTTTTCACCCAATATGTCCTTGCACTCCTTTAGGGCACTTTCCACCCGTTTGATACTTTCAGGAAGTCGATCCTTCCTTAATTCAAAATATTCGGCGTTATTTAATTTTTCTAACACGAGGTTGTCATACTTTTCTTTCTCCATTATAACTATTTTGTTTCCTTTGTCCGCTTGTAAATAAAAGACTGGTTTTTGGTTTAGCTGTTTGAGTGTCTCCATTTCTTGCATGTTGTCTTTTCTCGTGACGTTTGATTTCTTCTTTAACAAGTTCGCCATTCTTTCCCTAACGAACTCCTTCTTATCTCTTTGTAGAAACTTTATTGCTGCTTCCATGTCTATCACAATTTCTTCGTTGGTATCACATTGCTATTCAGAGCATAATTGAGCCCCATGTTTAGTAGTCTCAATTGCTCCTCTGTAAAGACTTCCGATGACATGTTGACCACGAAATCCGGGATGTCTTCAACTTTAGTTAATTCCCTCTTCACGATGTTTTGTCCTCCAACCAGTGACTCGAACTTCTTTGGTAGGATCTTGTTCTTCTTCGTTTTCTCGCACTCAAATGCTCGTTGTACTTTATCCACTAACTCGGTCATGCTTCTTTTTGTGCCATTCAAGCCTTTTGCTAATTTTAGGTGCAAATTGTACGCTTGTAGTGTTACTTCCGATTGTTTCCCATAAAGTCGGTTTAAACTGTCCTTTGTCAGATTCCTTTCCATCTCTGCTTTTCTTTTTTCCGCACCTGGTAACTTGATCGTCGCTCTACTCCTATGACTTTTAGGCACTAACTTAAACTTAAGGCACTTCTTTAAGAACTTGATATCCTCGCTCATTCTTCCCTGGGCCTTCTTAATCTTCAGAAAATTTTAGAAAACGTGATCAGACTCGGTTGTCCTGTTATACTCTGTGTATTTTCCCAATTTTAGCGCTTCCAGACTATCCTGTGTTTTCATGTTTTCCAATTAAACGCTATTATTTTGTTTTTTCGACAAATATATATTTCGGGAGTAAGTTGCTCACTTCTTCAGTGTCAATTATTTTCTAAGATTTCAAGGCCTTTTCGAGGATATTCATACTAACCAAATCCTAATTACCTAAGGTCGGATTGCTTAATGTCGAATTATTTTAGGTCTAATTGCTTTAGGTCTAATTTTATATCTTCATGTTATTCTTAGCTTAATTATTCAGTCTTTTATTATTTTATTATTGCTTAAGGTCTAATTATCATTATTTATTGCATGAGTAGTTTTAATTATTTTAATTATTATTAGTACAACAAAAAAAATCTAACGCTATTTCACCATATCCAGAAGCCTAGAGTATCCATTTCCTAGGTCATCGTTTAGTCTCCTTTCGGTTGGCTGCCTCATGATCCACAATGATTCGTACACCTCCAGTTTTCGCATGTTTCTTACTTTCTTCACTACCGTTAGGTGCCCAAACTTTGGGTCCGATATGTAGATGATATTTTCGCCATAGTGAATGAAAAAGACCTAAATGAATTGCTGCCGAAATTAAATAACATCCACAAAAACATCAATTTTACAATTGAGGAAGAAACGAATAACGAACTACCTTTCCTCGATTTGAAAATTATGAGGGTTAGCGGAAAATTAGAATTGAACATATACCGAAAAAAATACAAGCACTCAAAGGACCGTACCAAGAACATCAAATCATGCGTACTCACAAAAAATGGCATCTTTCCGAGCATGGATACACAGGATGCTGTCAGTACCACTGAGTATGGAAAACCGGATGAAGGAAACAAGTTATATCCTAGATACAGCAAAGAAAAACGGATATGAAGCAGGGATGATCTCAGGTATCATGAAGAAAATTGAACAAGGGAGAGCACGAGATAGCTTTACCACGCTCTACACGCAAAATAGAAGGCAACAACAAAGAGAACAACAAAGAGCAGCGGTCTTAAACTCAGAACTAACCGGAGGCTTAAGCAGATTACTCAAGCAAGTTAACATCCAGCTAATTTCAAGCAGCGTCGAGTTTCAACTTAAAAGCAGGCTCACAAATACAAAGGATAGCAAGAAGAAAGATGAGAAGTGCGGTGTATACAAAATTAAATGCAAACACTGTGATAAAGCATACATTGGACAAACAAAACGAACGGTTAAAATAAGATTCGAGGAGCACACTAAAGAGGCACAATCGGCGATGAAGCGAGGAACCACGAGCAACGTTAAATCTTCAGTAGTGAAACACATTTGCGAAGGACATCAAATAGAATGGGACGACCTAACGGTAGTGAAGGAAGTAAGAAACATGCGAAAACTGGACGTGTACGAATCATTGTGGATCATGAGGCAGCCAACCGAAACGAGATTCAACGATGACCTAGGAAATGGATACTCTAGGCTCCTGGATATGGTGAAACAGCGTTAGATTTTTTTTTTGTTGTACTAATAATAATTAAAATTACTCATGCAATAAATAATGATAATTAGACCTTAAGCAATAATAAAATAATAAAAGACTAAATAATTAAGCTAAGGATAACATTAAGATATAAAGGTAATAAAACCCAATAGCAATTAGACCTAAAGCAATCAGACATAAAGCAATTAGACATTAAGCAATAAGACATTAAGCAATCCGACCTTAAGTAATTAGGATTTGGTTAGTATAAATATCCTCGAAAAGGCCTTGAAATCTTAGAAAATAATTGACACTGAAGAAGGGAGCAACTTACTCCCGAAATATATATTTGTCGAAAAAACAAAATAATAGCGTTTAATTGGAAATCATGAAAACACAGGATGATTTAAATTAATTATTAAATAATGAACAAGTTTTATACTCTGCTCGCCAGTATATATATATATATATATATATATATATATATATATATATATATATATATATATATATATATATATAGATATATATATATATATATATATATATATAGATATATATATATATATATATATATATATATATATATATATATATATATATATATATATATATATATATATATATATATATCTATATATATTGGCTACGACTTGCAGCCTTCCTCAGTGCGAATACAACTAAAGAAATTTACATATTTTAATGTTCTCATATCTACCTAACTGTTATTTAAATTGGATAAGAAAATTCCTACCCATCCCTAATTGCTTTGGTATTACTAATCACTGCTAATCTTAACCGTAATTGCAGGTACTTAAACAGCCAGGAATAGCCGTTTCCTTGAACCGTGTTGTGTAGGTTTCCCTCTTCTATTTTTGTATATCACGATACTTTCCTCCATGTTGAATTTCCCGAAGTCCCTAGTGCTGCATACGATTTCCGCATTTTCGATGTGAATCCTGTGGTTTTCTGCTATTATATGTTCCGCTACCTTTGATTTGATTTCTGCCAATTCGCCTGATTTTTTGGTTTTGTTCGCTCTGTTTGCCTTGCTAATGTACTCGTTGACCCGTATCTTAATTGATCGTTTTGTCTGCCCGATGTATTCCTTGTCGCAATCTTTGCAGTCAACCCTGTATATTCCACTTTTTGCCATTTAACCAATGCAGTCCTGCGTTGTACCTAGTTTGTTTTTTAACTGGCTGTTTCGGCTACGAAATACTACTTCAGCTGTTGTAATTCTCCTTTTGAGCTTTTTCGTGACCTCGTTGTATCCCATTGGTATTCGGTGCTTCTTTTAATTTCCTCTCGTCTGTCTGATATCAGTTTGCGCTTCTTTCCGCAGCTTTTTCTTAATAAGCTTTTCAATTTTTTGTTTTTCGTAACCGTTTACCTCTGCTAGCTTCGTGATATAATCTCACTCTTTCTTCATGATCGCGAAACGAGCTTTTGTTCCATATTTCGCCAAAATTTGCCGAATATGCAACATGTCAGCTTCCATTCCACGGAAGTTCTTACTCTCTCGTTTGTAGACTTTTACGACAAAAATTGGGGTAATTGAGCGAGGGAGAGCTTTTGTTTCATTTTTGGCTCTCTCTCTCTCTCTCTTCGGCTTCACTTCGCTGGAAGCATAACCCAAAGCTTATGTGCTTGATCGTAGTGGAGCTTATCATGTACGTATGGAGTGAATTGCGAATTGATCTTTGCGTATGTCCATTGGACGACAAGTATATGCTTTGATAACAATGTGCGTATGTGCTTGCTTGTATATAGGTGGTATTTGTTCACTAGCAACACCGTCTTCACTGAGTGGCAGGAGAAACATTCTATGAGCCAGATGATGAAATGCAGCCATTATATGCTGATCGCTATGACTCGATATTCTGGGTATGGTTCGCACTGTTTTGGTTGGTTTCCGGTATACCTCAACTTTGCTCATATCTTCCTTTCTAATGAGTCCAAAAATGGTAATTTACCGTCTTTTTCTACTTCATACGTGAACTGAATATTTGTGTGCGCTGCGTTTGGATCTTGCAATGTCCTGGGTATTTCGCCTTTTTTGATAACCGCAAAACGATCGCCCACATATCAAACCCAGTGATTGGGTAGCTTTCCTTCCTCCTTTGGCTTGGATTCAATGGTGTTCATGAAAAGATTGCTGATGAAATATGATAATGGAATACCTACTTGTTTAAAGAACTCTCCTCTGTATACAAAGTAGTTCTCTTCAATAATCTTGCTAATTGCATATATGCTCGTGCTTTTCTTCTGCTCGGGTCATTTCCTTGTTTTAGAAGCCAGTCCTCCAATGCATTTAGCGCTTCTTTCATTCAAATGCTTGGGTAAAGCGCTTTGACATCGAAAGATATGTGGTTAAGAGTAGGTATAAAAATGTCCGTTCAGGACTGCAGCGATGGTCTGCTGCCTCGGCGAAAGAGGATGGTAATATTCGCCGAGATTGGACTTGTCTGAGGACGCGTGAGTGCGCTGGCAGGCTAGCGTTGCGGTGTCGTGGGGCAGGTTCTTTTCCTTACCACAAGGACCCTCTACAAACAAAAATTTTGCATCACAAATTAAGTAGTATAAAACATGCCGATCGACTGGTGTCAAGGCCGAAGTAATCTACTAAGGGTTGAAATTGCTTGTTCACAAAGATAAAGTATGCCTCCGCACGGTATAACGAAAACTCACTGAACTGATGGGCAATTCGGGGAGACGCTGTTCTAGAAGGTAGCATTGTAGGTAGACCCAAAGACTCTTGTCGAGGTGAAGATGACGCAAGACACTCAAAGGTTCAACGATGGCAATATCGCGTGTAATCGAGTTCCTTTATAGTTCGTGGGCCGCCGCACTATGGAGAAAGCTTAATATCTTTTCCGATGCTTTAAAAGTGGGACCACGAATCTTTCACGGGATTTAAGATGCTGTGACCTCCGAAAATTGATCGAACTATTAAATGGTTGTGGGTTGCACAAGTTCCGACTATTTTTCACTCTTTTCTTTTTTTTCTGGTTTTTGAGGGATGGGAGATCTTTTTCGCCTTTTTCCCATACGAATTCCGTCGTGAAGGGCACTTTACCAATGGCGACAATGGTGAACCAATTTGTATTTTTCTTATTTACCCGACGGAAAATCTTTTTTTAGTGATTTTTTTTCGCAGAATTCCGCGTTATGGTTCACGGCAAGCTGTCTACCCGGTGGCGAAGATGGCGCGCACGGTGATTTTCTACAAAATTCTACAAAAAAAACGTTTTCTTCGCTCGTGGCTCTTACGCGTGCTTGCCGGTTCGCTAGTTTAAGTCGACTCCACAATCCGTTCCAAAACTTGTCTTTCTTTCATCCATCCCGTGCATACGATGAATCGCCTCAGCTGATTCCATCGGCTCTGTTCCCTTCTCTTCCGTAATATAATACACCGTTGAGGAGTATTACATCAGCGTTCCTCAAACCCGGAATTTTACATGCGGATTGGAAATTTTCAAAACAAAATTTAATTAAAGTAGAAAAATTGGAATGAATTAAGAAAATTTGAAATGTAGTAAAAAAATTTAGTAAATGAGGTACAGAAGATTTAAATGAGGTGAAGAACTTTAAATGAAGTGAAGAAATTTTAACTAAACTAAAGAAATGAAAATTTTAAATTGTTTCAAAAGTTAAATCTCATGACGAATAAAATTAAAGGGAGACATTTAAATTATAATATACAGGAAAATTGGTCTGAAATGACAGTAAAATTATAATAAGAAGAATAAGTGTTCTACAAAATTAGGATTACAAATAAAATTAATTACATATTTTTTCAAAACTGCCACAAAATTCCGAGTAGGAAATGGGAAGGTTTTTGAGCAGTTTGATTGTGTGACTGCTCGATTAATACAGATACCAGAATACCATCTTCCTCGAGCTGTTTTATTTCTGCCAGTTTGTCGGTGAATTGTTTGCTGTTTTTGATGGTATAATTTGCTGCACTGTTTATGCTAGTAAACACTTTTGTAAGATGTTTAGCAATTTTAATCGTTGGTGATCTCTCGGCCGCAATAATTTCCCTTATTTCGTTTTTCGGTTTGTGGATTTTTGGGTTCCCTTTTATTCTTGAGAATGAAGGGTTTGGAACCTTTAGCCTTCTGACATTGTCATCCAGTATCTGCTTACACACGTTGATTGTTTTTTCCACCTTCTTTATGAGTTCTAGAAAGGGGTCACGTCGAAGTTTCCTGGATGGATTCGTCTGTTGTACTCTTCATCCAAGCCAAAGGAAGAAATCATTGTAGCATGAATATATATTAAAATATAATTTCTTGACTGCAATGCAAAACTCACTACTGATTAAATCTGCAGCGTTCATAGGAGTCGAATTTAGTTCTGATACATTTTATTCTAAAATCTCATCAACGACTACCTTGATTTTAGATTTCATAAAAATCCAATATAAATTGTATCTTTAAGAAGCTTTCAAAATTTGAAGTTTCCCTAGCTACTGAAGGTTTTTTTTTCACTAGACGTTTACGTTTTCTACCATATTTCCAAGTTTCATCGACATCAGTTCAAAGGTTTGGTCACATTTACAGCAAAAAAATCTTGTACGTTTTTCCACCTTTGAGCGGCAGCCATTTTGTTTCAGATGGTACGATTTTTGATTTTTTAGTAGCTTTATCACTCACTTGAATGAACCTTTGTTCCGATTTTGGTGCAAATCGGAGTTACACTTTGGTCAGAACAGAAATCACGGATATTCACCCAAAACAGCCGCCATTTTGTTTTCGCTTAGCCAATTTGAATGGTTAACAAAACTAGACACTACGTCTGGTAATTTGGCGAATGGTTAACAAAACTAGACACTACGTCTGGTTGTTTGGCAAAATTGCGCCCTCCAGTCACAAATTTCGTTCACGATTTATTCGATACCAATCGCCTTGGTTTCTAGTAAACTATGACACATAATTTTCAAAAAAGCTTCATGAAAATGATATCCGATAGTTAAATGAAAACTCAACTATGCATTTTCATCTTCATCTTTAAAGTTATGATCAGTTATAAAAGGAAAAGTATCATCTTTTTAGGTTGCTATTCTCATCAGTCTTTAGTATGGATATTACTAATTTTAGATTTCTGGGCATATCATGCATAATATTAATTAGAAAGTAACGAATCAATTTTCAAATGGCAATTAACTCTATAATTTGCAATCACTGAACCCTAATTATTGCTTCGGAGAATTTTGCAAATGCTATGTGTAATGTTTACGTCTAAGGATATAAGAAGGATATTTTATAAAGTCCATCGTTAGGCGAAGAATAATTGCGGAAGAGAAAAGCATCCTGAAATTTACCTCCATGAAATTGCTCGAAATCATGTTGAATGGTATTTATGCTGAATTTAAAAATAATTAATTTCCGGTAAAAATATTTGACTAAAGTGTGCCACTTATGTAGAAAATTATAGATGCTATTCGTATTTTAGATTCGCCACCAAGAAACCGGTATCTCCATCAAATTCTTGAAGAGTGCAAAATAATTGGCAATATCGAATGGAAGATAATTTAAATTCAATTTCTCGACATCAATATATTTACATATATATATATATATATATATATATATATATATATATATATATATATATATATATATATATATATATATATATATACATATACATATATATATATAGATATATATATATATATATATATATATATATATATATATATATATATATCTATATATATATATATATATATATATATATATATACATATACATATATATATATATAGATATATATATATATATATATATATATATATATATATATATATATATATATATATATATATATATATATTGAACTGTTAATATCTTCAGAGTCTTTGAAAGGATTACAATTCTGTATGGACACATTTTAGTTCAATATGTTGCCCTTCAGTTGAAAGCTCTACAATCAGTTATGCTGAATAATCGGCGTGAAAGTCGAACGTTTTTTAGTTTTAATGGTAAAAGTCCTATACCATTAATTGAATTTCTCGTCTTTTGAAGGAAACCTAAAAGGAAGGAAGTCATATCATTTGCCGAAAACATGACTCTTCTGTCTATCTCCGTTCAAAAGTTATGCTTGAACATACATAAAACAAGTTGGGTAAACAGACCTACGCTCATGTCAGAAGGGTTTTGTATTCAATTTTCAAAATGCAGTCACCAGATTGAATAAAGTCAAGAAGCATATGAATGACGATTTTATTGGAGAAAGTATGAAATGCGAAGACCATACTATTATTAACAAAGTTGAAAGAATTTCGACTTCTGAGGTTTTTGTTATTGTTCTACTCATAAATATCTCCCTTGATAATTATTTCAGATGTCCATTCGCGACGGAGGAAACACATTTTACATGTATTTCCCCCCTGTGCCCCCACTGAAGCAAAAACTGACAGTTTAAGAACTGTTTTGAAAAGCTCCCATGAAAGCTATCATTTCATCCTCATATCGGCTACGTTTGATGAATTTTTTTCAGGGGCCACTCTCCTGTACTGTTATCATCGATTCATGGCCAATTTTTTCGAATCCTAGAGTTGTTGCAAAGCCCTTTTGTTAGAAGCTCCCTCCCGCCTCCTTGACTTGTTTCACTTATGAGTTTTAAGTGTAGGTACTCAGCTTCAGTCATTCATTAAATTGAATCAAGTGTTCAAAGCATGCGCCTTAAACGTTGAAGTTGGGAAAAAATAACTCAAAGTTATTCAATCTTCGCATTTAAAACAGCCACTTTCTTGTTTTACGATTACTGATACCACTAGCTGAACTGATTCTCAAAGTTATTCATGACACCTATCATTCCTGAAATTTTCATGCAAATCCTAGCAAAACTGTAGTGTCTGAGTCGGTAAAAAGCGTAATACATGCAGCGCATATTGTTCCATAGTGATACAGGAAAATTCAAACCACTATAACTTCGCTAAATATGATGCAATCTTTATGAAACTTGCAGGGTTGATCAATCTTATAAATAGACATCTGTGTGCTGAATTTCATTGAATTTAAGGGTACCGTTAAGATTTTATTCAAGAAAACATAAAATCGATAAATCATACTATTACTAACAAACTTGAGTGAATTGCGACTTCTCACGTATTTGTTGTTGTTGTACTCACCAAGGCCTACATTCGTGATTTTTTTCAGATTTTTCGGATCACAGGTGTCCAATCGCGAGGGGAGGGGACACAAATTTTTCGTGTATTCCCCCTCCCTGTGCGCCCCTCGAAGCAAACTTTGCCAAACTAAGACCTGTTTTGAAAAGTTCTCATCAAGACCTTTCATTTGATACCCATATCGGCTACCTTCAATGAAATTTTTTTTTCGGGGGGTCACTCCCCTACATGGGGAGACCCCCCTTAAATACCTTATAAAATTTTTAAAGTAGTTGAACTTTGAAGAGATCACCACTTTACACCTATATACAAAATTTAATGCTTCTAGCTTAAGCAGTTTCCGAGAAAAACTGCTGTGACACACGGACGGACGGACGGACAGACAGACGGACAGACAGGACGCGATTTTAGAAGGGTTTTGTAAAATTATTTTACAAAACCCTAAAAAGCAACAAAAAATATATACGAGTATTCGTGATGAATTGATAACCTTCTTTTCTTTGGAAGTCGGTTAAAATGAGTTTAAAGCTTATTCGAAAGCTGAAAGCTAAAGGTATATTTTTAATGCCCTCATTCGTACCAGAAAGCGGCAATTGACTTTCATTTTTAGGGTTTTGTAAAATAATTTTACAAAACCCTACTAGTTTCGCGACCAGTCTGTCCATCTGTCCGTCCGTCCGTCCGTCCGTCCGTGTGTCACAGCAGTTTTTCTCGGGAACTACTTAAGCTAGAAACATCAAATTTTGTTTGTAGGTGTAAAGTGATGATCTCTTCAAAGTTCAACTACAAAAAAATTTTATAAGGTATTTAAAAAAAATTTCATTGAAGGTAGCCGATATGGGTACCAAATGAAAGGTCTTGATGAGAACTTTTCAAAACTGGTCTTAGTTTGGCAAAATTTGCTTCGGGGGGCGCACAGGGAGGGGAAATACACGAAAAATGTGTGTCCCCCCCATCGCGATTGGACACCTGTGATCTGAAAAACCTGAAAAAAATCAGGAATACAGGCCTTGGTGAGTACAACAACAACAAATACGTTAGAAGTCACAATTCACTCAACTTTGTTAGTAATAGTATGATTTATCGATTTTATGTTTTCTTGAATAAAATCTTAACCGTACCCTTAAATTCGATGAAATTCAGCACGTAGATGTCTATTCATAAGATTGATATATCCTGAAAGTTTCATAAAGATTGAATTATATTTAGCGAAGTTATAGTGGTTTGAATTTTCCTGTATTACTATGGAACAATATGCGCTGCATGTATTACTATGGCAACATATGGCTATGGAACAACATGCGCTTTTTACCGACTCAGACACTACAGTTTTGCTAAGATTTGCATGCAAATTTCAGGAATGATAGGTGTCATAAAGATCTTTGAGAATCGGTTCAGCTAGCGGTCTCAGTTATCGTAAAACAAAATAGTGGCTGTTTTAAATGCGAAGATTGGATAATTTTGAGTAATTTTTCCCAACTTCAACGTTTAAGGTGCATGCTTTGAACACTTGATTCAATTTAATGAATGACTGAAGATGATTACCTACATTAATGCTCATAAGTGAAAGAAGTCAAGGAGGCGGTAGAGAGCTCCTAGCAAAAGGGCTTTGTAATCACTCTAGGATTCGAAAAAATTGGCCATGAATCGATGATAACAGTACAGGAGAGTGGCCCCTGAAAAAAAATTCATCAAACGTAGCCGATATGAGTATGAAATGAACGTTTTCATGGGAGCATTTCAAAACAGTTCTTAAACTGTCAGTTTTTGCTTCAGTGGGGGCACAGGGGGGAAATACATGAAAAATGTGTTTCCTCCGTCGCGAATGGACATCTGAAATAATTATCAAGGGAGATATTTATGAGTATAACAATCACAAAAACCTCAGAAATCGAAATTCGTTCAACTTTGTTAATAATAGTATGATCTTCGTATTTCATATTTTCTCCAAAAAAATCGTCTTTGACATGTAACTTGATTTGATTCGATCTGGTGACTGCATTTTGTAAATTGAATACAAAACCCTTCTGACATGAGCTTAGGTCTGTTTACCCAACTTGTTTTTGTATGGTAGGGAGGTGAATGCCATTTACGCACAGAGTGTGGGACTCCCGTGCTAGCAAGAAGACGACTGGACTACCCACTAAACACCTCCCCAGTCAACCTGAGAACCCAGCCTGGAACCGTTTGACACATTACTCGTTTTGTTACGCCGTGAGGCGTCTTCAAGCGGGGGGTTCCCTTTCCTAGCGGGGGGTTCCCTTTCCTAGCGGGAGGGGAGAGGAGAAGAAGAAGTGCCAGACAAGCGATCCCCCAGCCCCAACACCCTCGGCTGCATCTTATTGATGGGCTGGGTCACCCTAAGTTGGCCATAAGTCGACTCAGAGCTGATACTCCTGAAGCAGCCTTCTCAGCCGTTGCCCTGATTTGCTCAGAGAAACTCATCTAAGAGTCGATCAGTAGCCCCAGGTACTTCACCACTGGTTTCAATTCGATTCGTATGTCTCCCAAAAATGATCATCCTTACTCTAGGGATACCCTTTGTTGCCAAGATGTACCCTTCAGTTTTCACCAGTGCTAACGTGAGCCCGCGAGTAGTCATCAAGTCCCTCACTCGTATAGTATACGTAACCTAAGTCCACCTCGCTCAAGAACATAAATTCTCTTAAAATTCGCTGAGTAGCCAAACACGTGCGCTCTCGTTCGACGAACGTTTTTCCTCCCCGCTTCATCTTTCTTGGGGATATGCGAAACTGGGGAAATTGAGCGAAAGAGTGTTTTTCGCTTAAGCTTTCGACTTCGAAAGAGTGCTTTCAGCTTAAGCTTTTGGCTTTCCCATGATCTCTTGAGGTAAAATGGCGAAACTGGGGACATTGAGCGAAAGAGTGTTTATGCCGGAACTTTCGGTTTTCCTTTCCGCTTACATCTCTTCGAAGCACCCCGTTCGTTCACGATGTGAATATCATTGCGGGTTGAACTTTCTCGTTTACTTAACTGCTCGCTTATTTACTTGTGTATGTGTTTCTTTGGCCAATTTTCATTGGCGAAGTGCGAGTACATAGGTGTTGTTAGCTCGCTACTACTGCAGTTATGAAGCAGAAATATATCCGAGCATGTTGTATGTGTTCGCTCGCAACCCGTCAACACGGTCGGGATGGGGGGAAGAGTGCCCGCACTATCTCGTCAATCTTTTCCGCATCATGTACGCAAAGGTTGCGTAGAGCGCCAAGCTTCCGTATAACTAGCTTGTAGCCAAGGCCTTACGAGTCCTTGATCACAATGTCTAGTAGGTCTTGCCAGCAGCGAGCCGAGCTATTGTTAATCAATTTGCGAAGGGATTCCTTGGCCAACTTATATGCTGCCACCCAGTTGCATGCCTCGTCACGGTGCTGCGCCAGTTGAGCCTCACACCGAAGCATGTGACACCTTTCGCTTCTC
This sequence comes from Odontomyia ornata, assembly GCA_963969285.1. NCBI lineage: Eukaryota > Metazoa > Arthropoda > Insecta > Diptera > Stratiomyidae > Odontomyia > Odontomyia ornata. The sequence continues at coordinate 306,487,698 of OZ017739.1, forward strand.
AGCGATTTCAGTTGACCACCAGTACACTGGGGGCTTGCCATGCCGAGATTTTTGACGGGGCATAGAAGCGCGGCACGCAGTCGTCATGATGAACATAGTTGAGTTTACCACGTCTTGAGCTGCCAGTTCTTCCGTCCCTCCGAAGCTCCCTGCAACGGCTCACCTGCTGTGAGCACCTCGACGAATCTCTCCACCTCCATCCTTCCGATGTTCCATCCAATTGTAGAAAGCCAAGAGCACGAACGTTGGCGGACAACATCACCGATCTCAAGCTAAATGCCCTGATGATCACTGGCTGAGTAGTCCTCTAATACTCTCCAATTGTGTACCCTCCCTACTAAGGACTCCGAGGTGAACGTCACGTCCGGTATGATTCCTTCACAGCCAATACGGTGGAAAGTCGGCGTCTTTTCAGTGCATAGTAGAACGAGCGCCGTCCTGGCCGCCATTTCCAGGACTCGTTTTCCCGCGGATCTGTTTGACGCACGCCCCATTCGATTGGTTTAGCGTTGAAGTCTCCCCCAATAAGCACGTTGCCCTTCTGCGCTTGAAACAGCGTCCTCCTGAGTAATAAGCTTGGCTTAGAAAGATGGTATCAATTCATTCCGCGTTAGATACACACTAAAGAAGGTGGTTCCTGAACACCAAACCCACACAAAACCATCCCCCTGTCTAATACTCTTTGGTTGAAAGTCAGTGTTCCAACCCCAGATGGCTGCAGTACCAGTTTCGTCAGGATACCATAATGCAGAACTTTTATCATGGTATTGCTCACTCAGCAGCAAGAAGTCGGCTTCCATGTCTCTCACAAACTGCTGCAGCAGATTTTGCGCGGTTGAACTGCGATGTAGGTTTAACTCCAGGATGCGGGTCATCGAAGTTCTGATTTTGCCTTGGCCAGGGCTTTCTAGAAAATCCGGCATTATCCTGATCCCAAGACATGTCCAAAATCAGGTCTTGGATCAGCATCCTTGCAAAGAATACAGTGTGCCTTCTTCGTACACTCTTTTCTTTTATGTCCCATTTCACCGCATTTGTAACATAGGGAACTCCTATCGGGTCCTTTGCATACTTGTGTGGTGTGACCAAAGCCAAGGCATTGATACTCCCCAATAATACTGTTGGCGTATAATCCGATTTTATTTTCTAAGATCTTTGAAAATATTTTGTACGCCGTACAAAGTAGTGATATGCCTTTGTAGTTTTCCTACTGTATCTTGTCACTTTTTTTACGGTTCGGCTCCACTCTTTCGGGAGTTACCAAATGTGCTGAATGATTTTATAGATGGCTTGCTGAGCACTGCTGTCACCATATTTAATGAGCTCCACTGGAATCTCATGAATACCCGGTGCTTTTTACTCTTTTGGGCTTTGATCGTAGAACAAACCTCATCCATAGTTAGTGCGGCCAATAGAAACGCTCCGCGGACATCTATGAGCACCAATGTTCTAGAGTTGTGTAGAGGATTAAGAAGGTTCTTGAAATATGATGTCCATCTTTCGTTAATCCTGGTTGCATCGGCGATGATGTTGCCGATATCATCACGGCAGCGCGTGGTCTTGGGCTGGGAACAACGTTTCAGACTTTTCACTACTTTTTATGCTGGTCATGTGTTGTTGCTCACTAAACTTACATCGATGCTTCTCAATTGCTCCACACAGTATTTTCTTTTCTTTATTCGAATCATCTTATTCGCTACTCTTCTGAGATTTTCATATTGCTTTCTCTTCGTACTGGTTTTTCTACTTACGTATTCCTTGCACCCCTGATTTTTTCATCTAACACATTCTTGCACTCCTCATCGAACCAATCTTTTCTTTTGTGCTAGGCTTGGTGTCCGATTGTCTGTTTTGTCATGGTCTTAATTGCCGCTTCCACTTCCATCCGTAGCTCATTCCTTGTTTCAGCGATGTATCTGGTTGTCAAGGGACTCTATGGAATGTTGAATTTTTGTATAGGGCTGGTATTCGCCGAATACGCCTATGACATATGGCAGCGATAGGTTAATTTGATGAAGTAATGAGCCAAGTGACAATTGGTTCCTCGTTATGTACGGACGTTAAGTATGCTCGAGGCCCAACGTTGTTGAATCAGAACATGGTCGATTTGGTTTTGTGTGTTGCCATTCAGTGATACTCAATTCATTTTATGTATGCATCGAGGAAAGAAGCAAGTCGAACGTATGACTAGATTTCTGCTACATACAAAGTCAATTAGGTGCTGGCCGTTGTCATTCGTTTCATCGTTGAGGCTATATCCTGCATTTGTTCCCCGGCTAGAAAGCTCATTGCCAACCTTAGCGTAGCAATCACCCAGAATTGTTTTTGTGTCGTATGTAGGCAATGAGTTGATTTGTCTTTCCAGACGATTGTAGACCATTTCCTTCGTCGGAGCGTGTACATTAATCAGCCAAATTTTTCAAGAATTTTGCTTTTATACGGATGGCACACAATCGTTCGTTTATTGCCTTCAAATAAACAACGCGATTTTTGAACTCCCTATCCACAATGAAGACCACTCCAAACTCTTGCTTTTAAGCAGGCTTATCACTTTTGAATATTGTGAGTGATCTCATATCTTCAATATCACTTCCAGTTCAATTCGTTTTCTGGATTGCCAGTATGTTCAATTTATAATGACTGGCCTGGTGTAAAAGGTCTTTAACAGTTCACTGATCTGGCATTCCAGGATTTAATGCCATAGTCCTGTTTTCGGTTGTGAGGTCGTTGCCGTAGATCCAATCCACTCCGAGACCTTGTTGAGGGTTTTGAAACAATGTAGGATTTTACAGGGGGCGGGGAGTTAGTCCATCCCCTAACCACCATTCCGGCGGCATGGTTATTACCTTCAATTCCGTTGTCAGGTGCGGAAGGCTCGCCTTCACTCTCTTGCGTCACCACAAAAGAGGTGGGTATAAGTAGGATTTAGTAGCAGAGCTGCAGGAGTATTTGCAGTTATTGGCATTTCTCGGCATTTAGTGTCCCATAATTGAGGAAGCAGTAACCCCAATGTGCGACCCCGAGACCATATACTACCATTTGTTTGTAGGATTTAGGATGAGGAATCATAGAAGTAAGGGGTAGGGGAAACATGGGGATTCCTCCCCCTTTGCTCAACCAGGCTTGAGACCATCTACGGCTGAGTTCAACAAAAAATTTTTTAGGGTATAATTTAAACATTGGTTGATGATTTCGATATGATTGTCCCACTGAACAAGATCAGTAAACTAATAACGAAAAATTTAATAGTTCAATATAATTTTTAATTGATACTATATAAGCTTCAGCTTTCAGCTATGATATTCGTACGTGCTGATTTAGAAAATCAGAACGTATCGCAGCTGGGTGGACGGATACCGGGTCAAAGCGTGATACTGACCATATCACCTTATGAAGTGCCGACACATTCGATCATGATAATGAGATACTCTAACAATCTCTAATCGAAGACCCGAAAAGGGCTGTAGTGCTGCAACAACAGCAACAACGTTTAAGCTTCATTGCACACTGGAACCAAGAATATTTCCTGGACTCACACCTACAAACCTGAACGCAACTGCGGGCTCATTTCGATTAAATACCCGCATTTTCCGGTACATAGTAATCTTCCAAAGCCAGGTTTTGTTGTACGGAAGATTTGTTCTATGGCATTATATGATAAGCAATTCACAAAACTGCTAAATATTTGTAACTGTGACTTAAATGTGTCTCTTATGCCTCTTTTAATTATTTTTGAACTTTCCTTCTGGCCTAGATTACCCCAAAATTTCAGAAATGTGGAAAAAAATACCCAAAAAACTAACATAAGAAAGTCTTTGCAATGCTAATCAAAATAAATTAAACTTAAATTAATTTTTTTCATTCTATTAGTGTCTTGTTGATAAAGCTGCGTAGTATTATTTTTAGATGCAGGTAAGAGGTCAGAATTTACAAAATAAATGTCCAACAATATTTTCAAAGATCTAACAAATTGCATCATAGTAATTTTATTTTCAAGGAAATGTTAATGAAGCGATTAAAATTCTCATGAACTCAAAAAACAAATTTGAGGCATGAGAACTAGAAATGCATGGCATCACATTTTTTAAGTGAAATTTATCATTATGAAAATTAAATTCCGGAGCGTAAAATTCGATCTTATCAACATTTTGAAATATTAATACTTCGCTCTATAATAGTGAATCGAAAATTTGTATTTTATTCGAATAAAAATTCACCAGATCATCTCAATAAGTTATGTAGCTTTAATTAAACAGTATGCGACCAAATAGTTATTTTTTCAAAAGCTCAATCAACCAGGAAGAAGTCAATCATAAGATATGAGAAAAAGAAATATTTTTGAAAATGATTTATTTTATTGAAACAAGATTTCGGACTAAAAAATATTTGAAAAATTCTCGACGAGGTCATCTCACTTCTATTAAAGCAGTAGCTAAGCTGCTTTAAATTTTATATCATTATGCTAATATGTCGCTTTGAAACAAAAGCTTTAAGGTTGTAGTTCCATGATATATTATTATGTTGATGTAATAAAATTATTACTTTATTGCAAAATGGAACGGTACATTAATAATTCCTCAATCAATAGCTTTTCGATTGGGTTTTACAAAAGAAATTCTATTTTCAAGCCCAGGCTTTAAAGTTTTAGTGACCAGGCATTTTGTGCAATTAATGAGATTTTTGGCAAATTTGCATTTTTTTATGCCTGAACAACAAAAGCATAAAAATTAAATAAAATTTATGGCAATCTAGCCAATTTCTTAAGTCAAAATAAAATAAAATTTCGTGGACGTATTCTAATAATTAATTCTTTTTAATGCAGAGGAAAATATTGTAATTTCCAATTGATATGCGCGTTGCTTAACTGGTTTGCTTTAAGTATGTCTCACTTTTCTGCGAATTTAAGGTAATTCAAAGAGTTAAATTGCTCCTATGAGATTAGCTGAAGCGAACCACACGAAACATGACCTTTATCCACAAGGGCAAAACTTTAAGGAAAGCATATTCAAGCTTACAGACCTATGCCTGAATTTCTGCAAAAATGCAAATTCTGATTCTTTCAAGTAAATAATTAGATTTTGCTACTTGTTTTAGATGGAAATAGCTCGAAAATAGGGTTGTTTGGCTTAACCCTAGAACGCTAGGCATTCGTCGAATCGACGAACAGTCAAACTATTCTGACTGCATCTCTTTGACCAGGCTGCCAACGCACTCTCTCTTCCAATAGTGCTTCTGCCATTTAGTTGCTTGGCTGAGTTCAAGGTGAGAGCATCGTGACTACTACTCTAGCCAGTCAAATAAGTAAAGTGTGAAACGCACATCGTCTAGTCAATACAAATATTTACAATTGGTACTGCTTTGTTATAGAAATGGAAGCCAAACAGTTTCTTGACGAAAATGAGATTATGAATTTGCTTCAAATGACTTCATCCGATGAAGAGGATTGAGCCTTGAACTATGAGAGCGATATGAATAGTTACTCCGATGATAAACATGTTTCACCAGAATTTCAGGTGAATGATATCAAAGAAGCTATTTTTGAAAAAGAACTAGTTTCAAAACAAAGAAGCGAAAAGACCTCTCCAAAACTTAAGAAAGGAAAACTGACAAAAACTTCAGAAAACATAGTTGCAACAACGAAGAGAATAGTAATAATCCAATCCTATTGATAACGGAAGAAGAATTAAGAGCAAAGAGTAGATTTGTTTGGAAAAGTCAAAGCTGTTCACAAAAAATTAGAACCAAAAGTATAAACGTGGTTCATATTTGTCCAAGCCTGGCACCTCAAACTACTACTACTACGAACGCTATCTAAAAACAGATTTGATTTAACGGATAAACTAGCACCAGTTCGGAGAATAAAGGAGATTTTGCTTTCAAGCTGTCCAAAGTATTACAAGCCGTCCTCGTATCTTACTATTAATGACCAGTTGATTAGCTTCAGGGGACGCTGCCCATTCAAGATGTATATTCCTGGTAAGCCAGACTAATACGGCATAAAGTGTTATATTTGCAATTTTACCTTGATCAGGATTTGTCAATTTAGACTTAAAGTATAATATTATGAATTCTAATATGGTAACCTTTAATTTTGTACCAAGTCATTACATTATTATATTTAATAAAACAAAGTCAGTCCATAGTTGACCATGTGCGCAAACGGTGTCTCTTTATTATTTTACTTCCACGCAACAGGTAATGGGCCCAGCCACCTAAACACAGAAGGTCCGTACATTAAAGTGTTTTGTTTTAAAGTCGTGAAAAGTGAAAATTTGGCATGGCAGACTCGATCCGTATAAAGAAACTCAACAACACGAATTATCAAACATGGAAATGCAAATTGGAGCTACTTCTGAAACGGGATGAGCTCTGAGCGATCGTGAGGGGTCCGAAGCCCGATACAGCTACGGACGGATGGATTTCGATAGACGATAAAGCACGAGCGTACATCGTTTTTTCCGTTGAGGATGACCAACACACCCACATAAAATGGAAAGAGACAGCATTTGAAATGTTGCACGCTCTGAAAGTGAGAGAAGTGACGTTGCCAAACCTCTTCGTAAATTATGTCGTCTCACACTTCAGGAAGATGGTGACATGCTCTTGCAATTAAACTCCATGGACGAAATCATCGACGAGTTGAAAACATTGGGGGAGCCACTAGCCGTCGTGCTGACTGTTGCTCTGTACCTGAGTAGCTTGCCCCATAGCTACAGTACATTGATTACGGCGTTGGAGTCCGAACCGGAATCTGATTTAACTACTACATATGTATAAACCAAACTTGTAGAGTAGTACAATCGACGTCTCAATACGCATGTAAGTGCAAGTCTTGATAAGAATACTTGATTACAAGCAAAATATAAAGGAAAAGAAGTAAAGTGTTTCTTCTGCAAGAAATTTGGACATATAAAAACAGAACGCAGGAAGTATTTGAAGTGGAAAAAGAAAAAACTGGAGAAGTCTCAAACAAATAAAATGCAGAAGTCGCAGTCGGATTGTGATGATTGTAGTCTGGTGTGGCAATGCTCTTGTTAGCTGTTCAACCAGCAGCGAATGGATTACTGATAGTGGTGCCTCAGCACATATGTGTAATAATAAAGAATACTTTCACGAATTGAATGAGATTGATAAAGGAACAGTTATGTTAGCTGATGATCATTACCTGTGAAAGGAATAGGCATTATTAGGGTCAGAGGTAAACAAAGTGAAATGAGCAAAACAATAAAACTGAATGACGTTTATTTTGTGCCGGACTTAAATTGCAAATAGTTTCGGTAAACAAGCTGAGCAAAGGATGTGAAGTTCATTTTAATGAATCCTTTTGTAAAATTTCGCTGAAGGAAGCTGCTATTATTAACTTAAGTGCCTATAATAACATTTACAGACTCTCAGTGAATCTGAAATCGCGAATTCGATACAGCCGAACAATCCGTAATGTGTACATGAGTGGTATAAAATATTAGGGCACCGCAATTTAAATGACGTTAGGAAACTAAATCATTTGGCCGATAACGTAGCGTTTAAAGAATGTAAGCATCATAATGTTTATGAAGTTTATTTAATGAACAAATCCACACGTGATAATTTTCCTAATGAGTCTAAGACTAGAATGAGTGAAATCCTTGAAACAATACATTCAGATTTCTGTGGTACTCTGTATACTACACCAATGGGGACCATAAGTATGCTCTTAGTTTGATCGACAATTCTAGTACTATACACATAATGGAACGAAAAGACGAAGTGTCCCACATCATAAGGAATTTCATCGAAATGATGGAAACTCAACTGAATAAAACGACTTAATGTATCTGATCAGAACGTGGCGGTGAGTATATGGATATTGAATTAAGAAACTATTTTAAACAAAAGGGTATTAAAACTCAATTAACTGTACCGAAGACACCTCAGCAAAATGGTAAGGCTGAGTGGATGAACCGCACGCTGATTGAAATGGCGCGTTGCATGCTTTATAGTTCGAAATTACCTCATCGTTTCTGGGGCGAAGCAATAACAGCGAATCACATATTAAATCGTGTTCCTATGAAAAATTCTGTTCTAACTCCGTACGAAATATTTAAAAATAAAAAGCCAGATGTAAGTTATTTTCGTGAATTTGGTCAAAAGGTATATGTGCATATCCCAAAGGATCAACGTGGTAAATTAGAATTGACCGCCGACAAATTAGTTTTCGTAGGCTACGAATCGGGCACCAAAGGTTACAGACTATTAGATGTAAATACAAACAAACTCAAAATCTCTAGCGATATTCGATTCCCAGACGCAGATCCATCACCTGATTATAATGATGCAGAAATTGAAAGTAGGGGAATGGAATCAGCAAATAAAGATACTGAAAATATATTTGACAGGCAACTTGATGGTATCGAAGATCATCGAGATGAACAGGTACCTAGGCAGTCAACCCGTAGTAATAAAGGCATACCACCTCAACGTTATAGAGAAATATACAAGGTCACATCTGACTAAATTAAAACCGAACTAACTACATTTGAGCATGCAATCGGCAGTTGTGATAAACTAAATTGGATTAAGGCTATGTATGATGAGATAAACTCAATAAAGCAGCATGATACCTGAGAAAAAGTACCATTGCCTCACGGTATTGTCACAATCGGTAGCAAATGGATATATAAAATGAAGACTGATCAACACGGTAATGAAGTTAAACATAAAGCGCGTTTAGTGGCACAGGGATTTTCGCAAAAGTTTGGACGTGATTATGATGACATTTTCGCTCCTGTGTTAATCATACAACTCTTAAAATTCTTCTTACAGTGGCGGGAGAAAAAAATATGTTTGTAGACCATTTCGATGCAGAGACAGTTTACTTGAATGGCGAACTTTTTCATGAAGTCTACATCATCAACCAAAATAATATATTGGAGGACTCGATAAAGTATGCAAGTTAGTATAAAATCGATAAGGGCTTAAACAAGGTGCTAAAAAATGGTATCAAAAATTTGATAAGGTAATGAAAAAAAATGAATTTAATCAAAAATTTAAATCTAGCTAATATTAATTGTAACATTGAGAAGGGGTGTTAGATTTGCAATTTTAACTTGATCAGAATTTGTCAATTTAAGATTAAAGTATAATTCCAAAGTATAATATTATGAGTTCTAAAATATAATATTATGAATTCCAAAATTATTTAGTACGAAACCATTACATTATTATATTTAATAAAACAAAGTCAGTCCATACCTGACTGTCTGCGCAAACGGTGCCTCTTTATTATTTTACGTCCATGCAACATAAAGTTTATTATGATGTAACGTAGCACCATGAAATATATAGGTTGGACGCAATTCCATACACGGGCAAAGCTAGTTCGCCCAAAAATGTTCCTGCTGCACAGCACTATCTTGGAAAACTTGTATCTACAGTTTCTGACTCCAAAAGAAACATCACAATGGACAACTGGTTCACCAGTGTACCATTATTCCTGAAACTTAGATGAGAACATAGTCTCACTGCTGTAGGAACAATAAAAAAAATAAAACTGAGCTGCCCGACAATTTTAAAACCATTAATTTTCAAGATCAGAAACCAGGGACTTCATTTTCTTCATTTACTAACATATAATCAAACAAAAGGTGGCGTCGACGTATTCGACCAGCTCTGCCATGGAATTAATTCATTTAAAAAATCTAAACGAAGGCCAGACATGCTTAGTGTTTTAGGGTTAAGGGACTGTCATGCATGTGGGAGAGTCCACTAGTACCAGCCGGCATCAAATACCGACCCGTAACAATTTCCGAAATTCCATAACAAATTGCGTGGTGCGGCTACAGTCTATTTCAATCGTAGTATCTGCCAAACCTATGCCTCATATGGAGACGATGTGTTGTGATCTGCTCACTTTTAGTGCGAAGATTTGTGCTGCGCTGTGAAAACATTTACCGCCAATTAAAGTTGTGATTGATTGCAGGAACTTTGCCGACATATGACATATATATATATATATATATATATATATATATATATATATATATATATATATATATATATATATATATATATATATATATATATATATATATATATATATATATATATATATATATATATATATATATGTATGTATATATATATATGTATGTATATATATATATATATATATATATATATATATATATATATATATATATATATATATATATATTTATATATATATATATATATATATATATATATATTTATATCTCTATACATATATATATATATATATATATATATATATATATATATATATATATATATATATATATATATATATATATGTATATATATATATATATATATATATATATATATATATATACATTATACTCGTACATTAGACTTGCAACGAATAGTATATTCAGCAGTATACCGAATACCGAATATTTGGCGAGGCCACTGACCAAATAGCCGAATATTAGGCAAAAGTATTCGGCTGGATTTTAGCGCCAAAAACTTGTACAGACGTGATTGTTTCGCGCTTCTTTGTTTTGTTCCAATGTACTCATCGCCTGCGCGCCCGCTGTTGCTCTGCGCATGTTTCGACAAGTTCATTTCGTGGATATCGTATTACGTTAAGTACAGTTTATTGTGCTCTCTTAGTTTTGATCTGTTTGTAAGTGTTATAGTGTGAAATTTAACAAATAAACAATTAAATAATTACGAACGTACTTTAATAATAAAAAAACCGATTATGGCCTTTAAAAAAAATCGCCTATATGGGCATACTTCGAAGATGATGTAAATGACCCAAAAAGTGCCGTGTGTAAACTATGCGAAATAAAAATTTCTCGTGGTGGCGATGGAAGAAAGGCGACAACATCGGGAATGTTAAATCATTTAAAAAATAAACACAATGAGTAATATCATAAGTTGGTACCCACGTTCCCTAAGGGACAAGAAACTACAAATCAAGATACGAATGTAACTAATAAACCTTCAACGTCAAAAAAAAAACAATTAAATCTTGAAAAATGTGCAGAAATTAATAAACTATGGGACATTAATGACCCCTAGGCAAAAAAGTACCTTGCGTTAATTGCTGAAATGATCGCACTTGATAATGAGGCAATAAATATAGTATAGGGCTGATTTTAGAAGACTGATTAATAGCGCTATGCCGCGGTACAATATACCAAGTCATCCTTACTTTTCAGACAATGTGATTCCAGAAATTTATCGTAAATTGGTTGAGCAAATTAAAAGTTTACTTTCAGAGACAGATTATATTTCCGTAACGTGGACGTGCTTGCATGATAATAACAGTTTTTTAAGTTTTACTGCACATTTTATTGACCGCCAATTCAACCTCAAACATGTAGTATTGAGCATTAAGCATTTTGAGGGACAACACACAGCAACGAATATAGCTATGAGTTTACAAGAAATTGCAAATTTGTGGGACATCCGTGAAAAAATTCATATTGTTATTCATGATAATGGACGAAACATAGTAAAAGCTGTTAGTGATGCAGAGTTGGCCTCAGCACGTTGTTTCATTCATACTATTCAATTGATTGTAAATGATTGTCTAAAGGTTCAGTTAGATGTGACTCAAATGATAGCTACAGGTAGAAAAATCGTAACTCATTTTAATCATTCTGGTACTGCACAAGAAAAACGGCATTCTGTCCAAAAAGATTTGGGTCTCCCCAAAGACATATAAAGTAATGGACGCGAAATGAGCTTATTTTCATCCATACGTGAGTGAAGTACTTTTACTACATGCATGCCTTCCTCTCGCATGCGAATTGAAATCCCCCTACCTTTCACGCCGCTAGAGAATCCACACACTCAAGTGGCTCTCTAGTTGCTCTCACAAAAATCCCACTCCTCTTACACTTTAACCCCCGAATTGTCAACAAAATATCAAGCATATGATTAAAAACATATGATTTGTGAAAATTCAACATTAATGGGAAACATCTAATCAAGTTGAATTTGAAATGGTACACAAAACATTTTTTTTTAAGATAAACCGTAATGAATCTAGTGCAGTGACGTGTGTGGGATTATAAAAACAGCTCTAGGAAGCATGTCAAGGACGTATCCTTCGTAGGGTAAGTCATGCTCAATCTTTTACATCGTTCAAGTTAGAATACCCGCACGGGAAATTGATTTAGTTCAAGATGCGAAAAATAGTGGAAGACGTCACGTCAAATTTATTTGAAATTGGAATCAACAGCAAGTAACGCGCCAACTTCACGCTACATGATAAAGTGCTTCAATTCTCTCGATGCATTTCGTATCCATTCTCTCTGAGATCTATGTGTCTCCCTCAACATGAACTAGTCCAAGATGTTAGTACGCGTTGGAACTCTACATATTATATGCTCGAAAGGCTAATGCAACAAAAACGAGCCTTTTCTGTCTATCTAACGGACTGTCATATTGCCAATTTGACTGCTGCACAATGGGACCTTTTGGAGCATCTTTTAAAACTATTGCAACCATTTGAGGAGATAACAAAACTTATAAGTTCCGGCTACGCTTGCATTTCTGAAATTATTCCGTATGTTGCTACCTTAATGCTAACACCCAAATTAAGCCAGGCAATACTCGTCATACAACAAGGGTTACAAGAACGATTTGAAGACATTACAACGAGTAAAAATCATTTGGTTGCTACCTTTCTCGATCCATTTAAAATGAATGTTTTCAACAATCAACTGCAAAAAGAAAAAATGAAGCAGAATGTATTAATCGATAGCATAAAAATGAGCTGTGAAGAAACAAGCGACGATAGCGCGAGTTCGTCCCCTACTTTGGCCAGGAGGATGAGAACTGAAGAGCAAAGTCTAAATCAGACGATTCACTCGACTTTTAAGGACTGCTTCGAAGAGCTGATAGCAGGAAAAAGCACAGCTTCTGGAAGCACATCCATAGAAAAAATCCCCGTTGGCAGCACCAGCCGGAAAGGTTAATTTCTCGTATGTAGCGTAAAGTTTCGAAAAAGAATTTGGCTTGCCTACTACTAAACTTCTTACTGCAATTTTCGTAGTACCACATGGGTATTTATTAACATAAAAAAAATCTGGCCACGTTCGTTTTTAGAGACCTTTTATCGGGGCGCAAATATTTTGCTAATTAAATTGAGTTGCACGCGTATGGATTACATATTGAAAATCGGCGGATCATAAATTGTTGTAAACATATAAATACCGGTTTCGCACTTCTCGTATTTGCTGTTTACACAGTTCACAGTGGTAACCACACAAAGGAATAGTTAATTTCAAAAGATTTCCATAAAAGGTTAATCAGCACTTGCATTGCCATTAAAATATACATTTTCAATTTTTTGCTGAACTATGAGGGCCGTCATTTTATTGAAATCGGCTGCTAAAAATATTGAGCTGTAAATTTTTGACTTTTTAAGGTAAATTTCTCGAGAGAAATTTACCTATTGCGGAGAGCATCATATATATATATATATATATATATATATATATATATATATATATATATATATATATATATATATATATATATATATATATATATATATATGTATATATATATATATATATATATATATATATATATATATATATATATATATATATATATATATATATGGGATATAACGAAATTTGTGACCACGCTAGAGGTTGCAATTTTACTTCGATTTTCACCAAATTTTCAGGAAAGGTGTATTGGGTAATTATCTCGGTTAAGTTCGTGAACCAGCAATATCGGCTGGGCAAAAACAAAATGGCGGCCATTTTAGACGAAAAATCGTGATTTCTGTTCTGACCAAAGTATAGCTCCGATTTAGATGAAATTTGGTACGAAGATTCACTGATTTAGATGAAATTTGGTACGAAGATTCACTGATGTATGTGATGAATCTCACAATAAAAAATCCAAAGTCGGTACGGCAGAAACAAAATGGCGGCCGCTCAAAGGTCGAAAAACGTGCAAAATTTTGTTGTTGTAATAGTGGTCAAAAGTTTCAACAGATTTCCATGAAATTCAGCAGTTGAATAGAAATTATAAGTATCTAAAGAATTACGTAAAAAAACTGGAGGTCAGGTTGCAAAAAACAAAATGGCGGCCAGTTGGAACTCAAAACTTCAAAGGCTTCTAAAAGTCGCAATTTCGATCCGACATATATGAAACTTGGTTTTAAGATAGAAATTACTTAGACCTACAGTCTTTGATATTTTGGTGATCATAAATTTGCAAATTTCAAAATGGTGGCCGTTTAAATATGCGTTTTTTCATGTTTTTGTGGCCCTCTAGCGGTCACATTTTCCAACGGATTTTGATGAAACTTGAGATTATGAATCTCTGTATGCCACCCCCCTGTATGGGAAGATCCGCCTGTATGGTGAGACCCCCCTTAAATACCTTAAAATATTTTCTTGCACTGCAAAATTTCAAGAGGCACCACTTTTGACCTACGTAGAAAATTTCCTCATTCTAGCTCATGTGGTTTGCGAGAAAACTTGTTATGACGCACGAACAAACGGGCGGACGGACGGACAGACAGACGAGTCGCGATTTTATAATTTTTTAGGGTTTTGTTAAAAATATTTTACAATATCTTAAAAATGATCTGGTTTATAAGTTCTTTCAAGTAAAGTCATTTAAAACGTTTCCATGAAAAATATTCATTATTTCAGTTGGCACTAAAATAGCGAATTGCGCTTGCCTTCAGACCTTTGGGGGCCTCCATTTTGAATGCATGCATTTGATTTTGGATTATTTTAAATCTTTGTATGCTAGGACCTCATCAATCAATGTACTATCTCGTTCAAATAGGAGTTTCACTCTAGACAGGGCAAAATAATTCAATTTTTAAAGAAAATGGCAGCTAAAAATATTAGGCTTTAAATTTTCGACTTTTTTATTTTTCATTCAATTTTAATAATTTCCTGCAAAATACAAGAACAAAGTACAGAGATTCATAATCTCAAGTTTCATCAAAATCCGTTGGAAAATGTGACCGCTAGAGGGCCACAAAAACATGAAAAAACGCATATTTAAACGGCTGCCATTTTGAAATTTGCGCATGCATGATCACCAAAATATCAAAGGCTGTAGGTGTCAGTAATGTCTATCTTGAAACCAAGTTTCATATATGTCGGATAAAAATTGCGACTTTTAAAAGCCTTTGAAATTTTGACCTTCAACTGGCCGCCATTTTGTTTTTTGTAACTAGACCTCCAGTTTTTTTACGTAATTCTTTAGATACTCATAATTTCTATCCAACTGCCGAATTTCATGAAAATCGGTTGAAACCTTTGACCACTATTACAACAACAAAATTTTGCACGTTTTTCGACCTTTGAGCGGCCGCCATTTGGTTTCTGCCATACCGACTTTGGATTTTTTATTGTGAGATTCATCACATACATCAGTGAACCTTCGTACCAAATTTCATCTAAATCGGAGCTATACTTTGGTCAGAACAGAAATCACGATTTTTCGTCTAAAATGGCCGCCATTTTGTTTTTGCCCAGCTGATATAGCTGGTTCACGAATTTAACCGAGATAATTACTCAATACACCTTTCCTGAAAATTTACGTTATATCCCATATATATATATATATATATATATATATATATATATATATATATATATATATATATATATATATATATATATATATATATATATATGATGCTCTCCGCAATAGGTAAATTTCTCTCGAGAAATTTACCTAAAACAATGCAGTTTCAACAGAAATGGATCTTTTCTTAAATATTAGTAATATATCACGTCATGACAACCCGTATACATGGTGGCAAGCAAGGAAATTTGAATTTTCGTGTTTGATTAAGATTGCAGCAAAATATTTGTCGGCGCCAGGAAGTAGTGTTTATTCAGAGCGCCTTTTCTCTGAAGTTGAGATGGTCTACGAGAAAAAAAGAAGTGAACAACTTCCTAAGAATGCAGAAAAGTTAGTCTTTCTGCACCATAGCCTTCCCATTTTAAATTTTGATTGTGAAAATAATTCGAACGTATAGAAAAATTCTTAACTTGTTTAATACAGAAAATGATTAAATTATGTACCTGTTTTATGTACCAATGACTACTTAATAAATGATTATAAAAGAAATGAGAACCTTACCCTTCTAAATTTTGATTACCACAATAATTCAAATACATAGAATCCTCCATTTTTCCAATTCAGAAGATGATTATGTACCTGTGTTATGCACCAATGACTACTTAAATGATTATAACAGAAATGAAAATATGAATATATACGTAATCAATCGATTTTTGATGACAAAATATATTATTAAAGTATTCGGTATTCGGCCGAATAATATGTAGATATTCGGTATTCGGCCGAATATAATAAAAGCAGCCGAATACCGAATAGTAACCGAATATTCGTTGCAAGTCTAATATATATATATATATATATATATATATATATATATATATATATATATATATATATATATATATATATATATATATTTATATATATATATGTGTGTATATATATATATATATATATATAAATATATACATATATATATATATATATATATATATATATGTATATATATATATATATATATATATATATATATATATATATATGTATATATATATTTATATAGAAATATATATATATATATATATATATATATATATATAAATATATAAATATATACATATATATATATATATATATATATATATATATATATATATATATATATACATATATATATATATATATATATATATATATATATATGTATATATATATATATATATATATATGTATATATATATATATATTTCTTTATATATATATGTATATATATATATATATATATAATGTATGTATATGTTAATCCAACCTTTACGCGTATGATTTTGTTAACGGTTTGACATCATTTGCAATTCGTTTTCCTACAGTATCGACCATGAAGCTGTCCTGCAGTACAGTTTTTCAGTTATGGGTGCGCAACAATTCCGGCGCTAAAAGTGATGATCAATGAAAGAAAAAAAAAATGAATCTAGGTTTCCGATAATATGTGCAAAGTTATAGAACAAGGGCTGGCCGATGATACGAGTATGAGCGTGCGTCAGACTGCGAACCCTTATCGAATACCGAGAACTATGTCGAATGATAGAATTAGTGCCGGTGAGAATAACAAAGCAGTAGTTCTGAAGACTGCGGAAGCTGCAATGAACTGGCCCCGTGAATCGTATGGATGAACAATAGATACCCAAAAAGGTATTCGTTGGCGAAAGTGAAGGGTGGAGACCAGTGCGGGAACCAATGAAACGTTGGTCTGACTCGGTCGGGAATACACTTCACCTCTGCTCGGGTTTCGAAACTGGAGGACGCAGTCAATAGGCCGAGACAATTGGAGGCGTTTCTACAGTAAGCGAAAAATTATAGTGCTACAAAGAAGAAAAAGTTTTGAAAACAGAAATGGGTCGTTTTAAAAGCACGTTCCATCATTGCTAATACACGAACAATGCGAAAATAATTCTATATGAAGATTGAAAAATTTTTTATTAATTTGTGTTTTTTTTGGGAGAAATGTCTAATAAGCGCTAAATAACTCTCACAGGTAATTGAAAAATTTTACATTCGATATAGCTAGTAAATACAAAAGCTAAATGCAATTGACTTGAATAAAAATTAAAATGTTATGAACATTACGTGACATCTAATTGAAATCGTGTAAATCCATCGCGGTCCGAGATAGCATCTGATCAGTGACTTTGATGACGAAATCTCTATCTATTCTTCATGCATTTCTCTCAAAAAAATTAATAACAGTTCTGTCCATCTTCAAACAGGTTTATGCTTTTAAGCAAACAAGAGTCTTGCCGTCTCGCTCTCAAGTTGGTACTACCTCACAATTACAATAAAGTAAAAGAAATTTGTGGGAAAAAAACTACTATTACACTAGTAATTTGTAAAATAAAAACAGCGTTGTTTCCTTTACGACCACACTTATTTATTTTTACAGTAAATACGTATTTCGACACGGAACATCCGGTCTTCTTCAGTACACTAAATAATTTTCCCTACTGATCTAGTACTTACTGATCTACTGTTCACGCGATTTTGTGTATTTTCGGCCTGAAGTTTTCTATCTTTTTCGCTGCCCAACAGTGCTTTAAGCTGCCTATTCCTGCTGCTGACTATTAGTTCAAGATGATGTTTTCGTAATACAGGTACACCACTAATCGTCCATACATATCGAATGTGGTATGACCACTCTACGCTGGCATACAGAGTCCATCAATTTATTCGTTTGGAATAGTATTGTCATGCTGTTTCTCCTTATTTGGTTCTTCTTCTTGTTTATCATATTTTTTTTATAGAAATGTGTTCGTATCCATCCGATTTTGCTGTATTGATGATGTAATCCTTTACCCTTGCGTATCTCTCTGCCGTCAATGGAATAGTAAGTAATCGATGGACCATACTGCTATATGCCGCAAATTTTTGAGGTTGCATATGCCACGAGGTTGCCGGAATAGTTCTTTGAGAGTTAGTTGGTTTACGATGCATGTCGAACTCCAACCTTCCCTGACTCCTAATGATCAACGTATCCAAGAAGGGGATGCGATCTTCTACTTCCATTTCCATGCTGAATTTTATGCTGTTATGAATGCTATTCGGGTTAGTAATTAGTTCGTTCACTTTTACTTTGGGAACTATCGCTATAATGTCGTCAACGTATCTATACCATATTGTCCGCCTTCAGGAAATAAATTTCTTTTTGTCGCAGCTGCTTCAACACTGTTTTTTCGCTTGAGTGTTTTACACTGACCTGGATCATATCTTGATATGGCTCTTTTGACCTCTAGTCTTATATCTTCATTTTCATCCTGACAGCCATTTTATTCCTGCTTTGATGTCTATTATAATATTTTCTAATTCAGGCTTAGACTTGATAGCATTGTTGAGTCCCTTATTTAACAAATGCCATTCATCGTTTTTAGACTCCAGATTCATTTTGTTTATAACGAAATTTGCCACCATTTTAACAGCTAGTTTCAGTTTTCGAGCTATTGCTTGCTCATTTTTTAGATTTTCAATTTTTTCCCTAAGATGTTTCTTTTCCTGATCAGTTCGCATTCATAAGCTCTCCTTATTTTATTTATAGCTACTTCAAATGCACCCCCATCTTCCGTGATTAATTTGGCAACTTCTAAAGTTATTTCGTCTAGTTTGCTGTGCAAAAAATTTTAAAGAAGTCACCAGCATAAAGAACAAAAAGAAATATAGTGCAAAATCATCAGTTGCTGAGCATATCGTAAGCAAAGGACATATGATAACAATGAAAAACCCCAGGGTAATTAAAGAGGGATTAAGGAGCAATAAACTTGATATATGTAAAAGTATTGAAATTAGAAAAGAACCTGCGAACCGGAGATTGAATGGAGATGTTGGAAATAGTGATTCAAAGTTAATAGATTTGCTGTTGGTACATTAGGATTAAGTTTATGATGGTTGTAGAAAAAGGTAAGTTGTATAAATACTAGATCAATAGCGAAAACTTTTTAGTGTACTGAAGAAGACCGGATGTTCCGTGTCGAAATATGTATTTACTGTAAAAATAAATTAGCATAGTCGTAAAGGAAACAACGCTGTTTTATTTTACAAATTACGAGTAAAGTTTGACTATAAAGCTTCTGGTGGATCAAAAAACTTTAAGTTACTATTACACGTTTATAAAAAGACATAATGACAGCTATAGGCTTTAAAAGACTTCAGGTAGATCTTTTTTTTAAGTTTTGTTGATGATGATTTCATTGCATACAAAATTTGGAATCGTGATGAAAATGGAGCCAGTCTAGTCCAGAAGCAAGGCATATTTATAGCTACAAAACATCAAAGACAGATTGAAAAACTTACTTCAATATTACAAACCATTTCTAAAATTTTTATCAAAATTCCTACATATTTATAGCGTCTAGGTCCGTTGCAAACGTGTATCTCCCTAGTATCACGTGTTTATGTTGTTGTAATTGTTAAATAATCAATCGGCTATAACTAAGCTGTTTATTGTTCGATTATTGTGAAAATTTCAGAACACATACAATTGCTTTCAGAAAACTTAAATGGTAGTTTTTGGGAAATTTTAGGGGCCCATTTTGATTTTATAGGCAAAAATGTAAAATTTATAAAAAGCACTATTATTAACAAAGTTGATCGAATTTCGAGTTCTGAGGTATTTTTTGCCCTTGTACTCTTTAGGTCTCATCTCTGTGATTTTTTTCAGATTTTTTGGGTCAGGGGAGGAGACACAAAATAATCGTACATTTTCCCTTCCCCTGCAGCCCTCAAAGAAAAACTCGTCATTTTAAGACCTGTTTTGAAAAGTTCTGATCAAGACCTTTCATTTGATACCCATATTGCCTTCATACGATGAAACTTTTTTTTCGGGGGCAACTCCCCCCCTTAAAGACCTTATAAATTTTTTTTTGCGATGAAACTTTGAAGAGGGTATCACTATACACCTATTTACAAAATCTTATGTTTCTAGCTTCTGTAGTTTGCGAGAAAAAGTGGTGTGACACACAGACGGACGGACGGACAGACAGGACGCGATTTTATTAGGGTATTGTCAAATGATTTTACAATGCCCTAAAAAAAGTATTGATTGAGTAAAACGAGGGAAGAATCTGTGTTCAGGACAAAAAGTTACAACAAAAGGCAAAGAAATAAAGAAAACAAAATTTTCCAAATGCATCGGACCAATAGCAGACACTTTGTTCTTTGTGTCTTGTATATCAAGAGGAGGATTGGATGCAATGTGAAAAGTACAAGGCCTGAATCCATGAAACTTATGCAAATATATTAGAGCTCCCACAACAAATATGATTATTTCATGGTATAAGTGCAAATGTCTTTCTGGCCCGCAATGAAGACTAATTTTTTTCATTTTGAATTTTTTTTTTGACTCCAAAACTTATTAATAAAGTCAATTATTTCTAAACATATATACTCGTATCTTTTAGTCAATTATTTTGTTTGTTTGGTATCCGCAGACCTATTTTCTTTATTCTTTAAAAGCCATCAGGCCTTTGTTGTGTGAGCAGATTCGTTTTGACTTCTTTAAGTCATCTTCAGATTAAGGATGAGGAATCATAGAAGCTGTGGGTTGGCTACTAAAATTGGTACCTATCTGTCCATCTATCCATCTGTGCATCACAACAAGTTTTGTACAAAATCACATAAGCTTAATTTTGTAAGTATGAGTAAAGTGTAACCATCTTCAAAGTTCCAGTAAAAAATTTATAAGGTTTTAATGGAGTTCTCCATATATTTTTTTTTACGAAAAAACGATAATATGAATATCAAATAATAGGGCCCAATAAGAACTTCTCACAACGCGTCTCAAGCAAGCACTATTTGCATCGAAGAGTGCAGGTGGAGGGAAAATTGTCAAAAAATGTTAATCCGGAAAATTAAACATTGGGTGTAAGCTTCTTCACATTCTCCAGACCAAATTTTTCTATTTTTCCTAAGATCTATGAGTCGTGCTGCCAATGTTGCATGCTCTGGAATGTAGCATGTGTATCAAGATACCATCGCAAGGAATTGACAAACCCCCTTGTCATTTGTCGGCGAAGGAATCTGCACTACACTCGCAACTTTCTCAGGATCTACATGTTGGCCCCACTCGTCCACGACGTGCCCAAAATATTTCAGCACAAGACGACAAAACTCACATATTTCTCTTAATACTAGCAAGTTTGCCTTACGCAGTTTCTGTAGCACCTCCTAGAAAATCTCCAAATACTCATGGGGACTTGCCAATACGCGGAATTAATGTCCAGCGTTGATCAATATCTAGCACTACGTAATTTACCCAGAGTTGCCAAAAACATGAAGTATCGAATACGAATCCCATCCAGAAACTTGATTGAGCTTTCGTAAGGTCAAACGGAAGCGGAACTTCCCGCCCTTCTTTTTAACGAGCGAAATTGGTGATGTCCAATGGCTGGAAGAGGGCTCCACTATTCCTAACTGTAGCATCTCACCTAGCTTCAAATTAATGTGCTGCTGTATTGCTGGAGAGATAGAATAACACCGCTGTTTGATTGGACTTGCGAAAATCTTAATAACATGTTCGACGACAGAGGTGCAACCGAAGCCCCGCCCCCATCAAAACGAATATCTTTCCCACCAACGAGTTCAGCAAGCCCTCTTCCATCTCATCTCATAGCTGGCAATAAATACAACGTTCCAGAACTCATTACTTATGTTCAAAATGATCTAGAACTGCTTTAGGAACTCCACTCCTAAAATAAGCGCCTGTAGAATAGCTAGTCCTACCAGGAATCATATGCAATTTGTAGCTCCTTTTGCGTACACTTGATCATTGTTGCCCAATTTTATCGTCTTGTCCGATTCTACTCCTCGAACTTCATCCCTCAGTACCCAGGATATAATGTGTCACATCCGAATTCAATAATGCCCACAACTGCTTCCCAAAAACATCCACAATGATATGAGGGCGAACATACTTAGTTGAATCTCCCAACGCAAAGTCAACGCTACCCTTAGTTGCGGCTTGCTTCTCCTCTTGTATCGTACTCATTTCACTACCTTATGAGCACAACCCCCTTTTCCCAAAGGATCAAGAGCCTTAGATGGTATCGTTTTTCCTTGCCAGATTTTGCTGTGTCTCGGCTGAACGTGTCGAACAGTTTGGACTGGTAGTTTTCCCCGTTCCAACCCTTCTACAGCTAAAGCATATTTAAGGTTCACTATAGGCACTTGAGGTGTAGCCTAACATACTCCTTTACAATTCCAGCAACGAACGATACCAGCAGTCCATTGGAGTGCAGCAACTGCCCCTTTGCTTGTGGCCGCACAGTAAGCCAAGTCTGGTTCAAACAGCTGCTGAGTCCGACGGTGATGCAAAGGACTCAACTATTGCTTTCGTTGCTCCTAGCTGCCTCCCAAGCTCAATGAGTTGCGCTATTGAGGAGAATGGTACTAGACTTAGTTGCGTCTGTTAAATCGGTGAGATGTTTCGTCTGATCCAGCGAAACTTTTTCGGCTCCGTATACTGTACGATGAGTTGACGACCCTCCATTGCAAACACATATACCCTATGGATTCTTCTTTCTCTTAGGCTCGGTGGCTGATCTCTTTTCATAGACGGTCATCATAATCTAGCTGTAAAAATTCTGTCCGAAGCTCTTATTTCACGTTATCCCATTTGCTACATCTATGTTTTGTTGCCCTAAACCAGGTGAAGTACTTACCTTCAAAAAAACCACTGCTAACTAAAATAGGTATTCTTTCGACACCCTCTTTGCCTCCAGAAGTTCTTCCACTCTTACCAAGAATGTACTCAGTTTGAATCCATCGTAAACCCCTTGTTCTTATCCACCCGTGGCGTTGAGCATAGTGGTATTGTAGCGTGTTTCGGTCCAGTCAGAGTTACTACCTCTGGCTCTTCCTCATCCCCTTCTGCCTTAATCAACAACTCACTTATCGCTATCTTCAAGACTAACCTCAGCTTGGTCACTTTTCTTGAGAAGTCCACTTCATCTGAAGGTATGTTCACTAGCCCCCTCTGTCCATAATCAATTTTTTTAGGGTTTTGTAAAATAATTTTACAAAACCCTACTAGTTTCGCGACCAGTCTGTCCGTCCGTCCGTCTGTCTGGCCGTCCGTCCGTCTGTCTGGCCGTCCGTCCGTCCGTCCGTCCGTGTGTCGCAACAGTTTTCCTCGGAAACTACCTAAGCTAGAAACATCAAATTTTGTGTGTAGGTGAAAAGTGATGATCTCTTTAAAGTTCATTTACAAAAAAATTTTATAAGGTATTTAAGGGAGGTCTCCCCATAT
The DNA here is from genome assembly GCA_963969285.1 of Odontomyia ornata. Classification (NCBI taxonomy): domain Eukaryota; kingdom Metazoa; phylum Arthropoda; class Insecta; order Diptera; family Stratiomyidae; genus Odontomyia; species Odontomyia ornata. Next base: position 306,511,534 of record OZ017739.1, read on the forward strand.
AGGAGAGTGACCCCCCGAAAAAAAAATTTCATTGAAGGTAGCCGATATGGGTATCAAATGAAAGGTCTTGATGAGAACTTTTCAAAACTGGTCTTAGTTTGGCAAAATTTGCTTCGAGGGGTGCACAGGGAGGGGAAATACACGAAAAATTTGTGTCCCCGCCCCCTCGCAATTGGACACCTGTGATCCGAAAAATCTAAAAAAAATCAGGAATGTAGGCCTTGGTGAGTACAACAACAACAAAAACGTTAGAAGTCGCAATTCACTCAACTTTGTTAGTAATAGTATGATTTATCGATTTTATGTTTTCTTGAATAAAATCTTTACAGTACCCTTAAATTCAATGAAATTCAGTACATAGATGTGTATTTATAAGATTAATCTATCCTGAAAGTTTCATAAAGATTGATATTTAGTGAAGTTATAGCGGCTTGAATTTTCCTGTATTACTATGGAACAATATGCGCTGCATTTATTACTATGGCAACATATGGCTATGGAACAACATGCGCTTTTTACCGACTCAGACACTACAGTTTTGCTAGGATTTGCATGAAAATTTCAGGAATGATAGGTGTCATGTATATCTTTGAGAATCGGTTCAGCTAGTGGTATCAGTAATCGTAAAACAAAATAGTGGCTGTTTTAAATGCAAAGATTGAATAATTTTGAGTTATTTTTTCCCAACTTCAACGTTTAAAGTGCATGCTTTGAACACTTGATTCAATTTAATGGATGACTGAAGATGAGTACCTACAATGAATGCTCATAAGTGAAATAAGTCAAGGAGGTGGGAGAGAGCTCCTAGCAAAAGGGTTTTGTAACCATTCTAGGATTCGAAAAAATTGGCCATTAATCGATGATAACAGTACAGGAGAGTGGCCCCTGAAAAAAAATTCATCAAACGTAGCCGATATGAGTATGAAATAAAAGTTTTCATGGGAGATTTTCAAAACAGTTGTTAAACTGTCAGTTTTTGCTTCAGTGGGGGCACAGGGGGGAAATACATGAAAAATGTGTTTCCTCCGTCGCGGATGGACATCTGAAATAATTATCAAGGGAGGTATTTATGAGTATAACAATACCAAAAACCTCAGAAGTCAAAATTCGTTCAACTTAGTTAACAATAGTATGGTCTTCGTATTTCATATTTTCTCCAATAAAATCGTCCTTGACATGTTTCTTGATTTGATTCGATCTGGTGACTGCATTTTGTAAATTGAATACAAAACCCTTCTGACATGAGCGTAGGTCTTTTCACCCAACCTGTTTACTTTATTTTTAAAAAATCGCCATAATCTGTTCTATTTTAAAATCTTTAAGAAGACTCTTCACTCTGTGTCTTCCTTGGCCGGAAATGGGTAGGTATTCTCCTCAACTATCGAGCAATCAATCGCCCGTTATGCCTTGAGCGCTATTTGTAATGCCTTAATCATCTCGTTAATAGTGCCTGGAGATTGATCTTGAACCCTTAGTTCGTAGGTCAATTCGTCCCAGGTAAGCCTGTCAACGAGGATTTCTTTACTGGATGCCATTCCCACCTGAAATGTTCTTACATTCTCTCCACTTGCACTTAATGCTAAATAAAATTAAGGGGCTTCTTACAATAAACGTTTTTTAAATTATTTTTTCCGTTTGATTAAAGAAATTTATGTAAGCAGCACTATGTCTAACTACCGCACAATTTACACCAGGCAATTCCTACTAACGCCACCTTCTTCCACACTGATGAATCTCTTACACTTCTTCTTTTTTGGGTTCTACCACTAAACACTGCCAAATTCTCACTATTTAGTTACCTTCGCTATTTGGTAGCTGGTTTAACCTTCCGAACACCACCTTACCCTTTTCTTGCACGGGGATCAACCATTCGAATCGGCCTGTACAGAATTTGTTACAAGAAGTGAGTAAACAATTTATTAATCTTTACCAACGTTATAATTCAAGCAGTCAAGTTAACATTCAATAATGTTCATAAAATTCCATACTAATATCAAAGTAACGCAAATTTAACTCAAACGCAAATTCGACTCATATTCGGTAAAAAGTCTACGACTCATGCTGATTAACTTGTAAGGGGTCCTTTCAATGCTTACTCCTCCAGTTTCTGTTGTCTCCTGCTCCTGCTGACTTTTCGTAGAGGATATCCACCATCGAAAATATTCTTCTGGAATATTCTCTTCAAATTCTACGACGTCTTCCCCAGTTTTCCGCTCTTCTTGCTCTTGATTTTATACTTCCGTCAGCGTCTCGTTAATTTTCCGCAGTTCACCTTCGCTTCAAATTCGAATTCTTAAATTCCCTTCCACACTCATATACACCTCTCTCTTGTCATCTTTACTAGATAATTTCCAAGTAATTTTCGTCCGCCAAGCTTTTACCACTCATTATAATACCAGCAAGTCATAAGGAACTAGTTCATTTTTTCTGCAAGGTTTATAAACCCTCGGTCAAACGGATTGCCGCTGTTTCCCTGGTCAATGTCCAGGAATGAACTTTTCATGGTTTCAATTCCATTGCCGCCTATTTCATTGCTTTGGTATAATTCATTCCAAATCGATTGCAGCCGGTCTAACGTTTTGGGGTCTGCATTACCTTCCCAAGCTTCCACTTCCACCTGACGTTTGCAGGCAGTTGTCAGATTATTATTTATTTTGATGTGTCAGTTTATTTTGACGCCGAGTCATTTTGTGCTCCGCGGAAAAATAGTACGCACTTTCTTCCCAACATTTTCTTGAGTTAATCCGAAAGTTTGTGTGAGTTTGTACGCGATCCGACGAAATTGTGCGTGATTCGTAGTGTCTCCGTATGTAAAGTTTATCCCGCTAAATTTTCCCCTGATGGGGTTATTATTATGATATCCTTGGTATGTTACATACGCAGTTTAATTTTTGAATTTGGTAACCAACATGCATACGCTTCGGTGGAATCAAAAGTGGCTTCGAGGACGCACTTGGTCGACCGCCAATGTTCCTTCCGAAGTAATTTTATATTATCAAGTGCTTAATGAATCATAAAACGCTTCCGCTTGTTCTTCCGGCCGTCATTGAAGTTCATACGGGCGTTCCCATTGCTCGGGCAACATTTATAATTTACCTTGGTGAACCTTGTTAGCCGGTAGTCAACTGTTGCCCGATGGTGAAGGGTCTCAAACTAAGTCGCGCTTCGGCACGAGATGTCAATTGCGATCTCTCGAAGTATTGTTTGTTGGATCGTAGAACCATGAGAACCCAACATGATACGGTGTTGAGGACTCGATCCAACATTGTTGCTCTTGGTCTACGTAAGCATGATGTTTCGAGTTCCATTCAATGAATTGAGGGATAGCCATAAAATCCTTAAGGCTCCCTACACTACTTCACGCCATATTTACAATATTTAGTTGAAATGATGTAATGTAAAAGTAAGGTTTGATGATTAATTAATTACAATTATTGTAGCTCGGCTCGATGATATTCAACTCGAAGAATGCTTGATTTTGCAATTGGTAGTGTTCGGTTAAGTTAATCTTTACTTCCTGTTTCTATTCTACATACCAGTTGTTCAGAAATTAATTGCATTTTTTCACAATAAGTGACTTAATTGCATTTTTTTTCAAACCAACTTCACACCTAGGCCGCATAATCATTATATATTTTGACAACTAATTCAGCAAGGCATGCTTGTGGTATTTATAAGTCGTGGCTTTTGGTTGGTGCCCTTTCAAAGATGGAAGGTGAAAAACAGCATTTTTGGCATATTTTACTTTTTTAGTACCGAAAAGATAAAAATGCTGCTCAACTATGCAAAAAAATCATCTGATGTGTATGGTAAGATGAATTAAGAGAACACTATTGTCAAAACTGGTTTGCAGGCAATTCTGATGTTGAATATGCGCCAACGAAGACATTAATTGATATAAACCGGTGAATAACAATTCGTGAGACCGTTGAGAGGTTAAATCAATCGAGTTCAATCGTGTATAATTATTTGAAATGCCTATATATTCTCGAAGCCCGACATATCGCTTTCTCATGTACTTGGGGAAATAGATTTTATGAACGTAGAATCATACTACTGCCAGAACAATGCCAAAAAGTATTGGACAAGAATGGAACAACATACTCGTATAACTCAATAAAATATTTATTCACTATAACCAAATCGCTTCTCATTTTCATAAGAAAAAACGAAATTACTTGTCAGATAACTTAAAACCTTGGATCGACATCAATTTTATCTCGTTTTTAATCTAAGAAGCATTTTTGTTATTTTGCCGAGGTTACTCGCTTAAGTCTTTCGTTACGTTTTCACAGAAGCTACGGAGATTGGTAAAGGTAGGTTCCTATAAAAAAAATGAAAAGACACTTACATTCTTTCTTATGTATTAATGAATACTGTTCAAAATTATTTTAACTGAATAAATAGAATGCATCTATTGAATTTAGATTAATTTAGCATCCCTTTGAGACCTTCTTAATAGAATTTCAAAACCAAGACTGAGCCAACTAATAGTAAAAATATAGGACAGACAAAATAAAATTTTATGATGTGCGTACATGTGTAGCTAAGACTTGTTTCATATCTGCATCATAAAGGTTAATTCACCGGAAGTGGGCAAAATAACGAAATGGACTGATTTTCAAGACACAAACTGAGTCGTAGTTATCGGCCTTATTTATTTATTTTTTTTTACGTCCTAGCTAAATGGCTATTTTGGTCACTCTCGGGTGCTGAGCCCTTGGTTCATTGTACTCGATAACCTATCTATCAGGCCCTACTTTTTATTTTAGATTAATGAAGTAAATCCACTAAATTTTCATCAGTAAGCATATTCCAGTCCATTGCTGTGACACTAAATAGCTGCAGCTCAGCAAATGTAAAGGTTGGACATTCACATACATGTCTCATCCTCTTTTAAGCATTACTGGCTAATAGAATCTCCAGCAATAACTATTCCATGCAAATGAGCATAAGGGAAATTGTGCCCTGTATTAATTACAGTGCTCTGCACTCTCTCCTACCTCAATTAAGTAGAATACATCTTAACCCCTGGTTAGACTCTTTTAATAGGCTATTGCCCTTGATCCCTGCCAAGACTCCACCGACTGAGTCTTCAGTCGGCAGTTTATGTTGTGAATGATGTGAGAGCTGGGAACTCTTATACAGGGTTTTGGGCTATAGGAAAGGTCCCAGGGCCTTCCTTCACTAAGGTGTTAGATTTCTGATTGCCTTCATAGCTTCCTTTCCATGAAACCCAGAAAAGATTGAGCAAATTATGTCTCCCAACAGAGTTTAGATTGTTCAGGCACTCACGGGCAATTTTCGATGTTACTTTTGGTCCTGAAAGAGGAAATGGGGCTGTCTGGTTTTTGCTGCAGGTGATCATTTCTATGTCTAGCATAGCGCACACTTCTGCCTGGCACTGAGGCCAGCATTCCTAGTTATATAGATTTCTGGATATCTAGGTATAGGAACGTTTCTGCTTAAGTTCCCGCTTAGGTCCTGAGCCATACATATATTTCTGCTTATCAAATAGTGACTCCAAATCGGACCACTGCCTCCTATCTGAGATTCTGAAATGAAACCTTCTGTTAAAGTCTAGACTAGCACTAATCCTGTCAGTTACCATAACTCTCTCAGAGACTTATTCCTCCAAGAACATGAAGATTCTGTTATGACATCCTTTAAATCTTCCTCTCTGTCCTGCTATCACAAGTCTCAGGGCAGATTTTAGGGCCTCGCTTTTTATGTTTAATTTAGGGACAGGCAATTTGAATATCACGTTCAAGGCGCTACCTGGTGTTGTGCCAAAGACCCAAGTAATTTCCAGACATACCATTTTTTGTAGTCTGCTCAAGCAAGGCAACGCCTAATGGCGATCTGCTTTGTACTACCAAACAACAAATACGTAGCAAATCAGTGGTCTGATGATCATTGCATACAGGCACAAAGTCTGCTTGGACATCAAGCTCCCCGATTTGCGGAAAGCGTTCCTGCATGGCCTAAATAATCTGCAAACCTGCTTGGTCTTTCAAAGAATATGCTCCTTCCAAAAAAATTTTCTATCTAAGGTTACCTCAAGATATCTGACTTGTAATTGTAGCTTGATAGTGACACCATCTCACTAGGGTTGAATTAGACTATCAGTAGTCTTTTTTTCTCATGAAGAGGCCCAAAATGGTTTTGCGTGAATCAATTTATACCCCATTATCTGGACACCAGTGCTATAGCGTCCCATGCTTGTGAATAGACTCCATGTTCCTCCACTCAAACTCCGAGAGTGCTGCGGGATATCAGGAGAAATATCAGGCTCAAAGACACCAAAACTGCTATTAAAGCAGTACGACCAACGAGGTCGGGCCACATACTGGTCGAATTCGAAGCGAAGGCCGACAATAAAGACGTATTCTGCGATACAGTAAAAAAAAATCCTCGGCAAAAACTTCGCTCGAACCAATGACAACGATCAAGATAAGAGACCTGGCCGAGGTAGAGAAGGCCATCAAAAGGGAGCTCCTTAGCGTGGGCAGGTTCAAAGTGGGGCTGATACCAGGAAACCATAGGGGACAATATATTCTGAATAAGGGAAAATTGTGAATAAGGTAGGTTGCCTGCAAGATACGGCAAAGAGCACCAACTTTTCAATGTTTTAAATACCTTGGCTATGGTCACAGGAGCTCCTTATGCTCCGAATGCGATGAAACGGAAAATTAAAGAAAAGTGTGTAGAGGGAGGCACACAGTATCCTTTAGAAAGATGCTGATGCAAGACCAGATTTTGGGAGCATCTTGAGATCAGATAAATGTTAGGTCTTCCAGAAAGCTCTAGGCAAGGCAAAATTGGAACTTCGATGACCCGTATCCTGCAGGTTAACCTATGCCGCAGTTCCACTGCCTAAAACCTACTTAAAAATTGCGAGGGACACAAAACCCAACTTTTTGCTGCTAAGTGAGCAACAACATGTTAAAAGTTCTGCTTCATGGTATCCTGATGAAACTAGTACTATCGCGATCTGGATTCGGAACAGTTTTTCCAGGTGGAGAGCTGTGGACGGGGAGATGGTTTGTATAGGTTCGGTGCTCAGGGACCACCTTCTTCAGTGTATATCTAACACCGCATGAGCCACTATCATCTTTCCAAGGCAAAGTTAATGCTTTGGAGGGCACTGCGCTGTTTAAAACGCAAATGGCAACGTGCTCGTGGTCAGCGTGGTCCAAAAGGCAGAGGCAAATGGTCGCACCAAGCGACGAATCATCCTGTTGGTGACACTCGACGTCAAGAACGCCTTCAACAACGCTAGATGGGTGCATACTCTGGATACGCTGGAAACCCCCTTCCAAGTTCCAGAATATCTGATGCGGCTTTTGAAGAACAACCTAAAGGACCGAAGCCTGCTCTACGACACGACAAAGGGCCAACAAAGGATGGAAATTACATCGGGTGTTGCCCTGGGATCTATCTTTGGCCCGGACCTGTGGAACGTGTCTTATGATGGGCTACTGAGACTTGAGATGCCAGATGAGTCGCGCTTGGTCGCCTATGCAGATGATGTTGCGGCTCTAATCACCGGACGCACTGTCGAACAGGCGCAACTTAGGCTAGGTATGCTAATGTGCTGAGTGAGGGACTGGATGACTGCTCACGGGCTCAGTTTAGCACTGGAGAAAACCGAAGTGGTCATTTTGACAAAAAAGAGCATCCCTAGAGTAAGGATGATTAGTATTGGAGATATACGAATCGAATCGAAGCCATCGGTGAAGTACCTGGGGCTACTGATCTACTCGAAGATGGGTTTCTCTGAGCAAATCAGGACAACGGCTGAGAAGTCTGCTTCGGGAGTATTGGCTCTGAGCCGACTTATGGCCAACGTAGGGGGACCCAGCCCATCAAGAAAACGCTTTTTGATGAAGGCTGTAGGGTTAGTGCTACTCTGCGGAGCATAAGTATAGGGCGACGCTCTCAGCAAGGAGGTATACCGAAAACGTTTGGCGCAGGTACAGAGAAGAGGAGCAATGAGAACTGCATCTTTGTATCCAACAGTCTCGCATTCGGCAGTGAGAGTTATTGCAGGCTTGATACCTGTCGCCCTCCTTGTCAGAGAGCGCTGCTCTATTCACCTGCGCCAAAACGAGGATGCGAGGGAGATGGTTGTCCACGAGGAGAGACAACGCTCGCTCAACGGTTGGCAGCAGTCTTGGGTCAATTGCACGAAGGGAAGGTGGACTGTGCGCGTCATCCCGGATGTGGAACCGTGGCTAAATTAAAGGCATGATGAGACTGACTTCTATCCGACAGTTTTTGAGCGGGCATGGGAGTTTGCAGTCTTACCTGCACAAGATTGGTAAGTCGTGGTCCCCCGATTGTCGGTTTTGCCCAGGAAAGGAGGACAATGCCTGCCACACATTTTTTGCTTATATAAAAATGAGTCAGGCTGCAAAGGGACCTCTACAGGAAGGCGGGAGAGCTCACCCTGGATAATATAGTTACGGTGATGCTCGAATCGGTTGAAAAATGAAGCCAGGTGGCACATTATGCTCGGGCAGTCCTAAAATATAAAAGGGACTCACAGCAGCCGGGGGCGTTGGGGCTGGGGGATTGCTTTTCTGACACTTCCTCTTCCCCTCTCGCTAGGGAAGGGATCCCTCAACTTGAAGGCACCTCACGGCGTAGCAAAACGAAACGTGGCCCGAAGTAATGTGTCAAACGGTTGCAAGCTGGGTTTTCAGGTTGACAGGGGAGCGTTTAGTGGGTAGTCCAGTCGCATGCTTGCGAGCATGGGAGTCCCTCACTCTGTTCATAAATGGCATTCGTCTCCCTACCACAAAAAAAACCTGCTCGTTGGGGGAAACTTCAACACTAAAGCAATCAAATGCGGCATGCCCAAACAGATCCGTGGAGAAAACGAATCCTAGTTGTACTAAATACCGTTGGTACGCTAGCTTTCCGCCATATTGGTGGAACCATACCAGACGTGACATTCACCTCCGAGTCCTTACTATCGAGGATACACAATTAAAGAGTATTCGACGACTATCCAGGGATCATCAATGCATTCTGCTTGAGATCCGTGATGTTGTCTCCCGGCGTCCGTGCTCTCGACTTTCTACAATTGGTTGGAACATGGGAAGGATGAACGTCGAGAAGTTCATTGAGTGTTCACGGCAGGTGCTCTACTGTAGGGTGATTTGCAGAAGACCGAAGAACTGGTGGCTCAACTATGAGCAATATTATGACTGCTTGCAATGTTTTATGCCCCGTCCAAAACCACGGTATGGCAAGCCTTCAGGGTACTGATGGTCGACTGAAACCACTGAAAAGCGAAAACAGTGTCATAAGCTTCGGCGTGAGGCTCAACGGGCACAAAACTGTGACGAGGCATGCAACTGGGTAGCAGCATATAATTCGGCTAGCAAATGCCATTGCAAATTGATAAACAAGAGCAAGCCTCATCAGCGAGATCCCATGGACAATGTGAACAAAGGCTATAAGCTAGTTATGCGGAAGCTTGATGCCCTATGAATGCCTTGCATAGATGTAGCGGAAAAGATGGACGAGATAGTGACGACGCTCTTCCCCAACGATCCCGTCCATGCTGATGCTGTCCATGGTAAAACAGCAATCGAGTTCCCACTGCCAGAACTGAAAGAGGCAACCCCCCCATTGAAACTGAGAAAGGCTCCAGACCCGAATGCTGTTGCAGATGAGGTGTTAAAATCTTTGTATCATCACATTGCCTTGGTTTACTGCTCGGCGCACTCAATGCTTGCCTACTGGACGGAGTTTTTCCGGTACGGTGGAAGATGCCGAGGCTCATGCTGATCAGCAAGGGAAGGAAAATTCCGGGTCAACGTCTGCATACGGCCCGTTATGTATGCTAGACATGGCTGGGAAAGCACTAGAGAAACTCATCACGGGAAGACTCACTGACGCGATTCATACTGCTGGGGACCTATCTCCTCGGCAGTATGGCCTTAGAGCAGGACGTTCCACTATTAATGTGATTGCAGCGGTAGAAAGTACAATGCAAAAAGCAGAGGCACATAGCCAATCTAAGCGACGAATGGTTCAGGTCTAGACACTCGACGTTAGGAACGCCTTCAATTCCGCTAGATGAGTGGATATTCTGTACATGCTCCAGAATATTTGATCTGGCTTCTGATGAACTACTCTGAAGAACCAAAGTCTGCTTTACGACACGACACAGGGCCAGCAAAGGATGGAAGTTACATTGAGTGTTGCCCAGGGATCTTTCCTTGGTCCAGACCTTCGGAACGTGTTTTATGATACGCTACCTATTACCTTTTTTATAATTGGATTAATAAGGATCTCTAAATTAGTGTGAATAAATAAACAAACATTTTTATGTCGTATGCTCAAGGTGTACTCGGCAAAGATCAGCCCTCTACAGGAATTTGGCATCGGAAGGCTCCAAACGGCGTCTGTAGCAAAAAATTGCCCGAAGGCGCTCGACAATCAGCTGGCTTTCATCCTATCAGATATATCACGCAACGAGCAATAGGTGGAAGTAAAAGCGGCAATTAAGACCATGGCAAAACATACGATCAGATATCAAGCCCGGCTTAACAGAAATGATTGGTTCAATTAGATTAAAAAGAACCAGGCATACAAAAAAGTTATTTAGGAACACCAAGATGAAGAGAGAACATTACGAAAATATCAGAAGAGTAGCAAATAAGAAAATTAGAATTGTGATAAGAAAATGATATGACGAACAATTGAGCGTTATCGATGAAAGTCTAGCGAGTAACAACACAAGGCAAGCATTCAAAGTAGTGGAAAGCCTAAAACGAGGCTATCAGCCCAAAACCACGCTCTGCCGCGATGATATCGCCAACATCATTGCTGGGCATCATATTTCAAGGACCTCCTGAATCCTCCGGATAGCTCAAGAACACTGAAGCCTACAGATATTTCCGGAGAACTTTCATTGGTCCCACCTACTCTGGATGAAATTTGTTCCCCCATCAAATCCCAAAACACATCAAACACGATGGCAGAAGTGCTCAGAATACTATCCATAAGGTCATCCATTTGAGAACAAGAACATATGCCGAGAGACTGGAGCCGATCAATTATATTCCTTATCCACAAAAACGGTGCCAAGCTGCATTGGGAAAACTATAGGAGCATTTCACTACTTTGCACGGCGTACAAAATATTTTCAAAGATCTTAGAAAATAAGATGAGATCATACGCTAGCATTTTTATTAGGGAAGTATCAAGGTGGCTTTAGAGCAATAGATCGGCGATAGACCAATTGCTCACTGTCAAGCAGGTACTTGAAAAATGTTGAGAGTTCAAAATAGACATACACCAATTTTTCGTTTACTATAAGCAAGCTACTGTACCTGGTATCCCAGCCAAATAAGCCCATCTTACTACAAGGTGCGTTCCAAAATAAACGAGACTGAGCTAAAATAGAAACGACAGGAGCTTTGTTCTGATAAATTCGAGTTTATTTATTCAAAATAGTCTCCTCCGGCCTCGATACACTATTTTGCGCGATCCAAAAGCTTCTCGATATGGTGTTTCAGGTCATTGACCGGAATATCCTTCAGGATGTCGGTACAAGCCTTTTGGATGCCCCCTACGGACGCAAAGCGTTTTCCTTCCATGGCCAAATGCAATTTTCCGAATAGTTAGAAATTACAGAGAGCCATATCAGGCGAATACGGTGAGTGATTGATGGTTAAAATTCGATTTCTAGTCAAAAAATCAGTCACAAGAGTGGATTTTTATGCCAAAAGGCTCGTTTATTATGGAATGCACCTTGACAGACCTTCCGTAAGCCCAGACGATCGGTTAAAATGCAATAAATCGATGTTTTGGAGATATTCAACTCCGATTCCGTGAATTTCAATGATGACTTCAGCTCTTTTTTGATAAATTCATGCACAATTTCGATGAAGTTTTCGGTCATCACTGATTTTGGGCGGCTCGTATGTTCAGCGTCATTTATGTCCTCACGACCATCTCTGAAACGTGTAAACCACTCATGAACTCTGGCACGAGATAGACAATCATCGCCATAAACTTTTTTCATCAATTCAAATGTTCCGGTAAACGTTTTACTCATTTTTGTACCGATGACACAAACATACTGTCACTTTAGACGCAATAACTTCGCTTCTACTAAACGAAATGTCACCAAACTTTCACTGGAAATTAGGGAGGGATGTGGCTTTCCAAGGCACTACCTCATTTACAGATGACGCCACTAACAAAATTTTAAGACAAAAGTCTCGTTTATTTTGGAAGTCACCTTGTGAAATAGCAATGACGTCGACGACACCTCAAGTCCGCATCAGTAACCGACTCATCGACGCCTTTGACACAAATGTCGGACTAAAGCAAGAAGATCGGCTGGCCCTGTAGCTATTCAATTTGGCTCTGGAATACGTCATCAGAAAGCTACCTGTCGATACAGGAGGTACGCTACTATGCAATTCGAGCCAAGTATTAGTTTATACGAATGACATCAATATTTTGTCACGATCATTAAAAAATACCAAAGAACTCTTCCTGAAACTCGACAGCGAAGCAAAACTTGTAGGGCTACAAATCAATGAAAATAAAAAAAACTCATGACGCAGTCGAGGAAAACTACCTCAAATACACAAAATATCACACTTGTTGAATACATTATCAAAAATTTGGGCAAATTTGTATATTTAGGCACCAAAATAAAGAGATCCAGTAATGAAAGAGACGAAATACGCCGAAGAATACAGTTCGCAAATAAAATATGTTATTCAGTTTTGACGATCTTGAAGACCCAGCTGTATATACAGGAAAACAAAGCTCCAAGTACAGCAGTCTATAATAGGACCTGTATTATGCTGTGGGTGTGAAACATAGAGCCTAACCCAAGAATCCGCAAACATATTGAACGCCTCCGAAAGATGGGTCCTAGGGCGAAAAATCGGAGCGAAGCTAGACGGGGACCAATGGCGAATTATGCAACCATGAGCTGCATGCAATTTTTGACGAGCTGGAGGTTTCAACGATTGTAAGATTGTGGAAGCTTCAATGGACTGGCCACATGAATCGTATGGATGAACAATGGATACCCAAAAAGGTATTCGTTGGGAGATCTGAAGGGCGGAGACCAGTAGGGAAATTGAGGAAACGCAGGTCGGAATCGTTCGACAGTTCCTCACTGCTTGGATTTCGAATTTGAAGGACACGGCTAATGGATTGAGCAGTTGGAGATGCTTGTTGCAGGAAGCGATGTTCCGGGCTTTAGCGCTACGAAGAAGAAGTATTCATATAACCGCAAGGAGGTAGAAATATAGGCAATAAAACAAATTTGGAGGAGGGTGGAGGTTAATTTCTGTAATCTTCGTCCTCTCTCAGACTGCACAAAAATTAATAAAATACACGTAACAAACTCATACGCCTATCTACAGAAAATAGAGACCTTTATGGCAAATTTGTAGCACTCCACACATTTAAAACATTTTTACAGGCCAGCTGACAGGCCCAGTTCCAGGGTACTGAGAGCTGACTACAGCTGTATATTGGCCATTGTGTTAGCTTTTCACATCTTAAAAAAATATTTGCGGAAAAGGGTTGTTGTGGGGGTAAAGTTTTGCCACTTTAACCATTAAGTACTCAGCCCTATTCCAGAACTCGGAGGACTGACCACAGCTCTAACATATAGGGGGATGATCTTCCGGAAACTCTTAAATAATTGTGCGAAAATGGGACCACCGAATCGGACACGACCTCTCGGACTATTCATCTCATCATTTAAGCAGTATCATATGGCATTGATCTATGAGATAATTTAAAAAGTACCTATCACATCCCAGCAGCTTTCATGGAATTTTCATTAATAAAATGCATCACCTTAAGGAATCAACTCGCCTTATGGAATCAACTCGTATTTAATAGTGAATATATAGCTTAATAAATGCCTTAAATTCCTCCTGACCATATTCAGTACGACGTGTTAAGTTCAGAGATTTTTAGATGAAGTATTTCCTTTTTTTGTTTTAGTATATTCAGCATGACAAAGCATACCAATATTGTTGACAAATATCTAGCTTTCCCTTCAAACCAACCTATTAATAATCTATTTATTATGCAAGGCTACATCTGTCCGTAGCGAGCTACTTTTAATCGTATTCCACCATCGCCTATTAAGCATGCGCAATTTCGAAGAAATTTAAATATCGGAACATTATCTAATACCCATTATCAGTACATCTCTTTGTTTCCTCACCAGAAGTGTGAAGAAAAATTCAAAAAAAAATTTTTTGGGATTTTTCACAACTTTCTCCAAAAACCACACACTTAGCTTTTCAGTCTCCGTGCTACCACAATTGTATGACTCAAAATTGTTTTGATCACAAAAACCACGGTATGAAGCGTGAATAATTCTGCATGCATATGTGAAGCCTGAACAGGTAGGTATTCCCATTAATGTCTTCATTGAGAAAATATTGTCATTGGACTTGTAATACATAAATAAACCCAGCCACTGGTTTTTCGCTGTTCAGGAAAAAAGCGGATTTTTCAAATTCTGATCTCTATCCGATCTCAATTAGGCAGTGATCGTCATGAATTCAAATTATACAAATATAGTAGATAAGCATACGGAATATGTTACAAATTTAATCGTGTTTCGATTTCCAACATTTTAATATGTAAATCTTTAATTGACGAGCTCGACAACTTAAAGCTTTTATGAGTAAAATCTTTTTGCTTATATATTCAAATTTATGTTAAATTTGAAATTGAAACCTTAAAATCAAAATCGCAGTAAACATTCAATTACAAACTCTACCTTAAAATGAAAATATTTCAATGAGTTGCTAATTTAAAATTTTGAAATAGTTAGAAGCAATATAATATATATTTTAGCAATCAAAATATTCCTCGAAGCTACAAAATAGAGCTCCAGATCCACTTAAATTCAGAACACGGAAATTATCAACACTTTCCTCTTCTTCGTCTGAATCGAAAAGTGCATTGGGTCATATTATCTACGAAATCGCATGTTCAATCATGAGATTATTATTTTATCGGCGTTTCACTAATGGCATTGATCATGTAGTCGAAACGCCTCTAATCATATAAGCTTAGTAATTATCTTTCACTTACCGGTCAAAAGAAATTTTCACACTTCACTCGATTTGTCTCAATCCGTTACTGGTCTGCCGCAGCTCCTTAGTCTCGCACAAATTCTTCAAATCCACTGCAACCGTCGAAAATACGCAAGCAACTTTAATGGGATTGCAATCACAGTTATCAACAAATTCTTCTTCACAAACGGTAGCTTATCTGCTAATTAACACGCGAGATGCAAATTGCTATCGGCCAACTACTATTTTGTATCTGAGCTTGGGCGCACCTCGAACTTGACTTGGAATCTCCGAATCTGCAGATCTTAAGCTCGGAACTCGGTTGCGTTAACACAATATATCTATCCGAGCACTTCAGCTGTCGGATGCGAAATGATTTTGCATTTAAACGAGAAGCCCACTTGGTAAAAAGATGGTGATGATGATACTGCTCCAATCCAGCAATATTTACAACTCTTTTTCAAAAGTTGTCTCCATCACTTAGTTTATATACAACTCATATGTTTTGCAAATTATCTGTACTCGGATGTGTGTTGAACAGAGTCGAAGAAAGGTGCCTCCGTTTGAGCACGCTCGTTTCGATTACGTTGGAATGCTTCCTCCAGCATTCGCCCGGCCTCCGACAATCGGCCCAGCAAATAATATTGCATTTCACTATTGTTGCCAAGTGCATGATAAATGCACCCCAGGCGCCAGGGGTGAAGCAGAAACGTGAGAGTAGTCCAAGCTAAAAAGGACAGTGAAGCCAAGGTTAGTCCTGGAAGTTTGCGGTTGCCATAATTTCTGGTGACCCTTTTGGATTGTTCACGTTCGGTGGTCACTTCATATGAATTCGTAGCCACCTAAAAGCGGGCAGCAAAGATAACGCTGACGAAGATAAACGATCTGGGGTCAGTTCTTGTTGCGAGTCGGTGCCTCAAAGCGCCAGCTACCACCTCACAGGTACTTCTGACTTTCCATGCTGCGATGGCGTCATGTGTTATGACCGCATTATAACTTCATTATTCAATTCTTCTGGACCACAAACGATGGTATTCGTGCAGATCTTCTTCAGATGCAAATGCATCTTCTGGTCGTGCACGGCTGCAGTGGTACGCAACAGATCGGATTCTAATGAATTGCTAAAGAAGGGCCGCATTTAATTGATGCTAATTAATAACTTAAATACAAAGTGTTTGGTTTAGTACACTGTAATTTGTTGACCTAGAAAATATATTTGCCTGCATGATGCATATCGGGTTTGCAGTAAAAACTTCCAAATCAAGAAGTTTTACCAATGGAACAAATGATTCATCAAATTTTATCGAAGATAATCCAGTTATCTTTTCGTGCAATCTTTCCAGCAAATCCCAAAAAAATTCACTCATATCTCTAGTCTCAGCTCTTTTTTCAAATGATCAAAAGTAGATAGAATTGTTCATACATTGTCAAGCATTGAAAAAACGTAGTTAGTCGTATAAAACGTGATTATTTTATTTGACACATTTTCAGGTAGAAACTTTTGGGTATGATTGAATTACAAATGAAGCTTTTCTATGCCTAAATTAATTGCAAGCCGAGCTAGATTTACCTAAGGGCACTTGAGGCCGGTGTCCAGGGCTATAATAATTGGGCCTCTAAAAGGCGTCTTATCCCACCTTCGCCATATTATGGCTTTTACCACAGTTTAGTTTTGACGAATTATGCTAGTTGTTGTCTGCTGGCCATTACCTTGATCAGGCGGTGGATTTCGGCTAAAGATGTGATAGAGGGGTTGGTTTTGACGTTTGATTGTGCTTTGGCCACGCGGGGGATTGAGGAGAGAAAACGACGGAATTTCCACGGATCTGCCAAGACAAAAAAGTCTTCTTTGCATTTTGTTGCACGGAAATGTCTCATAGCCCAGTGTTTTGGCTAAATTGAAAATCAAGTTGAAAGCAGTGTACCATTCCGCATCTGATCATCAGAAGAGAACATCACTCTCAGAGCATACGGGCCGGAAATTTGAAAGCGCGGCATTTCCGTTATATGAGAGCGTTTTAAATTGCCGAAAAGTACCTTACGGATTACCCACATAGCCTGGTGTGGTTAACCAATACGCAAAGCACAGCATTGTAACTGTACACCTCCCCTGTCAACCTGAGAGCCCAGCCTGGAACCGTTTGACACATTATTTCCGGCCAGGTCTCGTTTTGTGACGCCGTGAGGCATGTTCCAGCTAGGGGATCTCTCTTCTGGCGGAAGGGTAGAGGGGGGAGGAATTACCAAACAATCGATCCCCCAGTCCCAACGCTTGCGGCTGCAGTGAGTCCCTTTATCTTTTAGGACTGCCCAAACATAATATTCCACCTGGTTCCACTTGTCAACGGATCCAAGTATCACTGGAACTATAATATCTGGGGTGAGCTCTTCCGTCTCCTTGTAGAGGTCTTTTCGCAGCCTGTCCCATTTTGTGCACGAAAAAATAGGTGTTGTAGGCATTGTCTTCTTCTTTTGAGCAAAGTCGACATTCGGAGGAACATGACTTACCAATCTTGTACAAATAAGACTGAAAACACCCATGCCCGCTCAAAATCTGGATCAGATAGAAGTCAATCTCACCATGACTTTGATTTAGCCACGGTCTTGCATCCAGGACGAGGCGTGCAGTTCACCTTCCCTTCGTGCAATTCACGCAAGACTGCTGCCAGTCATTGAAGGTGTGCTGTCTCTCCTCGCGGGCAACCATCTCCCTCCCGGGCAACCATCCCCCTCCCGGGCAACCATCTCCCTCTCGTCCTCGTTTGGTTGCAGGTAAATAGCATGGCACTCGCTAGCAAGGAGGGCAACAGATATCACTCATGCAATAACTCTCCCCGAGGAATTCCTAACATTGAGTATCGCCAACATAACGATCCGTCTTTTGATGGGGCTGTATGCTTCTGCCTTTTGGACCACGCTCACCACCTCTGCAACCGCATCAATGGTAGAACGTCCTGCTCTAAAGGCGTACTGCCGAGGAGATAGATCCCCAGCAGCACGAATCGTGTCAGTGAGTCTTCCCCTAATGAGCTTCTCTAGCACTTTTCAGCAGTGTCTAGCATGCATAATGGGCGGTATGCAGACAGCGATTCGCGATTTCCCTTCCCCTAGCTGATCAGCACGAGCCTCCCATCTTCCATCGTACCGGGAAAACCCCGTCCCGTAGGCAAGCGTTGAATGTGCTGAGCATCAAGTCAGGACAATGGTTTTATACAAGTTGCAACACCAGCTGGAATACCATCTGGGCCTGGAGCGTTCCTGCTTTCAGTGAAAGGACTGCCTTTTCCAGTTCTAGCTGTGTGAAGAGTGGACACTCGATTGCTATTTCACCATGGACAGCGTCAGCATGGATGGGATGAGCGGGGAAGAATACTCGTACTATCTCATCCATCTTTCCCGCATCATGTATGCAAGGTTTCCGTAGCTTGCAGCTAAGGCTCCATGGATCCTTGTTCACATTCTCCACTAGATCTTGCCAGCAGTGAGCCTTGCTGGTGTTAATCAATTTGCGGAGGCATTTCCTGGCCGACTCACATGCTGCTACCCGGTCGCATGCCTCTTCATGGCTCTGTGCCCATTGAGGCATGCTCCATTCGATTGTTTTAGTATTGAAGTTTCTCCAAACGAGCACGTTGGTATTCAAGACCGTGCCCTCCAAAGCATTAAGCTTAGCTTGAAAAGATGATATCGATTCATCCAGCCTTAGGTACACACTAAAGAAGGTGGTCCAAGAACAACAAACCCACCCCCGTCCAAATCTTTCCGTCTGGAAATTACTGTTCCAAGCCCAAATGGTGGCAGTACTAATTTCATCAGGATGCCATGACGCAGAACTGTTATCATAGTCTTGCTCACTCAGCAGCATAAAATCGGTTGTCATGTCCATTACAAACTGCTTAAGCAGACTTTTGGCGGTTGAGCTGTAGTGTAGGTTTAGCTGCAGGATACGCGTCATCGTAGTTCTGATTTTGCATTCACTAGGGTGGGCTTCCTAGCTTCCCAAGGCGTGCCAAAAATCCTGTCTTTGATCAGCATCCTTGCAAAGAATACAGTGTACTTCCTTTGCACACTCTTTTCTTTGATGTCCCATTTCACCACATTTGTAGCATAGGGGACTCTTACCGGGTCGTTTGCATGCTTGTGCGATGTGACCATAGCTGAGGCATTTAAAACATTGAAGAGGCACTGCTCTTTGGCACATCCTGCACACAACCCATTTTATTTTTACTTTGCCTTATTCATAAATTGTTCAGCGTCCTTTTCGGTCAAGTCAATGAAGGCCATGCGTTGTCTCCTTTGGTTTTCTGGTCTCAGTCTCTTTTTGATCCTCCCCACGCTAGGGAGATCCCGTTTGATGGCCTCTCCTACCTCGGCTAGATATGTGACGCAGTCAATGCCTCTTATTTCAATAGTTGCCATCGTTTCAAACAAGGCTTTAGTTGCACTTTTGCCAAGAAGTTTCTTTACTGCGTCGCAGAATACTTCTTTATTGTCGAATTCATCCAGTATGTGGCCTGATCACATTGGTCGTACTGCTTTAACACCAGTGCTCGTGTCTTTGGGCGTTACATTTTCCTTGATATCCCACAGCACTTTTGCGTAGGATCGGCAATCTTGGGGTTTTACAAGCAATGCCTGCTGCCGGGATCTTTGTTGGGGTTTCTTTCTTTCCTGTTTCACATCAAGTCTTACTTCTTGTTGGGCATCTGTGCTAGCTTTATTTTCTGGCACTTTTGAAGGCTTTTTTCGCTCCTTTTGTCATCACATTCTAGCACGTTCCATGCCTTGTGAGCCACATATGTTTCACAAAGCGTGCCATGTTAACGTCTTACTACGTTCGTGACACACATGTGGATCACCAGTTGCATACAACTTTTATAGTGAATATTTGTATGAAACATGCTAGGACTGTATTGTTTTTGGTTTGAGCTTACTAGGATGGTAACCAGGCTTAGAAATAAAGTAAAAAATACCATGAAAATTGTTTATTACTTGAGGAAAATTCAAAATGCAAAAAATGGAATTTCGGCGACAATGATTATAATTATATCTTATTTTACATATGTTTAATCTTAAAACAAGGTAAACAATAACTTTTCTTACATATTACACATTCTGTATCAATTCTTTTCACTTTTTTTGCAGCACGATTTTCGTAAATTGTCATAGCACCCAGAACAAAGTTTCCTTACAATTTTGCCATCATCTTTCCGCTCAATTTTCGACAAAAAATGATCAGATGAAACGGATCCCAGCCGTCGTGGTATAGATGTACTGGCACTAGATTGGTGATCTAATTTTAGAAATTCCCGTATGATAACATTCATAACAAGTGTACACATGTGAATGGGCCTTAACTCTTATTTATCACCAACTTCAGGTCCATATATTGACAGATTATGACCGCTTGGTCTTTTAAAATTCTAACCATGGCGTCATACACATCAGCCGAACGTTTTATTATTGTTAAAACTTTTTACAAAAATAATGAATCGCCAGTGCAAACATTTCGCGCTCTACGTCAATTTTTTGGTCCACCCATAAATTGGCCGGCGAGATCATGTGATTTGACTCCTTGTGACTTCTTCCTTTGAAGATTTCTAAAGGATTGTGTTTACGCTGATACTTCTCAGACTACTAAAGCATTAAAAACCAATATACGAGCCAAAATACGCCTAATAACGCCGGAAATGTGCGAAAATGTCATCGAAAATTACAATCATCGTTTGAGCAGCAAGAGGTGCACATATGCCCAAAGTAATGTTTTATATTTAATTGTAAGGTACCAACTTTTCATAATAAATAAACATTACAGCTCAATTCTTACAAAAACTATGTTTTACTTCGACAAAAATGTGTACACTTGTTATGAATCACCCTTTATTTTGTTGCGCCTGCATCACGGTCATTCTCGTTTTTCTCTTTGTCGATGGGTACAATTGTTGATACAATAATGTGGCATTTGTTACTGATGCACATATCAGTACATCAAAGGCAATTTTTTTTTACCAAGTGAGTGACTTCTTCTTTGGGTCGTGATAGCTGGAAAGTTGGTCTGATAAATCCACACCTTTCTTTCATTAATTGTAAGCAAGCACAGCCTTCGGCTTCATTTTTGGCTGATATCCACCTGACATTTGCACCTCAGATCCGAGGAAAGTAGAAATCATAACGACATCTCTTTTGTCTTTCCACTTCCAAACCGTTATATTTTCTTTCTTACATGCAATAACTTCACCCTTTCTGGGCCTCATTTTCTTTAGCTTTATGGCCCAAGGAAGATCCACCCTATTCGCGCCCAGAGTGCCACATAAATCTATTTTTTGCTGTAATAAGTATTTAACCAAAACAACGCTGTTGTAAAACTTGTCACACACAATAATGCGTCCTGCTTGTAATAAGTTATTGCACAAAATCGCTACCACACTTCCGGGCTTATCGAAACCTCAATATCAGGGTCACGTCCTACATAAACTATATAATTCAGACAACTCCTTCTTGTGTGCACAGTTTGTATATCTTGAGACCATATTTATAAGCTTTCGAAGGATTATACTGTCGAAAAGGTATTCTGCCTCTTAATGGCATCATAGATTCATACATGACCACATTCTCCTGGTGTTAGTAAATTTTTCCAGTTATTGATAACAAGTTGAAGAAATGACTTTATTTTGAAAAGTCAGTCTGTTACATCTCTGGGTGCTGTATTATGAATAAAGTGCCAACAGCGAAGTATTGTACTGAAGCGATTATATGACATGTTTACATTGTGAAATATTGGATAACAATATATTGGATCTAGTTTCCAATATGATTCTAAACAAGGAAATTTCACAATACCCATTAGCAGGTACAAACCTATAAATTTCAGCATTTCTTGCTGTGTCATATTTGTCCATCCGTTCATGCAGCTAAATCTTGAAAACTCATTATTCTGCTTCAGTTGGTTTGCGTTATCATAAGGTCCAAAACCTCATCAGTCAAAAATTTTCTATAAATTGATACTATAGTATGTTCGCTCTGGAGATGAATGGTTGAAGATTCAATATCATGCTGCTGTCGCGAGAACGGTTGTATTATTTCACTCCAACTATTTCCTTCGTCTATTTAATTTATCTCTTGTGCAGTTGGCTGGATGACTTCCTTAGCTGTCAACTTCTTTGATTTAGTAGGTTGTGCGGCAAAGTTTTCAGAATGATCGCTCCTGTTTGCTTTTACAATAGAGACATTTCTTGTTTCATCAACAAATGGCATGTCATTTGTTGACATAACACTATCTGAATCAGAAACAGCGACGTCATCATCACAAAAAATACTTTCTTTTCGAAGATCTTCATCTGAAACCGACTCATTTTCATTAAAGTCAAACTCACTATCCTCTAAAATACGTGTCACTTCTTCATCCGTTAGACCACGATTACGAGACATCTTCAAACAAATCACAAAATATTCGACCAGAAAACCGTAAACCACCATGCGCACAACCAAAGAACTTTGCACACAACCGACAACTACAAGCAATGTATCCCGTTGTACTATTTCTTATAAGAATGTCACCATGCTAAAAATATACTAGTATAGACATAATAGCCATAAAATAACGACACAAAGTAACGCGGAATGTGAAAATGTAGTGTGAATGATATACGGCTCACGAATGTGCTGAGCCGAAAACTTCTCCCCAAGCCCGTGAACCACATATGTTTCACGGAAATAAAACCTACTCCCCGATCTATATAGAAAATTAAAAACAAAAAAAAAATGATTTGGACTTATGGAGACGTTTCAATATTTTCTTCGGGACAGGGAGCATGCTCGAACCCCTGATCTGGAGTTCCGCGCTCATCAAGTGCCTCTTGCTTCCTTCTTTTATCCCGATCTCCTTCAATTCGGCTAAAAACCATTCATTTATTGATGTTTGATGGTGGAGCTATCTCCAAGTGCCTTACAGGATTAGCCCTCAGCGCTTCATTAGCTTTCTGCTCTTTTTTGCCCTTCCGGGTCTTCTGTGGCCTTTGACCAGCTCCTTCGATAATGCCCTGTACAGTGTAGGAGCTCCTCTAGTTCAAGCAGCCCATTCTTTAATCATTTGCTGATTCCTGGCGAGTTGCATGCAGATTTTATTCTTTTTACAATAGAACTCTCCTATTTTCGGATTAGCCTTTCTTCTTCAAGTCGCTGGACGGCAATTGTACTTTGCGACCACTTTTTTGGTTGAGCTTATAAGCTTCTATTTGCGAGTACAGTTCTTCCGCCATACTTTCAATGGTTTCAGAGAAACCACACGACATTGCTTTATTTGCCTGGTCACTCCTTTCTTTTACTGCTGTAATCTCTTTGTGGTCTTCAACATGGTTCGTTATTATTTCGGGATTTGTGACCCTTGCTTCGGTCGTAAACGCAGCAGTAACTATCAAATTCTCGATATTCTTTACCGCTCGAACATATGGCCCATCCTGCAGAGTTTCCCTCTTTTCCTTTTTAGGACGTTCTAACGTTTGCATTATTCTTTTGCTGCTCCTGAATGCGGCAGGAATCTCAGTCTGGATTGACAAGACTGTCTGTTAAACCCCGTTTCTCGTCCATCTTCACTGTCATTGTATTCTTCGTCGTTTTTATCAACGTTAGTAACGCTCTCGAAGTGCTGTAAACATCTTAGCTGCAGCCGCTGCTTGCATCGATATTGTTGTTTTTTTTTTGCTTTCTGTTTTTGGGCTTTTTGATCTTTTATTAAGATTTTAAGTTACTCTATTTTTAATGGGTCCCACTCGGAGGCACTATCTCCGTTCGTGTGTGTAGTCAAGTTTTTGGTCCTATGGCTATCTTTGCAAAACAAAGAGTTCATGCGAGGGTTGGCACAAGCCCTTATGGGGACAAGCGCTCAGAGCCAGAACAGAGCTAATCAGGAGTCCGTCTTAACCGAACCTACACCACCAACCCAATGGTGCGAACTTAAAACGTGTGATGAGGCCTGCCAAGTTTTCATTTGGACGGCGGAGACGGTACAATAGTTCAATTGGAGCTGTTCACACACGAGCGTCACCTCGGTGCTAACACACAAATGAACTAGGTCCAAACCAGTGTAGTCCGAATTCAGTCAGAATCGCTACCTGTCATCCCAGGAGGGGACCTCACGGCACCTCCCATATCCTCGGATCCATGGGAGTGGCGCTCTCCAAAGAATGCTAGCCTCCAAGAGTGTTCCTCTCGACCGACATTCCACTGCGGGAATTCCGTCGGATACGTGGAGGTGGAACTTCCCAAAGAATGCTTGCCTCCAAGAGCCGTAGATTTACAGAGGACGTGGCGTTCAAAAATGTCCACTGCCTTTTCAGATTTGCTCGTCAGGGTCCATATTTCACTTCCACATAACGGTATAGGTTTTGCCAGTGATTTGTTAATACTGGGCTCATTTTGCCTGTGCTCAATGTTGGTCCTTTGGAATGGAAAGTACAGAGTAATAAGCTATATACGCGGCATTTATGGCGTGTACAGTATCGTCCTCTCTGGCGCCTTTCATTAACATGTAAGCCAATACAATTTGCTTCAGATATTTGAAACAGAAATGCTTGTCTAGCATCTTACATTGAACGTACCATAACATTAACGTCATCAGCATATGCTACGAATTGTGTGGAGCTGAACATTAGTGCACCAGAAGTTTCAGCTGATGTCTTCCTGATGACTTCTTCCGGCACAAGAGCATCAGGGCAAGTCCATCCTTACCTTGCATGATATCACCAAGGTAACACTCGTACGTGAATGGCTCCAATCCAACCACCATGCCGTCTCCATCCCGGTGAAACTTGGGCAGGCCTCGGAGTACGTTCGAAGTTCACACCATTGGGTTGGTGATGTAAGTTCGGTTACGATGGACTCCCGGCTAGCACTTGTCTAGCTCTGAGGACTTGTCCTCATAAGAGATTGTTCTAACCCTCACATGGGCACCCTTCTCTGCAAAAATAGCCATGGGACCTAAAACTCGACTACCCACACGAACAGTGATGGTAGCTCCGATGGGGGACCCAGTCAAACTGGAGCGATCTCAACTAAAAACCCTTAAAAATAGATTTGAAAAACCCAAAAAATAAGTAAAAATATCAACAAAGATGACAAAACCAACAGGTATAGACACGATGTTAACAGCACATTCAGAACGGTACCAATGTTGACAAAAATGATGCCGTCTACAATTATAGCAAAGACGGATGAAGAACAACGGACAGACATGTCCAAAAAAATATTTCCGCGGCGTCTTTAAGAGAAAGGGCGAGGAACTCTGCAAGATACACCAGATGTTCGCGCGGTGAAGGAAAATATAAAGAACAATTCGATGGTTACTGCTGCGACTCCTATCGACGGGATGGAAGCAAGGGTCTTAAATGCTGAATTACCAGACAAACTAAGTGCTGTTGTGCGAATTCGCCGTCACTGGAAATGTGGCTGAAGTGCTATGCGTGCAAACAGAGGAGCTCCTGGACCCCATAGGATAGAAGGAACAAAGAGGACCAGAAGGCCAAAGAAGAGTAGAAGGCTAAAGAAATGCTGAGTACTAAGCCTAAAGTGTATGCCCAGATATCTGCACTATCAAATATTAACATGTTGGGTAGACAGACCTACGCTCATGTCAGAAGGGTTTTGTACTCAACTTACAAAATGCAGTCACCAGCAACGAATAAAATCAAGAAACATGGAAAAGATGATTTTATTGGAGAAAATATGAAATTCGAAGATCATACTATTTTTAACAAAGTTGAACGAATTTTGACTTCTGAGGAATTTTTTATTGTTATACTCATAAATATCATGAATATCTCACAGGTGTAAATTCCGGAGGGAGGAAACACATTTTTCATCTATTTCCTCCCCTGTGCCCCCACTGAAGCAAAATCTGTCAGTTTAAGAGGCTATCTTTGATGAAATATTTTTTCAGGGGCCACTCCCCTGTACTGGAATCATCGATTCCTGGCCAATTTTTTCGAATCCTAGAATGGTTACAAAGCCCTTTTACTAGGAGGTATGTATCTCCTACCTCCTCGACTTGATTTCCCTATAAGTACTAATTGTAGGTACTCATCTTCAGTTATTCAATAAATTGAATCAAAAGTTCAAAGCATGCACCTTAAACGTTAAAGTTGGGGAAAAATAACTCAAAATTATTCAATCTTTGCAATTAAAACAGCCACTATTTTGTTTTACGATTACTGATACCAATTCTCGAAGATATTCATGATACCTACCATTCCTGAAATTTTCATGCAAATCCTAGCAAACTTGTACTGTCTAAGTCGATAAAAAGCGCATATTGTTCCATAGTCATATGTTTCCATAGTAATACAGCGCATATTGTTCCATGGTGTATGACCATGGAATTAAAATCACTCTTACTTCGTTAAATACCATTCAATCCTTATGAAACTTTCAATCTTATAAATAGTCATCTGTGTACTGAATTTTATTGAACTTAAGGGTACCGTTAAGATTTTATTCAAGAAAACATAAAATCAATGAATCATACTATTACTAACATAGTTGGGTAAATTTCGACTTCTCATGTATTTGTTGTTATTGTACTCGCAAAGGCCTACATTCATGATTTTTTTCTGATTTTTCGGATGAAAGGTGTCAAATCGCGAGGGGGGCGGGGGTATGCGAAAAGTTCGTAAATTTCCCCTTCCCCACCCCCCGCGGTACTGATAAGCCAATTTTAAGACTTGTTTTGAAAAGATCTCATTGAGACTTTTTCAATGACATCATATTAGACTACCAATGGTGAACAAAAACGTTTAAAGGGTCACCTCCCTATATGGAGAGACCCCCATAAACCCCTTTGAAAAATTTATCCACCCTTGAACTTTCAAGAAGTCACCACTTCTGACCTTTCCACAAGTTTCATGGCTGTAGCTTCTATAGTTTCGGTGAAAAGGTGCCGTGACATAAAGACAGACGGACACAGGTCGTGATTACAATAGGGTTTTGTATTTTAGTACAAAACCCTAAAAAAAGAATTATGCCTAGCCCAATTGAAGGAGGTTGGGATAAAAGGAGAAAAGAAGAAGTACTGGATGGATGCGGAATGCTAGATCAGAGGTTCTAGACAGTTCCGGCAACGGGAGTGAAAAAACTGCGATAAAACTAGTGCCAGAAAGTAAAGTTCGCATGGAAGCCTAGCAAGTAAAAAGACCTGACGCGAGATAGGAGAGAAAAAGACCCAATTAAGATTCCGGTAGTAGGCAGTGCTCGTAGAATCCTAAGATGGCCGATCCTTTGCAGAATTGCTGTAGAATATGAAGGGAAATATGAGTCTCCAAGACACCAACACTACTTTCAAGGTAGTACGACCAACCCAATGGGACCACATACTGGTCGAACTTGGAGCAGAGGCCTACAATAAAGAAGAATTCTGCAACGCAGTGAAAAAGGTCCTCGGCAAAAGCGCAACTGTGGCGTCGCTGGAGCTGATGGCAACGATCGAAATAAGATACATCGACTGTGTCACAAGCCTGGTTGAGGTAGAAGAGGCCATCAAAAGGGAGCTCCTTAGCGTGGATAGAATTAAAGTGAGGTTGAAACCAAAAAACCGTAGGAAACAACGCATGGCCAACATTGCCTTGATCGAAAAGGACGCTGGACAATTTTTGAAAAAGGGAAGGAAATTCCGCATGGTGTGGTGGTTTGAGCTCTCATGACGTAACCTGCAGGTCCCTGGTTCGAGTCTCGTTGGCGACAAGAATATTTATTTTGAGTGATTCCTCATACGGGCTAGATTTCCGTTTATTTATGATATGTACTGGCTTAAAATCAGAATGTTTCACAGCTGGGAGGATGACCATATAGCCTTTCCGAGTTCCGATACATTCGATCAACATAATTAGATACTCTAATTTTTGCTTAACGAAGGTCCGAAAGGGGCTGTAGTACTAAAGCGTAATAAAAGAATAGGGCGAGTCTGCAGGATACGACAAAGAGTAGCACATCTATAAAGCTTCGAATGCCTTGGCTATGGTCACAATGTACAAGTATGCAAAAGGTCCAACAGGAGTTCCCTATGCCAGAAATGTGGGAAAAGGGACATTAAATAAAAGAGCTCATAGAGGACGTGCACTGCACACTTTGCGAAGATCCTGACCCAATACCGGACCTTGGATACGTTTTGAGATCAGACAAATGTCAGGTTTCTTAGGAAGCCCTAGTCAAGGCAAAATCAGAATTATGATGATCCGTATCCTACATGTACTAATGTGTCCAAAAAATAAGATGACATTTGAATTTAAACTGCGCGCGTCGAAGGATTTGGAGAATTATTTTTTTTTTGGTTGGAAGTACTGTCAGTGACATCTATGTCAAATTAACATGTCAAAATATTCATTAGTGTTTGAGATACGCGTCGTTTTGTGAGCTGTCAGCAGTAAGTTTTTCGTTTTTTGCGATGTCGAAATTTGTTTAATTTGCATTAAATTTTTTTGCGGAATCAATTTTCTGCTGCGGATACGTCGAGGATAGTGCAGAAAGCCTTTGGTGATGAGGCTATGTTTAAAAAAATGTTTACAAGTGGTATAGTGAGTTCCAAGCCGGCTGTGAACGTGTCGAAGACGAAGAGCGTCCTGGGCGACCATCAACCTCTTCTTCGATTATCGTGGTGTTGTGCATTACGAATTCCTTCCGCGGGGCCAAACAGTCAACAAGGAATATTATTTGAACATTATGCGTCGTTTGCATAACGCTATCCGCCTTAAAAGGCCGGAATTGTGGAAAGACAATTCTTGGTTTTCATACCATGATAATGCACCATCCCATACTGCACTCGTAATTCGTGATCATTTCGCCAAAAACTCAATCCATATAATTTCTCAACCACCGTATTCACCTGATCTGGCGCGGTGCAACTTTTGGCTGTTCAGCAAGCTCAAAAGACCGCTCCGGGGACATCGTTTTGATACGATAGAGGAGATTCAAGCCGCAGCGAAGACGGAACTGAAGACAATGCCGGAAACGACGCGTATTTCAAACACTAATGAATATTTTGACATGTAAATTTGACATAGGTGTTGCTGACAGTACTACCAACCTAAAAAAATAATTCTCCAAATCCTTCGACGCCTTATTTCTTGGTCACAGTAGTATATCTACACTGCAGTTCAACCACCAAAAGCTTGCTTGGACAGTTTTCGAGAAACATGAAAGCCGACTTTTTGTTGCTGAGTGAGCAACAACATGATAGCAGTTCAGCATCATGGTATCCCAATGAAACTTGTTTCGCTTCCTTCTGGGTTCAGAACAGTGGTTTCCAGGCGGAGAGCTGTGAACGGGAGGATGGCCCGTGAGAGTTCAGTGCTCAGGGAACACCTTCTTTAGTATACGAGTATACAAAGTGCTGAACGAATCGATACCATGTTTGCAAGCCAAGCTTAATGCTTTGGAGGGTACTGTATACACATAAATTTATACATGCTCATTAGAATAGACTTCAGTGCTGAAGCAATTGAATGGAGCATGCCTTTAACAGATCCACGGGAAAACGAATCTTAAAAATGGCGACCAGTATTGAGTTCGTTATGTTAAATGCCACAAGTAGGATGACTTTTCACTGTATTGGCTGCAAAGAAACCATATTGGACGTGATAGTCGCCTCGGAGTCCTTAGTATGGAGGATACACAATTGGAGAGCTTTAGAGAACTACTCAGTCAGTGATCATCAGTGTATTCTGCGTGAGGTCCGTGATGTTATCTCCCAGCGTTCATCCTATCGATCTTCTACAATCGTGTGGGATAACGAAAGGAGGGACCTCGAGAAGTTCGTCGAGGTGCTCTGCTCGGTGGCACTGTGAGTCGCAAGGGACAGAGTGACTGGAAGCTTAAGGTGTGACAACTAGCACCAATGATAGGAATGCTGAGAATATACAATTTTTCCATGCATATAAAGAAACTTGTATTAAAAACACTTTTACTGATAAAGCTCCATAATGCGGTGGTCATTCGGAGTCAATCATCAAAGCGTAATCTTAATATTATATCCAGGATGCTAACTAAAGCCTATATAAATATTCTCATCTTCTAATTTATTTATTTATTTATTTATTTATTTATTTCTTTATTTATTAATAGATAAAATAAAAGTACAGCAAAATGCATTAAAAAATAGCACAGCACAGAAAAAAGGAATAAAAAATGCATAAAATAGGAGAAAATATATAAGAAAAATTACTGAGAGCTAAGACGAAGACAGTTAACAAATCTTTTATAAACTAAATATGAAAGGGGAAAGGGCCCAAGCTGAAGGTCATCATGGTTACGAGGTAATCTGAGCATGGGTGAGTGAAAATACACCAAACTACGTGCAAATGGAACATCAAAGATGTTCGACGATCTTGTAGAACGCATAACGCGCCTCATAGGAACCTGGTTGACACGGCGAGTATCGAGCAAACCACGGCAAAGCCTGTAAAGGACACATTCATCAAGGTAAAGTCGACGCATTTCCAGCGAAGGAATATTGAGGATAGCTAAACGTGATTCATAAAAAATTTAGGGAATCTGGAATTTCAAGAAGACGATCCTGGTAATTCTTTTTTGTACAGCTTGAACTTCAAACACTTCAAATGAGGTGACTTAACTGGCGAAAAGCACTGAATGATGGGACGAACCAAACTAGAATATAATTTAACACATGATAAAGGATTGGAAAAAATATAGGAATTTCTTAAGATGAAGCCAGAAATACGAGAGGCTTTAGCAGTTATTTCAGAAATATGAATGTCGAACTTTAATTTAGAGTCGAAAGTGACACCCAAGTCCCTGAAGTGTGTCACTGTGCATAGGTACGAATTATTTAGCGTAAATTGAAAGCTAATAGGGCAAGGGTTATTAGAAAATGAGAAATGGATGCACTTAGAAACATTTAGTGTAAGTTGGTTATAAGAACTCCAAGATAAAATGGCATTTAAATCACTACTTTGAAAACCTTGACGTCATCTGCATAAAGAAGGCAGGAGGAGTTGATGACAACGGATGGTAAATCATTTATAAACAGAGTGAAAAATAGTGGTCCCAGAATGGATCCTTGAGGAACACCAGAAGACGGATGGAAGGGAGTAGACAAACAGCCTTGAAAAGATACCTGACTGACACGATTGGATAAGTTAGAGGATAACCAGTGGAGCAAATAATCAGGAACGTTAAGAAATTTAAGTTTGCTAAACAAAATATTGTAATTTACTGAGTCTGAGGCCTTAGAGAAATCCAAATACAAGGATTCGACTTGTAAACGGTCCTCCATGGCTTTTGAAGTAACGGTCATGAATTCTCACTCCAACAAGACTATTGTGTTAACGGACCAATCCATTCATCTTCAGTCAAATCATTACTATGGAGAAAGCTAAGTTTATCTTCAAATGTTTATATTCCAGTGAATTGGAACAAAACCCTTTTGTAAAAGTATCACAAATAAATCCACATAATTCAACAAATGCGAACAATTTTGTAATACATTACGCCAAAACTGATCGCCTAAAGAACGATGTAACGAATGATGCGCTGCGTACATACAACAATCTTCCAGAAACAGTGAAAACCGCCAACTTATTATTAGTTTTTAAGAAAAGACTTAAGGAACATCTAATAAATTCAAATTAATGATAAGTTCGGAGGATTGAAAATGTAGTATCTTAGGGCATTTAGGCCCCATCATCGAGATACTTAAAGACAGCTAGTTTTTATAAACTCAGAGTGTTTTTTTATGCGTCGTACTATTTTTTTTATCTCTGAGAACTGTTCACGAATCGAACTAGACTAGCAAGAAGGAGTACCCCTATACCGATGTTTTAACATTGCCTGGGGGCACACGTATGAATCGACGACGTGTGAAGTGCCGATCGCACGAGCATTGTACGACGATAAAAGAGTGATGAAGAGAGTGAAAGGGAATGAAGGTATTTAAAACAAGTTGAGTATGCAGGAGAGTGCTCCTACCAGAAGGTCTTTGTAAACATCCTAGGGTTAGAAGCAAGTTTTCTAATGGCGTGAATCGATAACTTGAATTATTCATCCAATACTTAGATATGAAATTGTTCAAATTTATACAAAAGATGCACAGTTTCTTTCATAAGCACAGTGCAGCCGCCATTTTAATCTAGCTGAAATGATTTTTCCGAATGCTCGGCCGATTGAACATGTTCAAGTTAAACACTATTCCTTAAATTTTCATGAAAATTGAAAGAAAATAAAAGTACCTAAGTCAATTTTAAATATATATAGGGTTTTCCAATAAGAGGTGTTATTTTGAATAGATCTTCTGATTTAACACCTTGCGACTTCTTCCTTTGGAGCCACGTGATAGAGAAGGTCTATGCCAATAGCCCAGCGTCAATTCAAGATCTCAAAGATGAAATTCGTGAGGCTATCGAGGACATAGGGCAGCCACTTTGCGATTTGGTTATGGAAAATTTCATGAAGAGGATATGGTTCTGTAAGCGTGTCGTAGTGGTTATTTGCCCAATGTTAGTTATTGCTATTAACGGCATATCTTCTTCTTTATAATGAACTAAGCATCCGATCATTTATTTAAAAAAATGGCATTTCTCTTTTAATATCAAAATAACACCTCTGATTGGAAAACCCTATATCAACCATAAACACGTGTTATCGTTGTTGTAATTCCATATAATTGAAATGGCTATAACTCACTTGATTATGATTCGATCTCAATTAAATTTTGTGAACATATATATCTTATGTCAGTCTATATAATTGCAAAATTTCAAGAAGTTTAAAGGTACCGTTTTGGTTTTATGGGCAAAAATGTAAAATCTACAAATCACACTATTATTAACAAAGTTGAACGAATTTCGATTTCTTAGGTATTTGTTGCCCTTGTACTCATAAGGACCTACGTTTGTGATAATTTTCAGATTTTTCGGCTGAAAGGTGTCCAATCGCGAGGGGGGGGGTGGGTACACAAATTTTGGGTACATTTTGCCTTCCCCTGAGCCCCCTAATTCATAAAATGATTTTTTTATTTCAGATTCTAAAAGTTCTAATCAAGACCTTTCATACCCTACTCGACTACCTTTGATTAAAAAAAATTTTTAAGGGCCAATTCGTTAATAGGGGGACCCCCCTTAAACATTTTTTAAATTTTTGTCAAGGCCTTAACATTTGAGAGATCATCACTTCTGATCTTTTCACAAAGTTTGAGCATTCTAGCTTCTATAATTTCTGAGGAAATCAGCTGTGACGCACGGACAGACGGACAGACGGACGGACGGACAGACAGACAGACAGGTTGCGAAACTAGTAGGTCTTTGTAAAAAAAAATTTTACAAAGACCTAAAAAATGACAACTGAAATATAGATGGGAAGAAATGAATAGAGGAGAGGTGTTTCTAAACAAGGAAGTATCTAATCATTAATTTATTATAAGAGAAATCGAAACGGGAGTCGATTTGAGTTCTTGCAGGGACAAAAAGTTTTTTCGCGATACATTCAAGTTCTCTTGCCAACCAATAGATGGGCTTCACATATGTATGCCACAAACATTTCAAGTGATTCTGATCAATGCAAAACACATGGTACGCTTCCCAAGTTGGCAGGTGACGTTTGTTAAAAACAATGGATAAAATCGAGTATCGCGCGGTGATAAAGTACCTCTATTTGAAGGAGAAGAAAAGTCGCGAAGTAAAAGAAGAGTTAGATTCCGTGTATGGTGACTTGTCGTTCTCATTTAAAATGCGGTCGCCCAAGCGTTTTTGATGATGAACGTTCTGGACATTCAAAAACTGTTTCAAAGGAAGATATCGTCAGTTTAGTGCACACAGCCGTGATGGAAGATCGATTAGCCATAAAAGAAATTGCTGAGGCTTGTGAAATATCAACTAAATGGGTACATAAGATTTTACATGAAGATTTATGCATGAGAAAATTATCCGCTCGATGGTTGCAACGCTTGTTGACGATCGACCAAAAGAGCGTATGAATGAACATGTCGCGCAAGACTCTTCAGCTGTTTCAAAAGAATCTTTCTGAGTTTTTGCACCGATTAATTACATTCGACGAAATCTGCATCCAATACCATGCTTGCGAAACTAAACAACAGTTAATGCAGTGGGTTTTGGTAGGGGAACCAGCTACGAAGAAGGCAAAGGTCGTTCTTTCTGCCGGAAGAGTGATGGCGGCAGTTTTTTGGAACAGCCGTGCAGTAATTATGGTTGATTACCTGCAAAAAGGTAAAGCCATTAACGGACCCTATTACACTGTATTGCTGGACCAATTGAAGATGGAACTCAAGAAGAAGCCACCTCACTTGGCGAGGAAGAAGGTCCTGTTTCATCGAGAGAACGCGCGAGTCCACACATATATGGTCGCAATGGCGAAATTGGACAAATCGAAGTTCGAATTGCTTCAACACCCAACCTACTTGCCAGATTTAGCTTCGGGTGACTTTTTTTTTGTTCCCCAACTTGAAAAAATTTCTGGATAGGAAAAAATATGGGTCAAATACCGAGGTTGAAGAGGCAGTAAACCTGTATTTTTCAGGTCTACCTAAAGATTTTTTTCCCAATGGCCTGAAGGATTGCAAAAAGCATTTGAACAAATATATTGATAATAATAAATAAATTTTTGTTTGGCTTGAATAATGTGTTTTTCTTAGAATGCCGAAAACTTTTCAAATTACCCTCGTAACAAGCGTTGTACAATTTGTTTCTTTTTGAGGCGGAGTCCAACTCGGACGCTCGTCGTGGAATTCCTGGGTATGTGAATCTTTTGTAATTGATTTTTTTTATCCATTAAAAAAATGATAATGATACCAATATAAAAATAAAGGAGAAAATAGAAAATATCTGAAGGGGGAAAGAAATATAATTATATATATTTTGAATATTCATAACAAATTAATTTTATTTGTTTTTGAAATTTATATCGTTGATGAAATCATGGTGGATTAATAATTTATTAACTGAGAAGTTTTCTAATTTGAAATTCAGCTTCCTTCTTTTAAACTTGTGATGTTTTTCTTTGCTTATTCTTTGAATTCAGTGAATTTTTGTTTTTTGAAATTAGTCAGCAGTTTCTTGCTTCTTTTAAATTATGAGAAGACTGTTAAAGATATTAAAAGTTTGTTGATAAAATTAAAAGATAAGAAAATAGAATTGAAAATGTATTAATTTGTAAAAGAGAAAATGGGCCACCTCATTCATATTAACGGATCAGATTGATGATCCGGAAATGTTTAATTATTCCGGATTTTTTTATTTCCTTGACTTTTCTTGTCACGATAATTTTTTTGAAGTGACGGAAATCTAGGCTCTGAAAAGAAGTAACCCTGTCATGCCGCAAGAACTAGTCGAATGGGAGCTTGCGACTCCTTTTGACCTAGCTGCTATTTTTTATGTCAATCGTCTTCGGTCTTTCTTTAAAATCAGTTTGAAATCATCCGGAGCAAAGCACATAATCACATATCCGATAAAACGTAACGGCATTAAAGGAAGTATATGACTGGAAGTGGATACATGCAGCAGAAAGATTTTGGATATCAAGAATACCAGAAGAGAAATGAATGAACACAGACATGGGCAATACGTGCAGGTTATTTACTCGACGAAAGGATCTACAGGTAGTAAGTAATGAACAACGGACACTTAATGAGGGGCGGATGGTCTTTTAAAGGATTTAATGACTGCAATGAACTAGATAAGATAATTTCTGTAACCAAACAGAAATAAGTTTTGTAGACATATGATAAAAAAGCCTATAATGATTATTGTCCCTATAAGTAGAAAGAAAATGGAAAATATGAACTATTCGCACTGATGAAGAGAGTAGTTTGCTCCCAAAACGCCGAAATTCGCCCATGAAAATAAAAAATAAATAGCGACGAAAAGGAATGTTATTTCATTTGCCTTCAGTATGTTCAATTTAGTAGGCCTTCGTAAAATTTGGTTTACAAAGCCCTAAAAATCAATTAATTTCATACTCATGTTAAATTTATTTTCTCTAAATCAGACAGCTGTTTAGGGGCTTATCTAGCCTCAAAGTCAAAAGCGCTTTATTTAATACTAATCGGTATACATTTACAAAGAATATAAAGCAAATTCCAAACAATAACATACAAGAACTTAATGGCCCAAATGGCTCTCTAAATTTAAACATTATCATTAAACATATTTCTTCAAAAAAAAAACTCCAGCAAATTCAATTAATTAAGATAATTACATATTTTAAAAAATCAATTGGAAAAAGGAGAAAAAACTAACCTACACTATCCTAAAATTATTTATAATCTTAACACAACAGTTAACTTTGATCCTACACCTAATATGTTTTAACTTAATTCTAATAAAATACAATCAAAAAACTTGATCTTATACTAAAAAATTATACAACAATGTTCCTAACCTAAGCTTTTAACCTTATCCCTAACCTTATATAATACACATGACATATACCAAACCTATACCTAATTTTAACCTAATTTAAAGAAAAAATAAACAACAACACTAAATGTAGCAATAATGAGATGAAATTCAAAAAACTAAATAACGAAAAACATCAAAACTGAAAATAAACACGAATAATTTAGACATTGTCATTCAGCCACCAATACCTAGATTGCGCCATCTCAATTTGAACAGCCTCAACGAATCTAGCAAATGAGTATCTCCATTGGAATTGTTGGTCTCGTGAACTCAAATTCGGAGGAAATTTTATCTTCTTATCGCTGGTCCGTCTGTTTATGTGATATATAATTGGGACGCCGTCAGAATCAAAAACATATCGATTCATGTCCAAATACACGAATGCTTCTGGAGGAACGAAGCCAGTAGTGAGGCAAGTCGCAATATACCCGTCTATAGGGTGGAACGGCTGTGAAATCCAAGGGTTTTCACTCACAGTCACAGATCTTGCGATATGATTCCGAAGAAGTTTCAATATGAAGATATCGACCCTCGTCACTTCAGCAGTTTGATAAATTCTTCTATTCGATATATAATGTTTCCAATCCGTCTCAGGCTTTCTGTACAAACCAGTACATGCACGAAGACATTTCCTTTCGAAAACTCTTAATCTTTCCATTGTACTAGCACTCTGGTTGTACCAGATCTGACATCCATATGTCAGAACTGGTCTAAGCAACGTCTTATAACAGATAATTTTGACCTTTCGATCAATGTATTTGGAATGAATGAGTTTTCGTAGAGCCATGACTACTTTTAGTGCCTTACTGAGCATGATTTTCACATGTTCAGTATAGTACAGATACTGATCGAGATAAACACCGAGGTATCGAACACAGGATTTATGTGGAACTCGTTCTAAACTATCCTCGACAGCCATGATGTGGAAATCTTTCCAATTACGTTTCAGGTCTTGACTGACCCCCTGCAGAGTTGTCCGAAACAAGATTGTTTCACACATTTGCGCATTGATTTTCATTCGCCAATTGTCAGTGTACAGCTGTACATCATTGAACATTTTTTGGAGATTGCTCTGAACTATTATAGCTTTTCGGTCTGCCGTATAGATTATCAGATCATCAGCAAACGCTACCAATGATCGAGTTGGCGAGACGTTAAAATCAAAGCCGTTCAATAGCTTACGAATGAAGATTGAGAAGAGCAGAGGCGCAGGAACCGTTCCCTGCTGTAAACCATTCAAGACCTTGAATTCGCGCATTGTTGTCAGATTTCCATCAGTTACAACAAACGATTTCCCGTATAACATATTACACATCATGGCGACAAGGTGTCTGGGGAACTTGTCCTGAAGGAGTTTAAAAACTAGTCCATCTAACCACACCGTATCGAAGACTTTCTCCATATCAATGAGACATGCTCCAACACATTCTTTGTTGTTTAGTTTCCAACAGATGCCTGAGGTTACTTTCGTTATTGCATGTGTTTGTCAAATGCCTAGCACGAAAACCAAATTGGCAATTCGGCATCAACTCATTTACCT
Organism: Odontomyia ornata; assembly: GCA_963969285.1. NCBI lineage: Eukaryota > Metazoa > Arthropoda > Insecta > Diptera > Stratiomyidae > Odontomyia > Odontomyia ornata. Next base: position 306,549,576 of record OZ017739.1, read on the forward strand.
TAATGTGGGCGTTTAATGCTCTGTTGAGTATCACTTCAAACACCTTGCTGATGTTAGGCAGCAAGCTGATTGGGCGATAGCTTTTAGGGCATGAAGATTCTTTCCCTTTCTTCAAGATCGGAAATACCTTAGCCTTTTTCCACGCATTTGGGAAATATGAATTGTTCAACATGTTGTTGAACAATATGCAATAATTCCTAATAGCAACTTCAGGCAAATGTCGGAGAACTATATTTGGGATACCATCAGTACCACATGATTTCTTGTTGTTTATCCTGCGAAATATGAAACACAAGTCTTCATTGCTGACAAAATAATCAATAAGATTCAAGCTCGGTATGAGGTCAGATGTTAATGTTTCATTGAAATGAAGAATTGATTGGCCGTTCAGGCTTGATTTGAAGTCGGAAACTTTTGCTTCAACGACCTCAGAAAATATTTCATTCCCTCTCTCAGAGTTTGGTAGATGAACCAATTCAAAATATGTTCCAATCAGGGCAAGTTTATTCATTCAGTTCACAAATAATCCTGTTTCCATTTCTATCCGAAGCCGTACTATCAATTTCGATACCAGCCCTATCGAGAAGATTTATCTCATCACTAGTGACTTCAAGATTCGATACCTTCACTCGAAACTTCTTGCGGAATATGCTATTCACTTTCGTGAACACACCGTCTGGGTCCTGTGGGCTAATACCCCTCAATTTTTCCGCCCATTGATTGCTGACCTCACTCCTGAAGTATAACCGGATTAAGTCTCGGACATTCTTCAGATGTAATTTCAACAAAGACAACGAGGGGTGGTTCTAGTCCAAAAATCGTCAATAAATATTGTTGACGCGTGTGAGAAGAAGGCTTTTCAATCTTTTCAACATTGCGATGGTTGGTGTTTCATATCCTTCCATATTGTTTCGATGTTTTATCTTTGGAACTACTTTCTCCATCGTTTTCAACATCAGCTTCTCTAACTTCGACAAATAGACATCTATTTCATCGTTAGTTAGATTCCTGTCATTAGGAACCATTGAGCAAGAGTTGCCACCATCAGAAGGGGGACATTGCTTCTGGTGCTCCCGATTAAGCTTCTTTTGAAACTTTCCCCAGTCTGTTTTTTTGAAATTCAACCGATGATTTTCATGTTGAACTGGAGTGAGGAAGAAATCATCCCTATGATGATTGATTTCCATTACGATTGCATTATGGTCGCTATCATAAGGAAGCACCTGCAGTTTCCGTTGCGGACTATTAAAGCTGAGTTCAAGTCTTGCGTCAGCAATGCAAAGGTCCAAATATGAATTTGTCCTAGAATGTGTTGGGAACTCCGACCCATATAGATTGCACCTGTATTCAATTTGGTTCTCTGTTTGCCACCATTTCAGGAAAACACCTCTTGGATTATTGGTGGCGTTTAGCCATGATGTATGCTTGGCGTTCAGGTCACCAGCAAGAATATAATAACTATGCTGCCTGTTCAATTCGAGTATTTCAAACAAGGAATTGAGTTCCTCCTTGAGCTTGAGAACAGTTCCACCAGTTGCATAGGCAGAGATAACGAAGAGGTTATCCCCACCTGGCAGTGAGATTTTGATAACGGACACTTCAAGAGATTCAAAGATTTTGAATTCGACTTTTTCAATATTTTGGAAACGATAGGGTCTTCGAACCAATATTCCGATGCCACCTCGACCATCACCTATTACCCTATCGTTTCTTACGAATTCAAAATCTTTAAATGTCATGGAGTGCCATGAACTGAGGTGGGTTTCGGTGAGAAGCACGATGTCAGGCTTTTGTCTGGCAATGAATTCAAGGAGATAATCACGCCGATGTAAAGTAACAATGGAGTTGACCTTGATCGAGATGAGACGAATCCTATCCGTGGGAATGTGGCTGGATGACAACTTATTTTGAGGCATTTGAAAGCCCTAAACCCTGAAAAACAATGTTAATTTTTGAATCTTGTTTATCGATTCTCTCCGATAAGGAATTTAATTGCTGATAAATTTTAAGGAGCAGCTCATTATTGCCACTACATTATGTATTTTATTTACATTGTCTGCTGGTCCTCTCGCAGCAAATGCAAATGACACCCCGGGCTTGACGAAGTTGGTAGGTATCACACTGCGGTGTGCTTGACTTTGTTTTTGAGTGACTTTAACCTTTGCATCTTGATACCGGGGGCATCGGCGATATGATGCTGGATGACCAAAGGCACCGCAGTTCACGCAATAAAGTTTTTCTTTTGGCTCCGCCTGAGCCAATTTGCACTCGTCGGGAGCATGAATGTCTTTGCATTTAACACACCGAATGCCCGAATCTTTGACACATGCAGCACTGGTTGACCTCACTTTTCTGGAGGCGTTCCCACCTCACCACGCGGAAGTTCAAGTACCGTATTTTTTGCGGGGCACTTGAACTACTTTTGCTGGAAATCTGGACTAAGTAGTGAGGCAAGTTTTTGCGCTCCACAATCGATCTCCTTGTTGCAAAGTTTTTAAATGAAATAAATTGTATTTCTGGTGCAACTTCTTGGAGCACCTGAAGGAGATCGACTGTGTCCTCACCACAGTCCAGACCCATCAATAAAAAGGTTTGGTATCTTTCGCTTTTCGGGGTGTACGTAAAATGCAGAACATCTCCAGAATTTAATGCACTTTTTGATGACTGGAAATCAACCAACAACTTAGTCCTAATTGTCAATTTTTCGGCATTGACTCTTTTTATCTCAAAATCTTTTAGCTTATTTTCGGCTGCCAAAAGCCGAACCATATCTTTGCCCGTTTGCCCAAATACATTGATTGGTGGGACTTTTTCTTTTTTTTCATTAATCTTAACGGACGGACCGGCAGACAAAACTTTTGGTTTTTTCTCCCGATTTTTAATTTTAAGGTATCCTATGAACTCATTATCTAACTCAGAAGTTTTACCTGGATCCTCTTCCATGCTCATCGTATCTTCAAGTCCAGCTAGCGCTGCGTAGTAATTTCTGCTGTCGTTTGCACCGCCTGCGCTGAGGACATCCTCTTGATCAGCTTCTTCCTTTGGCTTTTTAGTTTTCTTATCTTCGGTTTTTGAATTTGCTTCTTGGCCTTTCTTGGTTTCTTTAGCTTTGTTGAATGTTAATGTTCCAACAAGTGATTCTAATGATTTGACTCGAAGCTTGAGCTCTTCATTTTCTTTTTCAGAGCATCATATATATATATATATATATATATATATATATATATATATATATATATATATATATATATATATATATATATATATATATATGTGGAATATAACGAATTGACCACGCTAGAGGTTGCAATTTTGCTTCGATTTTCACCAAATTTTCAGGAAAGGTGTATTGTGTAATTATCTCGGTTGAGTTCGTGAACCAGCTATATCGGCCGGGCAAAAACAAAATGGCGGGCATTTTAGACGAAAAATCGTGATTTCTGCTCTGACCAAAGTATAACTCCGATTTGGATGAAATTTGGTACAAAGGTTCATTGATGTATGTGATGAATCTCACAATAAAAAATCCAAAGTCGGTACAGCAGAAAAAAAACGGCGGCCGCTCAAAGGTCGAAAAACGTGCAAAATTTTGTTGTTGTAATAGTGGTCAAAGCTTTAAACAAATTTTCATGAAATTCGGTAGTTTGATAGAAAATATGAGTATCTAAAGAATTACGTAAAGAAACTGGAGGTCAAATTGCAAAAAACAAAATGGCGGCCAGTTGAAGGTCAAAATTTCAAAGGCTTTTAGAAGTCGCAATTTTAATCCGACATATATGAAACTTGGTTTCAGAATAAACATAACTTACACCTACAGTCTTTGATATTTTGGTGATCATGCATGTGCAAATTTCAAAATGGCGGCCGTTTAAATATGCGTTTTTTTCATGTTTTTGTGGACCTCTAGCGGTCATATTTTCCAACGGATTTTTATGAAACTTGAGATTATGGATCTCTGTACTATGTTCTTGTATTTTGCAGGAAATTATTAAAATTGAATGAAAAATAAAAAAGGTCGAAAATTTAAAGCCTAATGCCATTTTCTTTAAAAATTGAATTATTTTGCCCTGTCTAGAGTGAAACTCCTATTTGAACATGATAGTACATTGATTGATGAGGTCCTAGCATAGAAAGATTTAAAATAATCCAAAATCAAATGCATGCATTCAAAATGGCGGCCCCAAAAGGTCAGGAGGCAAGCGCAATTCGCTATTTTAGCGCCAACTGAAATAATGAATATTTTTCATGGAAACGTTTTAAATAACTTTACTTGAAAGAATTTATAAACCAGATCATTTTTAAGATATTGTAAAATATTTTTAACAATACCCTAAAAAACTATAAAATCGCGTTTGTCTGTCCGTCCGTCCGTTCGCCCGTTTGTTCGTGCGTCATAACAAGTTTTCTCGCAAACCGCATGAGCTAGAATGAGGAAATTTTTTACGTAGGTCGAAAGTGGTGCTTCTTGAAATATGCAGTGCAAGAAAATATTTTAAGGCATTTCAGGGGGGTCTCACCATACAGGCGGGTGGCATACAATTTTTTTAATTTCTGTAGCCCTCTAGAAACCAAGATTCTCAACAGATTCCGTTGAAACTTGAAATTATAAGTTATTAAGGCAAGTTAATTTAATTTAATTATGCAAATCGAATGACAAATAAAAAAGTCGAAAATTTACAGCTTAATATTTTTCGCAGCCGATTTCAATAAAAATCGAAATGACGGCCCTCATAGTTCAGAAAAAAATTGAAAATGTATATATTAATGGCAACGCAAGTGCTGATTAAACTTTTATGGAAATCTTTTGAAATTAAGTATTCGAGCTATTTAAGCCTTTGTGTGGTTACCACTGTGAACTGTTTAAACAGCAAATGCGAGAAGGGCGAAACCTGTATTTATATGTTTACAACAATTTATGATCCGCCGATTTTCAATATGTAATCCATACGTGTGCAACTCAATTTAATTAGCAAAATATTTGCGCCCCGATAAAAGGTCTCTAAAAACGAACGTGGCCAGATTTTTTTTATGTTAATAAATACTCATGTGGTACTACGAAAATTGCAGAAAGAAGTTTAGTAGTAGGCAAGCCAAATTCTTATTCGAAACTTTACGCTACATACGAGAAATTTACCTTCCCGGCTGGTGCTGCCTTTATCTTTGATCAGTTGCTCGATTTCGATTACCGATAGAATTGTCGGTTTTTCTTCTTTATCGTCGTATCTTCTTTTGAGTTTTTTCTCGCCCGTCATCGTTGGCGATGGACACAAACCTTCTTGTTGATGGCTGAAGCCATCGGGCTCCTCCATCTCGTTGCTTTTGCAGCGAGACTAGAGGGAATGTTCTCAGACCGGGACTTCCCTTGAACGTTTTTCCACTTTTGATATTTCTTCAGGAAATTAATTTCAGGTATTCGATAAATGCTCGAATAATTCGACGGTGATGGTTTTCAAGTACGAAAAATTGTTTTCAACTGACTTGTGAAAAATTAATTAATTTTTAAAATCAATGACAGGAGCGATTTAAAAACACGTCTACACGCAACGAGTGCTAGAGAATAGGATCACTTATCCAGCCTCTTCTTCAGTTATCTATGTATTAGCTGTCTGATTTAGGATATAAATTCAACCTGACGATTTTATTGATTTTTAAGTCTTATTTCAGCGTTAATTAAATTGCGATCTAATCACAATGAATAAATTACAGAACGTGAAGTTTTTCATTTCATTTAACAATATTTTCACAGAAACGATTGGTTTTGATAGATTTTGGCATAATATGCATACGAATATCTCACTTTTTTCATCATGCTCATAGCTTGAAGCATAAAAATAAAATATGAGATGATAATCAAATTTTTCTGATTAGTTTAAGGATAAAACAAGACAAAATTCGTTTATACTACAAATGAATTACTTTTACCGCTGATATACACTTATACAGTGATGCATCCGTAAGCGACGCATTCCCGCAAGGCACTAAATAATGGCCGTCATATCTTTGATAATTAGATGTCATCATTGTTAAATTTATTTTTACTTTCTTTTTATGCTGTTCACCGAATACCAATAAATATAGATTAATGGCGCTTAATTGAGATTTTATCTTTTATTTCGAATGCATATTATCATGACAATAGAATTGGGTATGTTGAATAAACATGTTTTTGAACAGATTGCTTAATTTAAAATTTCACGGGCTATGTTTGCAAAGAAACTGAATTCATGAATTTAAGTTATGATAAATTAAGCCAGAAACTTATTTTAACTTGTACAAGCATAATGGCAGCAATTTTATGCATATGATTAATGGATTATCCTCTTGATTTGGTGATAAGCTTTTCATTGACATAAAGAATTTTGCTTTCAGAAACTCTTATCCCTGGTGCTTTCCAAAAATAAAAAAGTAAAAGTTATTTATTTATCAACTATACGAGTAAGTCTTAAAAAAAACAAAATTGTTTCTAGAAAGGCTTGAGCTCAGCAAAACGCCCAAAAAGTTTCAAGGAAATTTTGCCAAGGCAACGCATTAGTCTGCATGGCCTAGCGAAAACTTTAACCACAACTTGTGCAAGCAATTGAACGGTTTAAGAATAAATTGTTTCCAACCCCTTACACTGTCGGGAAAATTGTTGAGATTTTAATGGGTGTTAAAAGGTCCATTAAGGACTGCAGCGGTATTCTGTTGCCATACCGAGTGGGATCAGTGCTATGCTGGAAGTGGGATTGTCTGGGGACGCTAGCTAGTTATGTATTTTCACTTCACGCGTGAATAAAAATAACACACAAGATTCTAAGTTCAAAATGTTTTATTGGAACATAAAATACTTATTCGTACTTTAATTTAATTTTGGAACTAAAAACGTCTTATCGCCGCGGGAACTTAATTAAAACTTTCCGAGCCACGTATACCGGCTCCTCACGGTAGCAGAATCGCATTTTTGCATTTTCGGAAACCATGGTGTAAACTGCTGACGTTATGTCTACAACATGGTGCGAAAAATAAAAGTTTCTTGTTACATCTCATTCTTGAGGTGTTTTCTTACGTTTTCCATTATATTTTTATAGGCGTTTAAGGTTTCGGTATACGTGACTTCCCCCTCCTCTAGATTAGAATTCTCCTGAATTCGATTATTTATGTTAAATTTTACATTATTTTTCTTAATATACAATATAAAGATTACAATGAGGAGAGATACGATAATGAAAATTGTTACATTTAGTCAATAGCCAATATTTTTATGATATTTCAGTTCTTCGATATGTTTTATATTTTCTATGTTTTTGATAGCAATTTCCTCAAAGGTAAGTTTTTCCGAAAACTTGGCAAATTTTACGTTTACAGGCTAAAAAAATCTCTCTCGAACTTTGGTAAATACGTTTGAAAAATATTTGTTCAATATTTGAATTGTACAATTGTTATAATGGATGAGAATATTCTTATTCACGACAATGTTTCGATCATCACAATCTTGCGTGACATTTAATTCGTATGCATTTTTGATTACAATTGTTTGTTCATCCAATTCTATGAGCTCTATTCTTGTGTTCTTTATTAATTTACAATCTCTTTTGAATGTACATACAATGATTGGTAAGGCTTAATTCGTTGATTGTTTTGAATGGTTCGTATTTGTAAAGATTATTTCCTTATCTGAATCTATTTCTTTCATTTCGTTATTTGGGATTGGTAGTATTGGTGGAGAACTAATTAGAGATTTTAATTTTTCAAAGTAGTCTATATAGTTGGGGTCATTCACATTGATTTTTGTATCTTTTTTGAGATATTTTATCATGAGGTGTGCTATTTTTGCGTAGTCCCGAATGAATTTTCGGTAGAAACCAGTTAACCCCAGAAAACCTTTGATTTGCTTCGTGGTTCTAGGAAGATCTAGTTTTTCGATGAATTTGATCTTATCGGGATTTGGCTTCAATCCACCCTTTGTTACGATATGACCTAAAAACGTGGTTTCATTTTGTAGAAAATTACACTTGTCTATTTGTATTTTTAACTGATTTTCTTGCAAAATTTTGAAAATACCTTTTAATGCGATCATGTGTTCTTCAAGTGAAGTGCTGAAGATCAGCACGTCGTCTAAATAGACTACACAATTTTTAATTTTTAAATCACGCAGGATATCATTCATGAGCCGTTGGAATGTCGCTGGCGCATTTTTAAGGCCAAACGGCATTCTGACAAACTCGTATAAGCCATGAGGAGTAACAAAAGCAGTTTTATGACGATCCTCTTCTTTGACAAGGATTTGATGGTATCCCTTCGCCGGATCGATCGTCGAGAAGTACTGGGCTTTGCCTAATTTATCGAGCAAAGTATCAATGCTGGGCAGAGGGAATTTATCATCTACCGTGATTTCATTTAACCTTCGATAGTCGATGACAATACGGAATTTTTTAACTCCTGAATTGTCTCCCTTTTTCGGAATGACTATTAACGGACTTGAAAACCTAGAACTACTTTTTCTGATTATTCCCTGTTGTTCCATTTCGGCCACTTGTCTTCTCACTTCTTCTTCGTGCTTTGGTGGGTATCGATATAGTTTGGAATTTATTTGATTATTCGTTGTCGTCTTTATTTCATGAACGACTTTGGTAGTGCTTGTTAATTTATCTCCCTCTTTAAAAATACTCCGTCGAAACTTTTCACCAATTTCACAACTTCCTTATATTCTGCGGAATTCAAATGTTCAGGTTTCAACCGATTACATTTTCATGAACACATATTTCGTGTTCGTGATAAGGGTTAATCAAGAATTTTATTTCATTCCCGTTTAATATAACTGTTTTAGCTTCCATTTTAATTATTGCACCAAGTTATTTAGTAAGTCCATTCCTATAATGAACTGATATTTCCTTTTATTTAATTTCGCTACTTTCCAGCGTATCATGGCACCTAATTTTGTGTGAAATTCACTTGGGGCAGGGGTATAGATTTCGTGTTCGATTTTGTCTTTTCCTGTAATGGTTGTAAAGAATAAGGGCTTAATGCTATGTTTTTGAAAGTGGTTGACTTTTTCGTCAACAAGGCTAAATGAGGACCCCGAGTCAACCAAAGTCAGGTAAGAGACATTCTCGATTGTAATTAAAATTATTGGTAGTTCTTCCGAGGCTAATTTAAAAAAAAACTCACTGCTACCAATATGATTGTTCTCATTAACACTTTGATCATGAATGCTTCGATTAGCGTTTTCAATGTTATCAATTTCCATGGGCTCATAGGGAGATTGATTATTATATTCTGCACGATATTGTCCAGAATTTTTCCGATATTGCCCGGAGAACAGATTTTTTTTCGAAATTTTTGAATTATTTGATGGGTGGTTTATACTATCGTCTTTTTTTTTGTTACCAGAATGTTCATAGGGTTGTTTATTAAATGAATTATTATTAGTTATTTGGTTATTATTATTGTGTCTTGTATTAATGAGTGTTTTGCACATTAGTTTCCTCAACTTTATTTCCGTTATTATTTTCACGATTGTTACTGTTAAAATTTGGATTATTTTTAAATTTCTTGTATTTATCCAGTTTTTTATCAGGTTTTTTGAATTCTTTACGAATGCACAAGTCTTCGAAACGTCTTTTCTGCATTATACAAATAATTTCGTCGATATTCGAGACATCGTAAATTTTATCAAGAAGGATGCCTTGGGTCATCTCCTTGACTACATTCACCAGCACAGATTCCACATTACTTAAATCTTAATGGCACTCGTTTTTATAAAACACCGTTAATTCGTCTAACAATTGCATAATATTTAAAATTTCTTCAACTGATTCACTCACCGAATTTGCCCTTATGTTGTTGATTTTACGATACAAATCCATCGGTTCCATGTCGGGTTTGTATTTCAATCTCAGCTTCTTTTTAATTTCGTCCCAGTCCTTTATCCTTGCCATGTTGATAATTGCTGCTTTGGCCTCTCCTTGAATTTTTTCGTAATATATTGCCTTGATCGCTTCGTCTCGAACTTCCGCATCAGTAATCCCTCCGAGAAAGTTTTCGACGCTTCTGATGAAACTGTTGATTGATGTTTCGTTTGTTCCCGTGAATGTTGCCATAAACCGTACTTCCTTCAACTTCCACTCGTCCTTAGCTCTTGCCGAATTGACTGTTTGTATTTGCCGTAACACTTCCAAAGCTTCCGCCAATTGCGCTTCCCTTTGATGAAGCCGTGCTTGTAGTTCTTGGAGCTCACTCATTTCGATTCTTCGATGACGATCGTAGTTGTTGATCCTGATGGTCCTTCTGGAGCCCACTTTCTCGATGTTTTCTTTAAATGCTGAATATACTTATCAAGCAAGATTCCTGGCAGCTTCACCAGGATTTTGAGCGATAAAGGCCTCGGTTAATGCTCTTGCTTAGTTGTTCACTTTTATTTTTGTTTAGCAAGATTCCTGGCAGCTTCACCAGAATTTTGAGCAATAAAGGCCTCGGTTAATGCTCTTGCTAATTCGTTGATAAACTCGTCCAATTTTCGTTACGATTATGGACTTTAATTTCCGATCGCGATTATCGATTTTTGTCTACGCGATTGAATGTCTTTTAAAATTCGTTAAAACCAACTGCGCCAGTTATGTATTTTCACTTCACGCGTGATAAAAAAAACACACAAGATTCTAAGTTCAAAATTTTTTATTGGAACATAAAATTTCCGAGCCACGTATACTGGCTTCTCACGGTAGCAGAATCGCACTTTTGCATTTTCGGAAGCCATGGTGTAAACTGCTGACGTTATGTCTACAACATGGTGTGAAAAATAAAAGTTTCTTGTTACATCTCATTCTTGAGGTGTTTTCTTACGTTTTCCATTATATTTTTATAGGCGTTTAAGTACTTTTCCCAAAGCACAAGGGCCCAATACAAAAATATCTTCGCACTTACGAGTTATTCGGTGATCGAAGTCAAAAATGCAAACCGATTGGCTGCTAAAAAAAAGGTGCCAATGGCCGAAGTAATCTGCAGAAAGGGATTACAAATGAAAACAATTTGTCAAAACAAAGAAGTGTCAGTTTCGGCTCTTAGAATTTCTTGTCTTGAGTGAAGCAATAAATACTGTCATATATCAGAATCAGCTGTGTGAAATAAGTCAAGTGGTTACTAGTTTCGCTCTATCAAGTTCGAGATAAGTAGCGATCTTTTAAGTCACAAATTTCATTGTTTCAATTTTTACTTAGGCGAAGAAAAATTAACGGAACCAGGAATTCTTGCTTTGGTTTAGAAGTGGGATTCCCGTGTAGTTAAATTTATTCTAAAAAATTTTTGAATTTAATTCTAAATTTATATTTTAACATTTTAAATTATAATTTTTTTTTTTTGCAAGTGCGGCTTTCTACGCTTTTTCAATAACTATATAAAATAAATCAAGGATGATATAAAATTTATAAAAAGCAAATAATAAAAAAAGTTAAAAATATAATGGCTGCTAAACCAGCCAAGGATAAGTGTGGGAAGTGTAGGAAACCCGTGGAGGATACCCACTCGGCTGTGGGGTGTGATGGCTTCTGCCTCAAATGGTTCCATTTGAGGTGTATCAAAATGTCAGAAGAGAGATATCGGGCTATAATGGACATCACTGAAGATGTGATTTGGATGTGCGCCGGATGTAGAGCTCAGCACCATAAGTCTAAAGAAAACCAAATCTTCGAACAAATAAAAAATTTGCAAAGCCAAATTGAAGAGATGATCTCAAATGTTACCTTATTAATAGATAAATCTACGTCTGCGAGCAACCCCTCATATGCAGAAATTATTAAAAATTCTACTTCTCCAACAGAGCATTCATCAAATACAATATCGAAAAAGGGATTATAATTAAGCCTAGAAATCACTCTTCATCAGAAAAAACACTGATTGATTTTAAGTCGAGGATCAGGCCATCAAAATGTAAAATTCCTCTACAGCTAATGAGGCCTATTCGTAATGGTGGAGCGATTATCAAAACATCGACCAGTGAAAATGCTACTTCGCTTTTTAATATAGCAATGCATGCAATGAAAGAGGAGTATGATGTTGCTGAGACCAGATTGCGACAGCCTAGACTTGTCATCAATGGACTAGAAAACCAATACTCAAATAATAAATTAAGAAATGAGATCCAGTCATTAAATCCCACAATAGAGGAGCGAGATTCTATGGAACTTGTACATGCTAGGCGGACAAGAAATGGAAGGTGGTTGCACACCATCCAGGTCAACGGGAGCATGTATAAGAGGCTTGCAAATAGATACATTAATATAGATTATGGATCGTTTTTTATGAAGGAGGACTTTAGCGAAACGAGGTGTTATAAGTGTCAAAAATAAAATCACAAAACATCAAAATGTGAAGGTGAGCAAATATGTGTAAAATGTGGAGGAAAGCATGATCTGAAGGACTGCAAAAGCACGATTGAGAAGTGCTCCAACTGTATTGGTAACAATAATAATGATGATCATTCTCACAGAGCTGACTCTGTAGAGTGTGCGGAGTTTCAACGCAGAATATTGATCGCCAGGAGGAGCACCGACTACAACTTCGATGATTGCTAATCTTTCTAATCAATTAAGTGGAACAAATTTAACACTCATGTATGCTAATATAAGAAGCTTAAGACATAAGCTAAGTAATATTCAGAATGCAGCAAAATCCTGACATAGATTTGATTATTCTCAATGAAATCTGGATTTACCCAGAAGAAGCACGGTTTTACAATATTGAAGGATATAATGCGGTATTCTCCTGCAGACCTGGAAGAGGTGGAGGTACAGCAATGTACGTAAAAAATACAATCAATTTCACTACCAAGAGAGTGACGCCTGATAAGTATAACGTTATAATAATTGAAGTACGCCATGCAGGAAAAAAAATATAATTAAGGACGTACTACAATCACAATCGTATGAATGCGCAAGATTTTTGCACAGTAATAGATACATTATTCTCAACTGAAAAAAATTTAATCACAGTAGCGGACACAAACATTGATGTACTAACTGAATCACCAGAAATACGGATTTATAAGGATACGCTAGAAACGAATGGAACGGTAATCATAAACAACAACCAAATCACTCGCCCAGGGTCAAATACCTGTCTGGATCATATAGTAACCAATGATTTAAAAGTCACTGAAAGCATGACATACATATTTGAGGACTGGTCGGAACTGGATCACCGTGTGTTAAAAATTGCTATTCAAGACCAAATCCTGAACAAACAGAAGCCGACCTACAAAACGTTCAGATATCTAGACAAGGAGCTCTTTAAATCAAACATACGAGAGTTACTGGAAAAGTGGAAACCAAATAGTATTATTGAACACAAAAATATCATCACATCTGCTAAGCAAAGCTCTACAATTGAGAGAAAAATCAGGTGTCGACATCGGACTTGGATAACGAAAAAATTAATTGATGCAAGTATCAAAAAAAGGAAGGCATACATGGACTACAGGAAGAACAGTACAAACCACGCTTTCAAGTTTGTATATATGCAAGCGAAAAAAGAATCGAAACGACTGGTGAAAGAGGCTAAATTCTTATATTTCTCAAGAAGAATGGAAACAGTGGCTAACAACTCCCGCGAAATATGGAAAATAATAAATGAGTTAAAGGCTAACTCTTCAACCCAGGGTATATCACAAAACTTTCAACTGAATCCTGATGGGCCCTCTAATACATCGTGTCCACGTGACGCAGCGAACTCATTAAATAACTTTTTTTCAACAATTGGTGGAAGAATCACTAAAGAAATCGTTGCCAGTTCAGCAGGCAATTTAAATACTACAAATATCTCAATAAAGTCCATCCTTCACATTCACTAAACAAATAAAAGGGAAGTCTTAAATGTAATCAATGAATTGAAAAAGAATACGGCGCCAGGCATCGATAGCATCACGATAAATGAGATTAGTATACTAAAGGAGGACATAGCCCAGATTATGGCAAATTTTATAAACGTGCATATTAGGAATGGAACTTTTCCCGAAGAAGAAAAACTTGCAAAACTAGTTCCTATATTTAAGGGTGATGATCATCTCGACCCACCCGATTGCGCTGCTGACGGGATTTAGTAAGATATTTGAAAAAATACTAAACAATCGATTGACATCATTCTTAGTTGAAAACTGTATCATAAGCCAACATCAGTTTGGTTTTCAAAAGAAACAGCTTAGGTTTGGCTCGAGTGCAGCACACGCACTACCGAGCAATCGATTTTGCAAATTGTTTTCCTCTGACTGGCCACAAACATTGTCTTGAGCAGCGGGTAATGCCTGTACACCGAGATGGCAATTGTCATGGTGGTCAGCAGTCTGGTAAATGGATGTTTGCACGGAAATAGCAGCGTGTGTTTGACATTAAATGAAATCTTTGCAGGTTTCAGCCTTCCACCAATCCAGGAACGGTGTCAGTCCCATCAATGGACTATGCTTTGACACTTACTTCTCCGACTTAATATCCAGAATTCCATTGCAAAAGGTTTCACATTATACATACCTCAAGATGATCTCCAGAGCTATGGACAACTCGTCCTTTGTGAGTGCTTGATTTTCCAGTTGAGATAGCTCGGCTGTTGGCTTGAGACAACAGAAAAAATGCATCATGTAGGCCACTATGCGGTGAAGCCTCTTGAAGGAATTCCCGAGTTGGATCTCCAGAACGAAATGAACTTCAGGTACCTGTGTCGCGACCATCGCTACTTTGGTCCACTTCTTCTCCAAGTCACAGGGTCCCTCACTCCGATAGTTGGAAGCCCAAACCGATTCCGCCCTGAATAAAAATGGTGGTCCTTGCAACCATCTGCGACAGTTGCTCAGTTCAGCTGGCACGATACTAAGTGACAGGAAGTTGGCTGGATTGTCCTCGGCAGCAACGTGTTGCCATTGGTCCGACCTCGAAATTGTTTGCATGGCCGAGACCCTATTCGCCACGAAAGTATTGTACGAGGATGCTGTAGAGTTGACCCAAGCCAAAACGATCTCAGCATCAGTCCAGAAGACATGAAAAACCTTAAGCAGGTTAAGCGCAGTGCTTGTAAGCTCCGCCCCTAACTTCACATCACACAACTCTAGGCGTGGAACAGTAATAATCTTCATCGAAGCCACCACCCTTTTTCTCACAACAGTTTGACTATGATTTGACTGCTCCTCAGAGTTGATCGCAAGTATACCGCAGCACCATACGTCTTCTCCAGGACATCACAGAAAGTGCACAACTAGACTTGCGTGGGTTTCTCGCTTGCACTGACGTGTCGAAAAAATCGAGCCTGTTTTAATTATGGCAGGCTGCTGGGTAAATCGGACCATTGAGGGTGGATTCTCGCCAGTAGTGCTGCATCTCTGTCCAATTCCAGTCACCATAACTCCTGCAGAAGCAGCTTGGTGGCTACAATAACTGGAGCCAAAACATTCTGGCTATATTTGACGCAATTGTTTGCTCGGAGAACTTCATCTTGGTCGGCTCCAGGCTGATCTAAATCTGGAATTAGTCAGCCTTTGAACGCCAGATGACTCCTGATGTTTTAATGAAGTCCTTGAGCAAATACTGAAATCCAGCCGGACCATTTTCGCAAATGCTTGCCAGCCCGCGGGAGTATCATGCGTAGCTCCAACTATCTCAGAAGTGCCTCCTACAAACTGTCTGCCCCTGTCATGACGTCGTCAATACAATAATCTTTCTGTAACACCCTACTAGCCAGGGAACTTCTTTGCTGGTTCTGTTATACTAGAACCTCCAGGCATTTGATAGCTTCAAATAGGGCACACATTATACCGTAGGTTACTGTTTTCAAATAGCAGTAGTGCAATGGTTGTTTTGAATTATTCCTCCGAATCAAGCCATGGTACTGCCGATCTTCAGAAAGGAGTATTATCTGCCGGTACATTTTCTCGATATTAGGGGCAGAGAAGAAAGGGGACATTCTGAAGCGCAGAAGTATTGAAAAAAGTCATCCTGGACAAAAGGTCCTGTATGAAGGATGTCATTCAATATTTGTCAATATTTGTGGTAGCCTTGCTGAATGCATCGAAGACCACACGCAGCTTGATTTTACTACAACCCGGCTTCAGGAAGCATGAGGCAGGAAACATCGTAATTCTTCATGCTGTTGCAGTGTCACCTCTTCTATGTGTCCAAGACGAGCGTGCTCCTCTATGAATTCCTCGTAAGGAAACCTCAACTGGCGTTCCAAGATGATAAATTTAGAAACAGTCACTGCGTGCGAGTCACGTTATATCTCAGAATCAATGCTGAATGGAAAATTTACCAGAAGAAGGCCGTCGGGACGTTTTATTCTAACTAAAGTGCACTTCGCATGCCCTTTCAGTCAGCATAAACTTGCGATGTGCATCCTGTAATTCCTCAACCTCCCAAAATTACTTGATGAGCTGGTTCAGATGGGTATTTTCTGTCAGAACTCCACATGTCACTGGGGACGCTTGACATGTGACCATCTTTCCAGCTACAATTCACTCGAAGAACGCGCATTGGAGCACAGGGAGCTCCGGGCTTAACTTTGACTGCTCAATGGCTAGGACTTTTTGAAAATGTTTGGCACTCAGCAACATGTCGATGCGCTCCATTCGGTGGAATTTAGGACCCGCCAATTTTATGTTTTTGGGAATATGCCATCCTGACATGTCCAAATTCTGAAAAAGTTGAAGTGATATAACCTTGTCCATCACGTAGGCCTTCAACTGCGTGGCATATTCAGTCAATCCGAATATTAGGCCGAGATTCACTCTATGGTGTGCCTACGCAGTGCTACCGCCTACCATTTCGATGAGTGCATGGTGTGGTGTCGACGATAGACTCAATTTCTTGATAATTCATGTGGTCACTAAGCTATTTAGTGAGCACGACATACAATCCGTCGTCTTAACATTGCTGCTAACTAGCCTGATAACGGCTGTGCTCAAAAGTACACATCCCCTGGATCAGGCCTGCATCAGAGTCGTTAAAGTGAGCAATGGCGGTTCTGATTGCGGCCCTAAGTCTTATTTCTGCTTTGTTGTGATCGAGGGTACCGTCTTGGTCTGCCTGTTGCTTCCAGTCAAATTTAACAGCATGTTATGGTTCCTAAAACATTCCTTACAATTCCTGGCCACGCAGCTGGAGGCTTAATGTCCTTCTTGGAGGTAATTTATACACCGCTTTTTCGAACGCACGAAACTCAATATTTATGGGGCATTATTAAAGCGGGTGATCCTGCTCACACATCAAACATCGTGAAACAGTTATGGTGGCCATGGTCAATTCGGTAGCTTTCCTACGTTTGATGCCCGGCTCCTTCGTTTTGCAGTCGCGTGTCTCGAGAGCCTGGAAATGCACTTCTAAGAAATCTAATAAGCCCTTCAAAGGTGGTAACTCACGTGGGTTGGACAACAATTGCTCATAGAGTGCGTGCGTTGATGGGTCCAGCTTGCGGATTAGCACATGTAGCAGCAATGGATCCAAGCCACTTGTGGACACTTGCAGGTTTTCTAGGCCTCTGAGACACTTTTTTCTGGTGTCCTGTGGAGTTTTTATTGCTACTACTGATGGTTTCCTACCCGTATGAGATGGCTGATCTATCAATATGTTGATGAGAGCCGATACCAGTAGTCACTGATTATCGAACCGTTCGTTCAATGTCCTTTAAGTGGGATCGTAGCTGTCATCCGACAATTTAAAATTCCGGATCAATTACTCAGCCTCTCCTGTGAGGTTGCCTTTGAGGTACCACAGTTTCTGGCACTCTGACATTGGCTGTTTATGCACCATTTGCAGGACCAGTTCATGGAACTGTGATAAATGCAAATAATTTCCATTGAAATTAGAGAGTATTATCTTCGGACGTGGCAAACCGAGGGCCATCACAGGTGAAGCTGGTGGTGTGGATGTGGCGTTGAGCTCCTCTAGTTTCAACTCCAATCGGACAACCCATTCCTGCGCAATCTCCTCCAATTGAATATGATGCTACAAATAAAAGCCATGCGCTTCAAGATCATCGTGTGATTCAAAAATTTGCTGGTGGAGTTTGTCCAGTTGTTGCCAACATCGTTCCACCATTACGATCTTGGCATTGCACCAGGTGCATGTCTCCTCCGTCCTCCTCAGTGAACCTGCCATTGCCTTGTAGCGGTGTATGATGCTACCATGCAGTGGCACTGTAGCATCTACAGCCTGATCCTATACGTCGCTATCCTGGTGTGGTTCTGGCCTTTTCAGTGATGGTCCCTCAGTCGGCATTTTCTAAATGATTTTTGGCAAGGATTTGGTCGTGTAAATGCTGCTGGAAGCGAAGGCAGTCGCTTTTGTGAGCTCGTAAATTTGATTCGTGAAATATTTGTGCGACGGATCGACTTGTGGTAGAGATCTAATGTCATTATCCTCCCTTTGGAACGTCACCTATGCGGTTTCTAGACGTCGTCGTCGCGCAGCGTAATACCCGGCTTCTTGTTTCCGAGTTGACAGATCTTTCTTATAATTTGAGACGACACTCTCCACTGCTCTAGCCAATCCATTTAAGCCTTTGATCACACAGTCTACGTTTGCCATGTCGTAGAGAATTGCACTCACTCGACACAAGACAAGATGCATGGGTGAACCACAGCAGCATTATACACCACAACAACACTGCATAAGCCTGTGCACTTTAAGAGGTGAACAAAATATAGTAAAAATAATCTATAATAAAACCAAACGAATCTCGCTGGGGCCTCCAATGGTACTTCTGTCGGACTACCAGCCGACCTAGCTGTGATGGGGCTTGATTGTAAAATCAGGTAATAATCACTTGATTGAGCGTGATACTGACCATTGTTACGGCAAATTACAGGGTTATCAAGAGTAGTTGTTCCAAACATTACCACACCAATTGTTCGACACTGTAAACGGACGACAGGAATACTCTTGGAGGGTAGCATTCTTTGGGGAGTTCCACCCCCACGTATCCAAGGATGTTCACGCAGGTAGAATGTCGGTCAACAGGAATTATGGGGACTAGCATTCTTTGGGGAGTACCACCCGCATGGACCCGGGGATATGGAGGTCACCGTATGGTTCCTCCTGGGATAACAGGTAACGACCTTGACTGAATCTGGACTATGCTTTTGACAACGAACTGAAATTTATGCTTTGTGCTGGCGGATATGATGGTTTGGACCTAGTTGCTTTGCACGGTAGTGCCTATGTGACACTCCCACCTGAATTTAACTATTATTCCGTCTCTATCACGTTAAGTATTGACAGGCCTTGGAGTACGTTCGAAGTTCGCACCATTAGGTCCATGGTGTAGGTTCGGTTGAGACGGATTCTCGACTAGCGGACTTGTTACAACCCATGGGACCAAAAAGATAAATACACATACAAACGGAGGTTTCCAGCGCGGGGGACCCAATTACACTAGAGCAAATAACTCTCATAAGAGATAAAAAAAAATCAAAAAAAGAAAGCAAAAATAACAACAGTGATGACGCGACCAGCGACTGCCACCACAATGTCCAAAACACATCGAAGGCGGTACTAAAGGTGACAAAAACAACGATGAATACAATGACAGTCAAGATGGACAAAAAATGGAGATTAATAGTCTCAGTCTTGTCCAGACTGAGATTCCTGTAACGTTCGCGCGCAACTATAAAACTGATGCGAATGCTAGAGCGTCCTAAAAATGAAAAACAAGAAACTCTGTAGGATGCGCTAGATATTCGAGTGATGGGAAAAAATCTAAAGAATATCGAGAATTCTCATGGTTACCGCTGGAATCGCTACCAAAGTGACCGAAGCAAGAGTCTTAAATCCCGAATTAATAACGAACCATTCTGAAGCTCACGAGGTGATCATGACAGAAAAAGAAAGAAGTGGCCAGAAAAATAAACCGCCGTGTAATGATTTCACTACCACCGTCGAAAATATGACGTACTGTTCCCGAAAATGGAAGCCGATAACCTCTTCTAAGAAATGAGGTTGCAAAGCACAATAGCCACTCAGCAAAATGAAGAAGAAAGGCTTATCCGAAAAGCGGGGGACATTTTAAGAAGAATAAAATCTGCATCCAACTTGTCAAAAATCAACCAAGGAGTGAAGACTGGGCTTCTTAAACTAGAGGAGCTTCTAGACTGCATAGGGTATAATCGGAGGAACTTGTTAAAGGCCAAAAAGAATCCAAAGCCCAAAAAAAAGCAGAACGCTGGAAAAGCACTGGGGGTTAAGCTTGAAGGACATGCGCAAAAGAATGGTGCCTAGCCAAACTGAAGGGGATCGGGATCAAAAAAGGGAGAAAGAGGCATTTAATTGGTGCAAAATGTTCGATCAGGGATTCCGAATTGTACTGACAAAAATAGCGAAGGAAGCCTTAAAAAAGTCCTTCAAAAAGAGCCAGAAAATAAAGTTCGCACAGACACCCAACAAGAAAAATTACCTGAGCCGAATCAGGAGAGGAAAAAGCCACGACAAAAACCCCAGTAGCAAGCCTTGCCCGTAGAACTCCAAGATGACGATCCTACGCAGAATTGTTATGGGACATCAGAGAAAATGTATGGCCCAAAGACACCAACAATGCTGTTAAGTCAATACCACCAACGCGGTCGGGCCATATACTGGTCAAATTCGGAGCTGAGGCTGACAATAAAGAAGCATTCTGCGATGCATTAAAGAAATTCCCAGCAAAACTGCAACTATAACCTTATTATAGCCGATGACAACGATCAAAATAAGAGACATTAACTGCGTCGCAAACCTGGCCGAGGTAGAAGAGGCCATCATAAGGGAGCTCTAGTGTGGGCAGGATCAAAGTGAGGTTGACTCAAGAAAACATGACCATCATTGACTTAACACAAAAGACGCCGAAAAGTTTCTGAATAAGGGCAAAGTAACAATAGAGTTGGTTGTCTGCAAGATACAGCAAAAAGCAGCTCCTCTTCAATATTTTAAATACCTTGGCTATGGCAACATTGCACAAGTATGCAAGGCCCCGATAGGAGTTCACTATGTTACAAATGTGGTAAAATATGACATAAAAGAAAGAGTGTACAAAGGAGGCGCACTGTATCCTTTCCAAAGATACTGACCCAAGACCAGAGCTTGGGCACGTCTTGAGATGAGGTAAAAATTGGGGTTTTCAATAAGCCCAAGCCAAGCTAAAATCAGAACTTCGATGACCCGTATCCTACAGGTAAACCTACACTACAATTCAACCACCCAAAAGCTGCTTGAACAGTTTGCGAGGGACGTGAAAGCTTGACGCTCATTGAGCAACACCACGATAAAATTTCTACATCATGGTATCCTGATAAAATTTGTACTCCCGCCATCTGGGTTCGGAGCAATGATTTCTAGGGGGAGGGCGGTGGACGGGGAGATAGTTTTGTGTGAGTTCAGTGCTTAGGACCCACCTTCTATCGTATGTGCCTAACGCCAAACGAGCCGATATCTATTTCCAAGCCAAGCTTGATGCTTTGGAGGGCGCTGTCTGGAACGCAGATAACAACACGCTCGTTGGGAGGGACTTCAACGCTAAAACAATCGAATGGGGCATGCCTTTTACAGATCTGCAGAGTAAACGAATCCTAGAAATGGTGGCCAGAACGGCGCTGGTCGTACTAAACACTGTACATACACCGACTTTTCGCCATATTAGGTATAAAAGAACCATACCGAACGTGACACTCACCTCGGAGTCCATAGGAACGGAGAATACACAATCAAAGAGTATTAGAGGACCAGCGGTCATCAGTGCACTCTGCACAAGATCCGTGATGTTCTGTCCTGGCGTCCAGATTCTCGACTTTTTACAATTGGGTGGAATATCAAAAGGATGGACATCGGGAGGTTTGTAGGGTGATTTGGAGGGGACGGAAGAACTTGGTCAACTCAACTATGAGCATCATCATGGCTGCTTACAGTGCCTCTATGACCCTGCATGGTAAGCCTCACTGTAGTAGTGGTCGGCTGAAATCCCTGAAAAGCGAAGGAAGTGTCACAAGCTTCGGCATGGGGCTCAACGGGAACGGAAATGTGACGAGGCATGCAACCGGCTAGCAGCATTTAAGTTGGCCAGGAAATGCGTTCACAAATTGATTAACAACAGCATGGACCACTGCTGGCAAAATCTAGTGGACGATTTGAACAAGAATCCGTAGAGTCTCGGCTACAAGCTAGTTATGCGCAAGTTTAGTGCCCTACCGATACTTTGTATTCATGAAGTGGAGAAACATTGACAAGATCATGCGGACACTCTTCCCCGCCCATCCCGTCTGTGTTGACGCTGCCCATACTGAAACAGTAATCAAGTGCCTCTTTGCTGAGATGGTTTTCCAGTTGAGGTGCTGCAACTTGTTTGTAACCATTGTTCTAACTTGTTACCCACCAAATTCAACGCTTGCCTACGGGAAGGTATCGGCTTTGAGTCGACTTATGGCTAACGTAGGGGAACCCAACCCATCAAAAAGACGCCTCTTGATGAGTGCATTGGGATCAGTGTTACTGTACATGAGGCAAGCTCTCAGTAAGGAGTTGTTCCGAATACGCTTGGCACAGGTACAGAAAAGAGGAGCACTGAGGATTGCATCTTCATATCCGACATTCTCTGTTTCGGCGTGATACCTACTGCCCTTCTTGCTAGAGAGCCCCACGCTATTTACCTGTGTCGAAGCAAGGGTGCGAGAGAGACGACCACCTGCAAGAAGTGACAGTGCTCACCTAATGATTGGCAGTAGTCTTGGGTAAATTGCACGAAGGGAACTGCAACGGGACCTCTACAGGTTGACGAGAGAACTCACCCCAGATAGTATAGTCACAGTGATGCTTGGATTGGTTGACAAATGGAACCAGTTGGCACATTATGTTCGGGCAGTCTTAAAATATAAAAGAGACTCACAGAAGCCACAAACGTTGGGGCTGGGGGTCGCCTATCTGGCAATTTCTCAGCCTCCCTCCCCTCCCACTAGAGGAAGAATCCCCCAGGGTGTAAGGGACTTCACTGTCAAACGTTTCCAGGCTGGGTCCTCAGATTGACAGGGGATTTGTTCAATGGGTAGTCCAATCCAGCGTAAGTTGCCTTCACCTTACAACCACAAAAAAAACACTTAGTTTGTACCCCTGTTTAATTATATCTAATCTGCACAAAAACTGCATGCAGCCTTCCAATTCTAATCATCAATACAAACTGAGTGGCGAGTCAGGGGAGTGCGACCTGTCGTGTAGTGGGGCTTGTAAGTAACTATTCGTTTTCTTAGGTGCTTTCGTTTGGAGTTTTGAACGGTGACTACCATCGCCCTCTGACTTTCATTACCCTTTTCCCTCCTAAATCCCAACTCCCTTAATATAACTCGAACTCTGAAGTGACGGTGGTCTAAATGACATCAGCGGATCAACTATAGAACGAAAAGATTCTGGGTGAGACTTTATTGTAGCTCCTGCAGTTACATCACTTGCTCAAAGCAAATTATTCGGTGCTTTCTTCATGGCTTGGAACTAATACATTACACTGTTGTCTGACTTTTCAGCTTGATATACAAAAAAATAACCATCTATTACCCTAAGCACTAAGTTGTACGAAAAAATCGTTTTGCGCTAGTTTTCTCGGCCAGGTTTGGTTCTCCACTGTCCAAGGGTTACTTGAGGCAAAAACAAGCTGGCAGGAGTGACTGAACCTACATAAATGACCACACGTAGGCTTATATGGCAGTAAGTTGAGATTATCGAAGGGACAGAAGGACGATAGGTTTATAGAGAAAGATAACTTTGAATATATATGAGTACGCTTTATTTGTTTTACATAAAGGAACTTCTTATTGCACACGTCTCGTGGGCAACAGTCACAGACTGACCAAAGAAAAATTACTGGTGACGCGAGTAGTGCGCTCCGGTGCCTTAATACTGGGTTTCGTTCTAGCATGCGTGGTGAGGCTATCGACGTACGATAACTTTACTTCTCAACACTCCCGCCGTTTGAGTGCATCAAGGACCTTATGCCTAAACCGTTACATAGATGCTGAAACTGTCTCTTTGGAAGTGCTTTAGTAAATATATCAGCTAGTTGATGATCCGTAGGAACATATTCTACCAATATTTCCCCACTTTCCACAGTTTCGCGAACATAGTGATGCTTAATGTCTATATACTTGGTTCGCTCGCGGAACTCCGGATTTTTGATTAATCAGATTGCACTTTGATTGTCTACTCGCAGAACTGTTGCAGTTACCGGTAGGCACCTGAGATCATTTCGCAATTTTCTCAGCCAAATGGCCTCTTTCGCAACCGCTGCCGCCACGACGTACTCAGCCTCCGTTGTGCTGAGTGTGACTAGCTTTTGTCATTGGGACGACCATGTCACAATCCCGTTCGATAGACAAAACGCATACCACGTGGTAGATCTACGCGTCTCCACGTCACTTGAAAGTCTGAACGTCTGTAACTCCGAGTTACTCCCGCCGCTTTTGTACATTATCCCGACTTACGTTGTTCCGACCAAGTACCGGTAGATTCGTTTCACCGCTTGCCAGTGGCTCTCGTGGTGATTGCTAGGAAATTTACTAACTGAATTCACCGAATATGCAATATCCGGCCACGTCACAACCGCAAGAAACATTAACGAGCCCATTGCTTCTCGAACCGGTAGCGTACTTGAGTTTTCATCGTCGCAATCGTTTGGAACTAGTCGTGCGTGCAGATTGGCAGGCACGATCATTTTAAATTTTTTGAGAATTTTCTTCACATACGCTTCTTGATGCAAGAACATGCTTTTCTTTACTCGATTTCGTTCTATTTGTACCCCGACAAATAACTTACCATCCCCGATCGTAATTTCGAACACGTTTCCCAATGATTAGATTATCGACTCGAGGGCTTTACTTGTTTTTGCTGCGATGAGTCAGTCATCTACAAAAAGCACTAAATACACATTTACACCGTCTACCCATCCTTGAAAATACTCTTGTCGGTTGTCTGTCACCATCCGATTGATTTTGATCTTTTTCTCGAAGATCTTCAGGTTGTTCGTTTCTTTCAGGTTCTTCCTGAGCTTCCTGGCATTCTACTTCCTCTTGCTGCTCAACGGACTCTGCCACATCTTCGTTTTCGTCCGCTGGAAGTATGTTTTCGAATTCTTTTCCTTTTTCTGCCTCAAGTTGCGACTTCTCGTTGAATGTATTTTCGGGTTTTGTGGATTGTACAAACGGTAATTCATCGAGTCGTTCTGATACCCAACTAAGATCAACATTGTAGCCTTTGGATCTAACTTGTTGCAAAATTGTTTGTCGACTCGAAAATGGGACACATCTGGTGTTTTTCCAAACCAGATCTCGTATGACGTTTTCTCTTTACCGGTAGCCAGAACTCGGTTGAGCACGGTTACTGCTGTACCGAATGCTTCCACCCATAGCAACAGAGGAAGTTTCTTTGCCATTATCATCGTGCGCGCACTCTCGATGATCATTCTGTTGTCGCGCTCGGCTTTCCCGTTCTGCTGAAGAGTGTAAGGTGCCGTGTTTATCAGCTCGATACCACGAGCCTCGAGATATTGCTTCATTTCACGGTTGCAATACTCTCGTTCATTGTCCGTACCTAACACCTTCATCGGCTTGCCGAATTTGTTGTCGATCAACCTTTCGTATTTCTTGAAAATTTCGAAAACATCAGTCTTGTGTTTCATGAAGTCAACATACCGAAATCCTGATACGTCATCCTTGAAGGTATGCAGAACCTTGCACAACCGATGGA
This sequence comes from Odontomyia ornata, assembly GCA_963969285.1. Classification (NCBI taxonomy): domain Eukaryota; kingdom Metazoa; phylum Arthropoda; class Insecta; order Diptera; family Stratiomyidae; genus Odontomyia; species Odontomyia ornata. Next base: position 306,575,276 of record OZ017739.1, read on the forward strand.
CGCTGTTGAGAATGGTCCGCATACGTCCGAATGTTTGTATTCTCCCAGTTTTGTGTTCCTTTTTGTCTCGTTCTCTTTGAACGGTAGCCTGTATGCTTTTCCGAAAGCACACGATTCACAGAAGAAATTGTCAATGTCCGCTAATTTCAAACCTCGAATCAGCCCTTTTCGCGTCATTTCGCGCAAAATTTTGTTGTTTACGTGTTCCATTCACACACGCCATAGTCCCCGAGCAATATCGAATCGCCACTGCTTGGTTCGAACTCACTGTACCAGTCCCGTCGGTAAGTGTTATGCCTGGACGCGCCGCTGTCGGTAATCCAGACATCGCTTGTGTCGACTGCCATGAGTCGTTCTACGACCTCGCTACTCGGCACTGCCTCCGATTTCCCTTGCCGCTGTTTTTGTTCACTTGTCGAAGCGACGAACGCACACTCGCGAGGGTTCTCACCGGCATTGTCCTTGTCCCTTTTCTTTTTCCGGCAATCACGAGCAAGATGCCCCTTCCTTTTACAATAGAAACACTCGACACTCGTATTTCTACTTTCGCGGTTTTTCTCACTGTTATTGAACTTTTCCTTCTTGTTTCCGCTAAGACTAACAGTGGCTAACGCTCGAGTGACGTCATCGTCACCTTCAAGTCAGTTATCAAGGGTTTGACTTTCTTTTGGTACACTGCCCCATGCTGTCTGGAGAGTATTATACTTTACCGGTAGGCTGAAAAATACCTTCGCCATTATGGCCGTGTCTGAACCCGCTTCTCCCAGATCCTTCAGTTGAGATGCCATGTTTTTTACCCGGGAAAAATGTTGTACAACCGATTCGTTTGGATCCATGCGATGTCCGTGGAAATTCCGTAGCAAGAGCATCTTGTTCGACGCTGATTTTGCTCTTGAATTCTCACCAATTATTCCCACATTTGCTTCGGTGTAGTGCAGTTGAGCATACAGTCGAGCTGAGAATCCTCTATCGACGAGGAAACTATGCACAAGGCCATCGCGTTGTCTTTCACCCACTTTTTGCCATCGGTTAAGTTTGCGTCTGCCGGTATCACTCGCGCATCCATAACGACGTCTTGTAACGCGTTCGCGATAAGCATCGAGCTCATTTGATATTTCCACGCTTGAAAATTCGAGCCATCCAACTTCTTAATGTTCTTTATCAGAGTTGATTCCGCCATTTTCGTTCGATTGTTTTCCCGTACGCGTTTACCGGCACACTACAATGGCGACCATGTGTCGACCACCTAGGTAGAAAAAATCGAGATAAACGTTTTCTGTCTATCGTTCTCTGACTTCGATAATCGGTTGTTACGCAGACTGCTTGCCTGGGCCCATAACCTGTTGAGATTATCGAAGCGACAGAGGGACGATAGGTTTGAAGAGGAAGATAACTTTGAATATATATGAGTACGCTTTATTTGTTTTACATAAAAGTACTTCTTATTGCATATGTCTCGTGTTCAACAGTCAAACAAACATTACTAGTGACGCAAGTAGTGCACTCCAGCGCCTTAATACTGGGTTTCGCTCACGCATGCGCGGTGAGCCTATCGACGTACGATAAATTTACTTCTCAACAAAGTATACAAAGAATTGTGGAAGTGTAGGAGCTCGTCTCGAAACCTTACAGCTTCCTAATTATTACAACAGTATATCGAAAGTGATTGCTTCATAAAAGTTTATGTACGAGTATGTAAAAAAAATTGAAAGTACTTAACGGGGTCTTCCATATGAGCAGAGGGCCGTTAATATTTTTACCGGAAGTGAAATTTGGGGTGTCAAGTCAAAAGTCTTGGCAAGGATTTTCCAAAGTATATCTTAAAATTGCATTGTTTATAATTGGAAGTACAGGGTCGCAATTATTTTCACAATCGTTAAGAAGATCATGATCAACAAAACGAACGTATTCGAAAACCCACCAAGCATCAACATCTGAAAGTGAGTCACTGCTCCATTCATTACGCTGCTCGAATGTTCCCGCTAATTTGCCAAAGTACGAGAACTGGGTTGAATGACTAGAGACCCTATATAAAGGCGAGCTGAATTAATGGGGGGATTCTTTAGAACCGCGATCGTAAAAAACTGCGAAAGTGTGAAGCGAATATAAAAGCGATATTGCTCGAGTAATAGAAAAGTGATTTTCGTTGATTGTGAAGTGATTTTAGAAGACAATCGTGATAGAAATTTATGGACAAGTGGAAGTTAGACTTTTAATAGTGAAAATTAAAATTGTGAAATAGTTAAATAAGTGATTGTGCATTTTTAAGTAATTAAATAAACTCTTTTAATTTAATTTAAAAGACATTGCGTTTTCACTTTCCCGGAACATTAAAATTATTAGCCGTGAACCATAAACACGTGACAGTGGTGTCGAGAAGTGAGAAAGAAAATTTTGAAAGTAAAAAACTTTTAAACATAAAATAAAAAAAAAGATGCACAATAAACAAGCGACACTGGTGCAACCCAATCGACTATCCAACCAGCCTTAGTGAAGCCCCAACTACTTCACAAGGGCAGAGCTCATGGAAATGCTGACGCCATATCTCGTCGTCCATGTCCAGCTAACTGCAAGCATTGCCGACGGATTGAGGAAACGGGACCGCCCGTTGATCTGCGATTGATAACGGCCGAATTCGATGAAGTTTGGTCGTCGGAGGAGATTCAAAACGCCCAGTTAGCCGATGAAGACATCGGACCATTGCTCGTATGGAAGGAGACGACTGGGCGACCTGAGTGGAAGGACGTTTCAATGCATGGTGCAACCCTGAAAAGCTATTGGGCGCAATGGAATTCCCTTCAGGCGGAGGGTTGCGTACTCAGGCGGAAATGGGAAACGGAGATGGCAGCTCCTATAGGATGTAAACTATACTTCCCAAAAGCCGAACCCACGATGTGGTTAAGGAAATGCATGAAGGATCCTCGGGAGGCCACTTTCGTGTTAACAAAACATTAGCGAAATTGCGGGAAAGGTTCTACTGGCTCCACACTCGAGAAGACGTAGAGGACTGGTGCCGTAGATGCACAATTTGCGCTTCCGTCAAAGGCCCAAAGCAACGACTTAGAGGACAAATGCAAACCTATAACGTGGGGGTACCGTTTGAAAGGATTGCTGTTGACATCGCAGGACCCTTTCCTGAATCCAAGTGGGGAAATTGATACACGCTGGTTGTGGCCGATTATTTCAGTAAGTGGCCCGAGGTCTACCCCATTCCCAACCAGGAAGCAACTACTGTAGCCGAACAGCTAGTGTTAAATTGGGTCAGTAGGTACGGCGTACCTTGCGAACTACATTCGAATCAAGGCCAAAACTTTGAGTCACTAGTTTTTGGTGAAATGGTCGAGCTACTGGGAATATGGAAAACGAGGACAACACCGCTGCACCCCCAATCCGATGGAATGGTCGAGCGTTTCAACGGTACGCTCAATACACACCTCGCCAATGCGGGTCATCGAAGCTCTGATTTTGCCTTGGCTAGGGCTTCCTGGAACACCCGGCCACCAAGATAGTTGGTGAGAACCAAAGGGACTGGGACCGACATATCCCACTATTTTTGATGGCGTACAGAGCTGCCGAACATGCATCGATGGGTCAAGCCCCAGCCAAAGTCATTTTTGGAAAGACTATTCGTCTACCAGCTGATATAAAGTTCGGAACACCTCCTGAGAAACCCCAAACGATCTCGGAGTACGCGAGTGAGCTAAGGCAACGATTGAACCAGATACATCGGAGAGTGCAAAAACACTTCGAAATGGCTACTGACCGCATGAAGACCAGGTATGATCTAAAGGCAAACTCTACTCACTTCCAATAAGATGACTTGGTGCGGCTATATAACCCACAACGGCGAAAGGGTAGATCTCCAAAGTTGCAACATAATTGGGAGGGACCATACCGAGTTACAAAGCGACTCAACGACGTCGTATATCGCATACAGGAACACCGTAAGCCAAGAGCCAAAATGAAAATCGTATACCTGGACCGTCTTGCCCCATATTACATCCAGGGAGAATTGACTACAACTGGCGACACATCTTTTCGGGGCAAAAAGAACTAAGGTGGGGGCAGTGTTACATGCACGAATAATTTTGCGAGTTACTATCACAATTATTTTCACAATCGTTAAGAAGATCATGATCAACAAAACGAACGTACTCGAAAACCCACCAAGCATCAACATCTGAAAGTGAGTCACTGCTCCATTATTTATTTATTTACACTACTTTACAGATCCGTGAACCCAATTACAAAGTAGGTAATGAAATATAATACAATACATGCGAATAAACAAAGTTATATTAAGAAAAAAAAATAACAAGAATATAAAATACGGATAAACTATTGGAAGCCAAGCAGAATATTATGTAATATGCTTTTAAAAGCGTTTAAGGAATGTGGCAGAGGACCCAGCTGGAGCTCATTGTAATGACGTGATACGCGTACAAAAAATGAATAAAAATAAATATCGGTACGAGCAAAGGGCACAAAGAATATGTCAGTTGAACGCGTTCTTGAGGTGGAACGTATATAAAGCCTTTACGAAGGTTGGATGAAAGAATACCGTGATATAATTTAAATAAGTAGCACAGGTCAAAAAATCCTCTCCTATTTTTGAGTGATGGAATGTTTAGGATCTGTAAGCGCTCAACGTAGGAGCAGTAAATGAGGTTATATTTGTAGAATAGAGATCGCGTGAATTTACGCTGCACAGTTTCAACAGCATCCGATAGATTGGTATAGTCAGGAGACCATACCTGGGAGGCATACTCAAGGATTGATCGGACTAGAAGTACAAATAGATGGACGCTGGTTGAAATACTAAAAGACTTGCAAGAGGATCGTAAAATAAAACCAGCGACACGTGAAGCTCTTGCAGTTATGGATGAAACATGGATGTTAAATTTCAAACCTGGGTCAAATACTACTCCCAAATCTTTAAATTTGTCCACAAGTGCGAGCACCGATCCATCAATATGGTATTCATATAAAAATGGATGAATTTTGTTGGTGAATCTCATGTGACAACATTTAGAAATGTTAAGAGGAAGTAAATTACCTTGGCACCAATTTTGGAGATTGTCAAGATCATTTTGGAGGTATAAGCAGTCTTTGCTGGAGTTAATGGGGCGATAAATTTTTAAATCATCAGCGTAAAGAAGGCAATTAGAGGACAGGCATTGGGGAAGATCATTGATGAAAATGTTGGATAGCAAAGGGCCTAAAATTGATCCTTGAGGAACACCAGATTTTGGGCTAGATGAGCCCGACGAAAAAAAAATTATTCCATGTAACGGTGCAGGAGCGATGGGATAAGAAGGATAAGATCCAAGAGAGGATTGAGTCGGAAACGCGGAAAGATCGGAGTTTGTTAGCCAAAAGGCCATGATTAACACTGTCAAAGGCTTTAGCGAAATCGGTGTATATGATATCGATTTGTTGACTCTTGTCGAAAGCAAGAGAGATGGTAGTCGTAAGTTCTAACAAATTAGTTACCGTCGAACGACCTTTAAGGAAGCCATGTTGTTCATTTGCAAACAGGATACTGATATCGTCGTACATTCTGTTATGCACAATTCTCTCAAGGAGCTTGCCAAAACAAGACAACAAAGAAATCGGACGATAGTTAGAGATTTCACTTCGATCTCCGGACTTATGGATCGGAAAGATGTTAGCATGCTTCCAGACGTCAGGGAAGCAGGAGAAAGAAAGGCTAATATTGAAAATAATTGAAAGTGGGGTAGATAATGAAGAAGATAATGACTTAACGAACAGATTTGGTATTCCATCAGGACCCGGACCACCATTAATGTCAAAGGTAAGCAGTACATTTTCAATTTCTGATGGAGAGGTCACGATAGGATTCATAATATGGGAAGGAGAAGGACACGATGAGTACATAGTGGGGTTCGAAACCTTAAATGTGGAGGAAAAAAATTGAGCGAAAAGTTCACAGATAGCTTGCCATCAGAAGCTTGGCAATTACGCCATGAAAAGATATTAGAAATATGGGATGTTGTTTTCAGAGAATGTATGTATGTCCAAAAGGGCTTAGGACTATTAGATTGCAATGATGTTTCAATCATATAATAATAAGGTCGCATTGCGTTCTTAACCACTTTTTTGGCTACTTTACGAAGCAGTCGGAAGTTGGTGAGGTCAGTGTTAGATTTGGAATAATGAAGTTTTTTGCGCGCCTGGTCCTTCAAATAGAGAGCGTCTGAGACTTCAGCGGAAAACCAGCTGGGGCTCTTTTTCCGGGGGGATCGGCAGATAGGTACATGGTTTGCAACTATGCTACTGAGATTCTCATAGAAAGTTGATAGCGCTGTATTGACATCTAGCTTCTGTAGAATTGAATTCCAGTCAATATTATCCAGCTCAAGCTGAATGGCAGCATAGTTGGCTTTGCGGAAATTAAATCTTGGGGAGAAAGGAGTGCGTTTGGACTAAGGTGCAAGAAAAGATAAACGAACCTCAAGCGGAGGATGGTGGGGATCAGGTTTTACATATTCGGAGGGGGATTTTGTGATCGAGGAGATAGAGGCAGGATTGGTAGAAAGAGTAAAGTCGAGAAGTTGATTGTTTGCGTTTGGGATCATATTTAATTGCGATAGGGAGCAAAGCGATAAAAAAGAAGAAAACAGGAGCGAGAGATCATTGAAGGATGAGAGGGTATGAGAGCTTGAGTCCCACCTTAGGCAAGGCACGTTAAAGTCAACACAGATTAAAATATTGTATAAAGGGTTGATGCTACAGAAATACGAAGATAATTCAGAGAAAAAACGGTTGTAAACGCGGAAAGGAGCATTACAAGGGATATTCACGCAAAACAATTCTAAGCTCATGGCTTGAGAAATATTGATTAAGACAGTGATGCATTCTACTGGAAGAGATGGTGAAAAGTCAGAGCAGAGTTTGCTGTCTAAGGCTTTATGAGTAGCAATAAGTACACCACTACCGTCA